>JARHVA010000404.1:2422500-3060000 GCA_037957365.1 Torreya grandis
TGAATGTGAATATTTTCTCATCACCCAACTACTCTATGTCCTTCGCATAGAGTAAACACTTCTTTTTCTTGTATTTTTTGAATTTAAATATTGATATACATATTAAACTAAGAGGTTGTTGCACACCTTACACTACTTTTGATTGGACAAGATCATTAAGGTAGATAAAGGAATTGAAAAAGAAATAAGCCTTAGCTTGATGCTACCATAACCAAATGGCCTTTAGGATCACATTATATGATCCAATTGATTCTTTATAAAGGTTCACCTATTTTTTTAATCCATATAATTTTAGTTTTGATATAAAAATAATAATTTCACCATATTCTCTACTTAATTTGTATATTATATTAATAATGTATCACTCATTTAACCATATTTTAGATATGTTATCCAAATTTTCAAAATAAATAAAAAATAATGTATACTCTTATATAAATGAAAACTAAACCTATAAAGTTAATAAACTTCAATAAGGTTTCAATTAATGTTATCTGGTAATAATCATTTTGGTGATTATTCACTACATCATTACATCTTCATTTAAGTGTGTACTCATGAAAAACATTTTCATAATAATATTTAATGTATGTATTGCACCTACCTATCTACTACATGTATTACACTTCTTTATGTAATTATTACAAACTATATTTCCATATTGACCTCTTTACTTGTTATTGTATTTGGAATAGTTTTTATAGTTTAAATTCTTTATGCCATTCTCTTTTGTTCCCACCATGGTTCTTACAAGTCTTTAAGACTTTATCCTAAAAGTTAGATGATGCTTGTTGATACGATCCCTTATTACTTTATTATAACTCATTAAATATAATTATTAGAGCATTGGGTTTCTTCTCTTTCTTAATGGATTTCTTAAACATAAATGGATGAGGGTTTACGTACATTCACATAAAAATTAATTTGAGGATTGATCCCTAAAATAAACTTATAAGTCTAAGACTACTCATCTTTTCTATATTGAGGCACATGCTTTAAGATTCAAGTGAAAAATATCAAAATATTTTGGTCATTGTCACATCCCATGCTTAATATTATAGAATTTTATTATGGTGCCAAAAATTATGATAGTTAATTTTTATATGTAAATACTTAAAAAATGTGCAAGGTAATGGTACATTAATATTATTAATAAAAGCATTAAATTATGGATTAATTTTAATAAGGTGTTTAAATTGTGTTGTGGGTATAAAAATGATTTAAGTTTTTTATTAGTGACCTCAAAAATATAATAAATTAAAGAGCCCAGGAGTTCAACAATATATTTGTTAAAACTATGGTTAGAATTTGTGAATACTTGAGACCAAATGAATTTATGTGTTTAATGATATATTGAAATTATTTTAATATAAAACTTAATTAATACTTTATATTAAAAAAATAATATAAATATAATACAAACTTATACTATAAATTTGAATATTGAAAATAACACCAACATTAGTGGAAAACCCTTTAAGTGGGGTGAATTAAAGTGAAATTATCTTCAAAAATAACTTTATCTTATACCATTAATTATTTATGATAATTTGATAAGGTGTTGGAATCCATTAAAAAATTTAACTATAAAGTAACTTTAAATTAGAAAGGACTCCCTCTAATCTAAAATAAATCTTATATCAAAAAATAAAGAATAAATACATTTCAAAAGGATATAACACCTAAAAACCAAGTTTTTGAAAAGGTCAATGAGTAAGTTGATTTTAAGTTGTGTGATATATGTTTTATGCTTCATAACCAATGATCCATGGTTTCATACTTATTATAGAAGAGGTCAATGAGTAAATTTATTTTTAATTGTGTGATATATAAAAAGAATTAAATGTTAAAAGGTTTGATTATAAATTATATTTTGAGTAAGAATCAATTAACATGATTTATTCTTATATTATCTATGCACATGATGTTTCTCACCTAGAGAAAATATTATTATAAAGAATAAGAGAACAAAGCCATTATATATATATATATATATATATATATATATATATATATATATATATATACACACACACACACACACACACTTATATACTTTGACAACATGTCTTCAAATCAAGGATTATTATAATTTGAGAATTAAACTCAATTATATTGATTATAATGAGGGACCCTATTTTGAGGACCCAAAATATGGCACCTATTTTGTAAATCAATATGTGTCATCTTTGAATTACTATGTCATTATTTTGCTTTTTTTAAACTTACTATTTTGATACCACTAAATATTTTAGTGAATTTTCATACCTTGATTATATTTAGATAGGTTATATTATATAACATAAGTATGTTCAAATACTTACAATAATATTAAATTGTTTATTTATATATAACATAATTGTATTATATCATCAAAGATGGTGTTTTATCTTGATGTGGAATTCACTAACTAAAAACATTATAGTTATTTTATGTTGAATAATGATTTTATTTACTTAATTTTTTATTATTATATTATAGAGGTACAATGATTTATGTGCATATAAAAATTTCCATACTATTATTAGGAAAAATTAGAGGAGGTACATAGTTCCATGAGAAAATAATTGAGTCAACCCAAAAATAAGTTTTCTCTAATATACATTTGAAATAAGGTGTTTAAAAATGTGTTCCTTGTAAAAATATATATCAAATAATAATGAACATACATGCTTCTTATTTGAAATAAGATGTTTAAAAATGTGTTCCTTGTAAAAAGATATATCAAATAATAATGAACATATATGCTCTAAGATGCATGTTTGGAGATAGTCACTAAATGTGATAAATAAAAATTAAAGGATATTGATTCTCTTAATTTTTTAAAGATAAAAATGAAAATATGCATGTATGATAAAAGAGGTAAAGTAAAATATCAATGCTGCATGTTAAAAGACAAAATAAATTATCATATAAAAAATATATATTAATGAAAAAAACATGAAAATTCATGTTTAAATATGGAAAAACAAAGAAAAAAGATGGTAAACATTTAAATAAGGGCCATGATTTTTTGAAAATGATATAACTGGGTAAGTTAATAAATAAGTTATGGATTGGAGAGAAACCTCATGATAATTTATTAGAAAATATAAAAAAAATTAAATGAGAGAAATTTGGAATTATTAAAAATTGATTTTTGAATTAAAGAAAAAAAAATTTGACTCAAAAGGGGTAAAAATTTATTAAGAACCAAAGAAGAAAACAATTACAAGATTTTCTCCTGATCCACCATTTGGACCAGCTCATGACACATATTCGCGGGAAGCCTATTCATCTCCGTGATATTCCAAGAAGTCCCATCCTCCGAGGCCCACTTGGCCAGCATGTCTGCCACACCATTCCACTCCCGTGGGATGTGTTGAAAGGAAATCGACTTTACGGACTGACTAAATTGCCTAATCTGTTGAATAATGACTCTTAAATTCCACTCAATCCTATCATGATTATCCTTATTTAACAGATTAATTATAACTTGAGAATCTGACTCACAAATGACATTGAGATGACCGTAAACACAACAAATTTTCATAGCCTCCAGAATAGCTTCGGCCTCCATCTGATTATTCGTATGATAGCCTCTGTAAATGGAGAAAACAAATTGAATGTTACCTGAGCAATCACGCCCAATTCCTCCAATTCCAGCCAAACCTGGGTTGCCGCGAGAGGATCCATCAGTATTTATTTTAACCACCCCAACCACAGGTGGCGTCCAGCTGCCAGCTCTATTGACAGGCCGAACCTGTCTCTTCCTCCCATTCGCCAAGCTACTGCCATCCAAAATCTTTCCAGCAGCGGTTAAACTAACTCCCAGGCGCGTCAAAACAGTCTCCGCTCCAATAACATCATCAGAAGCCGTCGCGCCTCTAGCTGAAAAGGTCTCTTGGAGTGCGTTGGTAATTTTGAGCCACAACAGACTCAACTCCAGCCTCTCTCCCCTGAAGATACATCGGTTCCTTTCAAGCCACAGGTGCCACAGAATGAAGGAGTGGCCCACCGCCCAGGCATTCTGAGACAGGGTGTTTATAATTGGAGCTTCCCCCAACCTAGACCAGAACTGATTGAGATTGGAAACGTGCCTGCAAGGAACATTCCACGCCCTCCACCACAGGTGCCAGACTTGAATAGCAAAAGAGCATTGGAAAAAGAGATGGACTCCAGTTTCCTCACTGTTATAACACAAAGAGCACATAGAAGGTCCCTAAAAGCCCCTCCTCTGGAGATTGTCCCAGGTGAGACATCTCTTGTGTGTGAGCAACCAAAGAAAAAAATTGCATTTGGGCCAAGCCCATCGATTCCAAATATACTTACCCCACTGAAACTGACCAACCTCCCTCGTTTGCTCAATCAGGTTCCTGTATCCTGCAGCCACAGAATACTGTCCCGTAACATCACCACTCCAAGCAAGAGTATCAGGGCCTTACAACGCACTACACCTTCTAGTCTCCAAAATCTGAGATAAGACTATTCTCTCCTCATCCGATCCTCCAGGAGGCCAATCAGAGGAATGTTTCCACCTGTATCCAACGCTCATTCCCATATTATAAGGCTCCTTGTAGTATAACACGGTATTCCACCCAGCAGCCTGAAAGGAGTCCGCAAGAGAATGCAGGTGAGGATGTGAGTGAAGCAAAGGTGGCTCACCATCCCAGGAGTCTTCCCAGAATAAGGCCTCCGAACCACTGTTACAAACCCAAAAAAGACCGTTTTTAACCAAATGCGCTCCAAGATGGAGGGTACTCCAAATCATCGATCCTTTCCCCTCAACAGGAATTCTAGCTATGTCATGAAGATTAATGCTCGAAAGATATTTGGCAGTCAAGATTCGGGCCCACCAGGAAGAAAAGTGCGTGCACCACCGCCAGTAGAGTTTGGCCGCAAGTGCTTGGTTAGCTAACATGGCCGATCGCAGGCCTAGGCCGCCTTCTTTCTTTGGACTGCAAACCGTGTCCCAGTTGATGAGACTCCACTTGGAATTCTGAAAATTGCCACTCCACAAGAACCTCCTAGAGAGCGCATCGTACTCCTTTAAAAAATAGACCGACGCACTTTGAACCATGCAGCGGTATATAGGCAGAGCTTGGATAACAGATTGAAGCAAAGTAACTCTTCCTGCAGTAGAAAGCCATCTATAAGTCCAATGGCTTACCTTCTGTCTCAGTTTATCCAGAATATTTTGCCAAAATAGCCTTGGCTGTCATCCCACCACTATAGGAACCCCTAAATAAACCACCGGTAATGTGTGAATCTGAAACCGAAGAGTAGCAGCAATCCTCCTCTGAATAAACTCAGGGGTGTTAAAGAAGAAATAGAAGATTTTTGCTCATTAATCCGCTGTCCAGAAGCCGCCAGATAGTTATCCAGAGTAGCTCGAAAAGCTTCCGCCTCCTTTATCCGAGCTTTACCTGCCAAGATAGTGTCATCAACGAATTGTAGATGGGACAGGGTGGCAAGCTCCCCTTCCCATCTCCAACCCTGTATCAGGTTCTGGGAGACTCGACTCCTGAAGAGCCGCCCAAACCCTTCGGCCATGATAATAAACAGATAAGGGGAGAGAGGATCTCCTTGACGGAGACCTCTGTCAGCTCTAAACAGTTTCGTAGGCTCACCATTAACAAGGACAGAGAAGGAAGGCGTGGCAACACAACTGAACACCCAGCTGATCCAGTTTTGCTTGAAACCAAAGGCCTCCAAAATTTTCTATAAAAATCTCCAGCTAACTCTGTCATAGGCTTTCGCAAGATCAAGCTTAATAAACATCGCTCTCTCTTGTGAAATACTCATAGAGTGGATAGCTTCAGAAGCTATCACCACTCCATCTAAAATTTGTCTGCCAGCAACAAAACCTCCTTGCTCCTCAGAAATAAGATTGGGAAGGAGTACTTTTAGTCTTTGCGCTATAAGCTTAGTAATTATTTTATACACTACATTGCAAAGCGCAATTGCCCTGAACATCTCAAGCTTATTTGCCTACTCCTTCTTCGGGATTAGCACCAAGAAAGTAGCATTCAAAGCTCTAAGCATTTCCTTGCTTGAATAGGATTCCTGTATGACACTCAATAAATCTTGCTTAATTATATCCCAGTATTCTTGAAAAAATCAGCAGGAAATCCATCAGGTCCAGGGGCCTTGCCTCTCTTCATGCTGAACAAAGCTTCCTCCACTTCCTCCACTCCGACTGGCCTCATAAGACCTTCATTCATTCTGTCATCCACCAAGGATGGAATGCAGGACAGCACCTCATTTTCTGCCCTTTCATCCCGCAGTGGTTCACTAGCAAAGAGCTCAGAGAAGTATCGAACCGCTTCTCTTCTAATATCCTGAGAGGAAGAAAGGTGCGTCCCGTCCTGTGCAACAAGAGAGGTAATAAAGTTTCCATTTCTTCTTCCTTGAACAGATCTGTGGAAAAAGGCCGTATTTCTATCTCCCTCTTGAAGCCACTCAATGCGTGCCTTCTACTTCCAAAAAATCTCCTCTCGAAGCTCCCACTCAGCCAGTTCTTTTGCAGCTCTAGATTCCTCCAGGCGAAGGTCCTCCGAGAGGCCATAATCTCTTATATGCCTAGTTATGCCATCCAGCTGGTCTTGCATTCTCCTCTTCATATCCTGTAAGTTCCCAAAACAATTCCTATTCCAAATTTGCAATTTCCTTTTGACAAATTGTAGCTTTTTCAGAAAGGAATACATGGCTGTTCCAAAAGCAGGACCTCCTTGTCTCCACCATTGTTTTATGAGATCATGCAGGGAGGGGTCACGGATCCACATCAACTGGAATTTAAATGGAGGATTTTTAGGACCACAAATCTGACCAATAGAAAGTTTGATAGGCCAGTGGTCCGAACCCCTCCAATCCAAAATTTCACAGGTGAGAGTGAAAGCACTAGACTGCCAAAAACATGAAACTAAAAATCTATCAAGGCGTTCAGAAATGGCCGCATTACCTGATCTTCGGTTGCTCCAAGTAAAAAGCCCATTTGCAGGTTTCACATCCGTGATACGAAGAGCTGCAGCATTATGGCATAAACACTCTGAAGAGGGGCTTAAGCGGTTAATCCCACCTCTCTTCTCCTCCAGGCTCATTATTGCATTGAAGTCACCTGCAACAATCCATGGCAAGAATGGAAAACATTGGCGAACATAGCGGATATGCGCCCAAAGCTGTTGCTGTCCCTCAAGATCTCCTGGGGCATACACAGTAGTAACCAAGCACAATTCACCTGTTTCCAAAGATGAGGCTGTCATTGACAAAGCCAAAATATTGGAAATCCAATGTAATGGCAGAATTTTCCTCTGATTCCATCCCATAGCTAGTCCTCCCGAACTACCTCTGGCTCCTATACATTACCATTGCCCATTATTCCAAATGTTTGGCATACAAGCAAATAGAGAATCCATGAAAAGTTTAGTCTCCTGTATACAAAAAATGTCCGGTGAGTGCTCCCACACCAATCTACGAATAGCTTTTTGTCTGGGGCAGCGATTCAGTCCCCTTGCATTCCAAGATAACACAATCATTGGGTGGATTGGGGAAAATGCTCCTCCAAGGTCTTGACAACCCCAGATTCCACCAATAAATCACCTATAAATTTGAGTTTGTCCTGGTCTTTTCTTCTCCCCACTTTAGGGGCAGCTGATGAAGTGGTCTTTTTGAATTGTTTTTACATCAAACCCAGGGCCAAAGCCGGACTCTTATCTTTTCTTGCTGGCTCTCCTTCCTTTACTAAATCTGCCCATCTCACTTCTTTCTCCTTCAACTCCTGCAAATCAGCCGGCTGCCCTGCCTCCAATCTCGGAGAGTCCTCCATCAGCGTTTGGTCCATCCTATCAACTCCAGCTAAAAGTATTGGGCCTTGGTTCTGCTGTTCCACCTCATTTCCAAGGTCCTGCATCGGAAAGCCCTCCTCTATGAGCATGCTATCAAGGGCCTCAAACCTGTTAAATCCCTGATCACTCTGCCTCTCCCCCAATCCTCTTCATTTCCCTCAGCCTCTAGCATGCTTTCGTACTGGCACGAATTCATCCATTCCCCCACTGAAGAACTCAGCTGAGCCCTGTGCCAAATTCCCCACTGCTGAATTTTTCCCTTTACTCACCCTGTCCGGTTGGGTTTTTGCTTTATCATTTTGGCCTGCAATCCCAACCCCCTTACCACCCAAGGTAGTAGGAGGCAGAGGAGGCTTTACGGAATCTGACAATGGGCCTTTGTCTTTGGCAGCGTGGGGGCACTGTCGGTGCAAATGTCCATAAACATGGCAAATTCTACATCTGAATGGGATGGACTCATAGTCAATTTGTTGAATCCATTTCAGTGATCCCAGACAAATTTCCACTGAATCCAGAAGAGGCTTTTTCAAATCCATGTCCACACAGACTCGAGCATAAGTGATGAATTTCCTGTCCAGAGATTGGTGGGCTATCGCTGTCGGTGTGCCCAACATAGCCGCTATCTGTCTGAGAATATCCTCCCTCCAGAATTCCAATGGCAGCCGTGGAAGGCGCACCCAAACCGGAACACACGCTGGCAATTCCTCAGCCGTATTAAACCCAGAATGCCATGGTTTGAGGAACAGTCCTACTCTTTCATAGAAGTAAGGTCCGCCTTCAAAAATATGATTACGGTCTGTCACTGAAGAGAAACTCACCATAAAGTAGTTATTCCCTACTAACATAATGTCAAAGTCTCCATTTACTGCCCAAGAGCGCCTAATCCATGCTTCCAGCGCTGCCTGAGGGATGCGTATTCCCAGAAATTTACAGATCAAGGTGTGTGAAGAATGGTATTCGATATCCTCCTGGATTGTCTCCTGAGGTATGACCAGAACAGGCCGGTCCTGCCTTCTCAGTAGGCACCCATTGACTTTACTCAACTTTACTCTCTCACTAGAATAAAAGGACGTCAAAACTTCATTGTTATCCCCAAGTGGCGCAGCCTCCTCCCTGGGGTTTGCCGACGGCTCACCAGTCGGCGGAACGCCCGCGTGCCCTTCTCCAGCCACAATCATCGCGCCTCTCGCTCCTCAAGTAATATTTGTCTCCAAAAATCGAATTAAAGAAAAATTAAACATGTATAAAAATAAAAATTATTATTCAAAAAATAAAATCAAATATAAAATAGACATATGAATAGAATAAAAGAATGAAAAAAGATAGAATCATTTTGTGATTTTTTTTTAAAAATGATGATGTTTCTTTGTTGATAAAATACTAAGATCTATCATCCTTAGTCAAACCTTTAATGAAATTTCATGTTTTGAAGGTAATTATGAGTCATGTTTTCATTTTCATTAGATGTTAATGCTTACTATTGCATTATGAAAATATGATTGATTTTTTATTTTAATTCTCCAAGCTTCTTTTGTTTCCTTTTTTGTGTATTTTGGATGGGGAGTAAGATAGAAGAATAAGCTTTTTTTATAGGAGATAATGATGCAAACTAGATGTGTTAGTTTAAATTTATAGTTTACAGGCCTATGTTGTGTGATGAGTTATGGAGGACAAACTTTGCCGATCATTTTAATATTTTTTTCTTATGAATTAATTTTTTTTTGGATTTTTAAATCTAGAATGGTCAAATAATTTCAAGCCAGGGCATGCTAACAACTACCTTTATCTCTTATTTTAATGAGTATAAGAGAAAATATATACTAAATCTCATACTTTATGCTACAATTAGGAAAGGATCTATTTTTGATAAACTACTTGGTTCATTGTGTGAGTTTTATTATTATTATTTTGATATTATGAAAATTGTATATAATTTTTCTTTTATTTATGAAAGCTTCTCGATATTTGGGTTTCATTTATTAAGGTTTAAGTTCTAATAATAATTAAGTAATATTATTTATTTTTTAATTTATTTTATACTCTTCTTCTTGAATATGAATTTATACTTGATCCATATTTCCCTAGACCCAAACCTAATAAAATTATCAAAGTAAGGTTATATAAAGAATGGAAGTTAAGTCTTAAAAATATAAGTTGATTAAAGGGAGATGATGTTATGGTGTCAATTTGAGTGATGAGTTTTGGAAAAATAGAGTAGAGATTACCTTTTTTACCTCTTATGGATCTTTACAACCATTATGAGGTTGTTTTAGAAGATTATAACATATCGTTTTCTCAACCTTAGTGTGGATAGAACATTGAGGAACTATCAAAACTATTTTTTATTGATGCAAATATCTCTCAGTTAATCTTTTCAATTTGTACTGTATGGCATATTCTAAATTAACCAAATAAAATTAATACTTTTATCATTAAATAATTGATTAAGGGTTTATCTATTCTCATGCCTTTTTTTAGAATATGTTAGATAAAATATAAAATTAGTTTCCTTAAATTAATAAATATTAATTACTAATAATTGGATGTTGAAAAGCCAAAGATTTATTATGCATGCATTTTTATAAATCATTGGTATTTTTTAATATTAAATGATTCAAAATAGTTAAGGATGCTAGTCTATCTGTACTCTCTACTTGTTTAGATTTCAAATAGGAAGGATATTTAAATATATGTATATGTAAATATATATATATATATATAGCATGAGAATAATAATTATATGTGCATGCTTAATTAGGAATATTGAAGATATATTTGTATTAAATAATTATTTGAACACATGTCTATCTTGGTTTATATATGATGTTTATATGAATATTTTCTCATAGATATCTTGAATTTTGTAAATAAATTTACACATAGTATTTATATTGATTTACAAATAAATAAAAATTTGGATTCATGATCTCCAATTTTATATAATCTCTATAAATTATTATGTAGAGTATTTATTATAATTTAAATATAAAATATTACTTTAATAATTTTTTTGGGGATTGTGGATTAAACTATAATCACTATTATAGTAATGAATCAATATAAATGATCATGTAAATATATTATTTTGATTAAATTTGAAGAATCATCAAATCATTTTCTCTACTTGAAATTAGTCAACATGACTATCATTTTAATATTAGTTGTGTATCTGAATGACAATCTAGAAACCCATATTTCATCTCTAGATATTACTTGAAACCATTTACTTTTTTAGTTTTAACTTAAAATAAATACCCTTTGAATATATCCAAAATTGGTCAAAAGGAGTCCATTTTGAGACTTCATAAGTCTCTTTTTTTTATACTTTTAGTGTCTAAGGATGGATTTTTTTTTGGACTTAATATGTAGTCATGGGACCCTCAAGACCCTGTGGTCATACCATTGTGTAAGTGACACATAATAAAATAATTATATGAAGTTGAATAAATTCAATATAAATATAATCATTTGAATTCTTAAGTGTAATGACAACGTGAAACAATATAACGTTACATGGCAAGATTTCATTGTATGGAGTACTCAAAAAAGTGAAGCTTTAAGGTCCTCTAAATCTAATACTTTCCTTAAAATTATATCATATCACATGGAATCATCATTAGATGCATGGATTACCTTGATAAATAACTATAGTAACTCAAAGGGTGACACCCTCTATGAAAGAAGAATATGAAGTTTCAATATTGATAAAATCACACGTGCATGAATATCATAAAAAATGTATAAACAAGTAATATAACTTGCAAATTTTTTAGTAATTATAACCCCTAAGACACAATATCATGACACATCATGTTGTTTCATTATAAGGAGCTAGTAAATTAAAAATACCAAGTAAAAGAAATCAAAAAATCCTCTATGAAATGAGATGTCAAAATGTGAAGTCATCTCACTTCATGGTGTAGGTTGTAAATTTTAAACAAAATAAACAAGAGTCTCAACCATGTGAGGTGATGTCTTGCTAATTCAACATGTGTATCTATATCACTTCATGAATTATTTAAAATATAATAAATCTAGAGATCAATACTAAATAACCATTCGTTAGAAAAACCTAAATATCTTGACATGTGAAAGCTTATCACTTCATAGACACAAGTTAAATTAGTGAAACCTAAGATAAATAATAGTAATATTTAAAAGTGATCATAGATAACTTGGTGCATTGAGTAAAACAATAGGATCATTATGAATTAAAAAATGTGAATTGATAAATTAGATATTGAAACTCATGGTTTAGTATTTTAATAAATTATGGAAATATATGAGAAGGGTTTTTTTATAGGGGTGAAGGATTATGTTAATATTTTACCTTATTTTTAATTTAATAGTGTTCAATAGGTATAAAATGTGAAAATATTATTGAGATTATAGTATATGACATTTAAGTATAAATCTAGATGTAAAGAAGAATTAATAATTGAGATTGAGTGACAAGTGGAAAATACTAAAAATAGTAAGTATAACCACAAGTAAGATGATTAGAATTTTATATTATAATAATGATAACTAAAACTAAAATCTCAGGTTCAAAAGTAGAGTTTACAAATGTGTCAGGACAAGTTTGTGTTCCCTAGATAACTATACAGTGTGGCCTTGTCCATTGACTGCAGTCTTATCAACCATAAAAATGCTAAAAATTTAACTACTCTAACACCAACACTTGTGTCTTATAATAAAGATGAAATATTTTGATTCTATTAGTGTTGCACAAAAATCTCTATTTTCCTTCTCCTTACCTTGAAAACCCTAGGTGTACTTTATGATAGTGAGAATCATGTAAAATAAAGGGGTAATTTTAATGGGATGAGATAACCCCAATCACCCCCATTGATGATTGATTATTATCTACATATCTAGATACTCCAGGTAGAGAATCAAGCCACACATAATTGTCCCACCTAGAGTGATTATGAATTCCTACTCCTTGACTATATGTATGTAGATGTAAATTTAGCTTTGATACTTGAAAATGTTAGATCTTGAATTGATTTGGAATGCTTCACAATTGATTTTTGACTTATCTTAGTGACTAATATTTAATTTTAAAATATTAGGGTGAGTTTTCTTAATGTACTATAGCATAATAGAAAGATGCTAGATAAATATTAATTCCCTTCAAAAATGAGTGTTGATTTGCTAATATAGTGATCCTTTAAAATAATTTCCTTTAGTTAACTTTTGAAATATACGAGATGACCAATATAAATATTTAAAGTTATAGAATCTATTTATTAAATGGTGTGATGACAAGGCTATTCTAGGTGGACAAGTATATGGTAGTGGATATATCTTCCTATTGCAAACTTGTCCAAAAAAAGTAGGGTCAACTATTTTGAGGCTGGAATAAGTTTGAGAGTGATATATGGTAATTTTAGCATTGAATTAGACATTATTGTGTAGTATTGATAATAAAAATAGGGTTTAATCCCTAATATATAGATAAATTACTAGAGGAATGGTGCATAATAGTCGTATATTTGAGTGTGAGTCAAATGGCTTAAGATATGTCAATAATTAGAAATGTTAAGTACTTATGACCATATTTAGGTGTAAATGTTCCCATAATTTATTTTATTAAATGAAATAATAGATTAAAGGAGGAAACAATACCTGATTGTGTAAAAAATACTTTTTATTTAATAAACTCAAATTATGCAAGAAACACATATTTAGTAAATCCTATAACAACATATAAAGTAGTCAATGTCCATATTTAAAATTATAAAATCTAAACTCCACACTTTTAAATTTAAAATAAATCAAATAATGAGTACAAATGTAAGGATATGAAACCATGTTTCCCTGTAGCTTGTAAAGAATAATAGAGAAGCTTGTTCCCTTATCAAAGAACTTGGAGAGATGGTTCCTCATGTTGAACCATTAGAAAAATGAGAGAGATAAAGTCTTAATTTTTAGTATCTAATCAATCCCTTGATTTTTAAATATGCATGCTACAACTCTAATGAATGGGGAGAAGTACCCAAAAAAATATGGAACCACAATGGGTTTGATAAAAGTGATGTCAAGGTCATTGAGTGTCACTAGACTCAATATTACATCACCCATAATATAATAAGGAACTATCATATATCTCACCAAGATCATAGACATAATATTGAATACATTGATGCTTGAACAAAGCAAAAACAACAAATGACCAAGCAGTTATGAGAGAGAAACCATGAGCGTAACAAAAGGAGTATAAATAAGAGAGATGACATGTAATTGGTCCTATAATAGTGGAAAGAGAGCTTAAAAGAGGAATGTAAATCCTATTATAGAATGATTGGTCAAGGATAAACTCCTACCAACTAGATAAAAATGATGGTCAAGTGACTCCCTATGAAAAATGACACCTAATCAAACTAAACCAAATGTGTAAGAATAATCCAAATAAATGGGAAATAAAGTCCTATAATAACACCCCCATTTAAGTGTATCTTAGGTTGGTAGAGGAAATGGGTCCTATAAATAAGGTTTGATGAGGTACCCATGTACAAATAAACTCTCATAAAGTGGAGAAAAAGAAAAAACCCATAGGAAAAAACTACCCTCCCTAAAAAAGAGAAAAAGAAAAGAAATATTGTATGCCCTAAGGACATTGGGCATAATCAAAATTTCATCCAGTGACTCCCTATGAAAAATGACACCTAATCAAGCTAAACCAAATGTGTAAGAATAATCCAAATAAATGGGAAATAAAGTCCTATAATAACACCCCCATTTAAGTGTAGCTTAGGTTGGTAGAGGAAATGGGTCCTAGAAATAAGGCTTGATGAGGTACCCATGTACAAATAAACTCTCATAAAGTGGAGAAAAATAAAAAACCCATAGGAAAAAACTAGCCTCCCTAAAAAAGAGAAAAAGAAAAGAAATATTGTATGCCCTAAGGACATTGGGCATAATCAAAATTTCATCCACAAGTGATAAAAATAGATCACATACAGAGAAGTGATGGATAATAAGTCCCATTTAAGATGATGTTGAAGCCATCTACACTCCAAGTATAGCTCACAAGATGACTAATGTCAACATGAGATCCTCTACTTGAAGACTAAATAAGATTCGTCCACATTGACCAATGTTTATTCCTTTTGCCAAAGGAATAATATCAGGTGTGTATTTAAAGTCTACCCATTCCACAATGGAAGATGAAGGTAGCAATATGAATATATTTAAAAGATTTACAAAAATAAGACATGGCATAGGTTTGGCAAGATCATGCACAAGAAATGGATGTAATGCCACTAAAATGAACATGTCAAAAAAAGGACATGGAACATTCATTGAAATAATGTCCATGTGAAGAGGAGAGATCAACTCAAAAATCATCTAAATTTAATAATATATTGCAAATGAAGCACACAATTATGTAATATGAATATCCATAAGAACATATGAGTCATTAAGGCTTTAAATGGGTGTACTCACACTATAAATAGTAGAATCCTCTAAAGTAAAATATTATGAAGGTTTTGAAAGAGAACCATCCTAAATAGAGATGGAAGTAGAATATTCAATGGAACAATTGAATTCAAGGAGAGTCTCATCTTGTATATGTGGCTCAATAGAAGGAAGAGCAAAGTCCACCATGAATGTGTCATCACAAGAAATAGGATTAAGAGTGAGTAAAATAGTATTTAAAGAGATGGTAGGAAGAGGAGGAATGATATATATATCTGATTAGGATCTCCAAAAAGAGATTGTAATATGCTTCAAACAATGCAAGGATATTATGTATGTTCCACATGGAAACAAATATCCATGAAAACATATAACAGTAAATTACCAAGAACCTTGTCACAAGTGTTAGCCTACTTAATGTACTGACCTGAATCAAAAGGGGTAGGAATCTATCCATATAAAACTAGAATAGGATTCTTGATTGTGAGCAAGTGGTCCATGTAAGCATGTCAAGAATCATAGTTGGTCTTTCAAAGAATAACCATTGGTGTAGAATCAACTCTTTTCATCAGTTGGTATCTCTCAAGTGAAGTTGACATGACTGAGAGAAGACTCTAAATAAGTGTAATGATAAAAAACATTGCAAAAGTGACAATGCATACTCAATTAATGGACATTATGCTTAACTAATAATATGCCTAATAATACAAGAACAATTAGTGAAAATGACACCAAAGTGGCACACAAGTCACAAAAATTGATTGTGTACATGAGAAAAAGTAAGGCCCATAGCAACCCCTCCAAGATAATCAGTAATAACCCCACATGTGTTTGAAAGTATAAAACATGCTCAAATGAATGGACGTTAGACTCAGATGACAATGCATCCAAATAGGTAATAGTAAATAATACCTAATTTCTAATGCACATATCCATGAATGGATGTTAGATGCAACTGAAAATATATCCAAATGCAAACAATTAGTACAAAAATGACACTAAAAGGCCACATGTAAAAATTCAATTAGGTAAAGGAGGGATGTCAGGCTCTACCAAAAATTCATCCATAAAGAGAGTACAAGTACATAATAGCGATCAAGAAAAGAGAGAAGGAGAAGAAAGTGGTTTGTTTGTGAGGGGGTTTGGCCACCTGCCAAATCAAGCCTCACCCTCTATCTTCATCATGAGAAAATATAAGGGATGACAAGACAATTCACAATATCATTACTCCTGATAATGATGTTTGCCTAATATATTATTTTAAAAAAAAATTTAAAAAATAAATGCAATTATTTTTTTTAAAAACAATTGTGATAAATCAATCAAGTCCTCCACTTAGTACAAACCCCACATCATAAATATACTCCACAACATTATTATTTTTAATACAAAAAATAATTTAAAAAATGTGTGTGACTAAATCTCCAAATTCCCTAAATCACCTCAATGGTAATAACCCCACCAATTTTCCCCCACATATCTCTTATCATTATCACCATATAAATCTAAAGACTTATTCAAACTTTAACATCTACTACCAAAACCATCTATAAATATTAAATACCAAGAATTTCAAATAATAATAGTTTCGGGTAGTTACCAGGTGTTTTGTAGCAGATTGAAGGGTAGTAATAGCCAGTTAAAACCATATGGGGAATGTGAATTCAAAGAGAGAGGAACAACATGCAACATTAAATAGTGAGTTATTTGGCCTTAATAGTAGCATGCATGACATGAGTGAGGCAAAACTAAACTTGGTTTGAAAAAACCATCGACCAATTTGAAAACTATAACTACAAGGTAATTTTGACAATAAATGTCTTAGTTGATGAGGTAAGAATAGTATTATGGTAAAGGGAAGCCTGTAGAATCAAATACTAGGAGGTCAATGTCATGTAAAGGTCCTACACAACAAGGAGTAGTGGTAGATTTAGAGCTTGAAGGGTTGTTTCTACCATGTAGAATGATGGTTGAATACGCACAACTAAGGCAAAAAACTAATAAGGTAGGAGCATAGGATTTGAAGGTGTCATGTGATTCTGATGATGCCATGATTGATTCAAATACATTACACCTTTTTTTAAACTAAAAATTCAACTACAAATCCAAACCAAATAATGGTAGATTTACCATATGGAGGATGAGAACAAGCCTCCAAATTAGCTAGAGGATGGAAGTTGTCCAGGGGTAAGGGAATAGTTCTCCCTCTTGGTTGAATCTCCATGGTGTACTAACATAAATTACCTCTTTGTGATCTTTTTGTATACACTATTTATTTATGTTTATGCCAAAATTCCCAAATTCAACCACTATCAAGGTAGATAAGCTTACAAATTTACAGGTCACTACCAAACTTCACAACCTTTGTGAACATCTTTCCTACCTTAATGCATCCAAACTCAGATCTTTATATCTCTACCTCAATACATGAAATATTGGTTTAATCTTAAACCACATTGGACAACATGCAACAAGCATATAAAATTTCTACCAAACATTTTTTTGCAAAATAAACTCAAGATTTCATAATAAACTATCACAGCATTAAAAAATAAGACAGGTAGTTTACCAAACCCAACACTCTGATACTATGTTAGAGATCCTACCAAGATAATAGATGGAATACCAAATGCACTTATTCTTGAAAAAATCAAAAATGGTAAATGACCAAGAAATTGTGAGAGAGAAACTATGAGAGTAACAATGCAAATCCTCTATGTATTCAACTTTACAAAAATGAGTACAAATTAGAGAGATGACAAATAACCACCCCTAGAATAGTGGAAAGAGATCCTATAAAAGGCATCTAAATCCTATTATGGAATGATTTTTCAAGGAGTAACTCCTATGATGGAATGACCAGTTAAGGAGTAACTCCTACCAACTAGCTAAAAATGACGGTCAAGTAACTCCCTATGATAAATGACACCTAAGCAAGCTAAACCACATGTGTAGAAATAACTTGAATAAATGAGAAATAAATTCATATACTAATATTAACCACATTATGGGTTATATATAAGTAATGTCAAGGTCATTGAATATCACTATACTTGAACGTACATTACCCATAACAAAACAAATCACATTGTTGTAGATGGATCTAGATTTTGTTTTCAAGATTCAAAGATAATGAATAATATTCATACCCCCATCATAAAAAATGTGCTAATATATTTTAAGTGAAATAATAATCATTTTCCATTGAATCTTAAAATTTTATTGTATTACATATGCACATGAATAAGAATCATGTCTTTTAAGTTTAAAAAATGTTATATGTGCATGAACTAACATCATGCCTTCTGAATCTATGTCAAATGATATAAAATTCCATGCATATATGTGTTAAATTATAATTTTATGTGAAACTTGTAGTTATTATTCCTATAATTGTTTTTTATATTCCCATGTATATGCATCCAAATGTGTATGAATCTATACTTGAGTTTCTATAAAATGAGTGCATATGCATGTCATATGCCCCCATAATCTATATCAATGTGCCAATATATGTCATGTATGTGATTTTTTAATTACTTTGAATCTATGAAATATGTGTTTTGAATCTTTGAAATTTTTATTCTATCATAATATCTTAATTTTCTACTAATGGAGACCTGAATCTCTAAGACAAGCCCACTATAATGCCCATTTTTTAGATGAGGGATGTAGCTTACAAGTCACTCTTCTCAAAATAAGATTTTATTTTATCATGTGATAAATATTTAATCTTGTATATCCATGTCAACATGTGCATATTATATCATAATAGTAATGTAATTGTCATTGAAGCATGTATGAAACATATGTAATGCAAGGCATACAAATTTCACGTCTAGAGAGATATAACAATAAGGTAATAAATAAATAACCATCTCTGAATAATAATATACAATAAAATTTCATGATATGTATCATGGTACCACTAATCAAGCTCAAAAATCATAACAAGCATAACACACTATAAGGCCAAGGGCTGCACATAATGGATATGAACATGTCAAAATGAATAAGTTTAAGGACCACATGCAAAGGATACAAAAATGTCATAAAAAAGAGACAAATATGTCACACACACAATAAACAAGCAATTCCTAGCTTATCATGCAATAAATTAATAACAAAGAGCACATAACAAGTGAAAACTACTATGCACCATCCATATGTATCAATGTCACATCATAGCAAAATAGCATATCCATGTAGCACAATGTAATATATGAGTAATTAGAAATAAACTTATTATATATATATATATATATAAACATGGTAGTGAGGTTACATATACATATATATATATATATATATATATATATATATATATATATATATGCCCCCAATTTAGGCATGAACATTAGGTAGAAAGGAGTCCAACATTCTGGTATCCATGTATAATGTGTATGTGTTGCATCGCACTCATATACCTAATGAAATGCATGTATGTATGAGAAATAATATCCTATATAACAAAATATGTGATAAATAACAAATGTAAAAAAGTAAACTAGCAACTCATGTCAAATTCGAGTTCAGTTTTTTTTTATTTTTGTGAATATTTTGAATGTTTTTATATTTTTGAAATATTTAAATTTTTGATATACTTTATTTTTTTGAATTTTTGACATATTTGATTTTTTTATAATTTTTGACATATTTTATGTGTGAAAAATTAAAAATAAATTATCCAGTGATCCCATCAATGGGAGGACTATAGTGAGTGTTTGTATCATAAAACAGGAGGGTGACTTTTTGTGATCGAAAAAGTGATACATGTAGATGAATCAGAATCTAAAAAATAAATCAAGTGTTGTAATGTAATTGTTTTGATCACTTCTCATATAATCCTATGTATGATGTGAAACACTATAGGGTGTAGGATTTAGTGGGGTCCATTGCATGGTAGGATAAGGTTTCATTGCTTGTGTTCTCTATAGAACATGCTAAATTATCTGAGGTGTTTCCATTGTAGAAGATTAAGAACATAATTAAAATTTGAATAACTCTATGATTTAAATATTATTATCTATGAGGGTGTATTAATATTCTTTGAACTAACTATATATAAAAATCATGCATGGGTGCAATAACTATCTCTAAACTATGTTCTTGAATAGGTACAACAACTAACTCTGCACTATGTTCTTGAATAGGTGTAATAATGAACTATGATGGTGGTGTAAGAAGATGAGGAGAAACCATTGATTTTAGGGGGTATTCATATTAAATTCTTAAAAATTGAATCACCTAATTACAATGTATATATTTGAGACATTTATGTACTATAGATGGCTTTAAGTGGATATTTTGTATCGAAGGGCATCCTAATAACATATCAAAAACCATTTTGATTGATAATACTAAGAATGGAGTAGCCATTATTTTTTAACCAATCTAAAGAGATAGTACTATTTGCCCAAGAGTATTCTATATATGTCTATCGATTGATTTAACTACCTTTGATGTATCTTTTAAATCTTACTCTATGTATCCACGAGTGTGAAGAAGTGTCATTATACATGCATTTTAACTTGACCCATTACCGATCATAACATTGTGTATGGGTTGTTTATTGATATAAGATCAAATAATTAGTGTGTGTATATTTGAATCATAATAAAAAATCTCATTGTCATTAAATGTGATCATAGGACGTGGTGATAATGTGTTTATAAATGTACCAATAATACCATCTATTGGATGTCCATATAAGACCATGTTAACCAAAATGATAAATCCAATGGTAAATAAGGAATTTAAATATATATTCAAGTAGAGTTTTATTCCACCTCTACATGAATCTGTTATGTTTAATAAGTGTCTTTCATTCATAGATTTATGTCACATAGTTAAGTAAAGATAGGTTAAGTTTTTGGCCATTAATAAACTCAAGTACCCAACCATCCTAGTTTCTACTCATGCAAAGAATCTAAGTAAGCCACCATACAAGGTGAGACCAAGTGAATGTAAAATTAATAAAAATGCAATCTCAGAACCTACTCTGCATATCATATTATTAGCTACTCTATGGAGATAGTTTACCAACTTCTTAGAAGCTCACTACAAGGTATTACAAAATTTATTAGAATGTAACATCATATCATTCCCTCTCATTAAAGAGGTTGATATGATTAATCCTCTTCCAAAAGGATAGGATCAAAACATTTTTGTGATTATCATAGAGAATAAAGTCATATTACCAATAGATGCATCAATTTGAAACATAAGATTCAATACTTGATAGATGATAACATCATTAATGTGAGTACACATACTGACAATACAAAGGCACAACCAAGTGAGAGTATATAAATAAAGATAATTAATGATACTTTCCCTAAGAATATAAGTAAAAAAATATAAGACAAATCAAAAGTGCATTACACATATAATGCACATCCTCCACTAGCTTGTTATCATCCTCATGCATAAGCACAACATCTTTTGAATGGCATGATTGGTACATATCATGTTTTAGTACCATCTAGACCACTTATCACATTCACAAATCATGAGATTGTTGATGATTTTGATTTTCACTATTTTTTCATTCAATATTACATTGATCATAAACCTATCTAGAGTGTCATGGTTGTTAATGATTCAAGTGTGAATATGTGTACTATCACACTTCTCTCCCATTTTAGATACATAGATCAAGATATAATTCCAACATTAAAAGTAATAAATGGATTTAATGTACATATTAAGAGTTATATTGGTGAGATCACATTACCACTATAGGTTATTCTAGAACATATGGCCATTGGTTTATAATAGTACCCATTACAGGAGTCTTTGATATGTTATTGGGATGTCCTTGGATTCAGCAACTTTGTGTAGTTCCTTCTACAACACACATATGCTTGAAAAAAAAATTTACTAACAAGATTATCATAGTTCATGGTATTCCATATGAATAACCTCTACAACCAAAGATTATTATTACTACACAATAGATTGCAATTGAGCAACCTACAAAGTTTCAACCTACTCATATAATTCATAAGCAATTGGTTAATTTTACAAAGAGATCTATCCTTGAAAATCCACTTAATCAACAATTTGTCATAGATTCTAGAGAGCTATTATCTACTTTATCACATCCTAGATTAATATTACAAGGCACTAAGAGTGTTCCACAAATGACACTAGCATAGATTTCCTATACTATACAATGGGTTTTGAAGAGTCATATGGCTCATCATGACAAACACCATACACAAAATAATACTATGTATCATCATAATAGTGGCACTTATGCTATAGAGTTATATTAGCTTTTATATTCTAAGTTGAGATCAATTAATTAATAGTTTCATGATACTTTCCATTCGTGAGAGGTCATCCTTCCTATGTTAGATACAAGACATATTTATTATGAGGCTCTTATGTGAGTCATTGGTTAGTATGTTTTTTTTTAAGTTTTTATATATTTAAAAATATAAAAAATTATCAAATTATAAAAAAATCCAAAAATTATGACCTATGCATGCTATGTTTAGTTCTTTTACATCAATTGATTTGTGCTCAATATATGTAATATTTATATATATATAATTTTCTATAAAATTGCTTCATAATTATACTTGAGTGAGTTACACAATATACTGGTTATCATTTTTAGATGTAGTTTCACGTGGTGATACTATCTTAAGCCCATAAATCTTACATAGATGAAACCAATCTAACCTAAAGAGTAACTCATTATGCTCTTTCTAGATTCCAATAGAATTGTCATAGTGAACACATGCTCTACTTTTCCAAATTTAAACTATTCATAGGCTTTCTAAAACTTATCTATATCACATCAAGTTTGGTGGGGTCATCCTTTTACAAAAAAATTATCATTTTATGACTATCCCTATCATTCATACTTTAGTGCATTACATTATGTGATTTATTAGCTCACTTAATTTCACATTACTATATTATTAGATACCTGAGTTATAGAATGTAATAATGTTACAAGTTGCTAATGTCTATCAACTTCACTTATTCATGCCTTTTTTTCATGTTTGATTCCTTGCTTCATGGTTTGTGTGTATTCGACTTGTTTAGATTGTGGATATTTGAACATGACATTGATTGTGTCTCTAAGATTTAATTGAGTACTTCTATGTATGTGAGTGACATTTCAACATGTCCCTTTTAAGTGGCCCCTTGTCCTTCTATTGTGTTCCTTGTATTTTTTTGCATGTTCTCTTTATATATGTGTCATGGCCATGACACTTGCTTGATCTTTTTGCTCTATTTGCTCAGTTTTTAATGCCATGATGGATATCATGCATCTTCCTAGTTTTTTGATGCCATGATGGATATAATGTATCCTCCTTGAGTTATTCTATTTAATTTCAAAAATTTAGTATATGATCATAGTTCATTATGTTTCTCATTATTAACATCCATCTAGACATGGCACTATGTATGTTTGGTTATACATGCATCTTAAATTACTACATTATTTAGTTTATTTATGAATATGCCATGATCTCCATTGTTATCATTACTAGTTCATATTTCAATATTTTATATAACATCATTTGAATAACTTTCTTCTTTTGAGTTAAGTTATTGCACAGGCTTCACAACTCATCTCAAAAGAGGGGGCATACATAGTGGCTTATCATAGAGACTAATCTACACTAGTATAGTGCAAAGATATAAAATTATAGATTATTACTTAGTTGATCGTAGGACATACCTAAAAATTACCCATAAATTAGTTTTATATAATAATGCTCTATTTGGACAAGGGCATAGGTCGACTATGTCCAAAATATTTTACTATTTTCCCAACAGTAAGAAAATAGTAATTTATAGATATTCTCATAATCATAACTAGCTATAAGATAGTTTGTAATAGGTACTCATAATTATTTTAGAACAATACTTAGGTTTGTCTCAAATTTGGGGCATCATGTGTATCATGTTTTTTAAAATGTACACATGTATTTTTCTCAAAAAATCACATGATATTACTTAGTTTTAGAATCCATATAAACCTAGATTCATATTGGGGGCATGTGGACAGCACATGACCACCTCCCTACTCAAATTTTCACTAGTTTATTAGAATGAATGTAAATTCATGTCATTATATATGTTTTACACAGAAAACATAGAACATATTGTTTTTGCACCAATTATGTAGTAGAAATGAATCTTATTTTTCTATGGTGGTTGATTCACCTTTTTGCACTAGTTTTACACTAGAAAGATCCCTTAGAATTCATACAAGGATTCTAAGATACTCTAATATTTTGGGTATGTGATTATTTAGTCAATCACACCTTGATTTTTTAATCACTCTCTCTTTTCAATGATAATTGGGGTATGCACAAGCCAATTCAAGTGTTTCAATGAAGATGAAATATCCAAAGGTCCTACCCTCTATAGCCACTAGTTTTACACCAGAAACATAGTGGTTCACATCCCCAATTAAGCAGTTCATTCATTGTTATTTGATCTATAAATTTCTTGTCTTTACTTTCATATTTTCATCCTAAGGACTGATTTATACATGTTTCATTTCATGTTTACATGAAGCATAGTTTAATGTGTGGCCTACATTCAAGATTGTTCTTCATAGGTAAGTTTAGGTATAACTCTTTTCCTTTTACTCAAGTGATTTAATTTTTCTACATTACTAAGATAAAATGGGGTAAATGTAGACACATAAATTAACATTTATTACTTAAACAATAAACTTGTGACCACTCCTTATACATCTTAGTTCATGTTTGATTCCACGGTCCTCAACTATCTTTCCTTCAGTTTTATGTGGATGACTTATTCTGCCAATAGACTAATGACTACTAAATATTCATATTACTCTTTAAAAACAACCTAATCTCATCCATAGACTAATCCACACTTCCATTTTAATTATATTTGCTCCTCAAACAAGGCCACTCTTTTAGAACTATCTCACTCGCCATCAGTGTATGATTTTGGCAGTTAGATCTTCTCACCAAATAATGGCTAGTTTATCAAAATTAAAATTCATCAAATGGGTCATCCCACACATTTTAATAGTCCAATTTAAATTAATTTCAAAATGATCCATATAAAACCATATTTTTAAGCCATTTGTTCACTAGAGGCTCATACCAAGAAAAAGTACACAAACATCTAATTACACATTGAGAGGAAAGCATATTTTCTTCCCAATTTTGAATCCACATAACTCTAGTAGCCTTGAGATAAGTCTAAATACACCTCAAAATTCAAAATTTATAGTTAAAGTAATTAATCACACTAGGATTTCACCAGCATATAACATTACACCAGTCTTTCACACACACCATTATAGAATGGGAAAACTACATAAAATTTTAACCCCTCTTTAGAGTATTGATATGTAGATAGTGCTTAAAAAATGAGGGGTTGAGTTGAAGAAAAAATTCAACCACTAACTCTATTTTTTTCATTTTATTCCATTTATCTCACATGGCTTATTAATCAATCCAATCTTGGAGAAGATAGATCCTACTTACACTTCTAATTGGGGATACATTAGATAATCAGGGTCATGACCAATATGGATTTTATAGACCTAATAAAAGGATATCTTACCATATAATATCACTATAGAGGGTTCTAAAGCCTCCAGTTAAGCAAAACTATACAATAATCCTAACTAGGTCATATGTTTTCATATTCACTATACTAATAATAAGTAAATAAAAATATAATCTAGTGCTCACCAAAGCCTGTATCACAAAGTGGGGATAACAAACATTAAAATTTAACATTCATATAAGACATTTAATTACTCATGTCAATATATATGAAATACTAATTCATGGAAGATAAGTACAAATGCATATCTATCTACTCTTACAAAGGAGGAATAAAGTTAGGAATACTTATCTTTGAAGACAAACCCATCAAGCCTCAATCTCACCCTTGGCCAAGGTGTGAATTGTTGTTGTGGTATGTAAGGATGACAAGGATAAATCATCTCTATGCTACACAACCTATCAATTCATCTAAAAGTATTATCCATAAGACAATATCTATATCTCCAAAGAAAGTATGAAACCCTAAGATTGTTCCTCAAGTAGAGTGGTGGAAAAGTGGATGCACAATATATCTTACTTCTTCTTATCTTACTGATAAATGATGGAAATGAATGTGTTTATATAGGTGGATATAAATCTAAACCCTTTTTGATATTTTACATGACTATGTCAGCTATGTCAACCTTGTACTCTTATTGGCAAAACTTATTAAGGGTCTAGGTCATCCCATGGCTGACCTAGTCTATGACCTAGTGAGTTTTTGTCAAATTTTAATGATCTTTATCTTTTAAGAACCTTTCGATTCTAGATCTCTCTAAATTCATGACTTAAGGGGTACATCAAGAAAGTGGTGGGTAGACCATTGGTTTTTCATAGGATTTTTATCCCTTATTGTCACTTGATAACAATCTAACTAGCTCCTAAAACCATTCCCCTAAGCTTGGCCTCCTATTTTACACACTCCTCTAGTAATTTACCACCTTCATTCACCTTTTTCTTAACCTAAATCCATTTTTTATAGTTTACATGACTATTTTTATTGTTTCAACCTTGTACTCTTATTGAAAAAATTATTAAGGGTCTAGATTGGCCCCTGGCTAACCTAGTCTATGACCTAATGATTTTTTATCAATTATGATACTAGGTCTATCATGTCAACCTTTTTAGATGAAAATTTTGGAATGTTTTAGGGTTATATCCACCTATATAAACACATTTACTTCCATAATTTATAATGAAGAGAAGAAGTAAGATATATTGCACATCTAATTATCTACCATTCTACTTAAGGAGCAAGCTTGGGGTTTCATACTTTATTTGGAGATATATATCTTGTCTTATGGATAATTATTTTAGATGATTCAATAGGTTGTGTAGCCTAGATATGATCTATACTTATCATCCTTACATACCATAATAACCTCTTTCAAAGCACCTTGGCCAAGGGAGAGATTGAGGCTCAGTAGGTTCATCTTCAAAAGTAAGTATTCCTAACTTTCTTCCTCATTTGTAAGAGTAGATAGATATGCATTTATAGTTATCTTCCATGCATTATGATTATGTATAAATTTATGTGAGTATATTTCTTCTATGCATGTTTATTTTTAATGTTTATTACCCCCACTTTCTATCACAAGCTTTGGTGAGCACTAGATTAGATTTTGCTTTACTTGTTATTAATATAGTAAATATGAAAACATAGGACTTAATTAGGGTTATTGCATATTTTTACTTAATTGGAGGCTTTATAACCCTCTATAGTGATATTATTGTTGTAAGAGATCTTTTATTAGGTCTAACAGATCCATATTGGTCATGACCCCAATTATCTAATGTATCCCCAATTAGAAATGTAAATAGGTCTATCTTCTTCGAGCTAGGATTGATTTATAGATCTGATGCATTTATCATTATATATATATATATATATATATATATATATATATATATATAATGGTGACTTGACATGAATCTAAACCTTGTAGGTTTTCTTTCACGCTTTTCATTTCTATCATTTTATTATTTTTTTATATTTGTGATACTAGGTCGACTAGGTCGGTATAGTCCTAAATTTTATGCATAGGTTTTACATGTAGTTGCATCAAAATAACTATGTTATTTTTGTATAGGTATTCATCATATACAAGTTATTAAATTGAATAGGTTGACATTGTACTCTTATTCAATTCTAGATAATAGATTATGTCAAACAAGTCAACTTAGTCTCTCAAACAATACCCAGAATAGGAAACTAAGTCATGCAGGTTAACTTAGTATTCTAGTCAGCATCTAAATAACAAACCAGGTCAACAAGGTTGATTCAATCATCTTAATAAGCTTTAGCAAATAGGGTTTTTCAATATTAAGTGAAACTAGTCAACATAGTTAGTAGAACTTGTAAGCAACATTCAAGGCACTTTAACATAAATTTTGCATTTCTAAGCATCTTTCAACCCACCAAGGTTCCTTTCTTTATCTCTCTTCCAATTTAGTACTTATTTATAGTTCTATTTTGTGAAAGTTTTTAGTCTTAAAAACTTTAATCCTACAACAAACTAAGTCGACCTGGTTGACTTAGTTATGTAGTCTATTTTTTATCTAAAAGACTTATTAAGGACTTTTACTTATACAGTATAGTAGTGACCTTGTTGACTCTATTCTATAATGTTTACATACAATGTCATCTAAACCAACCCTATACCATTCTTAATTTTATAATTAACAACTATATGTCATTAATTAATTCACACTTTCATTTTTAGTTGTTTGCATGCTTAGAGTAACTCACATAGTCTAATTAGGTGGTTTTTCAATATATTGTTTAGTTGTACTATTTTTCTCTTTTTACACACACTATGAAATCACATAATTTCAAAACACATTTACCTAACCAAAGCCTACCTACTTAGATTACATCACCAAGGGGGAAGTCAACTTGGTTTTTTAGCCAAATATAAACATGTGGTTAATGGTATATATTAGCAAAGCATCTGACACCCTTATCATTATGAGATTGCAAAGTGAGGGGGTAAGCCCTAATAATAAGCTAGTACCATTTCCAACATAGATCCCTTTCAGCCTAAACATCCTAAAATCATCCACATATTACTTTTTAGTTCCCCATTTTCAGCCAACTTCCCCATCACACCAAAAATAATATTTCATAATATTATAACAACACTCAGAATGACCACTTAGTTAGAATTTACTTTTCAGTTGACTGCCTGCTATCTACTCATTGTATGTTGTATTGCAAAAATATTGCATTAGCCAACATTGGTGTAAGGTTTTGTGTTGTGTGCCAATTGGATCATTCTCATTGACCTAATTGTTTGTGTGTTCGCTTTCTTTTTTTGATTCAATTACACTTCAAAATATTTTCCTTTTTCAACACACTGTCATTCTATTCAACACTGTCTCTTATAGATTATCTTTTTCCTTGATTGTAGTCCTAAGTTAGCCTAGTTGACATAGTACTCCTTTCTTCCTATCAAGTTATAGTACTAAGTTGACCTAGTTGACTCTATATCCTTATCAAACTATCTATTTTATTATCTACAATACTAAGTTGACATGGTCAACTCTGTACTCTTCTGCCTTCTTTCCAATAGTACTAGGTTGACTTGGTCAACTTTATACTCTTATTTGTATCCTTTTTATCTTTTTGCTTTGCATCATATTTGCCTTACCTAATCTCTCTCCTTCATCATGAACTTCCTATTTGAAGACAACACTAAGTTAAACTCAACATATATGATGAGTCTTACTAACCCTAATAGGTTATCCCATAAGCATCTTGTGGCTCTTACCATAGATGAAAGAAATGTGCATGTAACCACTCATACTAAAAACTATGGGACCCCTCATCATTATTCTTAACTTCATAATCCTCTCTTCTCATTTGAATATTATCTTGAATGAGAGTATACCCCAAAAATGCTCTTCTTCATTAGTAAATTTCCTCAACATTGAGGAAAGGATCCTTCTACTATTTACTATCACATGATAAAAGGTCAAGTTGAGTAACCCCATTCACCTTCTCCCACATTCTCACATAGATTTGGAGATACCATCTTCTTCTTTTCTCATCCTCTTCCCTCTATTTTGACCCCTTATCATGCCATGACATCTTCCTCTTTGATTTTCTCCACCTCCATGCCTAGTTTCTCTACTAACATGATAAGTTCTACATCTAGTGGGCCTCTTCCAAGACCCATTCTTCTCAATTATTCCACTATTGCATCATTTTCTAACCATGGTAATCATGCCTCTAGTGATTCTTATTCTCATCCCTCTACTAGTACATCTTTTTCCATAAAAGTTAATTATGCCACTAGTACCTCACTCACAAATAATTCTTCTCAAGCTACTACTAACACCCATAGTGGTACCCAAGCCACTACTACCAATTCCAATGCTCAAAATAATAACAATAATACAACTCAAACCCATCAACTTATATTAAAAATTCTTAATCAAATGAATTCTTTCCAAGATAACAATGCAAATAAAATTATGCAAATGCAAAATCATCTTATCCATCTTCAAATACACCCCCAATAGATGCCATGGGGCATGCATAACCAAAATTTTCTGCCACTTCCCCTTAGAGATTCACATGATAATCTTATCCCTCAATCTCCTATTATTAATAAAAAAATAAAGCATCTTCAAAATGAGCCTCTTACATCTCAAATTTCTAATATCAATATAGGAGGTATCACCCTAACCATTACTTACAATGGGTCAACTGATCCTACTCTTCACTTAAAAACATTTGGAAATCTATATAAAGACTAGGTCAAATTAAATACCTTTGTCATTACCAATTTATTATCAAAGACTCTCATGAGTGATTCTTTAGAATGGTACAACCAACTCAAAGCTCATTTCATCACTAGTTTGGAAGATTTAGTCAATGCTCTAGTCCAAGAATTCCAAACTAGTGATCACCCTGAAAATACCTTGGCCCATTTTATAAATTGTAAGCAACTTGAGACCGAAACCACACAAGCTTTAATCAAATTATTGAATACCTTATCTAAAAAATGTGAACATAATATGGTAGATGACAACCTCTTTCATTTGTTTGTGAATTCTCTTTTTTCCAAGTTATAATATCAGGGCTAAACTCTCTCTCCATGTACTTTGGAAGAGGCCATTAACCAATCCAAGCATCAAGATTTCCTCCCACATCTATTTGATCCATCCCAACCTTCTATGAGTACTTGCATGTTAATCAAGAATCAGAATCATCATGCTATAAACTAAGTTATCACTGAATCTTATGATACCATTCATATTATTCAAGTTGTTGTTCCCAACCAGACTTTAGAACAAGATTCCACTCCCAACCACATCACTAATCCTAATTTATCTTTAACCAATAACATCAATTTTCATAAACCTTTATCCTTATTAGAATTATAAAAATTCCTACCATGGCCTCTCCCATGATAACTTGATCCCACTTGGCCCATGAAATCTTGGTATGATCCTAATAAATTGTGTTGGTTTCATGCTAGTTGGGGTCATTCTCATTAAAATTATAGGCAACTTCATAATTTGGCTATGGATTTTATTCTTGGTCCCAATTTTGACCATGATTCTATCATTTGTAAATGTCAATATGCCTATGACATTGTTGCCTTCAAATCCCATGAAATACAAAATAAATCTCAATCTTTGAACCAAGCTAATACTCATTTGGCCATCTATAAATATCCTCTTCCAAATAACCAAGATAACCAAGACAATATTGTCCCTTCTACCAATAATTTTGATAATCTTCTTGACCCAAATCCTAAATATAATGTTGTTGATATGACTAATATGTTAAGGGTGGTTGATTTCATTGATCCTCATCTTATCCACACCTCTCAATTATCTCACACATTTTATGTTATATAAAACTCTTCTCCACCTCACTTAACAAAGTTGGGGCAAGAATATCTTATAACTTTTGATGAATAAATTCCAACACCTCCATTGGATAACACTTATCATAGAATTTATACCACTTCTCCATCCTCTTTACATATCAATTATACTCACACTTATATCAACACTTCTTCTAATATATCTTAAACCAAACCTATATAAACTAACCCATCTTCTCAAGATAATCAACAAACTTGTCCTCCATTCAAATCTTCCACATCTTATCAACATAAATTCACATGCATTTCAGCTCCTCCTTGTGAGGATCTCCTTTAACACTATGCACCTCTTTCCAATAGTCCTCTTATGGGTTATGATGAGTAGGATCCTACTACTGATCTTACTAATCTCCCATATCAAATCTCATTTCTCAAATTTATAAGGACCTCTCCATGCTAATGTAATCATCTTATGCAACTTTTATTCAAAATGAACATCCCTCATCCTCCCCTAGTAGGACACAAATCCACCTTATCTAGATCAGAAGATAGCATTTTAAAATAATGTGAAGAGATGTCCATACGTGTTGATAAAATAATGGACACTTGTCTTTCCCTTTAATTCCCCATTACTTCTATGAACCCTGATGAGATTTTACTTTGTACGGATGATCCTCATCTTTTTATCAGTATCTAAACTGGCAATATCCAAGGCAAGCATGCCTTGATTGAAGAGGGTTTTGACACTTGTGTTGCCTCTCTCAATTTTATCAAAACCCTTGGATATTCTGAATGTAATCTTAAATCCACATGCAACACATGTCAAGGCTATGACCAAAGTCAAATGCCTCCTTTAGGTTATGTGTGGCTCCCTATTACCATCCCACATGTCATCATTCATGTGAATGTGATGATCTTCAACTTTCTTCTATCCTATAACATTTTTCTTGGTAGGCCATGGACTCATTGCATGAGAGTAGTTGCCTCTTTTTCCTACCAATGTGTCAAATTTCCTCACAAGGGAGCCATTAATAGGATTGAAGGAGACACTAATCCTTGAAATTTCAAACAATTCCAAGATTTTGGTGTATTCAATATTCCCACCCTTGAACCTTTACCAAGTGGTCTATTTTTTGAATCTGAACAGCTTAAATTTCTTATCAATTCCACCTAAGGTTACAATGGTCATCCCAAACTCATCAAGAATATACCCCCTAACCTCCTAAATTATGATTATGATGAGCTTGATGATATCAATCTCAATATTAAAACCTTGTGTCTCTCACCTCATCTCATCTCTCAACTTCCTCTTTATTTTTAACCTCATTCCCATCAACCACCTTGTGATGATATATACATTGTCTTAATTAAGACTCAATATTCCATTCACCATACCACATTTGATGACAAGGTCATCCCTACCTATGAAATTGATCTTCATACACCTAATTATGATCATGGTTATACCTTAGATGATCCATTCTTAGGAGGTATTATTTAGGCTTAAGATGCTAAGATTATTCATTATCGTTCCTCTTTTCTTCAATATTTCATTGTATCTTCTAATATTCCATCCTTTATCATTCCTAATTTTAACATTTTTCCTTTTAATTGTAGGGTAAATATGGTTCACACACCTCTATTTTATGAAGAAAATCATAGTATTATGCTTACAGATCATTGTATGACTGGTCCCTATCACTTTTCAAGATACCAATACCCCTCTAGTCAACTTATCCCAAAGATGCTTATGATTGTCCTTCAGCCTTCTATGCATCTATCCCCTCCCTTAGTATAGTCTATTTTATATCCTATTCTCACTCATTTTATATCTAAGTCTCTTCTTCTTTTCGATCCTATTGTTTTTTCAGTTGAGCTTTACCCAGTATCTCTACCGTCCCCACCTTCTCTTGGTGATGGATTGTTCCCTTTACCACAACTTACTATTTTGCCTACCAAATGGGATGATCAACCATATTATGACATTCATAAAGTTAATGGTAAATGGACTAGAGACTTTTCACTATACCAATCTTCCTCAACTCTCACTTCCACTACTCCTATGATTACACCTACCAAGTCTACTCACAAGTGTATTTATTGCTTCCATAGCACAAATAATCATTCATCCACACATTGTAATAAGTTTCATCAATACATCAACACCTTGCATCCTACCACTCCTTAGCCCACAAATAGGGCTATACCTCCCCCAAAATTTTTAATTGAATATATTCCCAAATATGGAGAGGTATATTATCTCTAGCACCAATGTGGTACACATCACCCTGATCGATGTTACATCCTTTTGTATCATCACAAGGAACACCTCATAACCATTCCTACACATACTACCCTTCCTCCCATAGGAATTCCTTGTAATAATTATCCCCTTTCCTCCCTCATGGATCCACTACCTATGGTCCCTTCTCCACCACCTATGAGTCCCTCACCTGTGGACCTTCCCTCACCCATGGACCCCTCTCCACCAATGACTCCTTCACCTGTGGCCCATTATCCAATGTTAACACCTTAATATCTTATATAATCCACTCCCATAAATTCTCCTAAGCATCCCCTACATGATATCCCTAATTAGCATGATCCTTCAGGCACTCCTACATTTTCTATCGAGGATACTCAACATGAAGTATTTTCTCAACTTTCTTTGAGAATGGATGAGATTTTGGTTGTATTTTGCATTCAACTTCATAAAGATTTATCAAATGTTATGGTTAATGTGTATGGACAAATATATCAGTACTTATGAGTACAATAATAGTGTTCTTACATTTATTTATTCATTTGGATTGGACATGTGCTCCAACTTTCCATTTATCTATTTTCAATCATTTGACATTATGTCCAATACTTATCTATCCTACATTGTGACTTTTGTTTTGTACTATATGTTGTTTATGATGTCATTATTCATCTTATTCTTTTATTATGGATTCTTTTTCATAATTACATACTTGTTCTTTTTGAGTTCATTTCTATGGTTACCTTATTCATTTTCAAAATTATTTGCTATCTTATCTCTATAAACATGGATAATTATTATTGTGACTTGGTTATACAAACCTTACTCCCTCTAGTCATTCCTCATTTACCATGTGATTATTTAGAAAAAAAATTATATCATTAAAATCTCCTTTTACCGTTCTACTTTGGATCTCACTTCTTCCCTTTTATTCCCTTTTTCAAACTAAGCATACATATAGTTGAGACTTGAGATAACATGTTAGTTCATAGTTAAGATTAAGTGTTCTAGTGAGTCATATCTTTGGATACTTAGCTTCCTTTAGCCAAATCATATATCTCATTCATGTGTAGCACTCTATCTCTCATTATTGATCATTCCATATTTGTATGGAGGAAGAATCTTAAAAGTTGTAAAACATTCAAAATTTAAATCATTTAATAAAAGGCAATGATCTAAAAGGTAACATTCAAAAAATTTAAAAGTCAAATCACACTAAAATATGTGATTATAATCACAAATCCTCTTTTTAATTGAATCTCAAACTCCATAGTTGGCCTCATGATAGGTCTAAGGTCCATTGGGGTAAGATAGGCTAGTAGAAGAGAAAAAAAGAATAAAAAATATTTTAGTGCTACCTAATTTCTCGTGCAAGTACCCAATATTCATAGTAGATCCATGGCTTTGTAAGGGATCTTGAGGAATAAGTAACATGTCATAGAAAGGTAGGTCCATTTTAATTTTCTTTTTCAAAACTACCAACATGAGTTGATATTAGTACCACAATTATTTGCCTACACAGCTTTGTGCCTATAATGAATAAGTATCCTCTGTATATTGATGTTCACTAGTCACTTAGTATCTTCTCATGTCCTTAGTGTGCCTCATGTATCCTAAGGTCTTCTTATAAGACACATATGTTATTCTTATTACATTCCTTTTTTCATTCCCTACAATCCTAATATTTCCACTTGAGAAATATTATTTTGTTCACTGATCACTCCCCTAGGGATTCCATTTATGAGTTGCATTGTAAGACCATGGATAAGACCTGGCCTTTCTCACAAATTACCAAAATTTTCACATTACCATTCCAAACATCCAATTTTACCATATTTTAACATTGATTCCACCTCATTGGTGTTCCCTTTGTGAGTTTTAATGTAAGACCATGGATAATACCTGGCCTTCCTCACAAAATTTTCCAATGTATAAGTCAACAAAATTACATGTGTCAAATGTGAGATAAGATGTGATTTATTATGAGTTACACATCATTTATATGATTCCTATCTTGATTTATTATGTTTTATGATTACATCATTAATATTTCATATTTTATCTTATTATTTTTTGATTGCATGTAATAATCCAACCACTTTATTAATGTTTTCATACTTCCCAACTCAAATTAATGTGATTAATTTAAGACCATGTTACCAATTTTGTTTCTATTTTATACTTCCCAACATGATTTAGTATGATTTATTGACTTAATTAATTTTTTTTAATACCATTATTATTTCATGTGCTTTCCACTTTACTACATTATTTTCATACTTTCCAACATGATTTAGTGTGATTTTACTTGTTTTAATTTGGTGCCACTCTTTTTCATGGTTTAAAAATAATTTTTGCCCTCTTGTTTGCCAATTTTTGGTTTATTATACTTAGTTATCTTTCGTTATTACACATTTCCCAAAATTAAATAGTGTGTAGGGCATTTGTTTTTTATTAATTATACTTTTCCAAGTCTTTTCCCCTGTTTCTTTATAACCATGCATGTGTACTACATAATTCTAAAAAATAAAACATTCAACACATATATTTCCCATAGCATATGCAATAAAAGAAAAATACATGTACTAGAAAGAAACATATCCATGTATCAACAACCATAACCAAAATATAACACATAAGATCAACATCTAACTATCAAAACAAAATATCTCTATATATATAATGTGTTTTAATACACAATACAAAAATATATTGCTCCATCTCTATGGCTAGGCCCCATCATGTCTATCTCATGGCCTAGCCACACTACCCATAGATGTCTTGGACTGTTCCCTCTAAAGAGTACACTATAAAGAGGTTGTATAAGATCTTAGACCTACTACTTATCCTTATAGGTTGGCCACCTAGTTCTATACCTATCCCAACTAGATAGTGGTAGCCATATGTGTGGCTCTCTCTTGAGCCAAGGCATGCCAAGACTATACCTCTCCTACTTCCAACCCTATTGGTGGTTATATCCCATCTCCACATGCCTATAGCTACCTCAAGGCCTCCCCCACTAGTCTGAACTAGCTTGTCTAAGCTAGGGTAGATGGTACCATAAGATCATCCAATGTGGTGGGGTCATATGGTGCTAATACCCCATCTAGAATATCATGGTGTGCTCCCATCACTAGGGATCCCCATATGTCCTCCTCCTCTATAATATCTACAAAATTAAAACCAAATAGATATCAAATCACATATACATCTCAAAATATATCTGTCTATAATTATATATAACTAGTATTCTATCTCAAAGATAATTAAAAATTACAATGTTTAATACCTATCATAGTGTCACCAATCATCGTCTCCTTATTTTCTCATCTATAAAACATGGTCTCTCTATCAGATCATCCCCAAAATACCTCATCTATGGGATGTTTCCCAATCAAATCAAAACCTAGATTCACCACCTATGCACGTCTTGGTCTTCTCCTCAATGGTGCCTCTATATACTAGCTCTACCCTAGGCTAACTAATGGGTCATCCTAAATGACCATCCTCTATGCTCTATCACATCATTGGCATTTCCATTGATGATAAAATTAAGGTGGTCATTTCTCCTCCTAATATGGTGCTAGTTATGGTATATATGACACACCATCATCTACATCCATGCCCTCCCCAACTACCAGTTATCATGCTCGACTAGTCCATGGTCTCACATGTCATAGTCTGATCTCTAGTCTCTTGATTAGTGCTCCTCCTCTCCCCCTATCTCTCTCACATGTTGAGCCCAAAATGTAGGAACTAATATAAGAGCCACTAGGTGAGGGATTCTAAACTATCTTGGTAAGCATTCCATCAGATGTGGCTCTACCCACCAGGTGTAGTGGCCTATGATTTTCACTCATGTTAGCCCTAGCACCATAGTCACCCAACTCAACCAAACAATCATAATATGTGCATAGGTATGCCACATGATCTATCCTCATGTGACCATCTACAGTGTAAGCATGTGGGGCATGACCTTCTCCACCTGATCTTGTCTCCACCTCATTACCTAAGGTAAATGATCATTGACCACATGGGGTAACCCAATTGGTTGATACATTAAGAACCTCTCATATATTTAAGTACTTAGCAGTACCATTAGTCCCATGGTCTTCTACCTTCTAGATATAATCCCATACATATCATGCATGAACTAAACCTAGATGATCAAACCCAAGGCATAAATTTGCCCCCAAATCTAATATGGATTGGCACAAGGCTATCATATATAGTGTTACCTTGCCATCCAACTTATGACACAACACTCATGCTATCACAAGTCCTATCACAACCTTCCAGATATTTAGAATTTGTGCAATAGACATCAAACAAACTCACCCTCAACCCTAGGTAAATCCTATCTAATCACATTACCCATCAAGCTAATGCTCATCTCTCTTCCTAGTCATCTAATATCCCCATAATCACTAGTGTCCTCATAATCATAGGTGTCCCTATAATCACTAGTGTCCCCACTATCGAGAGTCTAAGCAATGAATGGACATCCTCCAAAGTGATACCAACCTCTATGGTATTACCATATACCATCCATATAAATGTGTTGGTCAAATGCTCCCAGACTCTTAGCAACATGACCATAAGATCAACACTTAGCGAGATCTACCACATCTCTATGATGCCTCCCAAGCCCAACATAACCAATTTAGATCTATCTACATCCCTCAAGTGCTTCAGTAAATCAAGTAGCCATGGCACGTCTACCAATCACAAAAATATTTGATGTCTCTATAAAATATAAAATAATAAAATATGTATTATACCTCTAATTCATTCATAATCAAAATACATTCTTTCAAAATTCACAAAATTAAACTAATATTCCTTAATTAATTCATTTGTTACCAAATTGACCTATTTTTTAACTAAATCATCCCATTTAGTACTAAGTCTACCACCATGTGACTTAATACTACTATATTTTCCCCCTTATTTCATTTTAGTACTATGTCAACCACTTAGAAACAAACTAAGTTGGCCATATAGTACTAAGTTAGCCACCTCAGACTTAAAAAAATAAGTTGGCCCTCTTTTTTCTTCAGTAATACTATATCGAACACTTATAAAACATACTAAGCTGGTCATATAGTACTATATCGACCCACTCCCTCAATAAACTAAGTCGACCAAGCCATACTATGTCAACCCACTCAAATTTTTGTTTTCTACCAACTAAATTGACCTGATCGACCTTGTTCATTCACTGTGATGACTTTTTGACCAATTATCATAAATGTCTTAGGTATTTATTGCTCTGACCCCTTCCTACCCAATATCTTGTTTAACCCCTAGTATCCCTAAAAATTACTTAGGGTTCATTATAGTCTCTATATTTTTCCTAATGGTTAAATTTCTATAAAACACTTAATTTTAAATAAAAATGCTTAAATTTTTGAAATTCTCAGTTGTTTACCTGTACTGCACTTGTTACGGCCACTATGCATCTTCCCCATCTCAACTATCATCTCCTCACTATCTTGGCTCTCTAGGCTCTCACTATGTCTCTCAGAGCTCTATTTTTCTCAAGAATATGAAATAATATCAAATGAATTCTTTTTCACCCTATTTATATTTACTATTCAAAATTATTTACCCTTCAAAAATTTACTATTAGATTCCTTGTTTTGATCATATATTTATTTATACTAACTTATTTTCCAAACTATAAAAAAATTTAGGAATCTTGATGTCATAGAGAATCTTTCTAATTATTATATGCCTATGTTATAAAACTTTCAATTTTTCTCTCTTTTTTTGCTAATCTCTACAGGTTCGCCTAATGTTCCTCACATTAGACACCATCACATTTCTCACGTATCCTTCTTTATGTAAAATACTAAGGTAAGTAAAGGCATGTTTTTGTCAATTGTGTCCTTTCATTTATCTCATTTTCTCCTTACTACACTTTATTTAGCATCAATGTTATGTGTTATCATGTTCTTTTCCAAAGGCACCATCCTGTGTTGCACCTACGTGACACGTGATAAGATTTGAGTGGGGCATATGTATAAATGAAATATTATAAAACTTTTATAAATTACTAATGCTCCTTATCTTACAAAGACCCATTGAATTTCAATCTCTCTAAGTGCACACCTTAAGGGGTACTATAGACACTCAAAAACTATGCATGACAAATTTTGATGTCGAACTACCTCTTTGACCCTCGTCTGACCTTGTATCTAGTGGACCACCTAGTCAATTAGACTCATTTACTAACTTGACACCTAACTTAACACATTTAACTAAACCATTTAATTTAACTTACTTTAACCTATTTTCCTTTGGCCCCTCAACAACCAATGGTTGGCCTAATCATCGATGGTCATGTCCCCAAACCTATTTTAAAGTGTTAAATAAATGATATCTTTGTGTGAGATAATCATTTCCATAAATGGAAACTTGATTTTAAAACTTGATTTGAAACATCATGAATTGACAACTTTATCCCCTTTTTGGATTAATAACATCCTCCATCCTAATTAGCAACTTCATCCTACAAAAGGAGAAGAGGAGGAAGTGAAATGGATCTGTAATCCAGAATCTAGAAGCTAGAATCTTGCATCCAAGATCTCTTGCATATAGATATTTAGCATCTTTTTAGTAAGCAATCAATATCATTGGAGACCTAAATCTCTATCAGAATCATGTTTGAAAGCTAAAGTACTATCACTCTGGCCAAATCACTTCATCATTCCACTATCAAGTTTTAGGTATATTTTTCTTATTTAGTTGATTTATCTTATTTATAACCTCCTTGCCCTATCAGACCCATTAGTATCTCATTCTCCCCCTTTCAAACCCATTACAAACCTTTGTTTGTCCAAATACCTAATATGTACCTTATATTCTAATCATTTCTTGATTTGTCTAAGCAACTGCCAATGGTTCCAACACTGTCGATGGTTAACCCCAACCCTCGACTATTACCCAACCACCGATGATTCATCTAATTATCGATGGTCACTATGGCATAAAAATATAGAAAGCTATTTTAAGCCCCTTAACCCTAATTAAACCTAATTTTCTCTATTTTTACTTGATTACAGTATATTTTTTGATTTTTTGGACCAAACCCTGACCACTTTAGCATAAGTAATTGACCCACTTTTTCTATTTTAGTTATTTTATTTAAAACAGCATTTACCTTCTCTTTCTTGCATGTATTTATTTCCATATCATTGAATTTAAGTATCCTTTATTTCAATTATATCAACTTAATTGTTATAATAGTAAATTGACATCCTCCAAGCAAGTAATATGCATCTTGGATCTAGCTCATGCTAGGCAATCTACTCAACCATCCATCTAACAAACATCTTTTCTAGTGTCTTTCTTATTTTCAAGTTATTCTTTCCAAGACAAAAAGGAGTTCCTACTATTGTTTAGATTCATGCATGCACTTTATCAGGTATTCTTCTACACACCCTATTACTAGTTTCATTACATTACTTCCAAAATTAAGAAATGAATGAAATTAATTAAAACATTTTGGCATGCCAGGTGGGACCAAAGTTCCCTTTTCCTTCGTTTATTATTTGTTCATCGAATTAAATCTAAAAATTTCTTTTTGGGCTTAAAATAAACCTCTTGCATACATTGATTGCATGCTTGTCTTAGTTAATCTAGTAACTTAGAGGGAAAAGTAATTAATCATAGATTTCACACTTATTATCACACACTAAGCCAAACCAAAAAAATAATTAACACAATAAAAAATACTTGAGACAAGACCCAACTAGGATTTCATCACCTAGCGGTAACCTTACCCCTTTTCGGCTATCCTACTTGGATTTCACCACCAAAGGGAGAACCAACTTATCTCTCTAGTTGAGTATAAACTCTAAACTTGGTATATTTTGTCTAAGCACTCAACACTCAAACCATTGTGCGACCATGAAGAGAGGGGGTAGGCCCCAATACCAAACCACGTACCAAAGTTCAACACATATTTATATCTTGAGTTCTTGAACTCAACCCGAAACCAACCTTAGATTTCCTCTTTAGTACCCAATCTACAAGACAAATTCCCTCTTCACACTTTCTAAGGCATAAGCCAAAAGTGACCTAAAAATAATTCTAGGATTTAACACACATATAGTGTATGCATTGTTTGCCTTGAATTCTTTTCTTTTGATTTTTCTTTATTTGAGGTGTGAGTTTCATCATACTATTCCTTTTTCTCTCACATGGTCTTTATTAGACAGTAGTTGAGAAACCAAACCAATCAACCACCACCTTCCTCTTCTTCCACCATGAAATATAATTCTAATGATGAGGGTTCACCTCATCTTTCTCCCCCTCCTACCAGAATCCCAATTATTTTTAAGGGTGATGTAGATTTCACTACCTTCCTTGATAACAATCCAGTGGCCCTTCAACATTATCTTAACAACTTACTTCACTGTACTTCTTTTACTTTTGTTCCTCCTATAGACCCTCCTTATGGTATGCCTCCCCATCTTATGGTGGGTACCACCTTAACCCAACCCTTTCTAACCCAAGCCTCTTCTTCCTCCAACATCCCATCTACTGACACTACCCAAACCTAATCCAATATTCCAACTTCTAAAAAAATACCTCCTACCATACCCAACACTTCTCATATAGGTTCAACCTTACCTCTAGTTACCTATACTCCACCTACCATGGGGTTATCTTCTAAGCCTATTTCTACCCTTCCCCTTATCTCAACTAATACACCAAATTCCACACCATTTCAAAACTTGGTGCTTTATATACCTAAAACACATCCACCTATTATCACTAGAGTCACTACTAAACCTCAACCTACCCAACCCCAACCCATTACCTCAGCCATACTTTTAAGTCAACCCACATCTATCCCTCAACAAGTACCCATAATGACCTATCAATATATCCCTAACCCACAAGGGTACATAGCACCTTCTACTCAACCATCCATGTCAATTATCCCTTATGTGACACCATCTCAAACTCTTTTGACCACTTACTAATATGTGGCTTCTTTATCACCTTCTATCACTTATCCAAACATAGCTACCACCCAACCTCAATAGAATGTGCCCCTTAATTATGTATCTTCCCTACCCTAACTAGATTTGATCAAGATGTTAATGGAAAAAATGACCAACTTGGAGTCATCCATCTCTGAGTCTCATAACCTTTTGTCCTATGATCAAATTTGTAATGAACCCATTCATCCCTCTTTTCCCATCCACTCTTATCCTCCTCAATGGGAATTACCCAAGTTTTCCAATTTCTAAGGCAAGGAGGACCTCTAACAACATTTGAGGGAATTTCATCATTATTGTTATTTAATCACATACGATGATGCTCTCCTTCTTTGAACCTTCCCCATGTCCTTATCTGGACCTACCCTTGATTGGTATAGTTCTCTTCCCATGCACTCTATCTTTTCTTTCTTCCAACTGGCCCAAATATTTTTAGAGAATTTCTTTGTAAATATATCTAAAAAGATTTCCATTACTGACCTTTATTCCACTAAGCAATTTTATGATGAGTCAATTGTTGATTTTGTGGCTAGATGGAGAAGTTTCATCAACCAACTTTCTTTCTCCTTACCCTAACTTGAATTGATCAAATTCTTATCTCATGGTTGTGCCAAACATATTTCCCCTACTCTTCAAGTTCAAATCTTTAGAACTTTTGATTAAGAATTCACCATGGCACATAAACTAGAAAACTAGGCCATCGATGAAGGGAAATTGAAACTATAGAACAAAAATTCTAGATTTAAATCCAATGACCCTTCCTCCACTAAAACCACTAACCAATCCAATATCAAAGAAAAAGCATCTGTAAAGTCATTTTTTCTAAAAACCACTCCACCTCTAACTATCAACCAACCACCTCTAACCAATTTTTCCAACCCACCTTATCAATAAAACTAAAACCAAAACTGAGCTCCTCTAAAGTAATTTACTCCCATTAGATAATATTATGCATCAATTTTGGATAAATTGCTCAAATCCAACTTCTACCTATTAAAACACCCCAACAATTTGATTCTTATGACCCCGTGCCTAGGTGGTATAATGAAAATGACCATTGTACCTTTCACCATGTTGTGGTACATGAAATTAATAGATGTAATACCCTCAAGAGTCTTATCCAAAATTTGATCGATAGTGGAGAACTTGTGTTTGATAATCCTCATGCACCTCCCAACCAGTCCCTTGAAATTTTTTGTAAAACTTTTCCTAATCATGTTCCTTCTACCCAACACCATGATAACGAACCTAAATCATCTCACTCTCATGAGGCACATATAATCAATGTTATTAATAATGAGCCCATTGTTGAAGAGACCATTACCTCAATCACCCAAATGGAAATAGTGAAATCACCTCTTATTTCTTCAGACACCCAAATAGATGAATTAACTACCTCTTTCTCTTCACTTGATGAGACCTTAGCTTTATCTACCTCTCCTTTGATGGAAACACCAAATAAGACAACCTCTGCTATAACCATTCCTTCTTCTACTCCACCCATTCAAGTGGTAGAACTGACCTTCATTTCTTTGGACACCCAAATAATAGAAGAAAATCTATCTATTCCCTCACTTGAGGACACTATACCTACCTCTCCAATCATTAAACCATCCATTCCCTCTTTAGAAACCATCCCACAAGAGGATATTACCTCATCTACCCAACTACCAATTCTGGAACCTTCCCTCAAAAATAGCAATGAAGGATCCATTACCTCTTCTCCACCTAAGGTTTTAAGATTTGAAACCAATGACCAAAGAACTGAACCTGTCTATAATATCTTTAATATAATAGTCCAAATTTTAGAGTTCACTTCTCAACCCAACTTTGATAGATCCACTTTTTGTTATCATCTCGAGCTTCCTGTTAGGTTGTGGAGCTAAAAGCTTCATTGATGTAGACATGGAGAAGGTTGCTGAGTGTTACTGTCACCGGCGTCGGTCAAGCCAACCGATGTCGGTAGGGTAGAGACAAGAAGCAACCGACGTCGGTCAGTAGTCACCCGGCATTGGCAACCACCAAGTAGACAGGGACCGACATCGGTCACCTGTGTGGTTTAAGCTGCAAGTATATTATGGGCAGTTAGTTGATGAACCAAGTGTTTACATGTTTAGACCTAATTTTAGACTGAGAGCTGCGGATCTAATTATTGTAATTAGGTGTCTAATTATTGTTTGGATGAGATCTATATAATAGACTCATGGATTGTATTGTAAACTAGTGCTAGAGAGTAAGAGAGAAATATTATAAGCTCCTTCTGTGTGTGAGGTGAGCATGGTGTGTTCCTCCTAGTGCCACAGTACCAAGGGTGGGTGTTGGATTGGAGAACAAGCAGGGTTCTTCAGGAGTGTATGATCTTGGTCATCAGGTGAGCATGGCTTCTATAGGAGATCTACATGGTAAGTAAGATCATTGATTTGTAGATGTATGTGTGTGCAAGGTCAAGGTTCACAGGTGTGCAGAACTAGGTTGATTTGCAGGTGTGCAAGATCAGATAGGACAGCAACACAATAGGGAGCAAAATCAGGTAGAAACTACTTGGAGTACAGTGTGTACTCAAATAGAAAAAGAGAGGAAGGCAAGGAAGATCCTTCCATAAGTAAGGTCTATTGAGGTGCATATTGTTGCAGGTTCAGGAGAGATCTACTTGGAGTACATTTGTGTACTTGTGGAGTGTGTGGAGCACTTGTGGAGTGCGTGGAGCACATGTATAAGGTGAACACCAACTCAGTGTTTGAGTTGGGTGTTGGGACCTAAGAGAGAGAGCTTTGAGGAGAGAATTATTATTCACTTGAGGTGTGGGAAGCCTCTGAAGAGGTGGTGGAGAAGAAGTGGCATCTTCTTTATTGTATTCTTTTCTGTATGAGTCTTAATACAAGTTGTGTATTGTCTCTCATATCTTGTGTTATTTCTGGATTCTAGTTACTTGTTGATTCTAGTTATTTCTGCATATTAAGTTGCTTGTATTTGGTAATCAATTGTGTGCTTTCGGTATTCATATCCCAACATGTGGTATCAGAGCTAAGGTTTTAGGAAGTAGTTTTGTGTTTGGTTACAGGTCACTCTCAGGGGTTTCTAATTGAGTGGGAGTAGAGCAATGGCAGATCAAAGTAAGCTAAGAATGGAGGAGTTGAAAAGCACAGATGGTCACTTACGGTCCTATGGAAAGAAAGAGCAGGTAAAAGAAGATTGTTGGTTGGTAGCAGATCAGCATGAAGGAACTGAAGATGCAGATGTTGCAGGGGGTATTACACAAGATGCTCTGGGAGGTTTCTTGGATAAAGTTGAATCTTGGATAACAGATTCGGTTGCCTCTTTCCATGCAGCCCCAGGTAGAGGAGCTAGTGAGCCTTGCCAAAGAATTGGCAAAGGGGAAGTGAAGCTGAAATTGCAGGCAGAGGCCAACACATGGGTGTTGAAGGAAGTCATGCAGGTCCCAGGTTTGGAGATGTGGCTAATTTATTCAGAAGAGTTGGGTGATGAGAGATGCACAAGAACTCTCATAGTGGATACACTTGAATTAGCTGGTGGTAAGAAAATAGGTGCTCTTTATCTACTTGTTTATATTATTGATTCTTCTTTTGTTGTAGAGACGTGGCTTCATAGGCTTGGTCACATGAGCAGGAAGGAGATGCATGTTCTTAAGAAGAAGACAGATATATTTGATAGGCTTAAGAACTGGAAAGCCTTGGTGTTTATGGAGAAGATGGCGGATAGAGACCAATGGATGGGTTGGATACTTCTGAGCAGGGCAGTTTGGACATGGGACTTGATTCAAAAGAGCTCGTGGGTAAAAAGTCATCACTTACAGGAAAACACAGGTACCGGCATCGGCAAGAAAATTGATGTAGGCAGGAGGTAAGACCGACATTGGTCATGAGGACCGACTTCGGTAGCAAAGGACACCAACGTCGGCAGGGTTGGTAGTTAGGACAGGCGCAGGAACCGACATCAATCAGATGCAGACTATGTGGTGACCGAGGTCAGTCACTGTAATAGATTTTAGGTGGATAACAAGCTGTCAAGGAGTCTCAAATGCCCATATAGAGGACTGAAGATGTAAGTAAGCCTCAAATTCGTTGTTCCTCTTCTTTATACTAGTTGCTGATTGCAGAGTAGGAAGGATCCAAGAAACAGTGGGAGCATGGCATGGAAAGATTGTAGAACCAAGCAGGAGATTTACTAGGGTTGCCAGCAGGTATGAAAGCATAGAGATGAATGGATTCCTTAGTTGAAGAATAGAGAGAATGAACACGTGAGATGGAGGGCCAGGCATATGGTCTTGAGAACGCTGTAGGACAGTGGTACAGGTTTTTACAGGTGGATGACAAAGCATGACATTAGTCAATGTCAAGGTAACTACTATGGTTTGTCTTACCAGGGGGATGATGGTCATGACATCATTCTATTACTATATGTGGATGGTATGTTTTCTATCAGGTTTGTACATACAGGGTTTTGCTGAGCTAAGGGTAAGATTAGTTCAGTGGTTTGCTATAAAGAATTTGGAGTATCAAAATTCTTTGGCATGGGAGACATGGAGATCACTTGTTGATTTTGTTTCTAGTGGGAGCTGATGTGAATCAGGTGTTGGTGAGGTTCATTACATAGGATGCAGATCCGAAACACACTAAGGGCTAGACAGTTCAGTGTCTGAAATCACATGAGGTTTAATATAGACCTGAGTTTGCCCAAGCAGTGGGTGTTGTCAGAGAGTTAGAATCTAATTTAGAGAAGTGAGTTCTCAGGGATGTGAGAGGGACCATCAGTAGGGGTTCATGCTATTTAGGGTTAGGACTTCACTACATGTGTTTGTAGGTTTGGATGCGGCAGGGTACTCGGATGATAGGAGGTACACCACAGTGTGTGTGGTGGGTTGTCTTCAAGATTCATCTTGAAGAGGGATACAAGCTAGGAAACAGATTAGATGGGGTACAAGAATAGGTACAGTGCAACTGTTTATCTCTAAGTGGGAGATTGTTAGGTTGTGGAGCTAAAAGCTTCACTGATGTAGACATGGAGAAGGTTACTGAGTGTTACTGTCATCGGCGTCGGTCAGGCCAACTGACGTCGGCAGGGTAGAGATAGGAAGCAATTGACGTCGAACAGTAGTCGGCTGGCATCAGTGACCCCCAGGTAGATAGGGACCGACGTCGGTCACCTGTGTGGTTTGAGCTGTGAGTATATTATAGGCAGTTAGTTGATGAACCAAGTGTTTGCATGTTTAGAGCTAATTTTAGACTGAGAGCTGTGGATCTAATTATTGTAATTAGGTGTCTAATTATTGTTTGGATGAGATCTATATAATAGACTCATGGATTGTATTGTAAACTAGTGCTAGAGAGTAAGAGAGCAATATTATAAGCTCCTTCTATGTGTGAGGTGAGCATGGTGTGTTCCTCCTAGTGCCACAGTACCAAGGGTGGGTGCTGGATTGGAGAACAAGCAGGCTTCTTCAGGAGTGTATGATCTTGGTCATCAGGTGAGCATGGCTTTTATAGGAGATATACATGGTAAGTAAGATCATTGATTTGTAGATTTATGTGTGTGCAAGGTCAAGGTTCACAGGTGTGCAGAACCAAGTTGATTTGTAGGTGCACAAGATCAGATAGGACAGTAACACAACAAGGAGCAGAATCAGGCAAGATCTACTTGGAGTACAGTGTGTACTCAAATAGAGCAAGAGAGGAAGGCAAGGAATATCCTTCCATAAGTAAGGTCTATTGAGGTACAAGTTGTTGTAGGTTTAGGAGAGATCTACTTGGAGTATGTTTGTGTACTTGTGGAGTGCGTGGAGCACTTGTGGAGTGCGTGGAGCACAGGTATAAGGTGAACACCAACTCAGTGTTTGAGTTGGGTGTTGGGACCTAAGAGAGAGAGAGCTTTGAGGAGAAAATTACTGTTCACTTGAGGTGTGGGAAGCCTCTGAAGAGGTGGTGGAAAAGAAGTGGCATCTTATTTATTGTATTCTTTTCTGTATGAGTATTAATACAAGTTGTGTATTGTCTCTCATATCTTGTGTTATTTCTGGATTCTAGTTACTTATTGATTCTGGTTATTTCCGCATATTAAGTTGATTGTATTTGGTAATCAATTGTGTGCTTTCGGTATTCATATCCCAACACTTCCTTACCAAAATAAATATGGATCATCAACCTCCCTTGAATCCACCCTTAAACCCATTATTACCTCTTCACTAAATACCTATTTTAAAACTATAAATGAACCATCCCAACCACCTCTACCTAATATTTCCAAATCACCTTATACTTATTTTACCAAACCAATCAAGAACCTAGGCATTCTTCCCACACTTAGTCACACTCACCTCCCTTTGAGGTTGGACTTAACCCCATCTAGCCCACCAAAGGCAAATCCAACTAAACCAACTAAGAAAGTAGAGTTACCTAAACCTCCACTTTGAGCTAGACTCATACCACCTCCTTCCCACTTACCATCTATTTTAGGACCTCATCATTCTACCATTCCAGTTACCTATTCTTCCTGTAAGAAATCATCCCCATTTTTTCCACCTACACCCATCAAACCCTCTATTTATCCATCATTTTTAACCAACCTATCCACCTCTACTTTCCCACCTATAGCTAAACCTTCATCATCCAAGTATTTCACATCTAAATCTTCAACTTATAAACCAATCATAACTAAGTAAACCCAACCAAAACCACCAACTAAAACCATTCTTCCAAATACAACTTCTACGGTAAAGCCTATGCCCAAGAAGGTTCCCACTCCTAAAACCAAAAACTTACCACCTCTAACACCTTTTCTTGAATCCTATTTAACCATTTTACAAAAGTTGTTACAAACCTCCTCCATTAACTTACCTCTAATCAAACCTTTTGACCCTTCATGTCCTAAACCTTCCTATTTCAATCATAAATTGATCTATGCATACCATAGGGCATTGTGACATAACACAAAAAACTGAAAATCTCTCCAAGCACTTGTTCATAGCCTATATGATAAGGATTATCTATTATTAGATGAACCCTTCTTACTCCCATTACCAATCTTACCATCAACCCAACATTTACCTACTCTCCCACTCTTACCTAAGGATGAGAAGGAGAAATTGAAGTAGGCATCAAACTTAGTAAACCCCCTTATCCACACTATTCATGCAATGGTTAGTGTTGAAACAACTTCACCAAACACTAGTGAAATGAGGCTCTATGAACTAATTAACACATCACCCCACCATCTCCAAACACTAATCAAGGTTTTATAATCTATAGAGGTGTAACCAAATGATCCTCAACCTCTTCCACCCTTTATTGGAGCCCTCCAACTTTCTACCCTCATCACCTTTCAGGATTCTGAAATACTACCTTTTCATACTAAGGATCTTGATCCTACCCTCTTCATCACAGCATACCTCAATCAAACCTACATCAAGAGGGTTATGATTAATGGAGAAGATAACATCAACATTATCTCCTCCCATGCATATGACCAACTTCAACTACCCAAAAACATCATGTTAGAAAGTATAATGATCCTTCATTCCTTTAATGATACCATGGACACTACATTAGGGATTATTGTCCTCTATATCCACTTAATACCTCATACCATTCCTAAATTATTTTACATGATAAAGCATGAGTTTCAATACAATGTCTTACTCAGACACCCTTAAATTTGTGCTATGAGGTTCATCCCTTCTACATTACACTGATGTGATAAATTTGAGCATGAAGGACAAGATGTTACCATCAAAGCTAATCCTAGTCTATTTGCCTCTTGCAATATGACATATATGCCTAATGATGTTCTTCTTCTACCTTCATCCACCTCACAACCAACTTCTAAACCAACCAAAACCATCAACACTTCCACTCATAGCCATGATGAAGCATCAACTAGCTCAACCATCCCATCATCCCAAATTTTAGTTGAGGACTCCTTGTAATCCACATTTCAATGTCTCTCTCTTGGGGAATATTGACTTTTAGCCTTATATGCTCTCACTACTCCACAAGAGTATGGGAACCTCAAATATGACCCTTCCTATGATCCTCACATTATAACCATCATCCCTTTTGGGATCCCTAACAATCAAACAAATTTCATCTATGGGGGACTCAATCAGCTATTTCTCACTCCTACCATTACCCCATTCATCCAACCATTCACCACCGATTTTTCCAACCTAGACAAACTAGCCTTTGCCAAAGCTTACCTTTGCAAGTGTACTTAGAAGGGGTTTGGTATTGGCTTCTATGAATAGGGATCTCATGAAATACCTATCATTAAAACTCAGAAACCTCATGAGTTCTTTGGCCTTGGGTTTCTACCACCAAAATAACCCACCTCACCAAAGCCCATTACCTCTATCAATGAAGAACTTTCATCCTCACCTACCCCATCTCCATCCAATTTTGAGGACTCTGATATCATCCCATCTAAATTTTTTTATCAATACCATTAGTATAGGCCCCCTGACCTATAAAAATGATGGTCAAACTAAAACCCTTCCTCTGACCCATCCTGAAATGATTGAACATGACTCTCATACCATCAACACCATCCAACATCAGGATGATTATTCCATTCTCACCTACCTTAGTACAAGGGATTCTTCAATTCATAAATCCATTCTTCTTGAGAACTAAACCATGTTGAATGAATCCACTATTGATGTCAACTTGGGAACTCAGGATAGCCCCCATATCATAAAAATTGGCCAATATTTAAATTCCATCAAGCAACAAGATCAACCTTCTTTCCTCTAAAACCATAGCATAACATTTGCTTGGTCCTACCAGGATATGCCTAATATTGACCCTTATATTATCTTCCACAACATTGTTAGTCATCCTGAGGTTAAGCTAGTTTGACAAAAGATTTGAAGAATGCATCCTTGCATAGCCCTTCTTGTTAAAGAAGAACTTCAGTGTCTCTTATCCACTGACTTCATTCAACCCATCGACTATCCACAATGGGTTTCTAACATTATTCCCATCACCAAGCCCACATGGGGACTTTGTCTCTGCATTGAATTTCATGACCTCAACCTCACTTTCCCAAAGGATGACTTTCCTCTACCAAACATCAACCAACTTAGTGATCTTATAGTTAGCCATGAAATGTTCTCTCATGGATGGTTTCTTGAGATATAATCAGATCTTGATTGCCCCTAAAGATCAGCATAAAACTTCCTTTATCACCCCATGGGGAACCTTTTACTACAGGTTCATGCCTTTTAGACCAAATAATCCTAGAGTAACCTATCAGTGGGCCATGACTTATATCTTTCATGATCTCATCCATAAAATCATAGAGGACTATGTGGATGATGTCCTAGGTAAATCCAAACACTATGAGGATAACCTATCTATTCTCACGATCATCTTCAACTGAATAATCCATTATCATGTCAGTCTCAATCTCAAGAAGTGCATTTTTGGAGTCTTATTAGGTAAGCTTCTTGGTTTCATCATCTCTCTCCATGGAATCAAAATAGACCCTGCTAAAGTCAGATCAATCTTGAAGATGCCTCCTCCTACCAACCTTACACAAATCTGAAGCCTATAAGGCAAACTTCAATCCATACATCACTTCATCTCTCATATATTCGATAAATGTCAACCCTTCCACCACCTCCTAAACAAGGATACCTCTTTTAAGTGGACTAAGGAATGTCATTAAACCTTTGATGCAATTAAGGAGTGCCTTCTCTCTCCACCTATCCTCACCCCTCTTAAGGAAGACTAACCCTTTTACCTATATATATCCACCACTGATCATTCCCTATGGGTAATGCTCTCTCATCATGATGAATAGAATAAATAGCAAGCCATCTACTACATCAGTTGCACACTTATCAAATATGAAACTCAGCATACCCATCCTTAAAAATTCTACCTCACCTTAGTTTTTGTGGCCTCCAAACTCCATCATTATCTTCTTAATCATAAAACTTATGTCATCACTAACACTAACCCCCTTAAGTATATGCACTCTAATCCATACTAAAATCAATGTTTGGCTAAGTGGCTCATACTCCTAGCTAGGTTTGATTTTGATTTCCTTCTGTAAAATTCCATTAGAGGAAAGGTTATCACTGACCAATTGGACAAAGCTCCTCTACCAAATAATCAACCTCTTACCTTTCTAGATGAGTCTATTGCAACTCTATCCTAGGAAGAACCCACCTACCAAATCACCATGTTTTTAAATGGCTTTAAATGCCAAAATGGTGGGGGTGTCAAAGTTATTCTCATTCCCCTTAATGTTTAACCTCTTCCCCTTTCTTTTAAACTTGACTTCGAATGCACCAACAACATAGCCAAGTATGAATCCCTAGTATAGTTATCCAAACCACTCTAGCCTTAGGAGTCAAAATAAACATCATCTTTAGAAACTCCCAACTAGTCATCAACTAGGTCATAAGATCTTATCAATGTAAAAATGATGTCTTATTGAAGTAAAAATAACTCATAGATGTACTCTTGTTATCATTCAATCATTACACTATCCAGTAAGTTCCTCACTCTATTAACAAGTTCACGGATACCATAGCATCCCTTACTTCCCAAATCCCATCTCATCCTATTGAATCTAAACTATTTGTCACCATCAATCACTTCATAACACCATCATATATCAGTCCTGATCTTCCTACCATTTGTAATGTGGAAACATCTCCTTCTAACATATTGTATGACAAAACTTTTGACTACCTTAACATTGGCATTATCCCTCCCAAACTTTCAAAGAATGCTCAAAGAGATTTTATTCAGAGTACCTCTCATTACACCATACTAATGAGAATCCTTTACAAACATGGTTTTGACAACATCCTTCTTTGTTGTTTCCATAGTCATAAAGCCTTCCACATCATCAAGGAAATGTATGACCAAGTCTATGGGGGACACTTTAGTGGCCTAGCTGTTGTTAAGCATATCCTTTACCTTGGATATTATTGTCCCACCCTTAATAAATATTCTTGTGACTATGTAAATAAGTGTGTCAAATGTCAACAACACCCTAACCTATAGTATGTACATCCTCATGGTCTTCAAGTATCCAAAGATTATTGACCCTTCTCATAATGGATTCTTGACCTTATTGGGGAAATCAATCCTCATTCTTCATAATGACATCAATATATCATTACCACCACCAAATATTTCAACAAGGGTAGAGGCTATCCCCCTTATCTCCACCAAAGCCAAAAAAATTATCGACTTCATCAATCACCATATCATTTTATACTTTGGTGTTCCCCATAAGATCATCATCGATAATGGCAAATATTTTAAAAACTAAAAAGTCTTAGGTCTCTATGATGCTTTTGGCATCAAATTAATCTTTTCCTCACCATATCATCCACAAGCCAATGGACAAGCAAAAGCCTCTAACAAAAATCTCATTAAAATGCCCACCAAAGTAGTCAATGCTTTAGGTAGATATTTGCATTTGCATGTCCTTTCACTTCATGGGCCTACCACACTAGCATTCAAACCTCTACGGGTGCTACCCCTTTTTCTCTCATCGTTGGAGTAGAGGTCATCTTATCTCTTAAAGTCCAAATTCCATCACTTTGCATATCTTTAAATGAAATCCTTTTCGAGATTGATGATCATCAAGAAATTTGTACACATCTTGAACTCCTTGATGAACATCACCTCACAGCCCTTAATCATCTTCATGTCTATCAAAAATGAATCAAACATACATACAACAAACACCTGAAAGATCGAGAGTTCAACATTGGAGACCTCATCCTTAAGGAAAACCAACATGTAACTAATATGGAGAAGAGCAAAAAGGGCAAGTTTTCTTTCAATTGGCTTAGACCCTACATCATAACCCATAAGTATGGCTCAGGAGCTTATAGTTGGTCCTCTCTCAAAGGTAAACCAGAACCTAAGCCTCTTAATGCTTTACATTTGCATCCTTTCTATTGTTGAAACAAGGAACAAACTCACCTTTGTGTCTAACCTAAGCCCATCCCTTGGTTTATGAGATCTTCACTTTATTTCACCTACTTATCCTTAATCCTCTTGAGAATAATTGATTACAACATAGAACCATGTATTATCCATCATAGTTATAGCCTAATCCTAAGCATGGGCACTATGGTTCTACCCATGGCATGGTTCTCATGGATACTTGTTGTCCCTAATCAGATGGAATCCCATGATCAATTGTCTCTCAAAACCACTTTCTCCATCTATCATTAACCTTTTGTGATACATTTCTACATCCAAAAATGCAAACCATTAAGCCTAAATAGACTTGTTCGTGTCTAAACATGCATTCAAAATATATCTTGCATCCATATCTCTAGCATTACAGACTACTCCCTTGAAGGATAATTGCCTAATAATTAAAATTTGACTAAAAATAGATTGTTCCCTTAAAGGATAGCTATAAAAACCCCATTTTAGACCACTCCCTTGAAGGATGGCTAAGGAATAATCATTTGAATCTTCTCGCATCAATTAGCTTCAACAATTTATCAAAATAAAAAAATCAACAAATGAACCTATGTCAAAATAAAAGTAAGTCATAATCAGCTCTTATAAGTGCCATATGTAGATTTCTTGCATTAATTAATCTACACATTATCCCATTACACTAAAATTAGATCCTAAATATGGCTTATGTAGACTTCCTACATTGATCAGTCTACACATCATATTAAGGCATGGACTTGTCTAGTACACTTCTTTGGTCACCTATAGAACGGGAAAGTTAACCCACTTTAGGTTACCTTTTCACCCATTTAACACTCAATTTTATACCTATCACCTCCCTTACTTTAAATCCTTCTCTAAAATCAAGGGACTATGAGCTTACTTGATACAAAGTGATTAGGGCACCCTCTTTCTCAGTTAAAGCATGCTCTTACGAAGAATTTGATAGGTTTATGTTCACTAATGTTACATCCTTGCCAACTCAAAACATTGTGCCTTTTTCTTACACTCTATTTGTTAGCTCACATGGTCATATGTCTCAAATTTAGTTTGTTGTCTACACCTACTTTATGTGTTTCCATTATATTCCCATTAACACAATTATAACATTATGCACTAAGAACAAGGCAAATATAAACCATATCCTACACATAAATAAGACATCAATAACCATACAATCATCAACACTCACAACATATCATTATAACATTATAAAATCATCATCAAACATCATCAACATCATCGTTATAACAAAATATCATTCTATCTATCAACCACATTATTACACCCTCATCCTACCTAACCACATTATCATAGTCATCTCATAAACAAAATCAACCAAACCTATCTATCAAATGTTCACAATCATGTGCAAAATAAACTAAATAACAACAAACATCTTGATAAAAATAATATTATCAAACCCATCATCATATACATAAATAGTCATCATCATAGCCATCATTAAATACCTACACTAAAGAATCAACAATAACCATAAATATGAAACAACATATATGTCATCCCTAATCCATGAACATCATTACATCATAATAATAATACATCAATACTTCATCCATGAAACATCATGAACATAAGAGCATAACCATCATATGTCAACATCATCATCAATATAATCAAATGTCAGTGATATAATCAACATAATCAAAAATATATATCATATACATCAAGGCAAAAATACATGTCATAATATGTCAATCAGTATCTCTCTCATATATATCTCACATCATCAACACGTAGGCTGATATCAAAATATAAATCATGTACATATAAAAACTCTCCTCTATAAAGCCCCTGGGGCACCAAGACTACCACCTGCACCACTACCACCTAAACCATTTGGACATGGACTGACACTACCATCTCATGGTGGCCTCCTTGACATCCCTGCCTATCCTATTATTGAGGCCCACTATCTTGAAGTAGATACAAATGTACCACCTACTTTGTTGGCCCTATACTCTCCATATTGCATCTCCAATGGTAGCTACACCAGCACTATCACCTCGTAATATCTAAGCTTCTTGATGGTGGCTAAATATCAGGCTCTCAAAACTATGTTAGGTGGTCCTCTTGCTACTACTATGGCCACCCCTACTCTCTATCTCAATGAGTCTCTTTCTTGAGTCATTAACCCCAAAGAGATCCATGCTTGATCATACTCACCTGTCAAAGTCATAACCTTCCCCTATAAGGTGACAATCTATGCCTATAAAGTGGTCATTTGTCCCTATAATCCCATATTATGGGCCTATGCTACTACTAGCACTACTTTTTCATATCCATTAACTCCATCACCTTGTAATGGGGTCTCATCCACATCTATTGGCTACTAACCACCATCTCCCCATTTGAAGTCAATTGTTACATATCAGCCCTAGAACCAAGCTATGTAACCATCTATAATCCATGCATCATCTATGGTAGCTCTCACTAATAGCTCCTTGAAGTCTAGTATAACATATTGTGGCTATATTTCTAGCAGTGGGAACTTGACATCCTCTCTCTTATACCATAGTAAATATGGTGGTACCCCCTAAACAATTTTTAACTACCTCCTAACTTGATCAAATAGGATTAGCTTGATCTTGCCATCTTATCTCTCATAAGTCCAACACCAGCTTTGTAAGGATAATGTGTGGTACCTATGTTTGGGATAACTAGGCCAATACACATATGGCCTCCATACAACATCACCTACCACCAAACCCTCCAAAGCATCCCTGAACCAATCAATATATATGGCTCCTCCACTGGCACCTATCAAAGCATCAATATACCTCCATCACATGAAGCCCACTAAAAAGGCAACCTGAGTGAATCCCTACCATGGTACCCCTAATGGTCTCAAAAATTGAATGTGCTCAAATTCCTAGTATTGAAGCATAAAATAGATGATAATCCCATACCTTTTATGTGCCCAAAATGCCTAGAGATCTCAATAAATATAGACTAGTAACACTAGGACCCATCCAAACACAGTCTTCTCGAGCAGCATCTCCACTAGTACCTCCAATAGTAGGTATGAAAATAAAACATGGATAGAATCTATAAATTCAAAATAATTCACTACCATCATCATCATTAGTAGGCATATATCTTTTAGGGCCCTCTAGTATAATGGCTTGATCCTAAACCCCCTGCATGTCACCTAACATGAACCCAGTCTACTTCATAAATCAGGTCCATATAATAATCTCTATCCTTGCTCTCTACATGATAGATTGGCACCCCCAAAATGGGTAGCCATGTGATCCTAGTCACATTTTCCAATAGGATGGTCATCTCTTTGGTTAGCAACATGAAAGTGTTCATCACTGGGTCCCATCTCTTGATGAGTGCGATGATCATGGCAGCATCTCATGGTAGGTGTTGATAATGAATCATGGCCCCTAAGCTAACCATCTCAATGTGAAACTACTCCTCTATGGTCATCACATCTCAAACCTTAAAAAAGATCCTAGGGACTCGATCCCTCATTTAAATCCAATCATAGACCTGCACAATAATCATATTAGCATGAACACTTAGTTTTCCACATCACACTCAATATCAACCTACATCTACCATTTCAGCTTATCTTACCTTTAACACTCAACATAAACCTCTACCTTTATAACTCTCCTTTGACCTACATTTGACCTTTACCACCTTAACTTTCATCAACCCTAACACATCACTTTCACGCACCTACATGATTCTATTTACTAAATCCTGGTTGGACCTTTACCACCCACTTGTTGAACCTCTTAAAATGTTTCAACCTCTTTCAAAACCTTTACCAACCTTTTAACTTACTTAATATTGTATCCTACTCGAGACATTTTAACCTTTAAAAACACTCTAAATAAACAAAAAACTTTAAAAACTTTAACTCCCTTCACATACTTTATAAATCACTTTAAACCCTACAACCTTACCACACCTTACAACCTTTGAAAACCTTATGAGGTTTTAACAAAACCTTTCAAACATTTTACCCACTTTAAACACCTTAATGACATTTAACAAAATTATACACTTTCCTATCTTCCTTACCAAATCTCCACACCCCTCAACCATATATAGATTGTTGAACCATCAATGGTGCCCTGGGTTCCTCTCACCCTCCATGTTCAACCAGTAGTGATTAAGTCAAATTATCAATGATCACTATGGGTGACCATCAATGAAAAAACCCTAACACCTCTTCTCAACTAAACACCATAAAACTCACTTAAATCTCACATTTGAACTATCTAACCCCATTCTACAACCCATTATAAACCCCAAACTCCTTTTCAATCAAATTTTCACCCCTAAATGTTCCTATCATCAACAAAAACCTAAAACTAGGGCATCATGGCCAAGAACATTCACAAAAACACATTTAACTCACTTAACCCTAATTGATACAACTTCCACACATACATACTTCAACTACAATATCAATCTCAAAATAAACCCTACCTCATTTTGTGATCACTAGCATGGTTAGAGTCCTTGCACTACCACTTAGTTACACCTCATCCACCCTCCATCTATTCAACATGCACTCACCCTAACCACACATAATCAACCACTAATTCTTATCTACCTCAGTAAACTCTATGAACAATGACCAAATGCCAACATGCTAGATCACAAATAACCATGATCAAAAGTCAAAATGGTAAAAATGACTTCACATTTTACTTTTATTTTCTAGCCTTTTAGGGTTTTTTACTTGACTATCAATGGTTAGGATGACCATCAATGGTCAACCTTGGGAACAATCCTAACCATAGTCGGTCAGGGTCCCCTAGTCTTTTACCCACCTTTTCAATAAAACTTGCTTAACCTCTGACCTTTGGAAGAACTACATTTGGCCTAAAGTTCTTTTTAGATTTCATGTCCATGAAACTATGTAGGTAATGTCTACTTGCCTAATGCATCTGGAGTCAGCTCGGCCATCCCCTACCAACCCATACCCAACCAACCAACAATTCCACCACACCCACCTTGATGTTGATCATTTTTACCTAGACTATTTGCATGTTTTATGATGACTTTGTATGGTCACTTTAATCACAATGACACCCCTTGTAATTTTGAACTTTGCACCAACTCATGCATGACCTGGCCTATTATGTTGTTTCGTGGGAGTACTTCTTACCCTAGATACTTGTGACTAATATTGACCCTATCTCAATGGCTTAATAAGCCTAACCTGATTAGCTATGACCAATGTTATGGACTGATCACCCCTATCATATGTCCCTCTAGACTTGACCTTATTTTTTACCAACATTGGCAACTTTAGTCTTTACACTATCTTGACTATCTCCCTTAGTCACATTTTGTGCACATGTTTACATCTCAAATGCCTAGCCTTTTTTTGTCACCCACCTCATGACTACCCATTTATCATTTATCAAACCCTAACATAATTTAGCTTTTACCTCATTAACTCCCAGTTTGTGGGGGGGAATACCTCCTCCCATGCTCAAGGTAATCAGACCTTGACCAGTGATCTATTTTTGTTTTGTATCTTGTAAATCAAATCTACACAAAAAAAATTGGCAAAATGTAGACACTTGAAAACTGTGCATGATAGCTTTTGATGTCAAACTACCTCTTTGACCCTCATCTGACCTTATATCTAATGGACCACCTAGTCCATTAGACTCATTTACTAACTTGACCTTGAACTTAACACATTTAAATAAACTATTTAATTCAACTTACTTTAACCTATTTTCCTTTGGCCCCTTGACCACTAATGATTAGCCTAATTGTTGATGGTTGGCCTAACCATTGATGATCATGTCTCTAAACCTATTTTAAAGTATTAAAGCAATGATATCTTTATGAGAGATAAGCATTTACCTAAATGGTAACTTGCTTTTAATACTTGATTTGAAATGTCATGAATTGGCAACTTTATCCCCCTATCAGATTAGAAACTTCCTCCATCCTAATTAGCAACTTCCTCCATCCTAATTAACAACTTCATCTTACAAAAGGAGAAGAGGAGGAAGTGAAATAGATATGTAATCTAGAATCTAGAAGCCAAAATCTTGCATCTAAGCTCTCTTGTATATAGGTATTCAACATCTTTTTAACAAATAAGTAATATCATTGAAGACTTGAAGCTCTATCGAAATCATGTTTGAAATCCAAAGTACTGTCACTCTGGCCAAATCACTTTAGCATTCCACTATCAAGTTTTAGGTACCTTTTGATTATTTGGTTGATTTATCTTATTTATAACCTCCCTCCCCTATCAGACCCATAAATATCCTATTCTTCACCCCTCTGCCCCATTACAGACCTCTATTTGTCCAAATACCCAATCTACACCTTCTATTCTAATCATTTCTAAATTTATATATGCAACTGCTAATGGTTAACCCTAACCATCGATGGTCACTCAATCACTGATGGTCAAACCTAACTGTCAATGGTTCATTTGACCATTGACAATCACTATGGAATAAAAATCTAAAAAGCTATATTGAGCCCCTTAACCCCAATCAAACCCAATTTTCTCTATTTTTGCCTGATTACATTATCTTTTTTGATTTTTTAGACCAAACCCTGACCACTTTAGCATAAATAATTGACTCACTTTTTCTATTTTAGTTTTTTTATTTAAACAAGCATGTACCTTCTCTTTATTGCATGTATTTATTTTTGTATCATTGAATGTAAGTATATTTTCTTTCAATTATATTATCTTAATTTTTGTAATAGTGAATTGACAACCTCCTAGCAAGAAATATGCTTCTTGGATCTAGCTCATGCTAGGAAATCCACTCAACCATCCATCTAAGAAACCTCATTTCTAGTGTCTTTCTTATTTATAAGTTATTCCTTCTAATCCAAAGAGGAGTTCCCATTATCATCTGGATTCATGCACATACTTTATTAGGTATTCTTCTACACACTCTATTACTACTTTCATTACTTTACTTCTAAAATTAAGAAATAAGTGAAATTACCTAAAATAGGTACACCAGGAAAGGGTTGGGTAGATCATTGGTGCTCGTAGGATTTTTATCCCTTATTTCCACTTGTTACCAATCCAATCATCTTCAAAAACTATTCCTCTAAGCTTGGCCTCCTATTTTACACACTCCTCTAGTCATTTACCACCTTAATTAGCCCTTTTCCTAACCTAAATCCCTCTTTTATAGTTTACATGACTATGTTGGCTATGTCAACATTGTACTCTTATTGTTAAAACTTCTTAAAGGTCTAGGTCATCCCCTAGCCAACCTAGTCCATGACCTAATGAGTTTTTGTCAATTACGATACTAGGTCGATCGAGTCAGCCTTGTCAACCAAAACTTTTAGAGGGGTTTAGGGTTAGATCCTCTTATATAAACACATTAATTTCCATCATTTATAATGAAGAGAAGAAGAATTAAGATATATTATGCATTTGCTTATCCACCATTCTTCTTGAGGAGCAAGCTTAGGGTCTCATACTTTCTTTAAAGATATAGATCTTGTCTTGTGGATAATTCTTTTAGATGCATTGATAGATTGTGTAGCCTAGAGATGATCTATCCTTATCATCCTTATATACCATAACAACCTCTTGCAAAGCACCTTGACCAAGGGAGATATTTAGGCTCAGTGGGTTCATCTTTAAAAGTAAGTATTTCTAACTTTGTTTTCACACAGGACATCAATTTCTTCAACACCTCAGGACACTAGTATGCAATAATATATGGCATCTATAGTTACTTCACTTCTTTAGGTCAACACATAGCCAAAGTTACCTGTGTGAAAAAGGGTGTACACCATTTAGGGTTGTTATTGACCCATATGCTCTATGGTTTGTTTGTTTTTTTAAATTTTGTGCACCATTTTAAAAAGGATGCACACAGTCTACAAGAAATGAAAAGTTTTCCTAGAAATGGCCCCATTTTTCCCCCAACTTTGTGCATCCACCCCTAAGAGAATTTCTCTCACCCATGTCTACCATTCACATATCTTCCTTACTTATTCTATGATGGACGGTAAGCTTATTACATGATAGAAATAAATATTCTCCCCTTCATTTTGAAATTTCATTACCCCAACTAGGGTTTTAAAATTGACAGGAATGACAAACTTTTTAGTAATCCAAATATTACAGTCTACTATTTTTGAGAGGACCACCTATATAAATGTTTTAATGAACTCAAATAATGGAAAGTTAAGCAAATTCATCTTTTGGGTCTTCTCCATTCCCTTATTATTTTTTAACACTGACTTATTTTCAATAGTAGGGTCTTGTATTATTAATTAATATATAGGCCCAAATGGGGTACAATCAAGGGACTGTACAACTGCCACATATGCTTTTATTCTAAATTCTCTTTTTTCTTCACTTCTCATCTCTATATACTCCATGTTGAATTGAAATCTCAACACTTATAGGAGGTATTTATAAAATTAAACATTGTTCATCTCATTTTCAAAATAATCCAATTACTCTTGTCATTGATGTCATTTTATTCAATTTTTAGTGTTGTTCCTAATTTCTAAATTGAGAATTCCTTTCCTTGAAAAAAATTATGGATTTTAAATTTAGATTTTAAATATTCTTCAATGATATGTGAGAATGAAAATAAAATCATTTTTTCTTTGTTCATCTTTATATCCACAAAATTTATATGTTTTATCCATTTTTTCCATAAGCACATTGGCATATTTAGCAAGATTTGTCACCCGTTATTTAACTTTTTTTCACAGGTTCCTTTAAAAATTCCCTGTCAAACATAATAATTCCTCGGACTAATGCCTAGGGTTTGAAAATATATAACTACAATTTAAAATAATTCCCTGGGAATATTACACCATCAAATCACATGAACAAACATATGAAATATAATAGAAGCATACATTTCTAAAGATATAACTTTGGGAAGTGTGAATACTATTGTTTCCAAAATCAGCTTAGCCCGCTTTTGGGAACAACCCCCTACAAAAAATTTATGTTTCATCTTTTGTTTCTCTAAGTTTATTTTTCAAGACGGGTTCTTCTCGTTCTCATCTTGGTCTGACTGCACCTTCCAAAATTCGTAAATCGCGTCTTTCCTGAAAAGTGAAGGTCGTTACAGTCTCGATGTGTCCAGGGGACCAAACCCACCTCTTTCAGAGTTAGTGTCTTTTCTTCTATTTTCGTGCACGAGCGGCAAAAATTATCGTCAGTGCATTTTTACTTTTGTAATGTAAGGGTGGCAAATTTTGCCGCCCCTACATTTTTCTTGCAAGGGCGGCAAATTTTGCCACCCCTACATCTTGACCTGGAAGGGTGGCAATTTTTGCCACTCCTGCATCTGAACTAAACCGAACATGCAAGGGCAGCAAATTTTGCCACCCATGCATGCCTTAGTTTCCATGCATGGCATTTATTTCCACGCACGGTGGGTTGTTGGGGGCATTTTTCACCCCATATAATCTGATTTGGGCTTCATTTCTTCTCATTCTCCCTCCTCTCCTCTTGCCTTCTACATTTGGATGATCTGACGAATGATTTGAAGTGCATTTTTATGGATTTGACCCTGTGGCGCAGGTGGCTTTCCAAGTAGGTCTTGTTTTTAACTTTTAATTTTCTTTTCTTTCCTCTTTCTTTCCTTCATTTTTAGTTTTGGAAGTTGTTTAGTGTTTTAATTCTTCCTTTTTTTACTTCCCTCCATCCTGCATGCGGTCTTCTTCTTAGACCCATCACGAGCTGTGAATTTCACCACTCGTACCTCTATCTACAATTTCACCTAAGCTTGCAAGGGTAGAAATTTTTTCCACCCACGCGTCTCACCTCCCCATTCTCCACCTTTGTGGGCGGTGAATTTTTTTACCTGCGCTAACTCATCCATGCACTGAGGGCAATTTTCGCCGCCCATGCACCCTCCTTGCTAGACATGTATCGGCGGTGAATTTCACCATCGAAGCATGCCCAATGTGCAGGGGCAGTGAAATTTTCCACCCCTACCAATGCATCCCCTAATTGTAGGGGCAGCGAATTTCACCACCCTACCTTTTTTCCCCTGACCTACAAGGGCGGAAAAATTCACTGCTTGTGCAGGCTGATCCTGTATGGGCGGCAAATTTCACCGCCCTTGCACATTCTTCCCATTCCTTTTGTAGGGGTGGTGATTTTCATTGTCCGTGCATTCCTCCTTCGGATTTCTCTAACTCTTGAGGATTTTCATCTTTTCCCTTTCTTTCCCTTCCTTCCTCTTTTTCTACCTCAATTTCTAACCTGGCCTTTTTAAGTGACCTCCATTGACCATGATCACTTGATATGTGAATTCTCCAACTCGCTCCCTTTCCCTAATTGTGTGATCATGGCTATAGTACTTTCAAAGAACTCTTGTTCGTCAACACCCATCTGATCGAGACCAGTTCTAATGTCAGAAATGTCTCCCACAAAGGCAAAGATCATGAAGTATAAGTATCAGGGCATCTTCTTGATCACTTCAGTCACCTCCAATGTCGATGACATCTGAGACACTGAAATTAGCCACGTAGATATGGTTGAGTTTGTGGCTCGAATGAAGGTGACAAACCTAAGCTCCAAAATAAAGAGGATCATTGAAAGCAACATCCACTTGGTTGTTGCTTTCCCAGTGGCAGCACATCATGCAGAATTCATCCTCCAATGTGCCCGCTTCTACAACAAAGAGACAAGGTCAGTCTTAGATGCCAGTGGTAATGTGTTAATTTGGCTGGACCCTGAATTCATCGACAAAGTCTTCATGTGCCCTCTAGCTACTAAAGTAATGAAGATCAACTTCGTAGAAGCCCAGAAGGAATATGACAAAGACCCTGAGAGGGCAAAGAAAGTCATGAACAATAGGTGGCTGAAGGCACCCAAGTCTAGTTTATCCAGATGGCAGTGAAACTTCCCAAGGAGTGACTTCATTGAAGAATTTGGTGACTTAATCACTCTTTTCAGCAGAGTGTGAGGCCTCCCATCTTCCTCATAGTTCCATGAATAGATGTACCCATTCATTAAGATCATCCTCTAGGGTAAGCAGGTCATCTTTTGGGGTGAACAAATCAGCAATGCCCTTCACGAACAGCTAACCAAGGTGCAGACTTCTAAGTTTTATATGACCTCGTACCTTGTGTACATAGCTACTTCGATGCAAACCTTCCTAGGTTTGACAACTGAAGGGGATAGAAAGACTACTCTGGTCTACTCATATTACCCCTAGCTGACTCTGTAAAGATCAACCCGCCATTTCAAAAGGGCCAATGACGCTTTCTTTGCCATATTTTTATGCCTCTTCGACCCCCAGCTTGAGCAGAAGAGAGTGTCTGATGAATCTTGGACAGTCATCAATGACTACGGGTGTATGTTCCTCTAATTTCCCATCTTTTGCTATCTTCAAGTTGGCTTTTTCCAAGGCTACCCTTATATGCTCCCCAGGTTCCCTTCTGACAACTTGGTTCTAATAGAACTTTGCTGACAACTGGTTGTCATGCATACTAGGCAAATGGAGCTCAAAAAGCTAGGTTTAAGGTTTCCAATTGAAATTGGTAGGTACTCTATTGCGACAGCAGACAAAGCCAAAGTCATGGAAATAGAGATGCAGATGGTCACCCTGAAATAGTTCAAGAGAAGAGACAAATTTGACTACAGGGGAGTCAAGGACAAAATCAGGTGAAAGACTCAATTCCATGAGCCCATGATCGAGGACATCTGAATAGACCTGAGGATGGCCGAAGAAATCAAAAAGATGGGCTATTACAGGCTGACCCTAGAGCAAATTGAATATCTAGGGCTTGTAGAGATCCCCTCTAATTTAGTCAATGACGGGAACATTATTAATAGCAGATACCTGGCAAAAAAGGTTACTGACTCCCCTCTTTCTCCAACTCAGTGGTCTTAGAAGGAACTAACTTCTCTGAGGAAAAGATTTGAATTAATATTGGCTAACACCAATGATTGGTTAGTAGCTAAAGGGATCATATTGAAGGAATTTATCATGAGATCAGAGGTTGAGTACTATGCAGAGATGAAGAAGAAGGCAGAGAACATGACCAAGAACAAAGGTGATGTTCCTTCCCCTTCTAGGCCTCATAAGCCTAAAATCATCTTTGTTTCTAAAAAACCAAAGACTACTAAAGAGTCAGAAGCAGTAGCTAAAAGAATTGAAGAATAGAGCTCTCAGGCATAGGCAGCCCAACCGATGGAGACAAATGATCAGCCTTCAGAATAGCAAAAGACTGAGCCTCTACCTTCTTAGGAAGGGGCACAACCACTCAAAAGTGTCTCTCCTTCTCTGCCTCAGTCTCCTGTGGCATCCCCTTCTCCTCTCTCTCCTATTAGTGTCCCCTCTTTTGGAGCTGCCTCTCCTTCCAGAGTTGTATTTGGTGATCCTCAAGATGCTTTTGGAGGAACTCCTCACTCCTCTGGATCCATTCTTAGTCTTTCATCTCCTTCTTTCAATCTGACAGAAAGTTTTGCATAAGAACCAGAATCGGTGGTCGGTATAGTTTCACCCATTACTCCAACTGCAACCACTATCACAACTAGCAGTGTAGAAGTTGCCACAATAACGCCAGCTGAGGGAACCATGGCCATGATAGGTACTTCTTCTCTCCCACCATAGATGTCAACTTTCACACCCAAAAGAAAGAAGTTAGCCATCTCTTTAGATGACTTCGATTTTGGCAAAATAGTGCCGGTGAAAGTTAAAGCTCCTAAGAGGCCAAAGATCCTCAAAAAATTGGTCAAGGAAAAAGGATAGAAATTTTTAGAAATAGCTAAGCCTCCACAGGATGCAACTCTTGAGGGTTTCAAAATGAGCAGCTATTCCATCTCTCGTGTTGAACTTGGCAAAGTTACTCACGAAAGTGCGAAAAGCGACCTTCAGTCTGCTATGGACATCATGGTCCAAAAATTTGACCAAGAGAAGGAAATGAAAGATTATTACAAGGCCAAGACAGAACAACTAACAACAGTAATAAGGAGGTTCACTCTTCCCCCTGAAGTGACAACTCTAGAGGCCTTCTCCATAGATGTAGATGCAAATGGTCACCCTAAAATAGTTCAAGAGAAGAGACAAATTTGACTACAGGGGAGTTAAGGACAAAATCAGGCAAAAGACTCAATTCCATGAGCCCATGATCGAGGACATCTGGATAGACCTGAGGATGGCTGAAGAAATCAGAAAGATGGACTATTACAGGCTGACCCTAGAGTAAATTGAATATCTGGAGCTTGCAGAGATCCCCTCCAATCTGGTCGATGATGAGAACATTATTAATAATAGATACCTGGCTAAAAAGGTTGCTAGTTCCCCTCTTCCTCCAACTCAGTGGTCTCAAAAGGAACTAACTTCTCTGAAGAAAAGATTTGAACTAATATTGGCTAACACCAATGATTGATTAGCAGCCAAAGGGATCGTACTGAAAAAATTTATCACGGGATCAGAGGCTGAGTATCAAGCAGAGATGAAGAAGAAGGCAGAGAACAGGACCAAGAACAAAGGTGATGTTCCATCCCCTTCTAGGCCTCACAAGCCTAGAATCATCTTTGTTTTCAAAAAACCAAAGACTATTGAAGAGCCAGAAGTGGTAGCTAAAGAAATTGAAGAATAGAGCTCTCAGGCACAGCCAGCCCAACCAATGGAGACAGATGATCAGCCTTCAAAATAGCAAAATACTGAGCCTCTACCTTCCCAAGAAGGGGCATAACTGCACAAAAGTGTCTCTCCTTCTCTACCTCAGTCTCCTATGGCATCCCCTTCTCCTCTCTCTCCTATCAGTGTCCCCTCTTATGGAGCCGCCTCTCCTTCCAGAGTTGTATTTGGCAATCCTCAGGATGCTTTTGGAGGAACTCCTCACTCCTCTAGATCCATTCCTAGTCTTTCAATTTAATTAATAGAAGTTCCCCAATAAGAGCCAGTTGTTGTTTCCAAAATTAGCTTAGCCCACTTTTGGGAACAACCTCCTACGAAACTTGTCTGTTTTGTCTTTTATTTCTCTAAGTTTGTTTTTCAAGACAGGTTCTTCTCATTCTCGTCTTGGTCTGACTGCACCTTATGAAATTTTTAAATTGCGTCTTTCCTGAAAAGTGAAGGTCGTTATGGTCTCAATGTATCCAAGAGACCAAACCCACCTCTTTCAGAGTTAGTGTCTTTTCTTCCATTTTCATGCACGGGCTGCAAAAATTGTCGTCAGTGCATTTTTACCTTTGTAATGTAAGGGTAGAAAATTTTTCCGCCCCTGCATCTTGACCTGCAAGGGTGGCAATTTTTGTCACTCCTGCATCTGAACTAAACCAAACATGCAAGGGCGATGAATTTTGTTGCCTATGCATGCCTCAGTTTTTGTGCATGGCATTTATTGCCGCATGCGATAAGTTGTTGGGGGCATTTTTCACCCCATATAATCCAATTTGGGCCTCATTTCTTCTCATTATCTCTCTTCTCCTCTTGCCTTCTGCGTCTGAATGATCTGACGAATGATTTTAAGTGCATTTTTGTGGATTTGAGCCTGTGGCATGCACGGCTTTCCAAGTAGGTCTTGTTTTTAACTTTTAATTTTATTTTCTTTCCTCTTTCTTTCCTTCATTTTTAGTTTTAAAAGTTGTTTAGTGTTTTTATTCTTCTTTTTTTTTACTCCATCCTACCCGTGGTCTTCTTCTTAGACCCATAACGGGTGGCAAATTTTGCCACCCATACCTCTATCTGCAGTTTCACCTAATTGTGTGATCATGGCTACAGTACTTTCAGAGAACTCTTGTTCGTCAACACCTATCCAAATGAGACCAATTTTAATGTCAAAAACGTCTCCCAAAAAGGCAAAGATGATGAAGTACAAGTACCAGGGTGTCTTCCTGATCACTTCAGTCACCTCTAATGTCAACGACATCTGGGACACCAAAATTGGCCACATAGATATGGCCGAGTTCGTGGCTTGAACGAAGGTGACAAACCCAAGCTTCAGAATAAAGAGGATCATTGAAAGCAACATCCACTTGGTTGTCGCTTTTCCAGTGGCAGCACATCATATAAAATTCATCCTCTAATGTGCCCGCTTCTACAACAAAGAGACAAGGTCAGTCTCAGATGCCAATGGTAATGTGTTAATTCGGTTGGATCCCAAATTTATCGACAAAGTCTTCATGTGCCCTCCAGCTACTGAAGTAATGAAGATCAACTTCGTAGAAGCCCAAAAAGAATACGACAAAGACCCTGAGAGGGAAAAGAAAGTCAGGAACAATAGGTGGCTGAAGGCACCCAGGTTTAGTCTATCCAGATGGCCGTGAAACTTCCTAAGGAGTGACTTCATTGAAGAAGTTGGTGACTTAATCACTCTTCTCAATAGAGTGTGAGGCCTCCCATCTTCCTCATAGTTCCATGAATGGATGTACCCATTCATTAAGATTATCCTCCAGGGTAAGCAGGTCATCTTTTGGGGTGAACAAATTAGTAACGCCTTTCACGAACACCTAACCAAGGTGTAGACTTCTTCTAAGTTTTATATGACCTCTTACCTTGTGTAGATAGCTGCTTCAATGTGAACCTTCCCAAGTTTGACAACTGAAGGGGATAGAAAGACCACTCTAGTCTACTCATATTAACCCCAGCTAACTCTGCAAAGATCAACTTGCCATTTCAAAAGGGTCAATGACACTTTCTTTGCCATATTTTTATGCCTCTTCGACCCTCAACTTGAGCAGAAGAGAGTGTCTGATGAAGCTTGGACAGTCGTCAATGACTATGGGTGTATGTTCCTCCAATTTCCTACCTTCTGCTATCTTCGAGTTGGCTTTTTCCAAGGCTACCCTTATATGCTCCCCAGGTTCCCTTCTGACAAGTTGGTTCTAATGGAACTTTGCTGACAACTAGTTGTCGTGCATACTAGGAAAATAGAGCTCAAAAAGCCAGGTTTCAGGTTTCCAATCAAAATTGGTAGGTGCTCTATTGCGATAGCAGCCAAAGCCAAAGTCATGGAAATAGAGATGAAGATGGTCACCCTGAAACAGTTCAAAAAAGAGACAAATTTGACTACAAGAGAGTCAAAGACAAAATCAGGCAAAAGACTCAATTCCATGAGCCCATGATCAAGGACATTTGGATAGATCTGAGAACAACTAAAGAAATCAAAAAGATGGATTATTGCAGGCTGACCCTAGAGCAAATTGAATATCTAGGGCTTGTAGAGATCCCCTCTAATTTGGTCGATGATGGGAACATTATTAATAGCAGATACCTAGCTGAAAAGGTTGTTGGCTCCCCTCTTCCTCTATTTTAGTGGTCTCAAAAGAAACTAACTTCTCTAAGGAAAATATTTAAACCAATATTGGCTAACACCAATGATTAATTAGCAGTCAAAAGGATCGTACTGAAGGAAATTATCACGAGATCAGAGGCTGAGTACCAAGCAGAGATGAAGAAGAAGGCAGAGAACAGGACCAAGAACAAAGGTGATGTTCCTTCCCCTTCTAGGCCTCACAAGCCTAGAATCATCTTTGTTTCCAAAAAACCAAAGACTACTGAAGAGCCAGAAGCGGTAGCTAAAGAAATTGAAGAACATAGCTCTTAGGCACAGGCAACCCAACTAATGGAGATAGATGATCAACCTTCAGCACAGCAAAAGACTAAGCCTCTACCTTCCTAAGAATGGGTACAACCGCTCAAAAGTGTCTCTCCTCCACCTCAGTCTCTTGTGGCATCCCCTTCTCCTCTCTCTCCTATTAGTGTCCCCTCTTTTGGAGCTGTCTCTTCTTCTAGAGTTGTATTTGGCGATCCTTAGGATGCTTTTGGAGGAACTCTTCACTCCTATGGATCCATTCCTAGTCTTTCATCTCCTTCTTTCAATCTGGTAGAAAGTTATGCACAAGAACCAGAATTGGTGGTCAGTACAGTTTCACCTGTTACTCCAACTGTAACCACTGTCACCACTAGCAGTGTAGAAGCTACCACAATAATGCCAGCTGAGGGAACCATGGCCACGATAGGTACTTCTTCTCTCCCGCCATGGATGTCAACTTTTACACCCAAAAGAAAGAAGTTAGCCATCTCTCCAGATGACTTTGATTTCGGCAAAATAGTGTCGGTGAAAGCTAAAGCTCCTAAGAGGCCAAGGATCCTCTCAAAATTGGTCGAGAAAAAAAGACAAAAATTTCTAGAAATAGCTAAGCCTTCATAGGATGCAACCCTTGAGGGTTTCAAAATGAGTAGCTATTCCATCTCTCATGTTGAACTTGGCAAAGTTACTCACGAAGGTGCGAAAAGCGACCTTCAGTCTGCTATGGACATCATGGTCCAGAAATTTGACCAAGAGAAGGAAATGAAAGATTATTACAAGGTCAAGATAGAACAGCTAACGGTGGTAATAAGGAGGTTCACTCTTCCCCCTGAAGCGGCAACTCCAGAGGCCTTCTCCGTAGATGACCTTGTCATTCAAAAGGCATAGAAAACTTACTTGAAGGGGAAAGTCTTGGAGGATTATATTAAAAAATACATACTCAGGGAGTTTTCTTCCTTACAGAGGTTGCAGAGAAGATAGGCAAGATGAGGAAGGTGAGGGTAGAATTACATGACCTGGTCTCTCTTATCTCTCAGGAGGTTGATAGTTCAGAAAAAGATCTTAACAAATAGAGGGAGATGAAGGATCTGAAGAAGAGCACCTTGATATCTATCGGTGTCATCTCCAGCAAAGACTCTTATGTTGAGATCAAGGAGTCACTGATCTTTAAGATCCAAGTACTCAAAGATTTAATTGAGGATCTCAAAGCTTTCAGAGATGCTAGTGAGAAGAGTGACACAGGCCTGCTCAATAAACTAGAAGAACTGCCCTGCGACCTAACTTCCAAGGATAACCAATTTCTCTCAGCTGAAGAAATGATTTAAGGTTTTAAAGGGATGAGTCAAAGAGATTTTGAAGAAAAAACCTTCTCAATGACCTCTGTGGACAATATCATGGATACTCAGCTGACTCTGGACAATTTAAAATCTAGATTAGCTGGTCATGCTAAGTCCATCACAGCATTAAAAGACGCTTTAATCAGAGCCAAAATCATCTCCAAGAACACGGTTGCACTAGACAGTATAGGAATTCAGGCATCCATTGCTATGTACGATGCTCATCTGAAGAAGTCTGGCAATAAGAACTGAAGCTATTTCCCTTTTTCTCTTCTTCTTTCCTTATGCACTTTTGTTTTGTGAAAAGTGCATGTAATTTTGTAATATGTAATTACATGTAAAAAGTTCAGAAAAATATCTCAAAGTCAAAGATGAGTCATCTTTGACTAAGCTATTTTTGTATTTTATTATTTTCTAAATTTTAAGAGTTTGTCCTTATATATAGTGGAGACCTCTTTTATAAATGTATCTTGGATAATAGAGAGCAAAAACTCTACCGAAATTGAAACACTTTTTGAGAATTTTGCTCAAACTTGTAAATCATATTTTGTTGAATGAATGAGAAGCAGGTTTATTTTAGACTTTGTGTTGAAGTTATCTGTGTTCTCTAGGAAACAATTTTTTATGTTCTCTTTCCTGATAATCTCTTATTTATCTGATTTAATAAGCAAAGTGGGTGTGTTAATATTATCTGAGGGCATTTTTAAAAAGTGAAAAATAGACTTTGAGCTATTTTTATCTTTGTGATTCAGTTATCTTTTGAAGGCCGTTCATGATCCTCTTAAAGATAAACCAGCCCAAAACAATCTTGTTATGACTCCCCCTATTGCTCTCAAGAAAATAGAACCTTTCTATGTTTCCATACTTATAAATGGTTATAAATTGAGTAATTGTATTATAGATTCTGGAGCCTCAGATAATCTCATGCCCGCGAAGGTGGCGGATTCTCTTAGCCTAACTCTGACCAAAACTTTTGGGAGGTGTTTTTCTATGGAAAATAAGCAAGTTCCCCTCCTTGGTCAGATAAAAGATGCTCAATATGCTTCCACGGCTTTTCCAGAAAAATGGATAAAGATGACGATTTTAGTGGCTGAATTTCTCAGGTAGAATTTCTGCAAAGACGTTAGAGGTGAGCTAAGTATGGACTTGTCAGAAGCAAGAATCCCAATTCAAGGTGTCATGAAGAGGTTGCTTCTTGAAAAAGAAGCAAGATATGTAGTTACCCGATCATCGGTACCGAAAGCTCAAATTTTATTTGAGTCCTTAGGCATGGGCAACTACTTCCTATCTACAGACGGGATCCATGAGGCATTTGATGAAACTCTCATGGGTGATAACTTGAGATTGTGTTCAGCTGACACAGCAGGAAAATTGACAAATCAAAATGGACACACAGAAGAGCCTCTTTCCTCAAACTAAGGAGTTTTCAGAGAAAAAGTAGCGTCTAACGAGGTATGGACCTTAGAATTTGATGGTAGTTGTTCTTCTACTAGTTCGAGAGCTGGGGTTTTGTTAGTATCTCTTCAGGGAGACATTATTCCTTTATCCTACAAATTACAGTTTAACAATACCAACAACACGGTTGAGTATGAATCCCTGTTGCTCAGACTATAGGCTACCAGAGAAAAAGGCATTAGGCTACTCCATGCTAAAGGGGACGTCGAGTTGGTAGTCTACCAGGTGAAGAACCTTTATCAGACAAAAAATGAAAGGTTACGCCACTATCACAATCTAGTCTGGGATCAGATTGAAAATTTTGACGCTTTCAATATCTCTGCCGTTCTAAGGGAATTCAATGATCGGGCAGATGCATTGGCTGTCTTTGCTACTCTCTTAGTCCCTCACCCAGACTTTAAGGGAGATAAGTACATTATTAAACTGGTCTTTTGGCCAAGTGTACCTGATAATGTTGGCCATTGGCAAGTATTTAACAATGATGATCAAATCATCACCTTCTTGAAGCAAAAGGATAGTTTTGAACAACTACGTTTTGAAGGTAGCAAACTTCGAGAATGTGAAGCAACTCCTGAGTCAAATATGAATGTAGGTGAGAATTTCCTACAACTTAAAGGGAATAAGATTCTCAAAGGCCTAGTTTTCCTAGAGAAGTTGTTTGATAACCATGACAGGTCTATTAAACAACAGAGAACGGATTCAAACTCCTCTCAAAATTTTGATCAGATAAACTTGGGAACCAAGCAAGATCCTAAGATGGTAAACATTGAGAAATGTTGCACCCCCGAAGAGAGATTTAAGCTTGCTAGTTTACTTCGTCAATATATAGATGTATTGGCCTATTCCTATGATGATCTGAAATCACTCAGGCCAAATGACATTCACCACGACATTCCTCTGAAGGCCAACTCTATACCTTACAAGCAAAAATCCATGCAATATAACTCAAAAATCTCAGGTACTATTTTATATGAGATACAAAAAATTCTTGACGCCCAGATAATTTTTCCAATCCATCACTCAACATGGATTGCCAATATAGTGCCTGTCAGGAAGAAGAATGGTAAAATTCAAATTTACATGGATTTCAGAAACTTAAACCAGTTATCTTCAAAAGATAACTACCCTCTTCCTATCATGGATTAAGTTCTGCAAATGGTAAAAGGTTTAGAAATGTTATCAATGCTGGACGGTTTTTTAGAGTACAATCATGTCAAAGTCAAAAAAGCAAATCAGCATAATATAGCATTCACCACACTTTGGGGCACATTCACTTATCGAAGAATGCCTTTTAGTCTGATAAATGTAGGCACCACATTTCAAAGGGCGATGGATCTCGCTTTCAAAGATGAGATGAGAAAATTCATTATAGTATACCTGGATGATCTGACAGTGTTTTCAAAACATCGTTCTGAGCATGTTCACCATTTACAAAAGATACTGGAATGTTGTCGTCAGAATGGTATTTCTTTAAACCCAAAGAAATATATCTTCAGATTAATTGAAAGGAAACTTCTCAAACACATTGTGTCCTATGAAGGTATTAAAATTGATTCAGAGAGAGTCAAGTCCATCCAGGAACTTACTCTGCCTACCAGCAAGACCGCAGTTCACTCTTTCTTTGGAAAGGTGAATTTTCTTTGAAGGTTCATTCTTGAGTTTGCTGAGAAAACCCGTCACATTGTCAACATGATGAAGGGCAATGCTACATTTAGGTGGACTGCTGAGGGCAAATCGGCGTTCAAAGAAATTAAGGAAGCAATTGCCTGTGCACTAGTCTTAGTTTGTCCAAATTATACTAAAAGTTTTAAAATATATAGTTATGCCTCCGAACATACACTATCGGATATTTTAGTCCAACAAAATAAAGAAAGTGTAGAATCTCCTCTCTTTTATGAGTTGTCCACTCAAGGTTCATGAGCTAAAATATTCCTTTATGGAGAAGCATGCATATGCAGTGGTCAAAGCGGTCAAGCATTTTAGGTTCTATATCCTGAACTCTCACATCGAAGTTCTCGTAACTAACACAACAGTAAAATCATTTTGACTCAGCAGGAGTTTGGTACGAAGAGAAGTAACTGGATTGCCAAGACTCAAGAGTTTGATCTGGACATCAAACCAACCAAGCTTGTATGAGGAAGGGATCTTTGCCAGTTGATCACCAACAACATTTTAGATGAAGTAGAAAATGAAGAAGTAGATATCAGAGGCGTGTCTAGGGTCCTCTTTGTTGCAACCACTGATGAGTAGTATTTTGACATTGCCCATTTTTTGACATATGGTGAGTGTCTCACTCATCTTTTTTACAAAGAGAAATGGAATGTTAAATTAAAAGTAGTTGGTTATGTCCTGTGAGACAATGGTCTTTACAAGAGAAACCTAGATGGGGCATTTCTTCATTGTGTTGATAAGGCGCAATAAGAAAAACTCTTAGATTCTTTCCATAATCTGGCTTGTGGAGGGCATTTTTCTGCACCGGTGACAGCGCACAAAATTCTATGAGCAAGGTATTATTGGTCGACGTTGTTCCAAGATGCCTACAAATGGGTGCGTAGGTGCGAATTATGTCAATAATTTGTTGGAAAGCCTAAGCTGCTTGCTTTGCCTCTCAAGCCAGTAGAGATCAAGGAACTGTTTCAGTAGTGGAGTATTGACTTCATTAGCATAGTCAACCCATTTTCAAGTGCCAGACATGATTATCTCCTCACGGTAATGGATTATTTTACTAAGTGGGTGAAGGCCATCCCAACCAAGCATGCTACGTCTGAAGTAGTGTGCAGCTTTCTCAAAGAAAATATCATCTCCAGGTTTGGGGTCCCACTAAACATTGTAACAAATAATGCGGCATGTTTTTCATCACATGAAATTACTCAATTTTGTTTTAATTATGGGATTACCCTATCCCACACTTCAGATTATTTTTCTCAAAGAAATGGCCAACCATAATCGAGTAATAAGAACCTGGTCACTGTCATCAAGAAGTTGGAGGACGATAATCATAGAACCTGGCACAAAGCATTGTATGATGCTTTATGGGCAGATAGGATAACACCCAAAAGGGCTATAGGTATGTCACCTTTCCAGCTTTTATATGGATTAAATGTAGAAATTCCCATCACCCTTAAACTACTAGCGCTCAAGTTAACTAAAGCAATTGAAGATTCAACTTTTGAAAGCTCAGTCGACAAAAAGATCATGTGTCTGAACAAGTTAAATGAGCGTCGAGCCATGGTAGTGGATCAAATTATGGAGCATCAGAACCGGGTGAAGGCACTCTGATAAAAAAGGTAAAGTTCATGAATTCCAAGTCAGAGATCAAGTCTTGTTGTGGGACAAGAGGCAAGAACCAAAAGGGATGCACAGCAAATTCGACTCCCTATGGAGAGGCCCGTTCACCATTCAACAGCTCTGTGGTGAGGCTAGCTTCTTGCTAGAGCACAAAGATGGAACACCATTTGCATTATCTCACAGTGGGCAACATCTAAAGCTGTTCAATCCTTGAAACATGGATAAGTTCGTTTGTATATATGTATAGTTTTTACGTTTTGTCTATTTTTCTTTCATTTTTAGCTTGACTCCGTAGCCCAATGGCTTGGATGAAGGCACTTAGAGACTGGTTTCTACTCCCATTAATCGATTTGATTAACAAAAGTTTCCCAACAGGAGCCAGCTATTATTTCCAAAATTAGCTTAGCTCACTTTTGGGAACAACCCCCTATGAAACTTGTTCGTTTCATCTTTTGTTTTTCTAAGTTTATTTTTCAAGACGGTTTCTTCTCGTTCTCATCTTGGTCCGACTGCACCTTCCAAAATTTGTAAATTGCATCTTTCTTGAAAAGTGAAGGTCATTACGGTCTCGATGTATCCAAGGAACCAAACCTACCTCTTTCTGAGTTAGTGTCTTTTCTTCCATTTTCATGCACGAGCAGCAAAAATTGCCGTCAATGCATTTTTACCTTTGTAATGTAAGAGCAAAAAAATTTGTCGCCCCTGCATCTTGACCTGCAAGGGTGGCAATTTTTACCGCTCCTGAATCTGAACTAAACCGAACATGCAAAGGCGACAAATTTTGTCGCCCATGCATGCCTCAGTTTTTGTGCGTGGCATTTATTGCCATGCGTGACAGGTTGTTGGGGGCATTTTTCACCCCATATAATATGATTTGGGCCTCATTTCTTCTCATTCTCCCTCCTCTCCTCTTGCCTTCTGTGTCTGGATGATCTAACGAATGATTTGAAGTGCGTTTTTATGGATTTGAGCTTGTAATGCACGCGGCTTTTCAGATAGGTGTTTTTTTTAACTTTTAATTTTTTTTCTTTCCTCTTTCTTTCCTTCATTTTTAGTTTTGGAAGTTGTTTAGTGTTTTTATTCTTCTTTTTCTTTACTTCCCTCCATCCTGCCCGTGGTCTTCTTCTTAGACCCATCACAGGTGGTGAATTTAGCTGCCCATACCTCTGTCTGTAGTTTCACCTAATTGTGTGATCATGGCTACAGTACTTTCAGAGAACTCTTATTTTTCAACACCCATCCGAATGAGACCAATTCCAATGTCAGAAATGTCTCTCAAAAAGGCAAAGATGATGAAGTACAAGTACCAGGGCATCTTCCCGATCACTTCAATCACCTCTAATGTTGACGACATCTGGGGCACCGAAATTGGCCACATAGATATGGCTGAGTTCATGGCTCAAATGAAGCTGACAAACTCAAGCTCTAGAAAAAAGAGGATTGTTGAAAGCAACATCCACTTAGTTGCCACTTTTCCAGTGGCAGCACATCATATAGAATTCATCCTCCAATGTGTCCGCTTCTACAATAAAGAGACAAGGTTAGTCTCAGATGCCAGCGATAATGTGTTAACTTGGCTGGATCTCGAATTCATCGACAAAGTCTTCATGTGCTATCCAGCTACTGAAGTAATGAAGATCAAATTCGTAAAAGCCCAAAAAGAATATGACAAAGACCTTGAGAGGGCAAAGAAAGTCATGAACAACAGGTGGCTGAAGGCACCTAAGTCCAGTCTATCCAGATGGCCGCAAAACTTCCTGAGGAGTGACTTCCTTAAAAAAGTTGGTGACTTAATCACTCTTCTTAACAGAGTGTGAGGCCTCCCATCTTTCTCATAGTTCCACGAATGGATGTACCCATTCATTAAGATCATCCTCTAGAGTAAGCAGGTCTTCTGTTGGGGTGAACAAATTAGCAATGGCCTTCACAAACAATTAACCAAAGTGCAAATTTGTTCTAAGTTTTATATGACCTCGTACCTTGTGTACATAGCTACTTCAATGCAAACCTTCCCAGGTTTGACAACTGAAGGGGATAGAAAGACCACCCCAGTATACTCATATTACCCCCAACTGACTCTGCAAGGATCAACCCGCTATTTCAAAAGGGTTAATGAAGCTTTCTTTGCCATATTTTTATGCATCTTCAACCCTCAACTTCAGCAGAAGAGAGTGTCTGATGAAACTTGGACAGTCATCAACAACTACGGGTGTATGTTCCTCCAATTTCCCACCTTCTGTTATCTTTGAGTTAGCTTTTTCTAAGGCTACCCTTATATGCTCCTTAGGTTCCCTTCTGACAACTTGGTTCTAATGGAACTTTGCCGACAATTGGTTGTCAGGCATACTAGGCAAATAGATCTCAAAAATCCAGGTTTCAAGTTTCCAATCGAAATTGGTAGGTACTCTATTGCGACAGCAGCCAAAGCCAAAGTCATGGAAATAGAGATGCAGATGGTCACCCTAAAATAGTTCAAGATAAGAGACAAATTTGACTAAAAGGGAGTCAAGGACAAAATCAGGCAAAAGACTCAATTCTATGAGCCCATGATCGAGGACATCTGGATATACCTAAGGATGGCTGAAAAAATTAGAAAGATGGACTATTGCAGGCTGACCCTAGAGTAAATTGAATATCTAGGGCTTACAGAGATCCCCTCTAATATGGTCAACAATGGGAACATTATTAATAGTAGATACTTGGCTGAAAAGGTTGTTGGCTCCCCTCTTCCTCCAACTCAGTGGTCTCAGAAGGAACTAACTTCTCTGAAGAAAATATTTGAACCAATATTGGCTAACACTAATGATTGGTTAGCAGCCAAAGGGATCATACTGAAGGAATTTATCACGGGATCAGACACTGAGTACCAAGTAGAGATGAAGAAAAAGGCAGAGAACATGACCAAGAATAAAGGTGATGTTCCTTCCCCTTCTAGGCCTCACAAGCCTAGAATCATCTTTGTTTCTTAAAAACCAAAGACTACTGAAGAACCAGAAGTGGTAGCTAAAGCAATTGAAGAATAGAGCTCTCAGACACAGGTAGCCCAACTGATGGAGACAAATGATCAGCCTTCAGAATAGAAAAATACTGAGCCTCTACCTTCCTAAGAAGGGGTACAATTGCTCAAAAGTGTCTCTCCTTCTCTCCCTCAGTCACCTATGGCATCCCCTTCTCCTCTCTCTCCTATCAGTGTCCCCTCTTCTAGAGCTGCCTCTCCTTCCAGAGTTGTATTTGGCAATCCTTAGGATGCTTTTGGAGGAACTCCTCACTCCTCTGGATCCATTTCTAGTATTTCATCTCCTTTCAATCTGGGAAAAACTTTTGTACAAGAACTAAAATTGGCGGTTGGTACAATTTCACCCGTTACTCCAACTGCAACCACTGTCACCACTAACAGTGTAGAAGTTGCCACAATAACGACATCTGAGGGAACCATGGCCATGACAGGTACTTCTTCTCTCCCGCCATGGATGTCAACTTTCACATCCAAAATAAAGAAGTTAGCCATCTCTCCAGATGACTTCGATTTCAGCAAAATAGTGCCAGTAAAAGCTAAAGCTCCTAAGAAGCCAAGGATCCTCTCGAAATTGGTCGAGGAAAAAGAACAAAAAATTTTAGAAATAGCTAAGCCTCCATAGGATGCAACCCTTGAGGGTTTTGAAATGAGTAGATATTCCATCTCTCGTGTTGAACTTGGCAAAGTTACTCATGAAGGTGTGAAAAGCAACCTTCAGTCTGTTATGGACATCATGGTCCAGAAATTTGATCGAGAGAAAGAAATGAAAGATTATTACAAGGCCAAGACAGAATAGCTGACAGCAGTAATAAGGAGGTTCACTCTTCCCCCTAAAGCGGCAACTCCAGAGGCCTTCTCCATAGATGACCCTGTCATTCAAAAGGTAGATAAAACTTACTTGAAGGGGAAAGTCTTGGAGGATTATATTGAAAAAATGCATACTTAGGGAGTTTCCTTGCTTACAGAGGTTGCAGAGAAGACAGGCAAGATGAGGAAAGTGAGGGCAGAATTAGATAACCTGGTCTCTTTTATCTCTCAAGAGGTTGATAGTTCAGAAAAGGATCTTAGCAAATGGAGGGAGATGAAGGATCTGAAGAAGAGCACTTTGATATCTATCAGTGTCATCTCCAGCAAAGACTCTTATGTTGAAATCAAGGAGTCACTAATCTTTAAGATCCAAGTACTCAAGGATTTAATTGAGGATCTCAAAGCTTCTAGGGATGCTAGTGAGGAGAGCGACACAGACTTGCTCAATAAACTAGAAGAACTGCCCTGCGACCTAACTTCTAGGGATAACTAATTTCTCTTAGCTAAAAAAATGATCCAAAGTTTTAAAGGGATGATTCAAAGAGATTTTGAAGAAAAAGCTTTCTTAATGACCTTTGTGGACAATATCTTAGATACTCAGCTGACTCTGGACAATTTAAAATCCAGATTAGCTGGTCATGCTAAGTCCATCATAGCATTAAAAGATGATTTAATCAGAGCCAGAATCATCTCCAAAAACATGGTTGCGCCAGACAGTATAGGAATTCAGGCATCCATTGCTATGTACGATGCTCATCTGAAAAAGTCTAGCAGCAAGAACTGAAGTTGTTTCTCTTTTTCTCTTCTTCTTTCCTTATGCACTTTTGTTTTGTGAAAAGTGCATGCAATTTTGTAATATGTAATTACATGTAAAAATTTCAAAAAAATATCTCAAAGTCAAAGATGAGTCATCTTTGACTAAGATATTTTTGTGTTTTATTATTTTCTAAATTTTGAGAGTTTCTCCCTATATATAGTGGAGACCTCTTTTGTAAATGTATCTTGGATAATAGAGAGCAAAAACTCTACCGAAATTGAAACACTTTTTGAGACTTTGTGCTCAAACTTGTACATCATATTTTGTTGAATGAATGAGAAGCAAGTTTATTTCAAACTTTGTGTTGAAGTTATCTGTGTTGTCTAGGAAACAGTTTCTTATGTTCTCTTTCCTGATAATCTCTTGTTTATCTGATTTAATAAGCAAAGTGGGTGTGTTAATATTATCTGAGGGCATTTCTAAAGGGTAGAAAATAGACTTTGAGCTATTTTTATCTTTGTGATTCAATTATCTTTTGTAGTTTCAGGTGAAGACTTTGTGCTTCATTTCATTTTATGGTTACGCTTGTTCTGAATCAGTGAAAGAGGCTACGGAAGACTTTGTGCTCACGTGAGTGTTCTTGTTGACTTTATTACTCTAGATAATTTTCTGCTTCACATTGAATACCATTCCTAAAAGAAGAGGAATGTTGTTAGCTAAGGGCCAGGATTTTTCTCTTATGTTCTTTATATGTTACCTCTCAAAAAAGAGAGGTAGATGTTATTGTACCACCCCATGTGTTATTTTTTGCATAATTATATATATACATCCAGCACATAAATATTAATAAGGAACCTCCCCTTGATGAGAGGAGAGATTTACCTCATCCAGATCTGATAAATCCACACTTTTCATGGTATAAATCTCCCTATGATGTGGTTGATATACCAATTTTATCATCAGTTAGTTGACGATAAAATATTCACCCAACAGTTTTTTGGCTACTCCGCTGGGGATTATGAACGTGGATTTTGAATCCTCAAACTTTGAATTGAAGCAATTTCGGTCCCTTTTTCATTTAAAATCTGGCAACTCCACGCTACACTAGAAGCCAAAGAGCCAAGAGTGTTTTTGACCCCATGTTTGAATTGGCACAGCAGAGCAATTTTAATCTATTTCCTCCACCACCTTTCCTACAACGATCTAAGAGTCTTCCTCCTAACCTTATCAGGTCACCAACGCAAGGTAGAGCTTCTTTTCCTGCTATTAATAGTGCCCTGCCTATAAATACCCCACCTTGGTTTGTTATCCCGCTAATTAATCATCATATCATAATGGTTCAAGGTCCGTGGGGCAATTCCTTTGGTCCTCTTAATTTAAATGCACCTTTGCATGAACTACCTCGTAGTTCTAGGAAAAAATTTCCTAAGTTTTTTGGTGACAGGAAGGTTCATCCCGATGAGCATATTGCAACTTTCTCCATAGCATGTGGCATAATTGGTGTCAAATTTGAAGATGTAGTAGTGAGACTTTTTGTGGAAACCCTGTAAGGAGCTATCGCAAATTGGTTCTATCACCTAGAGGCCGGGTCAATAACTGACTGGGATACGCTCAAATCTAAATTTGAGACTAGATTTAAACCTGCTGAAGATGCACATGCTTTGTTAGCTCAGCTAACACATATGAAAAAATAATTTCAGGAACCCATGAGAGATTTCATAGCTAAATTCAATAAGTTGAGAAACTAGATCCCAACTATTGCTTGGCCCACACCGAAGAATCTCAAATGCTTTTTCATCAACTCGTAGCTTCCCGAAGTAAGTTTTCTATTGAGGTGAGCTGGCCCTATGAATCTAGCCCTGGCTCAAAATTTGGCTACTGAGATTGAAGATGATCTTATCCTGACAGGTAAGATCAGAAAAGACCCTAGTAAAAATATATTTTATTCATCTACTAAAAGTTTTTCTTCAGGCACTACAGATCTTATGGTGCATAAATTGACAAATGAACTAATAGCTTTAAAGAGGCAAATAGCCCAAGGTACGTCTACCCCTACCTATTGGGATATGCCCAAGAGAACGTTCCAAAATTAGCAGTATCAAGGTAATGCTACCTAGAACCAAGGGCAACCAAATCACCTACCTCCTCCTCTAGGAAAATTGGTCATTGAAGCAGCACCTGCCAATTCAGCAGTTGGTTACCTAGAGGCTGAACATGATTATTCACTCCAACCTCAGTTAGACCAACAAGATAATGTTAATCTCTTCGATGAGCATGAAGAAGAATTAGCTGGCGACTCTAATATCAGTTTCTTGGATTACCAGGAGGAAGCTGAAAGTAAAGGGGAGGGTTTGGATGGATCATACGTTGTTTTCACCAGATCTCAAAATTAGTCAGCCTCACAGACTGACAAAGGAAAGGCAGAGGAAGAACCCTGGCCAGCGGTTTCCATCGTTAAACGTGGGACTCCATTGCCTCCACAATCAAAAGATCAGGTAATTCATAAAAAAGTAAGTACCTCCAACCACCCGATACCTTCCACTTCTGTTGCTTAGACCAGTGCCATACCTAAAGTTCCAGATGATGGACTATCTTCCTCTGTTTCAAGTTATTTTCAATTATTTGATATAATTGATCATGCTAGAAAGACTAAAATTCAAATGACAGAGGTTGAATATTTGAGGGCTAACCCAGAACAATTTGATAGGTTAGCAGAATATGTAAAAAACAAAGCCGTCCCCATAGGATAAGATTCTTTGAAGGCCGTTCATGATCCTCTTAAAGATAAACTAGCCCAAAACAATCTTGTTGTGACTCCCCTTGTTGCTTCCGAGAAAATAAAACCTTTCTATGTTTCCCTACTTATAAGTGGTTATAAATTGAGTAATTGTATTATAGATTTTGGAGCCTCAGATAATGTCATGCCCGCGAAGGTGGCAAATTCTCTTGGCCTAACTCTGACCAAAACTTTTGGGAGGTGTTTTTCTATGGAAAATAAGCAAGTTCCCCTCCTTGGTCAGATAAAAGACGCTCAATATGCTTTCGCGGCTTTTCCAAAAAAATGGATAAAGATGATAGTTTTAGTGGCTGATGTTCTAGCATCTTATGGCATCTTACTCGGATAGAATTTTTGCAAAGACGTTGGAGGTGAGCTAAGTATGGACTTGTCAGAAGCAAGAATCCCAATTCAAGGTGTCATGAAGAGGTTGCTTACTGAAAAAGAAGCAAGGTATGTAGTTACCCGATCATCGACACCAAAAGCTCAAATTTTATTTGAGTCCTCAGGCATGGGCAACTACTTCCTATCTACAGATGGGATCCATGAGGCATTTGATGAAACTCTCAAGGGTGATAACTTGAGATTGTGTTCAACTGACACAATGGGAAAATTGATAAATCAAAATGGACACACAGAAGAGCCTCTTTCCTCAAACAAAGAAGTTTTCAGAGAAAAAGCAACGTCTAACGAGGTATGGACCTTAGAATTTGATGGTAGTTGCTCTTCTACTGGTTTGGGAGCTAGGGTTGTGTTGGCATCTCCTCAGGGAGGCATTATTCCTTTATCCTATAAATTGTAGTTTAAAAATACCAACAACACAACTAAGTATGAATCCCTATTGCTCGAACTATAGGCTACTAGGGAAAAAGGTTTTAGGCTACTCCATGCTAAAGGAGATGCCGAGTTGGTAGTCTACCAAGTGAGGAACCTTTATCAGACAAAAAATGAAAGGTTATGCCACTATCGCAATCTAGTTTGGGATCAGATTGAAAATTTTGACGCTTTCAATATCTCCACCATTCCAAGGGAATTCAATGACCAGACGGATGCATTGGCTGTCTCTGCTACTCTCTTAGTGCCTCACCCAGACTTTAAGGAAGATAAGTACACTATTGAACTGGTCTTTTAGCCAAGTGTACTTGATAATGCTGGCCATTAGCAAGTATTTAACAATGACGATCAAATCATCGCCTTCTTAGAGTAAAAAGACAGTTTTGAACAACTGTGTTTTAAACGTAGCGAACTCTGAGAATGTGAAGTAACTCCTGAGTCAAATACGAATGCAGGTGAAGATTTCCTACAACTTAAGGGGAATAAGATTTTGAAAGGCCTGGTTTCCCTAGAGAAGTTATTTGATAACCATGACAGGTCTATTAAACAAAAGCGAACGGATTCAAAATCCTCTCAAGATTTTGATCAGATAAACTTGGGAACCAAGCAAGATCCTAAGATGGTAAACATTGAAAAATGCTACACCCCCCAGGAGAGATTTAAGCTTGCTAGTTTACTTCGTCAATATATAGATGTATTGGCCTATTCCTATGATGATCTGAAATCACTCAGGCCAAATGACATTCACCACGACATTCTTCTAAAGGCCAACTCTGTACCTTACAAGCAAAAATCCATGCAATATAACTCAAAAATCTCAGGTACTATTTTAGCTGAGATACAAAAAATACTTGATGCCCAGATAATTTTCTCAATCCATCACTCAACATGGATTTCCAATATAGTGTCTGTCAGGAAGAAGAATGGTGAAATTTGAATCTACGTAGATTTCAAAAACTTAAACCAATTATCTTTAAAAGATAACTACCCTCTTCCTATCATGGATCAAGTTCTGCAAATGGTAACAGGTTCAAAAATGTTATCAATGCTGGACAGTTTTTTTGAGTACAATCAGGTCGAAGTCAAAAAAGCAGATCAGCATAAAACAGCATTCACCACACCTTGGGGCACATTCGCTTATCGAAGAATGTCTTTTGGTCTGATAAATGCAAGCGCCACATTTCAAAGGGTGATGGATCTCATTTTCAAAGATGAGATGAGAAAATTCATTGTAGTATGCATGGATGATCTGACAGTATTTTCAAAACATCGTTTTGAGCATGTTCACCATTTGCAAAGGATACTAGAACGCTATCGTCAGAATGGTATTTCTTTAAACCCAAAGAAATTTGTCTTCAGAGTAATTGAAGGGAAACTTCTCAGACAAATTGTTTCCCATGAAGGTATTAAAATTGATTCAGAGAGAGTCAAGTCCATCCAAGAACCTACTCTACCTACCAGCAAAACCGCAGTTCACTCTTTCTTTGGAAAGGTGAATTTTTTTTGAAGGTTCATTCCAGAGTTTGCTGAGAAAATCTATCACATTGTCAACATGATGAAGGGCAATGCTACATTTAAGTGGATTGCTGAGGGCAAATCAGCATTCAAAGAAATTAAGAAAGCAATCGCCCGTGCACTAGTCTTGGTTTGTCCAGATTATACTAAAAGTTTCAAAATATATAGTTATGCCTCTGAACATACACTATCGGCCATTTTAGTCCAACAAAATCAAGAAGGTGTAGAATCTCCTATCTCTTTTATGAGTTATCCACTCAAGGTTCATGAGCTGAAATATTCTCTTATGGAGAAGCATGCATATGCAATGGTCAAAGCGGTCAAGCATTTCAAGTTTTATATCTTGAACTTTCACACCGAAGTTCTTGTACCTGACACAACAGTAAAATCCATTTTGACTCAGCAGGAGTTTGGTACGAAGAGAGGTAACTAGATTGCCAAGACTTAGGAGTTTGATCTGGACATCAAACCTACCAAGCTCGTACGAGGAAGGGGTCTTTGCTAGTTGATCGCCAACAACATTCCAGATGAAGTAGAAAATGAAGAAGTAGAGATCGGAGGCGTGTCTACGATCCTCTTTGTTGCAACTACTGATGAGTGGTATTTTGACATTACCCATTTTCTGACATATAGTGAGTGTTTCACTCATCTTTCTTATAAAGAGAAATGGAATTTTAAATTAAAAGCAATTGATTATGTCCTGTGGGACAATGGTCTTGAGAAACTTGTACGAGGCATTTTTTCATTGTGTTGATAAGTCGCAACAAGATAAACTCTTAGAGTCTTTCCACAATCTGGCTTATGGAGGGCATTTTTCTACACCAGTGACAGCACACAAAATTCTACGATCAAGGTATTATTGGCTGACACTGTTCTAGGATGCCTAAAAATGGGTGCATAGGTGCAAATTGTATCAACAATTCGTTGGAAAGCCTAAGCTTCCTGCTTTGCCTCTCAAGCCGGTAGTGATCAAAGAACCATTTCAGCAGTGGGGTATTGACTTCATTGGCGTAGTCAACCCATTTTCAAGTGTCGAACATGATTATGTCCTCATGGAAATGAATTATTTTACTAAGTGGGTGGAGGCCATCCCAACTAAGCACGCTACATCTGAAGTAGTGTGCAACTTTCTCAAAGAAAATATCATCTCCAAGTTTGGGGTCCCACTAAACATTGTAACAGATAATGTGGCATGTTTTTCATCACATGAAATTACTCAATTTTGTTTTAATTATGGGATTACCCTATCCCACACTTCAGATTATTTCCCTCAAAAAAATGGCCAAGCAAAATCGAGTAATAAGAACCTAGTCACTATCATCAAAAAGTTGGTGGATGACAATCAGAGAACCTGGCACAAAGTATTGTATGATGCTTTATGGGCAGATAGGATAACACCCAAAAGGGCTATAAGTATGTCACCTTTTTAGCTTCTATATGGATTAAATGCAAAAATTTCCATCACCCTTAAACTACCATCACTTAGATTAACTAAAGTAATCAAAGATTCAACCTTCGAAAGCTCAGTCGACAAAAGAATCATGTGTCTGAATGAGCTGAATGAGCGTCGAGCCATGGTAGTGGATCGGATTATGGAGTATCAAAACTAGGTGAAGGCACTCTTTGATTAAAAAGTTAAAGTTCAAAAATTCCAAGTCAGAGATCAAGTCTTGTTGTGGGACAAGAGGTGAGAACCAAAAGGGATGCACAGCAAATTTGACTCCCTATGGAGAGGCCTGTTTACCATTCGACAGCTCTGTGGTGAGGGTAGCTTCTTGCTAGAGTACCAAGATGAAACACCATTTGCATTATCTCATAGCGGGTAGCATCTAAAGTTGTTTAATTCTTGAAGCTTGGATAAGTTCGTTTGTATATATGTACAGTTTTTACGTTTTGTCTATTTTTTTTCGTTTTTAGCTTGACTCCGTAGCCCAATGGCTTGGATGAAGGCACTTAGAGACTGGTTTCTACTCCCATTAATTGATTTGATTAATGATAGTTCCCCAACAGGAGCTAGCTATTGTTTCCAAAATTAGCTTAGCCCGCTTTTGGGAACAACCCCCTACAAAACTTGTCTATTTCATCTTTTATTTCTCTAAGTTTATTTTTCATGACAGGTTCTTCTCATTCTCATCTTGGTCTGACTGCACCTTCCAAAATTTGTAAATCACGTCTTTCTTGAAAAGTGAAGGTTGTTACGGTCTTGATGTGTCCAGGGGACCAAACCCACCTCTTTCAGAGTTAGTGTCTTTTCTTCCGTTTTCGTGCACGGGCGGCAAAAATTGCCGTCAGTGCATTTTTACCTTTGTAATGTAAGGGCAGTAAATTTCGTCGCCCCTACATTTTTCTTGCAAGGGCAGCAAATTTTGCCGCCCCTGCATCTTGACCTGCAAGGGTGGCAATTTTTGTCGCTCCTGCATCTGAACTAAATCGAACATGCAAGGGCGGCAAATTTTGCTGCCCATGCATGCCTCGATTTCCATGTGTAGTATTTATTACCATGTGCGGTGGGTTGTTGGGGGCATTTTTCACCTCATATAATCCGATTTGGGCCTCATTTCTTCTCATTCTCCCTCCTCTCCTCCTGCCTTCATTGTTTGGACGATCCGACGAATGATTTGAAGTGTATTTTTATAGATTTAAACTGTGGCGCGCGCGGCTTTCCAGGTAGGTCTTGTTTTTAACTTTTAATTTTCTTTTCTTTCCTCTTTTTTTCTTTCATTTTTAGTTTTGGAAGTTGTTTAGTGTTTTTATTCTTCTTTTTTTACTTCCCTCCATCCTACCTGTGGTCTTCTTCTTAGACCCATCACGGGTGATGAATTTTTCTGCCCATACCTCTGTTCGCGGTTTCACCTAAGCCCGCAAGGGCGGCAATTTTCACCACATGTGCATCTTAGCCCCCCCATTCTCCACCTTTATGAGCAGAAAATTTCACAGCTCATGCTAACTCATCCATGCATAGACGGTGATTTTTTCCACCTGCGCACCCTCCTTGCTAGACATACATCGACAGTGAATTTTGCCACCGAAGCATGCCCAATGTGCAGGGGCGGTGAAATTCGTCACCCCTACCAATGCATCTCCAAACTGTAGGGGTGGCAAATTTCACTACCCTACCTTTTTTCCCCTGACCTGCAAGGGCAGCAAAATTCACCGCTTATGCAAGTTGATCCTGTATGGGCGGTGAATTTTGCCGCCCTTGCACATTCTTCCCATTCCTTCTGTAGGGGCAGCGATTTTCACCACCCGTGCATTCCTCTTCAAAAAATTTCTAACTTCAGAGGATTTTTGTCTTTTCCCTTTCTTTCCCTTCCTCTTTTTTTGCCTCAGTTTTTGATCCAGCCTTTTTAAGTGACATCCATTGACTATGATCACTTGATATGTGAATTCTCTAACTCACTCTCTTTCCCTAATTGTGTGATCATGGTTACAGTACTTTTAGAGAACTCTTGTTCGTCAACACCCATCTGATTGAGACCAGTTCTAATGTCATAAATGTCTCCCAAAAAGGCAAAGATGATGAAGTACAAGTACTAGGGCATCTTTCCAATCACTTCAGTCACCTCCAATGTCGACGACATTTGGGACACCGAAATTGGCCACGTAGATATGGCTGAGTTCATGGCTCGAACAAAGGTGACGAACCCAAGATCTAGAATAAAGAGGATCATTGAAAGCAACATCCACTTGGTTGTCACTTTTCTAGTGGCAGCACATCATGTAGAATTCATCCTCCAATGTGCCTGCTTTTACAACAAAGAGACAAGGTCAGTCTCAAATACCAGCGATAATGTGTTAATTCAGCGAGATCTTGAATTCATCGACAAAGTCTTCATGTGTCCTCCAGGTACTGAAGTAATAAAGATTGACTTCATAGAAGCCCAGAAGGAATACGACAAAGACCCTGAGAGGGCAAAAAAAGTCATGAACAACAGGTGGCTGAAGGCACCCAGATCTAGTCTATCCAGATGGTCGCGAAACTTCTTGAGGAGTGACTTCATTGAAGAAGTTGGTGACTTAATCACTCTTCTCAGGAGAGTGCGAGGCCTCCTGTCTTCCTCACAGTTCAACAAATGGATGTACCCATTCATTAAGATCATCTTCTAGGGTAAGCAGGTCATCTTTTGAGGTGAACAAATCAGCAACGCCCTTCACAAATAGCTAACTAAGTTGCAGACTTCTTTTAAGTTTTATATGACGTCGTACCTTGTGTACATAGCGGCTTCGATGCGAACCTTCCCAGGTTTGACAACTGAAGGGGATAGAAAGACCACCCCGGTCTACTCATATTACCCCCAGCTAACTCTACAAGGATCAACCCACCATTTCAAAAGGGTTAATGACACTTTTTTTTCCATATTTTTATGCCTCTTCGACCCTCAGCTTGAGCAGAAGAGAGTGTTTGATGAGGCTTGAACAGTCGTCAATGACTACGAGTGTATGTTCCTTCAATTTCCCACCTTCTACTATCTTCGAATTGGCTTTTTCCAAGGCTACCCTTATATGCTCCCCAGGTTCCCTTCTGACAAGTTGGTTCTAATGGAACTTTGTCGACAACTGGTTGTCATGCATACTAGGTAAATGGAGCTCAAAAAGCTAGGTTTCAGGATTCTAATCAAAATTGGCAGGTACTCTATTGTGACAGCAGCCAAAGCTAAAGTCATGGAAATACAGATGCAGATGGTCACCCTAAAATAGTTTAAGAGAAGAGACAAATTTGACTACAGGGGAGTCAAGGACAAAATCAGGTGAAAGACTCAATTCTATGAGCCCATAATCGAGGACATCTAGATAGACCTGAAGACGGTCGAAGAAATCAAAAAGATGGACTATTACGGGCTGACCCTAGAGCAAATTAAATATCTAGGGCTTGCAGAGATCCCCTCCAATCTGGTCGATGATAGGAACATTATTAATAGCAGATACCTGGATGAAAAGGTTGTTGGCTCCTCTCTTCCTCCAACTCAGTGGTCTCAGAAGGAACTAACTTCTCTGAAGAAAAGATTTGAACCAATATTGGCTAACACCAATGATTGGTTAACATCCAAAGGGATCGTATTGAAGGAATTTATCATGGGATCAGAGGCTAAGTACCAAGTAGAGATGAATAAGAAGGTAGAGAATAGGACCAAGAACAAAGGTGATGTTCCTTCCCCTTCTAGGCCTCACAAGCCTAGAATCATCTTTGTTTCCAAAAAGACAAAGACTACTAAAGATCCATAAGCGGTAGCTAAAGGAATTAAATAATAGAGCTCTTAGGCATAGGCAGCCCAACCGATGGAGACAAACGATCAACCTTCAAAATAGCAAAATACTAAGCCTCTACTTTCCCAGGAAGGGGCACAACCACTCAAAAGTGTCTCTCCTTCTCCACCTCAGTCTCTTGTGGCATCCCCTTCTCCTCTCTCTCCTATTAGTATCCCCTCTTCTGAAGCCACCTCTCCTTCTAGAGTTGTATTTGGTAATCCTCAGGATGCTTTTGGAGGAAATCCTCGCTCTTCTGGATCTATTCCTAGTCTTTCGTCTCCTTCTTTCAATCTAGCAAAAAGTTTTACACAAGAACCAGAATCAGTGGTCGATACAGTGTCACCCGTTGCTCCAACTGCAATCACTGTCACCACTAGCAGTGTAGAAGCTGCCACAATAACACCAGCTGAGGGAACCATGGCCATGACAGGTACTTCTTCTCTCCCGCCATGGATGTCAACTTTCACATCCAAAAGAAAGAAGTTATCCATCTCTCCAGATGACTTCAATTTTGACAAAATAGTGTCGATGAAAGCTAAAGCTCCTAAGAGGCCAAGGATCCTCTCAAAATTGGTTGAGGAAAAAGGATAAAAATTTCTAGAAATAGCTAAGCCTCCATAGGATGTAACCCTTGAGGGTTTCAAAATGAGCAGCTATTCCATCTCTCCTGTTGAACTTGGCAAAGTTAGTCACGAATGTGTGAAAATCAACCTTCAGTCTGCTATGGACATCATGGTCTAGAAATTTGACCGAGAGAAGGAAATAAAAGATTATTATAGGGCCAAGATAGAACAGCTGATGGCAGTAATAAGGAGGTTCACTCTTCCCACTAAAGCGGTAACTCCATAGGCCTTCTCCGTAGATGACCCTATCATTCAAAAGGCAGAGAAAACTTATTTGAAGGGGAAAGTCCTGGAGGATTATATTGAAAAAATGCATACTCAGGGAGTTTTCTTTCTTACAGAGGTTGCAGAGAAGACAGACAAGATGAGGAAGGTGAGGGCAGAATTAGATGACCTGGTCTCTCTTATCTCTCAGGAGGTTGATAGTTCAGAAAAAGATCTTAGCAAATGGAGCGAGATGAAAGATTTGAAGAAGAGCACCTTGATATCTGTCAGTGTCATCTCCAGCAAAGACTCTTATGTTGAGATCAAGGAGTCACTGATCTTCAGGATCTAGGTACTCAAGGATTTAATTAAGGATCTCAAAGCTTCTAGGGATGCTAGTGAGAAGAGCGACACAGGCCTGCTCAATAAACTAGAAGAACTGCCCTGCAACCTAACTTCCAGGGATAACCAATTTCTCTTAGTTGAAGAAATGATCCAAGGTTTTAAAGGGATTATTCAAAGAGATTTTGAAGAAAAAGCCTTCTCAATGACCTCTGTGGATAATATCCTAGATACTCAGCTAACTCTGGACAATCTAAAGTCCAGATTAGCTGGTCATGCTAAGTCCATCATAGCATTAAAGGATGCTTTAATCAGAGCCAAAATCATCTCCAAGAATATGGTTGTGCCAGACAGTATAGGAATTCAGGCATCCATTGCTATGTACGATGCTCATCTGAAGAAGTCTGGCAGCAAGAACTGAAGCTTTTTTCCTTTTTCTCTTCTTCTTTCCTTATGCACTTTTGTTTTGTGAAAAGTGCATGCAATTTTTTAATATGTAATTACATGTAAAAATTTCAAAAAAATATCTCAAAGTCAAAGATGAGTCATCTTTGACTAAGATATTTTTGTATTTTATTATTTTCTAAATTTTGAGAGTTTCTCCCTATATATAGTGGAGACCTCTTTTGTAAATGTATCTTGGATAATAGAGAGCAAAAACTCTACCAAAATTGAAACACTTTTTGAGACTTTGTGCTCAAACTTGTAAATCATATTTTGTTGAATGAATAAGAAGCAGGTTTATTTCAGACTTTGTGTTGAAGTTATCTGTGTTGTCTAGGAAACAATTTCTTATGTTCTCTTTTCTGATAATCTCTTGTTTATCTGATTTAATAAGCAAAGTGGGTGTCTTAATATTATCTGAGGGCATTTCTAAAAGGTGGAAAATAGACTTTGAGCTATTTTTTTCTTTGTGATTCAGTTATCTTTTGTAGTTTCAGGTGAAGACTTTGTGATTTGTTTCATTTTATGGTTACGCTTGTTCCGAATCGGTGAAGGAGGCTACGGAAGACTTTGTGCTTGTGTGAGTGTTCTTGTTGACTTTGTTACTCCAGGTGATTTTCTACTTCATGTTGAATACCATTCCTGAAAGAAGAGAAATGTTGTTAGCTAAGGACCAGGATTTCTCTCTTTTGTTCTTTATACGTTACCTCTGAAAAAAGAGAGGTAGATGTTGTTGTACCACCCCATATGTTATTTTCTGTTTAATTATATATATACATCCAGCGCATAAATATTAATAGGGAACCTCCCTTTGATGAGAGGAGAGATTTACCTCATCTAGATCTAGTAAACCCACACTTTTCATGGTGTAAATCTCCCTATGATGTGGTTGATATACCCATTTTGTCATCAGTTAGTTGACAACAAAATATTCACCCAACAAATAGAATGTCATTTCACCAAACAATACAAATAAATGAGTTACATCTAATTGGGTAAATAACAATACGTACAAAGACAAGAATAATGTCTAATTAATTATCCAAATTGACTAGGAATATAAATACATGAGGTTAAGAGGTGTATCTTAAATAAATCATTGTTATAGATTTGTCATTGTTTTATCTTATTTTGGATTTAGTGGTCTAAACAAGATAAAACTAGAGACAAATTTAGATTATATAATCTATGTCTAAATTAATTAAATATAATTATAAGTAGAAATTATAACTAATTTATTGTAATTATTATAAATATAAATGTCCTAGAAAATAGGGAACTTAGCTTGTTTAGGTTTTTTTATGATTTGTGATAGTGTATAGTCATCAATAATGATCTAGAATGGGCCTATGGTTTCTCAAATCTAGAAATTGACTATCTAAGCCTATTGGGATGGGTCTAGTAATGATTGGATGCCTATGGAAACTAGATACATCTATTCTTTGCTATATTTTTTCCTATGAGATATGTTGAACTATTATGTCAAAAATATTTATGCTTGCCTTGATACAAGTATTCTATGTGATATCAAAGGTTAAGACTATGTCTAGGTTCAGATTCATCTTCCTTCACCTTGAAACCCTATCTCCACTTTTGACATTTGATTTTCCTATAAAAAGGGGTTATAAAATATGGGTTGAGCTGACCTCAACCATACCAAGTCCCCCACCCCCACTCCCTTCCTGCCCTACCCCACCATGCAAAGTGGATAAGTGATACCTATGTTTTAATACTCCAAATACAATGTAAAATGCACATAGTTATCCCACCTATTGTGTATGTTCTCAATAAGTGTAATACTAGATGTAGTGTAATCATGTGTGTGGTTTTCAACACTTGAAAACCTATAATTTTAATCTTTCAATAGTATTCAAACTTGGATAGGATTTGTTATTTTGAGGAGTTTGTAGATTTGGATGATTAATGAAAGTGCCTTAAGGATGTGTTCCTCAATGTAATAGTGATTTTTTAAGTGAGTGCTAGATAAGAATAGGATTAGGATTGATATTCTTAAATAGATGACACTTAGGATAGTTTTCATTCAAACCAACATGAGAAATGTAAAAGCTAACCCTAATTAAGTATTTGAATTTAAAAATATAATCATTAAAAATCGTGTATGTATATTTGGCCAAGGCATACGCCTCTAGTAACTAGATTCATCTAACTATGGTTGGAGGTGTCTAGCAAATAGGAAACAATGATCTAATATGAAGTGATAGTATGTTCAATATGATAAGTTTTTTAGGTAGAGATTAGTCAGATCCTATTTATGAATAATGGTAAATTAGGAAGGTCAAGACCATAGATAAATGAAAGATTCCATTGTGTATGCACAAGTCATGTATGCTAAGGCTTGGTAAAAAATGATTGTGTCAATTGTCCAATACCAAATTTAAGTGTTTAAATTTTCAACCATTTTATTCTAGAAATTAAGGTGTTAAATTAAAAGGATAAAGTTAGAAATTTGATACTTGAGTATAATAGTTTTGGGAGTTTTCACATACATGCAGAGTGTTAAGCTTGCTACATGAAAACCCTAAAATAAAACAAGAAGTAATTTTTGTCCATTTATGATTTAAATTCCAAATGGAAACATTAAACATATTTTAAATTTAAAAACCAAAGAATAAATACCCCTGAAGGTATGTGAACCAAGTTTCCATCTAGAGTCATTGGAGAATGAGATGTTTATGCCCCATGAAGAGGCCAATGTTAAAACCATGGGTTGGGTTGAATATATCTTAGCCTTTATTGTAAATTTATAAGTGCTCAGAACTTAAGTCATGCATAACCTCAACCACATTACTTATTAGAATTTTTGTAAGAATGGGAGCCAAAATAGGTTCCAATACACTTGAGTAAAACTTGAGTATCTGAGTAAGTTTTTGAATCATCTATTGTAGATGGATTTTATAAATAAACCTAAGTAATTCCTAAATAAAAATGAGAATTACATGATTAAATAATATTGTATAATGTTTCACATATGCCCTACATATACCCTCAAACTGATAACTTATGTACTCTAGCTCATGTAATCTATGTAATAATATGATAGAATTTTTGAATTATCACTCATAATCCTTTAGAATATATGACATATGCCTTGCATATGCCCCCAATCTTTGTCAATTATATAATAATCTATAATAATTTGTTTAAACATGTGCCAATATAAAATAATGTGCCTAAAATATGAGATTTTTTATAATAAAATGTGCCCAAAATCTAATTTTTTTAGTGAAGTACCAAGTCTGTAAGATAATCCCATTGTGTATGCCCCCTTTTTAGGTGAGAAACATATCTTGTGAATTAATCATCTCAAAATATAATATTTATATGCATAATGCTATATATAAATAGATGTAAGCATGTAAAGCATATGTAATCATGATTAGATTATGTCATCAAGTCAGATAAGATCATTTGAGCATATATGAAATATGTATCCTAAGGCATATAAGTGTCAATTTAAGTAGATATAGAAATTAGGCATGCAAAAAATAATCATCATAGTGAAAATCATAGAAGCATTGAGAAATAACTATGTAGAAGATGCATGATATGGATCATGAAATCACATATAAGTATAAGAATGCATGATACGAAATGTGGAATCACAAAATTAGTGGACAATTCTATATGTATCCACACATGGTACACAAAGTCACACACAATGTGATGGCCATGACACATATAAGCAAAATATGCATGATAATACATAATGTCACATAGGGTAGGATTCAAACAGATAACTATCAATTTCACATAGAGTAAGAGTCATGGTTAAATAGAGTCACATAATGAACATGTAGAGTAGGATCCATACATAAAAGGAGTCACACAATGAACACCCAATGCCACATAAAGTCATAGAGAAAGAGTCAAACATAAAAGGAGTGACATAATGAACACCCAATGACACATAGATTCACTGAGAAAGAGTCACATGGTGTAATACATACTCAAGGATCACAACATGTAGCATGCATCATCATTGATCATGTGTAGAACAAGCAAGGCTAATCTACAAAATTAATGTATGACATCATCATTATAAAAAAATATAGTAATTATATCATATCACTCTATGTATTATGTGTAACATCAAGTCATGTGTATTCAGCATAAATAACTCAATATGATCAAAGAAAGATTTAACATGGGTAAGATTTACCAAGACTCCCCTAGTTTAAGCATGCCCCTAATATAGGAAAACTAACCTCTGGGTGTAGGAATGTCTTGCATTTGTATGTCCATGTCATATATAACCTTTATTTCTTACATCTCACTCATTATACCATGAAATGCACGTGCATAGAGAAACTAGATATAAAATCTACCACATGTGATAAATCATAAATGAATCATGTAAACAAGCAATACATGTTATGCATAAGTCATAGTTTTTAATTTTTTGGATATTTTAATTTTTTTGTATTTTTTTTAAAATGAATGGTTTTATATTTTTATTTTATTTGAAAGTAATATGATTATTTTTAAACCCAATATAAGTACATGAATTTCATAGGGTTATTCAGAGGTTTTCCCTTAGGTGAAGCCAAAAAATAAACCCATGTGCCTAACCTATAATAAAAAATGATCATTACTAATTTGGTTTGAATTTGCCTTCATTTTCTTTATCTACATTGGTATCTTTTGATTATCTTTTAGGACTAAGTCACCAATTATGAATTATTGATTTCAAATATTCTTGTTGTATGCTTTATTAATGTGATTTTTTATTTACTATGAGGTGCTCAGTAGCTTATATGCATATTTCATCTAACATTTGTATCTCATGTAGCTGATTTTCTAGATATTAGTTGTCTTTGATGATTTCTCTAAGAGACATGCAAGGATGGTATATCTAGAAATAAATGTAATAAAACTTTTATTTTATAGATCAGATATTAAGCGGTATCCCCTATGGGCACATGAACACTCATATGATAATTCCATAGGGCATATATAGTCTCATTATGCTAATCTTCACCATGTTTTATAACTATTTTGCTTAATATTTGAGCTATTGTCTTATTCATTGCTTCCCACTATACATTTCCTTGTGGATATTAAGGAGTATAAAATGTATGATATATCTTGTATTTAACACAAAATTTCTTAACATTCTTATTCTTAAATGATGATCCATTATCTATTATAATAGTTGACAAGATTTCAATTCATGAAATGATATTTATCATTAAAAACTTGTATATATCCTCCCCCATAAATGATTGTAGTGGTATTTATTCCACCCATATTGTAAAATATTTTGTAGTTGTAATAATGAACCTCTGACACTCTGATGATTCTAGATTTAACTTGCCTATAAAGTCAAATCTCCAAAGATAGAATGACCATGGTAATACAATATGTTACCATTCTTATGAAGGTGTGTGAATCAATTTTTGGTGTCGCTAGCATTTTTAACATAATTTTGCATGTTCTTGACATTTTTGTTCCATTATGGGCCAATAGTAACCCATCATTAATAATTTATAAGACAATATTTTCCACTGAAATTCCCACTACATCCATTATTATGTAACTCTTATAGAGCTATCTTATCCTACTTGTAGCTAAGACATTGATGTAAATGTCCCTCAAATGATTGTTTAAATAAATACCTTTTGATTATAACATAAGGAATTACATCTCATTGTAACTTGTATTTTTTTGTTCCTTGAGTAATTTTTTGAGGTAATAGCTTTATTTTAAAATTTATAGATATCAATATACCATTATGAATTTTTTTCACTATGTGTGACTTCAAGTGCCGCTAAGGTGTCTATGTATGTTGTTGTAACTGATGTCTATTGTAATCATTGCATAGTAAAAATTTCATGATCATCATTGATGTCAATAGGAACTATACAATTTTAGTTATCCATAGCATCTGAATGGCAATTATATTTATCAGATATGATCTCAATCGTAATCGTATCAAATTATTCATTAATTCTGGTACCATTTCTTTGTATGAGATTAAATTTTCCTCTTTTATTTGATAAACATATGAAACCTGATTAACTATAATTTGATAACCACATATATTTTAACATATTATATCTATAATGTGTGGGTATAAGTTGAGAATCAATGCCTCATATTCTGCTATATTATTTCTACATGAAAACCTTAATAAATACATGAATGGAATAGGATATTCTTGAGGAGTGATGAGAATTATTCTAGATCTAATGCCTATAACACTTTTAGATCCATTGAATTACATAGTCTAATTATCATCATGAATATGATATGTAACAAGATCATCTCAAAAATTATCATTAATTAGTATTGTGTTAACTAGAAATATTGTGATTAATTGATTTTTAATTATTTGTCCCTTTATGAATTTTTGAAATATAAACTTTAAGTAAAATTTCATAGTATCATTGCCCATTTATTTATATCTCTTGACAAATGTGGTTTCATCATGAGAAACTTTGGTGGATCCACTTTTGTGATGACATGTGGTTCATTATTAAGCATATAGTTTTGAAGTTTTTGTGTTGCAAAAAAAATCGCTAGACATAAGTTCTCCATTGCATTATAATTTATCTCATAATCAGCTAGTGTACATATGAGGTAATAGAATGCACACTCTTTGTGATCATTATTTTATTGTGCTAATAAATCCCCTAAGGCATGATTTGTAGAAAAAATGTATAATAACATAGTCCTATCTAGTAATAGAGGCATAAGAATAGGTGGATTATGTAGATATTATTTTATTAAAATAAAACTCTATTGAAAATTGACATCCCATTATAAATTTATATCGTTATTTAATAGTCATGTAGAAGGTTACATCTTGTCAACTTACTAAGACAAAAAATTTGTATTGTCTAAATTATCCCTATAAACACCTTAAATACTTTAATCCTTTTGGTGGAGGCATCTCTACAATAATTTTTAAGTTATTTGGATCAACTTCTATGCCTCTCTGAGATAATATAGCCTAACAACTTTCTTTAAGATACCCTAAATACATAATTTTTTGGGTTTAGGTGCACATTGTATTTGTATAAGTGTTCAAATATTTGTCATAAGTTTGTAACATGATCATATTTATGTTTAGATTTTTCAAGAAAATAATCAAAATAATCTTTCATGGTTATATGTATAAAATCATGAAATATGTATGTCATGTCCCTTTGATAAGAAGCTCCAGTGTTTTTCAATCTGAATGGCATGACTACATAACATAATTTTCTATGGTTATTTGGTTATTGTTAATGTAATGACCACATATCAATATTTGGTTATGGAAAGTTTCCTTGGTGCAATCCTTGTTTATATTGTGAAAATATGTATAACATCTAATTTGTCCATTAAGATTTGCAATAAGAACAATATTAGAGACCCATGTAGGTAAATGATTGATTTAATAAATCCCAAATCAAGGAGCATTCAAATTTCATCTTCAACTAGAAAATCTTCTTTCAAATGCATTTTTATAATTGTATGCTCTACTAGATATGCATATGGGTAGATTACAATATTATGCATTGATATTGCAAGGTCAATTCCTAGCATATCTAAATAATCCCTAGAAAATAACTCGAGGAAGTCATGTAGTACTTGTCTAAAATCTTTATCTTCCTCATACTTGAACATGGTTGAAAGAAGGATAGATCCCGTATCTCTATCTATTTTGTAAATGAATTCAATTGTTTCTTCATTTATCAATGTTAATTTATCTTCCACATATGGTGTAGTATGAACTATATCAGGACCATCTACTTAGACAATGTAAGAACCCTTCGATCAAGTACTAGAAAAATATACCAAATTTTTTTTAAAATGTATCATACCGAAAGGTTTCTTACTAATTCATTTTCTTAAATTTATTAATGATAGTAAATAATTATGTAAAAAAAATTGTCATAATCCAATCATACATGATAATTAAATTATATCCAAATCATTTCAATATTATTTCATAATTCCAATCATGTAACAGTTTTCATAGTACTACCATGTACAAAATAATTATTAATCCATTCATGAAATCAGTTTCCAAATCAGCCATTCTTTCATTTCTATCATTGTACTTTTAATTACATATTTACCATCCTAATTAGGTTACACATTTAATACTAGAATCAAAGTATGCATCAGGACATATTTCAATATCCTTTCATTATGAAGTGTACAACTAAATATATCTTCTTAACTCAAATTATGTTCATTTCTAGAAACTAATGCAACCTTCACAATAAGTGGCTAAAAATACATACATCTTTCATTGAAAGTACAACTACAACAATAGATAAGTGGACAAGTGAACTTTCATCTTTTGTTAGTCTGATGGTTCCATTTCAAAATAACATACAAAACAAAATAAGTTTATAATTTAATAATATATTAAAGTGTTTAAAACATCACTATAATTACACGATTTCATCTTTCTAAGTAACAATACAATACTTGATCATCATAATCATTAGCTAAGTCTTCATAATGAAATCCAACAAATTTTTTAATACCATCGTTGTTGTTGAAAGAAAACAAAAGAGAGAGAGAGAATAATTAAAGGCATTTTCTTCTAACCACATAGCCTTTCAGATCACTCATACATCTCTCATCCATTGAGAGTGTCCCTAAACTTTCATGAAAGTAATAGATGCAGAGAATAGAGTAGAGAAAATCCGTGTAGATAGAAAAATTTGACATGTAGCTCCTTGTTGCAATGCAATATATAATGATATGACATTCCTAATATACACTAGTTTTTATGTCTATAATCACATGAATAGTAAAAAAATAGGTGATCCCTAATTCCTTTTAACTCTAATATTAGGGTATGCTCTATAATTGAAGTCATTGATTAATCTTTGGTGACCTTGAAATTTTTGTATAACCCATATGTATAGAGTTTCCAATGTTCTTTTCAAAATTCTAGGATTATTTCATAAACCCATATATCAATTTATCTACATAAGAAAGTACCACTATTAAAAAATTATGAGTCCAAACTAGACCCTAATGTTAATTCCAATATAAATGTTCTATGTATGTCAAGCATAAGTCATATTTCCAAACCAAGGTGTAACCCAAAAATATAATCTAATGATCAAACCATGATTTATCACGTGTCTTAATTCCTAAAGTGTTTAATACCCATAAGAATTTTGAATTCTAATCAAGATTTTATAATTAAAGTAGTACCCTTTTAAATTATATTCAACTACTTAACATAGGTTTAGCTTTCATTATGTAGGGTTTTATTATCCCAAGTTGAGATTAACATACAAATGTGTGATATAGATCCCTAATTTCAAAGGGTTAGTTTCCAATAATTTCAAAGGGTTAGTTTCTAATATGTCTTTATGTTAAATGATCAACTTTCATATTTATTTTATGGTTGATCTTAAAAATCCAACCATAAAATTTCTAGCATTTCATGCTATTATTTTTCACTGAAAGGTAAGATCTATTTTTCCACAACATACAAAGATTATCAATAAATCAAGCAAAAATAAATTCTTTTTGAATGTTAATCCAAATTTCTAATTCTGAGATACAAGGTGATTACTAAATCTAATATTTTTGTCTTCCTAAATAGTATCCAATGTTCAAATAATATTTTATTTTAATGAGTCTTATCAATTAAAACGTAACTTAGTAGTTGGTTGAAGTCCCCATTTTTTCTATATGATTTTAACACCCACCAAGGGTTCATAATTCAAATAATGGTGACAAAGTTTAAAGAGAATCTATCTCCAAACTTATAATTATTCTAAGGAAGTTTCAATTCATGATTAAAATATAACTAAGGTATTTAGACTATTAAGATCAATATCCAAAAGTTTACATAACGTAGGTTTAATAAAACGCATTCATTCCAAATAAGGGTCCTTATATCCATATAAATACATGAATGATAACACTACTTGTTAGTATCCTATACCAATTATGAAGAGTGTAATCATATAATACCAAATCAAGGATTGATAACATAACCAAAAAAAGGTTTCAAACTAATTATAAATACAAAACCTATCACAAATTCTACATCTCAATATATCTAGCATGATTAATCCATGCACATATGCTTGTACAAGATTCACTACACACAAATAGGTTTTATAGACAAATATAACCAAGAGTGAAATACACCTACTTAAAATCCTAATGATATTTGAAATCATACAAATTTTTATGAATGATACTCGATAGGTAATAACAATCTGTTTGAACTATGATACTAATTTAAGCTTCTAACCACTTTACTGGTTGTTGATTATGGTTGTTAGTACCTCAATCCATGATATTTTAACATAACTAAAGGTTTTAGTAATTAATTACACATTTTTATCATTGTTATGAGTATTTAAAAATAAAATGGACATTCATGGTAATCCCTATGCTTAGGTTTTGATGTTTCTTTTGTTTGAAAAAATAAAACATCATAGGATAATATCCACGGGAAGTAATTGTGCACAAGGTTGAGTTATATGATACCATAGTTTATATATTTCATTATGGTTCATTGACTCTACATACAATTAAAATTCATTATATTTATTTAGGTATAGCTCATATCATTTCATCCTTATATCTTTATAGTCTAATTACTAAGCCACTATACACAACTATATCATGATAACTCAAAGGTTGTTGTAACAACAACACAAGTTCCATAAAAAATAAATTCAATAGTTTATAATTAATTATAAATTTAAGATCCCATAATATATCAATAGCGTAATTCAATATCTTAGGTCTTATAAATTAATGTCTCTTAAGACAAGCTCTAGGTATGATGTTGTTGAGGTCCCTATAAGAGATTTAAACATTGCAAGGCTTTTCAAAAAAAAAATCTAGATCAAGGTCTTTATCAACATGATATGGGTATTCTATATATATTCCATATAAATATATTATAACTTCACTTAAGATGGTTTTAATCTCTAAAAATTACATTTTATCGATATAAGTTTAAGGTTAATCTTAAAACCTAAAACTTCATATACTAGGTCTTTGAACATACATTAGACTCTAGCATTATCTGCAAGATTTAATGTTGACTACCATATAACTAAACTAATTTTTTATTGGCTCATAATCCAACCAACATGTAGATTGATGTGGACATTTTCATGACAGATTGAAATTGTATATAAACTTTTACCCAAAACATCATAGAGTGGATATTTATAACTTGAGGCATTTAAAACTAATGACAATAACTGCACTCTACATACAACCACATGTTAGTATCTATATAATCTCAAGATTACTAAGTGCATTTATTTAAATATATTTATTTTAATAAATCCATTATTTACATTGGATGTTCAACATGACAAAATTTAATGACAGTGATTAAAAGTACGACCATCACTTATATTTAATTTCCCACCAAGCATGACAAAAATATGAATACAATTACACACTCTTTCACCCAGGGTTTACTGGAAAAAATATTGGAAATATCTAGCAAATAAAAGAAAAATTTATTTGTGAGCATAGCAAATCCTCTGAGGGCAGTGGTTAATGATTAAACTGGATGGTTTAACTAGACGGTTGAACTGAATGTCTAAATCGAAAGACTAAACTGGATGGTTGAGAGGAATACTGAGTGAGTGCATAGAGCTAAATGGCTAAGTCAAACATTCAAGCCAAATGGTTGAGCTAAATATCTAAGTTGAATGACCAAGTTAAATGGTTGAATTGGGTCATTTGGCTAAGTCATTCAACTCTATCATTCAGTTAGGTTGTTCAGTTGGGTCATTTGGTTGTACAACCTGACTATATCATTAGGTTGTGTTATTCATCTTTATTATTTGTCTCAAGCATTTGGATTTATTGTTTGGTGGAATGATTTGGCTTGTTATTTGTTACTGTCATTCAATTTCTTCATTCATTGTTATTATTTAGTTATGTGCTCCTTTGGTTGTAGTTCTGCTTGTTCCCTTGGTTGGTATAGGTCAAGCCCTTAGGGGATCTACTATATATATCTAGATAATTTAAGTGCAATCTTATATATCATTATAAAGGGTTGGTGAGCTGACCCCTCCAAAAAAAATATCCCTAAAATTTTAGCGATCTGGTCTCATCTACCAACCCTAAAAATTTGCCAAAACCAAAATCTTAAAAATGGAATATTCATGAACTAACAAATATTCATCGCTAAAAAAAACCCTACTTTCACCCCCAAAGAGTATTCAAACAACAATCAAATATAAAATAATTTTCATCAATATAAGGTGATTGATTGTTATCTATTTTGTAAATAAAACAACTAGAAATTGCCTGTGAGTGTAGACCTTTGTTGATGAGACGATAAAAATGGCTCATTATATCCATGAAATAACATCCTTTTTCCTTGCATAAGAAGTGGATCTAAGTGTAGTTTCTAAACTTATGATTTATTTAGAATGAAATAAAGAACTATATCTTGGTTATTTTTTTATAAATTATTGTCTTCTTGTTTGTTGATTCTTGTTACTAAATCTCTAAAAAAAGTTGTTAATGTGTTTATATATAGCCCATAATACTATATTATACATGAGCATGAGGTACCAACCAAATATCATCTTTGAGGTGAGCTACAGGTACTCCAGACATAGTTATGGCTCACCTAGTCTAGTTATGGACTCGCCCAAATTTACTATGGACTCACTTAGTTCATATCTATGGACTTACCCAATAGCTCTACATCTATGTAGTTCATTGATTGAATACCAGTTCAAAGCATCAAACATCAAGGGATCCATCATAATCATCAACAATTCAAAGAATACAACTTGAAGAAAATCTATGGACTCTTCAGGTTCTAAAATCTATGGACTCTACAGGGTCTGAAATCTATGGACTTTGCAGGCCTAAAATCTATGGACTCTGTAGATTCTAAAATCTATGGACTCTATAGGTTTTGAAATCTATGGACTGTGTAGGCATATCTACAAATTGTGTAGGTCTATCTACGAACTAGTTTAGGATTGTGTCTAAATTTAGATTTATATAATTTTATTCCATAAATAATTCTCTTCATATTTCATGAAGATTGAGATTATGTTATAAATAGATAATAATGTCTCTCTCCATATTTTGTGGAAGATTGAGATAAGCTAGAATATCTAAGTTGCTATGTTTCTCTCTATATTTGGTGGAGAGAATCCAGGATTATTATTCCTAAATAAGGAGTTGGTTGGAAGCATGAAATTATAAATTCAACCTCCCACACCATTGTAATCAATCTTGGTTATCAATAATATATTCTGAAGTTTGTGACAAAAAATACAGTGTTCTGAGTAAAATCCTCTTCTAAGAAATGATTTGGCCACTTATTCCAAGAAAGATGGATAAATGTATTTTTATTTATTTCTTTATTATGTAATTATGCTTTTGAATTATTATTATATATTTTTCATGTAAACATTTTTTTTTTAAAGTTTGTTGTGAACTTGCAGGTGTTTTCTGTGTTTATCATTTATTTTTAATTCAGCAATTTACTTTCCTTTATTTTTAATTTAGCAATTTACTTCCATGTAAGTGTGATTTACTTTTCTGCAAAGTGTGGTATGATTTACTTTCCTGCAAGAGTGATTTACTTTCTGTAAGTTTGATTTACTTTTATACAAAGTGTGGTGTGATTTACTTTTCGCAAGTGTGATTTACTTTCATGCAAATGTGATTTACTTTTTGCAAGTGTGATTTACTTTTCTACAAAGTGTGGTGTGATTTACTTTCTGTAAGTGTGATTTAATTTTCTGTAATGTGTGGTGTGATTTACTTTTATACAAGTGTGATTTTCAATTTATACAAGTGTGGAGTGCGGTAGAAGAGACTGGTTGATAGAGATCTCTTTCTCTTATTGCATACAACCTTGGACACCAGCCCTGGATTGAAATTATTAAATGATGAATTGAAGACTCATCATTTGTCATTTTATTTAAATGAAAATTCATTCTATCATTCTCTTTATCTTTTATTCTCTAGTTCTCCTTTGATTGTTGTTTGACTACTCTTTGGGGGTGAAAGAGTGTATTCGTATTCATATTTTCAATATTTCAATTATAATAATATATGCCAATCCCATGCCATCCACCAAAATTCTCATTTTTATTTTTTATAATTTTTTAATTTTTTTACAAAATTTCATTATTGTTTTAATTTCAATTAAATTTAAACTTATAAATTTCACATTATTTGTTTATCATATTACTTTATTAACATTACAAGATTTAATGTTACTATATTATTACAATAGTTAAATCATCCAACTAGCATTTCATAGAGCATTATAGTCTCAGAGACTACTAAGTGGCTATAAGCAAGCCACAATACGTGGGCTCTAGTATTTCACCATGCACCATTTTCATATCAACATATGCTCAAGACACATCATGTCACAAAGATAACTCAAAAACTTAACCTTAGCAATTTTAATTGTTGACATGGTCTAGCAATCATGTGATGCTTAAATGGTTTTTTTGGTTTAATTACAATGACCCATATACATCCATTGGGTTGTGGACCCTATGCTCCATAATATATGGATTCTACAGTCACAAATTGTGATGAAGTATACCAATAAGACTTTTTAACCAAAAAAATATACCCATATTCTCTTAAATTACATATTGGAATGCAAATCATTTCAAGCACATACTACAATAAGTGGTACACACATTGCAACATATACCATTATGAATCCTAGAAATCCTTAATCATTGCACTTACAACCACAATCTAATTCATAAGACAAAGTAATTATAAGTAAACCAAAGAATCATCCAACCCATACGGTCACTATGCGTGCTAAGATATGCAAATATAGGTCCATATTTGTCATGATTACACCTCAAATCTATGAGAGTCTCTCTACTTCCCATAATCTGCATCTAATTCCTTCTTTTCAATTATACTTTCCCTCATACTAAGGGGGTTGTTCCTAAATCACAAACAAATGAATATATGGTGGTTATCCAATTTATGATATCAAATCCACATAATACAAAATAGTAAAAACATAATGATATAAAATCTCAATTATTTTTCATAATGAATGACAATTAATCCCCTTAATTGCATTACACAAAATTTTAAAGAGTAAAGGAAATAATGATAAGTTGTTCCATAATATCTAAATTAGAATGCAACATACAAAATAATTTCATCATAAAGCATGCTCTATAATGTTAATTTTAAGTAGGTACCTTCAAAATCCATTGTGGAAAAAGTGGGATGTGACAAACATCATCTTATTGTTCACTCTCTCTAAATTATACATAGACATTTGTCATAGAAGGAAACCTTTCTTGTGATAGAATATAAGGAGATCCTCATATGCCCCCAAATATTCCAAGAGAGACTCATCATTAGAGAACTCATTAAATGTCCAAAACTCTAAAAAAATTGTATCATCAATGATGTCATATCATACTAACTATAATGTTAATACATGATGAACTTCCTACATAGGCTTAAGTATTTATTTAAATAAATTTGTATAAATAATTACTTTATTAGTCTTAATTTCCTTATTAATTGTTGAATCATCCATGTAGCCAAGTCCTTATTTTCCTTTATGATTAGGCGCAACGATCGGATTAATAATGCATTTTGCATGTTTTCACAATCCTTTTCTTGTGTATCCCAACTCTTGTAAATATTTTAGCCCAAAACCTTATTGTTTAGAATTTGTTATATATGGTAGAATATTAACTGGAATGGATGTTGGTGTTGGTATATCAATGTGCAGAATGGGATGTCCACACTCTTGAGGATAAGGGTGCATGTGAGTTATGTAATTGTAATTACACAATGCCTAAAAGGTTCCTAATCCATAAGATGCATGCGCACACATATACATATAGTCATCATAGACATATACATAAATACACACACACACACACATATATATATATACCTATGTTTTTACGTGTGTGAGTGTGTGTGTGTGTGTACCTAATGACTAAATTTTAGACACACATGTAAGGTAGAAGGGACTAAATTCATATCATGAATCCATGGTCTTCGCAATAAAATATTATAACTGAGATCATTGAACATAACCTAGAATATATATATATATATTAGGGATACACAAACACATTTATGTGTGTGCGTGTGTGTCTAGCTGATGACTAAATTTGAGACACATGTGTAAGATAGAAGGGACTACATTCATATCATGAATCCATGGTCTTCCCAATAGAATATTATAATTGACATCATTGGACATAACTTAGAATATTGCATCTATTGTTCTAGGACCTATAGTGATATTAAATGTATTTTTTCTTAGCACTTTATGAGTTATATTATCAAAGCCTCGAATGTTCATATCAAAGTAATCATGTAATGTCCCTTTTAGGGTTGAAACTAAAACAAAGAGGATTTTTTTCAACAAACCCTTATTCAACTATGCAAATTTCTAAATTTATTCAAACCTTGAGCAAAGAAGATAATTTTCTGATTTTTGTAGCAAACCCCTACCAAAAAGTTGTAATAACTCATTCTAAACCCTAGAAATACTTAAAAATTTAGAATAGTGAATTTTCAATTTTAGGGCATCACATAATATTCTAATTCCCCGAAAAATTACAAGAAATTACCTAATATCATAGCCAATGATATATACTTAGAAAATTTAGAATTTATGTCTCAAACTCCATATTTCCTTCACCAATTATTTATCAAATTTATATAATATTGTGATCAAAATTTATACCTTTTTATCAGCCTATTTCCACTTCAAATATTAGCTGGAAAATAATATAAAAATATAATTATACTTTATGAATATACAAACATAGTTTTTGGCTTCAAATAGCCATTCAAAATAGTGGATTACTCTCCCAAAGGAGTCACTTATTGCCTAGAATGGATAGTTGTGTTTATCCCCATAGTTTTTGTCTTAGACACATGAAAACTTATCCTTTACCTAGGTCACTACCTTCCAAAACTAGTTGCAACCCTAGACAATTGCTACAATCAATCCTCAATTCTAATGTTGCCCCTCAAATGCCATTTTTTACCTATCATAAGCCATTTTTTGCCTTAGTTGTATCCATACAACAAGTTTCCACACTTAGTGAATGAATTTCAACCCTTGACGAATGCCACCTTACTACGTTTATTCTATATTAGATGAATATAGTGCAAAAATCAAACCAAAGAAGTTCAATACAATCCCTGAATGAGGATGCCCTAGTTGAATGTAAGGGTTTTCATCCTTACTTAAAACTTCCATTGAAGGGTTTCATCCTCAATGGATAAGCTAAATGTTTTTGTGCTTAAACTTACAATTTCAATTATCTAAAAAGCATACCCTCAATTGAATTCCAAACTCCCTTTATATACTCACCTTTTTAAGATATAAATGTAGAGTAAAGATCATAAAGGCTAGTTAGCTTTTAAATCTCACTTAAAGGTACTTTATAATCTTTAAGCCATAAAAGGGCCCTCATTAATGCAAAAATAGAACAAATTAAGTGAAATATTCACTTTTATCATTCAAGGAGGTGATATGTGCTCCCTGTTTATTATTTTTTCCATAGCCTAGATGAAACACCAAGAATTAGGCTAGGGACCATGTCCATGGCTTTTTAGGCCAAAAAGGGGGACATGACAATCTTCTCCACCCAAAATTTCTTGTTCTCAAGCAATTACAAGATCCAAGGAGGTATCCTTACATACCTTATGATGCAATGTCCACTAGTGATTCCATCCCAAGGAAGAGAATCCTTAATTGGTTCCTTCATACTATTATACATGTGCTTTGGGGGCTTCCCCCATGTGTTGGAAGTGTCCTCATAGCCCTCTAAAGGCTCCATATGCTCCCAATCAACCACCCCTTTCAATACCAAGTGGTGGACGAGCAAACTCCTTTCCCTTATATCTTCAATAAGGTCAATAAATAGCCAAATGAGGTAAAATAAAATACATACATGAGTTGTTACCTTGTTGCCTTGGTTAGAAAAATTCCCTTGCACCTCATTTTTTGCTTGCATACCCAAGTGGACCTCCCCCAATTAACCTTGAGTGGCTCCTACTTGCCATGGAAGATCTTCCTGAGATGAAAAAACAATAAACTCTCTTGGAAACATACCTTGGAGGAAAGTATCATATAGATGCATTATCCTTGGGAATTGTCCCATCATCTGTGCTAAATGGCCCTTTGTTGGCCTCTTTATATAAATCCATTCATGCATTTAAAGGACTTCATATGCATCAAACCAAAGTTCTATTTCAAATTAAAATAGTGTTATACTTTTTCCCTACCTTCCCATTCTTTGTCATGCCATGAGTGCATCCATCCATGAGTGTTTTTAGAGTATGTTAAGAGTTGGGATTTACCAAGAAAATTCAGACTTCTATCCTCATAAGGCTGTTTTACTTTCCATTCCAACTCAGAATTTTATAATTGATTAATTTCAGAATTCAACCAAGCATATACCCTTCCTTTTAGGAACTGTAGCATGCTCGAAAAGTGCAATTTTGTGATCATGTAAGTGGCTACAATTGCCCCTTTTGACTCAAAAAATTTTGAGCAACAAAAATCAGACCTCATACCATTTTTTCTAGATTTCTTCCTTAGATGCCACATGAAAGATAAGATGTTCTTTACATGGGGTAAGGAACAAGAATGTATCAAAATAAATTCAAAAATTTTTAGAGAAAAGGAAAACCAATCTTCCATTAAAAAAAACACCTTGTAACCAGCTGCTCACTACTTGGGCCTTTTCACAAAACAAAAGGAATCTCATTCCTTTCATGTCATACTCAATCCTAACCTTGCAGTGGGGAATAGGGTGTTGTCCAAGGCAATTTTTTGGCTACCCTTTCTCCTAATTGATATGTGAGTAAAAAACATCAAATGAATGCACAAAAGGTAATGGTAAATATTGTTGTACCATACTCACATGTTTTCCTCTTCCCTTGTGCCCGTTGTGACCCTTTAAGGAGTTATTCTTAGACTTAAGGAGCGGATATAAGTGTGCATGAAAATCATCAACTTTTCCCAACAATAAGGCTATAAGAGAAGCCAAAAATATCATTTTCCTAATGAAGAAAAATCAGAATTATATAACGGTTGTAGGTGAGAATCAATATCAATCATTAACTCTGAATCAGATTTATTTATTAGCTCAAAATCAAAAGTATATAACAGTTACGAGAACAAACAAAAATCAGTTACTTCTTCCCAACAAGGGAGCCATGATAGAGGTAAAATGTATGGTTTTTTTGATTTCCAAAAATTAGAAACATAAAGAACCAAATCCTTCTTTATTATGACTGACACAGTACCTCTGAAACCAATTTTATTATGCACACTAGGAGGATATAACAGGAGGAATGACTTAAGATTATTTGAGACCACATCTTCATACCTTTCAACAACATTTTCATCCCCTCTAGTTAACCACCATGTGCCAAACATGCATCTCTTTTTGGGGTCCAAAGGCCCAAGATATTGCCAAATATTTTTAGATTCTTTTGAAAAAGGAAAAAGAGAAATTTCCTTTATATCATTCCTTTGTCCAAGGCTACTCATGATTTGGGGTCTTGCCCAATCTATGTTAGTCCTCGAGTCTTCATCCATGTCTCCATTTCCCACTCTTTTGATTGGTTTCCCATGTAGGGAACCCAACTCATTCCTTGCATTCACCTTTGAAAGGGATCTCAAAATTAATCCTACACATGAAACAAACAAGTTAGGAAAAACATTGGTGTTTAATAACACCCTTTTGATCCAATTGTCACTTTTTAGGATCATGAGGTACATCCTTCCTTGTGGCCTTAGTCTTCCCTCTTTATCCATTTTGAGAAATGATGATCCACATATAGTTCACCCTCTTTTAAGAATTCCCTCATCTCATTGTGCATTGATCTAACAAGAAGCCCTTTTGTGCCATCCAAACTTGTCAAGGCTTGTACTTCCTCCTCACTTGTGATTAGCAATTGTTCTTTCCAAACTCTTTCATCAAATCTCAAGTCATGCCACAATAATGAATAATTATTAGAATCAATAGTATTATTTACTACATACCTATTCATGGGGTCATCCATAAATTTTTTGGTTTGTTTAGCTTCTTCAAAATCTTCTTTCTTAATTTCAAAATTTGGGGTGCTAGGTTGCCCCAATTTACTTAGCATGTCTTCATATTGGTCCATCATTTTCAGCCCTCTTTGTTGCTCCAAAAATTCATATTTGTGGTGTTTTAATGGCTACCCCTCGTGCAATTAAGAGTCTCTCTTAGGTACCCTCATAACTTCTGATTTTGGAGGCTCCATCTTCTTCTTATCAAATTGTTTAATGAGCCTTTCACCTAATTACTCATATGTTTTAATGAAGTGATGTCTTTGTTACTTCATTCCCATATACCACCAATCATGGGAAGCTCATTCCAAATTCTTTATAACAAATTTTAAGGCTCCCTTTTCTCCCCTAGGGCATAAATCAAAGTATGTGTTTACCTTGTCTACCCATACTCTCACCAATGTGTTTGGATCCCCATCAAAAGTAGGAAGAACAATCTTCCCCAAGTCATCTTACATATCTTTTGGGTTGTTTCTTCATTTCTTGGTTCCCCCTTTACCTTGTTTCCATGTTACAAAATCATTGAAGCTCATTAACCTCCTGAGTTGGGGTTTATGTGCCATGTATTCATCAAAATACTCCATCAAATCCTAATGAATAAAGGGTTGTTCCTCCTTTTTAAGAGGTTGTTCCCCTTTTATGTCCTTCACTATATGTAAAAATTCATTCATTACTTCCCCCATATGCTCTTGTGCTTGAAACAACCTCTCGAACCTAGCTCTATCCATGTCATTATTTGACGTGAAACCCTTGTTGTCCCATAACTAGCTAAGAAATGGCTCTGATACCATTGTAATGTCCCTATTAGGGATGAAACTAAAACAAAGGGGATTTTTTCAACAAACCCTTATTCAAATATGCAAATTTTTTTATTTATTCAAACCCTAACCAAATAAGATAATTTTTTGGTTTTTATAGCAAACCCCTACCAACAAGCTATAATAACTCATTTTATACCCTAGCAATACTTAAAAATTTAGAATACTGAAGTTATAATTTTAGGGCATCAAATAATATTCTAATTCCCCGATAAATTACAAGAAATTGCCCAATATCATAGTCAATGATATATACTCAAAAAAATAAGAATTTAGGTCTCAAAGTCCATATTATCTTCACCAATAATTTATCAATTTTCTAAAATATTGCGATCAAAATTTATACCTTTTTATTAGCATGTTTCCACTTCAAATATTAGTTGGAAAATAATATAAAAATATGATAATACTTTCTAAATGTACAAACATAGTTTTTGGCTTCAAATAGCCATTCAAAACAATAGATTACACTCCCAAAGGAGTTACCTATCTGCCTAGAAGGGACTATTGTGTTTATCCCCATAGTTTCTACCTTAAACACATGAAAACATGTCCTTTACCTAGGTTTTTGCCTTCCAAAACTAGGTACAACTCTAGATAATTGTTGTAATCAATCCTCAATTCCAACACTACCCCTCAAATGTCATTTGTTACCTATCATAAGCCATTTTTTGCCCTAGTTACAGTCCTACAACAAGTCACCACACTTAGTGAACCAATTACAACCCTTGACGAATGCCACCTTGTTGTATGTGTTCTATAATAGATGAATATATTGTAAAAATAAGACCAATGAAGTTCAATACAACCCTTGAGTGAGGATACCCTAGTTGAATGTAAGGGTTTTCATCATTACTTCAAACTTCCATTGAAGGGTTTCATCCTCAATGGATAAGCTAAGTGTTTCATGTTTAAACTTAAAATTTCAATTATCCAAAAAGCATACCCTTAATTGAATTACATACTCCCTTTATATACTCACGCTTTTAAGATAGAAATGTAGAGTAAAGATTATAAAGGTCGGTTAGATTTTAAACCCCACTTAAAGGTACTGTATGTCTTTTAAGTCACAAAAGGGCCTCCTTAATGAAAAAATAGAACAACTTAAGTGAAATCTTCACTTTTACCATTCAAGGAGGTGATATGTGCTTCCTACTTATTTTCTTTTCCATAGCCTACGGGAAACACTAAGAATTAGGCTAGAGACCATGTCCATGGATTTTTAGGCCAAAAAGGGGGACATGAAAAATCAAGATCCTTGGATTTTATACCAAGTAAATTAAGGAAGGAGATATCAAAAATATTAAGTCTAGATCTATTATCCACCAAAATTTGCTTAACGCCCATACTTTTGATTTATACTTGTATATATAATGGGAGATGTTGATTAATAATGTGTATGGGAAATAAGTCTTATTTCTAAAAATATATGTTTTCCTTAAATAATTGTAATTTGTCCTTATGATAGAAGTGACATAAGGTGGTTCTACATCATTTTATAAAGTCATGTCACACAATGTTGCATGAAGAATATCCTTATAGACAGGTGACTTGTGGAGCATTTCTAACTCATATTTTAGTTATAGTTTTTTTTAAGTTGATAAATAATATCATACTCTTTGGTTGGCATCTTGGGAGGTGGATGGGTATGAAAAGGAATAGTTTGACTACCTCCACTTTGCACCCTACTTCTTTGTGTTGTGATAACATGAACCTCAACAACCAATATAAGCATGGAACAAATAATGAGTGAGGGATAACCGGTTGTTATCACTATATTGATATCTATTGGGAGGAGCGAAATGAGCCATACATGTTCTTTTTCATCTAGTAATAACCAAAAGTATCTCAAATTGAATATCTAGACAATATGTGTTAAGATTTTTTTATGATCAATTTCAGTGTTAGTTTTATTGCCTATAATTTGAATTTATTTCATTACATGATTTTGAAAGATATTACATATTTCAAGGAAACAGCATGTAATTATGACTAGCGTAGATTAAATTAGAAACTACATACCATGTATATCCACTATAGCCATGATATAATGCACAAATAAAGAACATATTACCCCAAGAAACCCATGAGGAATTTTAAGGGAAAAACTAGGTTTTTGTTAAATATCAAAAGATAGAAGAAACCCATAATTTGTTTGAAAAATAGATGTCTTTCATCCTGTAGGCCAAATTTACTAAAAAATAGTAAAACCCTAATTCTAAAAAATCTATATAGGATTTTGTGAAACAAAAACAACGTTTTGATCCAATCAGTGTGACTAATAAAAACCTCTCGAGAATTGAAAATAGAATCATTTTGAATCAAATATGAACCAAAGATGTATAAGTTCAAGTCATCACCCTAATAAAGGGAACCCTAATAATAAAATGAATATGAAACCCTTGGGAAAAAGAGAGAAATTTTAGATCTATGTGTATGATGAGGAGAATTCAAAAATTAGGTTTGAAACACCAACAAATAAATCTAAAACCATACAAATGTGGAATGAAACCCAAAGGGAACCTAGGGTTTGCCATGGTCAAAGGAATAATAGGTTCACCAATATGTTTTATCTTATTTTAGATTTAATGGTCTAAACAAGGTAAAACTAGAGATTAATTATAATTATATAATCTATGTCTAAAGTAAATCTAAATGTAACAAGTAGAGTATAGCTAATTTATTACACTTGTTATAAATAAAAATGACCTAGATGATAGGGTTCTTAGCTTGTTTAGGTTTTTTTTGGTATGTGACAATGTACAATCGTCAACAGTGATCTAGAATGGATCTATCGTCACTTGGATAAGGAAACTGATTGTTAACCCAACTGGGACAAGTCTGGTTATGTTTGGACACTTGTGACAATTGGATAGATTTGCACTCTCAGATTTGTCATTGTGAGATGTATTAGGTTATTTTGTCACTAGATGACTGCACCTTCCTATAGATAGGTATTTTCTACAATATTAGAGGCTAGAGCTATGTAAGTTCATATTCATCTTCCTTCACATTGAAACTCTAGTTCCACTTTTGACACTTGTTTTCCTTATAAAAAGGGTTTATAAATGATGTATTGAGATGATCTCAACCACCCCTCATTGAATGATTAATGTCCACCTACGTTAATAATTTTAAGAGGGCTCAAACCACACATAGTTCTCCCACCTATAGTGTGTGTGCTCAATCAATGTAATACTAACATGCATTTCAATCTTACGTACATGGATTTTGACACTTGAAACCCTATGATTTTGACCTTGCAATAGCATTTGGACTTGACTTGGAGTTGTTCTTTTGATGAGTTTGTAGATTTTGATTATTTAGGGCAGTGCCTCAAGGATGTGTGAATGTATTTTTCAGTGTAATAGTGATTTTTCAAGTAAATGCTAGATAGGAATAGGCTTACACTTGATATGATTAAATCACCGACTCTTTCGATAATTTCCCTTTGGAACGACATGTAAAACATACAGGGCAACCTAAAGGAAGAGTTTGATTTTGAAAATATAGTTGTTATAAATCACACAGCGAGGTCTGACCAAGGTAGACAACTCCAATAACCATATCCGTGTGATTTTGACTAGAGGTGTACACGATGTAATACCCCGCATGAGGGACCTCCTTCCCTTACCAATTAAGACTTTTGGTAATGCCATTGCATGGTTGTTAAGAATTCGAATTATAGTTCCCTCTTTGTCACTAATAGATTAATGCTCCTCTATAAATAAAGAAAGAGTAATTAAATTATAATTATGCACCTTGAAATATATTTAAAATTTATAAATTGATAATATTCAAAATTAAATTAAATAGGTCCAGGATTTTATAGAGAGCCTATGAGCCCTATCCCATAGGTCTTCTAGAAAACCTAGTCTCTTAAGCCCTAACCTAGTTAATAGGCATTGACCTACTTGGTGGAGTAATTTTTAAGGAAAAAAAATAAAATTTATTTGTTGTAAAGAGTCACATGGACTTGTAAGAGAGGGTACCATCCTTTTTTGGTGGAAAATAAGAAAATAAATAAAATAATAAAATATTGTAATCAAAGCTCTTTACAACTTGGCCAAACCAACTTAAGATTTTGTAGTTTCATTCTCTTGCCAAGTAGTTGTCTCCATTGTTGCATTTGTTTCGAGCTCCGCCTCTTTCTTGCCAAGTTCTTGCTTCCATGAATGATGCTACTACTAGGAGAACTAACCAAGGAGTGAATAAGGAGTCTAAGAATAAAATGAAGATCAATGTTTAACAGGCAAGTGGTTTTTCCCTCATAAATTAGTTTTTCTCTTTCCAGATTAATAATTGAGTTAAACAATAAATAATAGCTTCTTAGCGAAAATATAGGTCCTCCTTATATCGAGTATTGGTCAACCATAACATGGTTGATTGAGATTATGATAAAAATAAGATAAAACAATATCATCCTTTTGTTCAAGATTTTTTAGTTAAGTGTATTCACAATTTAGCCTTGACGGCAATTTTCAGATCGGGTCTTTGGGTGATTAGTTACATATGAATTTTAGACCCATGTGGTGAATCATTCAATTATAATAATACCTAGTTGAACAAATAGACCCTAACACAAATTATTAATGAGTATTCTTAGCATAAATAATTTTATTCTCATAGCTTAAGCGTTGTAGAAACCCAATTGGATAGGTTGATCATGGCAGGTCATTTGTGAAATCTTGTTAGTAGAATGCAAATGAATTTGAGACTTAATTTATACCTTGTAAAGCACATGGATAGATATATCTTTTTCTAGGATCATTTGTTAGATGATTGGATGAAGGCAAGTACCTTTATAAGTTTTAGTGCAAGTTTACATTATGAGTTTCCTAGTTGGAAATCGAACTAAATCGGTTTAGGAGTAGGCTCAAAATTATTATCTAAGCTTGAGATTTATAAAATGAAAACCTTTAAACTCTAGCCTTGTTCTTTTAGAATCATTATCTATAACCATTATTTTCCTACCTCAACCTGATGATTTTGGTGGATCTATTTTCAGAAGCTTTTGGCAAATTTTTGTGCCTGATTTTCTTTTTCAACCTACAAAGTCATTCCAAAATTGATTTACCAAAAATAGTTATAAGAGTATCTACGTAAAAATAGAGGTTGATAAGATTTATTTTGCCTTTAAATTTATACGTGATCTTTTTTTTAATATTTTAGGATGTTTTTATTATTTTTAGTGAATCAATTTCGAACCCTATTTATTCAATAAATTGCCTAGTTGTACAATTTTTTGCGTTGAAACCTGTTTGGAATGTTGCATCATTTTAGCGTTTAAATTAATGGAGATTAATTTTTTAGGTTCTTAATGGTATTTTGTATCTAATAAAATATAGAATAATTTTTAAAAATAATTTTCACCCAATGTGAGTATTTTATACATCACCAGTTGTTAGGCAATTTAACGAAATTATAACTTGATTGTGAGGTGAGCTAGCCAAGTCTGTATGCACCATGGTTGGGTAATCCCACTTCAATATAAATAGATTGAATAATTTATTAATGGATAGTACATTAATTGTATTCAAGGTTGGGCTAATTAGAAGTTTGGTTGCTTACGCAACTATAAAATGCTTACAGTTGTAGTTACAGAAACAATGTGTCAAAAAATCATTGATGGATCATGTTCCATACCAATTGGGACAAGCTTCAGTATTGGTATCATTAGTCTAATCTAGGCTTGATATTTCTTGACTATCAAACTCGATAGTAGTCTTGCACTCCTCATTTGGTGTAGTTGACATAGCTTGGTTGCAGTCAGCTTGTTGTATTCCTCTATGTATCTCCCTTTCTGAAACAGAAGGTGAGTGTCTATGTTGCATATAACATACATTGAGTATGTTTGTATACCTTGAAGGTTACCTTTGCTTGTGGACGTGGGATTATAAGACGCATGTACTTAATATGTGCATTAGTAGGGTTATGTTAATGGTTGAAGTGTTTACTTGTAAGGAGTTAGTGTAACATGAGAAAAGAAAACAATAATATTTTTATGGGTTTTATTTGGGTGAAATTTTGGGCATTACATAGGAAACAAGAGATAGTGCTCTGAGATCAGGGGATAGTTTGCAAAAGATCATAAGTTGTTCAAACAAAGACTAGATAAATCATGGGATAGAATAAAAAAAATTGTGAAGGCCAAGCCCATAAATAAATTAATGGCTAAGGGAAAGTGCGAGCAAGAGATAAATGTGTACGCATAAGTCATGTATACCAAGACTTGGTCAAAAACTAACATTGTCAAGTATCTAATACCAAATTTAAGTGTCTACAATCCTCTGAATTTGAACATGAAAACACTTTCCCAGACTTGTCTACAACCTCGCTAATAAATTTGGATCTAGTGTTGAAAGCATTGGGGGCACTTTTGATAGGTGTTAAGAGAATCGAGGGCACTTTCAACACGTGATTTTATACTAAAATTTGCCCTGATGAATATGTTGCCATGTGTCTGATCTTTTGTTTCCTTATTCATGTTATGCATAGTGATTTACGATATCTGAAAATGCATAAGGAAGTATTGGGGGCATGTGTTAGGGTTAGTTACTAATGTGATCTAACTATCATTTGATTTTAAGGGCCCTTAATGATAACAAGATGTCGATAAATGAAAATGACTTTAGCTGGGGCTGCAAGAGGTCTCCAAAATAAAATGATAATCAAACAATGATAAATGCTTTAATGATTTCTTGATCACTCTTGTGTCTACTTATGATCTATTTATGAGTGTTTCTTTTTTTGCAGAACAAGAATGTGTTTGACATGCATTCACCATGTGCTCTGGTGATAAATTTGTGTTTGATAGATTGTTAGATGTTCAAAAGAGAAACCTCAATTGCCTTATATAGAGAATTGAACTCAAATTAGGAATCTACTAACTTACACACAGACCTCCAATGGCTAGCAACATGATAGGTAGATTGAGGGGAAAAGAAGGGACTTAATTTAGAACAAACCAATTAAAAAGCCCAGGAGCACTAAAGGCATTCCTAAAAAAAATTTAAAGCATTAGTGGCGCTCCTAACATGGAGAACAAGAGGCATGGGAATCAAAGGGAACTGAATGAGTGTAATGTCCCCATTTTAGCGGTTGGCTTACTCAGTTTCCAGCACACTTACTATTTGTAGTAAGTTAATAGGATGCAACGGAGGCCAGTTTTGATGATTGGATTTGATGCTCCTTGTTGAGAGCTTTCCGGCAAGCTATCACTTGCACCATTTGGAGTCCAGTTTCTAGTTTTTTTTTAGCCTGAAGAGCTGCAAAAAGGTAACATTTAACCCAGCTGAAAGACATTGAGTGTCACTTTAAACATTTACTTTATGGGGGAGACACCAAGGGAGACATAAGCAGTATTTTAATGGAGGGACTGTTGCACATCCTTTATCCCACATTGCTCAAGTGAGTTGACTCGCCCCTTAGAGAAAGGATAAAGGGAAGTGTTTGTGGCATCTTTGGGCATGTTGGATAAGAAGAAAAGAATTGTTGCACTCACAACCTATTTGGGGATTTGAGAACGTCCTTCTCATCTGTAGCACTCTAGACATCAATCCTTGGGATTGGTCTTTGGAGTTTGTGCTCTCAGCCACTGTAGCAGTCGCGCACTGTAGCAGTCGCGCACTGTAGCAGCGATGCCACTGTAGCAGATGTGCCACTGTAGTAGCCATACCATTGTAGCAGCACGTCACTATAGCAGCTCCATCACTGTAGCATCTGTATGCAGCCAAGTGAGTCCGTAGTTTTCCACCTGCAGAGTCTGTAGTTTTTTGCCTCTAGAGTCTGTAGTTTTTTACAGAGTTTGTAGTTTCTCCCTGTAGAGTCCGTAGTTTCTTGCTTGCAGAGTCCATAGTTTTTTGCCTGCACAGTCCGTAGTTTTTTGCAGAGTCCGTAGTTTCTGCCTATAGAGTCTGTAGTTTCCTGCCTGTAGAGTCCGTAGTTTTTTGCCTACCGAGTCCATAGTTTTTTGCCTGGAGAGTCCATAGTTTTTTGCCTACAGAGTCCGTAGATTTCAACTTGCAGAGTCCGTAGAAGCTCCTACAGAGTCCATAGATTTGGCTGCAGAGTCCGTAGAAGCTCCTGCAGAGTCTGTAGATTTGGCTGCAGAGTTCGTAGAAGTGGCTTGCAGAGTCCGTAGATCTAGTCTGCGGAGTCCGTAGAAAACCTAGCCTGCAAAGTTCGTAGTTCTATGGGTCGGAGAACATATGAAGCACCTTCGGCACTTGTTGGGATATTTGCTTGAAATAATGTTCATACGATCACTAGGGGATTTAGTGAGTCACCACGTGACTGGCATTATACTCATTTACTCATTTTGCAATTAATACAAATACAGTGTGTTGTTTATTTTAGCTGTGTGTATCTATGCTTGCAATTCTATATTTATGTTACATGCATTAGTCTTTGTAAAACACGAAAAGCAATACCAACAAATCTACTAGATGTCATAAAGAGTCCCTGCTGGGTTAGTTTTGGGTGCAATCGGGGTGCCCATTATAGTGTTATTAGAGCCTATTATTCCTACCATCCTGTGAGGTTTCATGCATCCCACACATCAGTACTTCTTGAGGAGAAACTGGACAAACCCAGACTTACAAGTTTTTTCAAAAATTGAGGGTGAGCCCTTTTCAGCACCAGCCATAGGTGACCGAGATGGGGAAGGGGGAGAACCCAGCACCACGATGATGCTCATTGATCTTGCCAGGGGGCAAAGGGAGCTACAGGCCACATTGCAGCAGATGGCTCTAGCAATTACACAACACCTGACTAGAGCAAATCAAGGCAACAATGCCAACTAGGGTAGTAATGCTAACCAGGTAGGTGGACCGGGAAATGGAGGTAATGGAGATGCATCAATTAATGGAGGAGCCCAGACATACGCTAAATCAAGTTCTTCTACAAGGCCACTCATGTGACAATTCCCTCTGAGACAGAATGACCATGATAACACTGGTTCTACATAGCAGGAGATATAGGACCAAATACTGGAGGATTAGAGAAATGCTGGACCAGATTTTTAGGGTGAAATGTCCTTCAGGGAGTATATGGATGTTAGACTCAAGCATATGCCCATGAGAGGGAATAGGCAACAAAATTATGAGATAAGGAAAAAGTTGGAAAAGTTGTCCATTCCATACTATGACGGTACAGGGAAGACTTCAGCGCGAACGTGAGTCCAAAAATTACTCACTTATTTCCAGCTTAATCCCATCCCTGAGGAAGATGCGATTAAGTATGCTTCATTGCACTTGGATGGAAGTGCCCACGAGTGGTGGCACCATGGTATGGTCACGCTTGGCCATAATCAGATAGATACTTATGCAGAGTTTACTGAGAGACTCATTGACAGATTTGATACTAAGAACCCAGAATTGCATTTCAAGGAGCTAGCTCAGCTTAAACAGTGGGGTTTTGTGGAGGCCTATATCACCGAGTTCCAAAAGCTGGCAGTATTGGTGACGGATATATCAAAAAGGAGACTAGTTGTTCTTTTCATGGATAGGCTTTCCGATCCCTTGCGAGGATGGGTAAAGGGACACAACCCCTCTTCACTACAAGAGGCTATTAAGAAAACAAGAGACCTAGCATCTTCTTCCTACCGGAGTAAACTTCACTCTAAGGACTCTCATTTTAAGAAGGATAAGGAAAGGAAGACATATTAGAAGGACCCTCAGCGACCTAAGGGGGAAACTAAAGGGTTGGACAGTGATACCCTCAACGAACTTAGGAAGAAAAAACTATGTTTTCATTGTAGGGAGCCATGGAATCTTTCCCATGAATGTCCGCTTAAGGCGAAGGCTAAGCCCATGGAGTATTTCTCAGCAGATGAATAACCTTCCAAAGACAAGATGTAGCATTCAGATTCAGAATCTAGTCAGGGCGATAGCGCTACTGAGGAGAGTTCAGATGATGAGAAGTCTCTTGCTCGATTGACAGGCATCCAGAAGGCCATTACCTTTAAGGTAAGAGGGATGATTCAGGGGTAGCGCGTGGTTTCCTTGATCAACATAGGGGCAATGCATAATTTCATCAACGCAAAACTAGTGGCCAAGAGAGGCCTTCAGACCGAAGAGCACGCAGGGTTCAGAGTCATGGTGGCCAATGGCCACAAGTTATTATGCACCCAAAAGATTTCAAAACTTCGCATCAGATTGGGAGGAGATTATGAGATGGAGGATGATTTATATGTAGTTGACATGGGTGATTATGATATCATCTTGGGAATGACGTGGATGGCTTCTCTGGTAGAGTTCACCTTCAACTTGGCTAAGCTGGAGATGAGGTTTCAGCATCAGGGCAGGAAGGTGGTGCTCCGAGGTTTACCTAATGGGGGGCTCAAGGTGGTATCATTGAAAAGGATGGAACGGTTGTTTAGACATGATGATGTCGAGTGGGCAGTTGAATGTTTGATCATGCCTACGCCTCCAGAGCAGAAGGTAAAAAGCTATCACCCAGATGTATAGGAGATCATTTCTAGGCATGATAAGGTGTTTGGTAGCATCCCACATGGGGTTCCTCCTGAGAGGGGTATAGAGCATGTTGTTGAGCTAGAGGAGGGGGCTAAACCAGTCATCATCAGCCCCTACCGCCATCCTGAAAAGCACAAGGATGAAATAGAGAAGTCAATAAAGGAGCTATTGGAGATGGGGCATATTAGGCCTAGCAAAAGCCCCTTTGCTTCAGCGGTTGTTTTGGGGAAGAAGGATGGGACAATGCATATGTGCATTGATTATAGAGCTCTCAATAAGAAGACAATTAAGAACAGGTACCCCATCCCTAAGATTGACGAGCTAATTGATGAGCTGCATGGAGCACGATATTTCTCTAAGATAGACTTACGTTCAGGATACCATTAGATCAGGATGCGAGCAAAGGACATAGAAAAAATTGCCTTCCGGTGTCACTACGGGCACTTTGAGTTTCTGGTTATGTCATTTGGGCTAACCAACGCTCCAACTACCTTCCAGAGTTGTATGAATTAGGTGTTTAGAGGGCAGCCCCGAGATTTGTATTGATATTTTTTGATGACATCCTAGTATTCAGTAGGACGTGGGATGAGCACCTACAGCAATTAGAGAAGGTGTTGGTCATTTTAGAGGAGTCACTGTATGCCAAGGAATCAAAATGCGAGTTCGGCATGACCAAGTTGCTCTACCTTGGCCATATTATCAGTGTTGAAGGAGTTTGGGTGGATCCAAAAAAGATCAAGGCGGTTGTTGATTGGCCCACTCCAACTAGCCTTACACAACTCAAGGGATTTTTTGGACTATGTGGATTTTATAGGAGATTTGTGAAGGGCTTTTCACATACTATAGCACCATTAACAGACCTCACCAAGAAGGGTGCTTTTGTATGGACAGAGGCAGCGCAACAGTGTTTTGAACATTTCAAGCGGGTGATGTCTTCATGTCCAGTTCTAGCTCTACCCAACTTCACGAAGCCTTTTGAGCTTCATTGTGATGCATCGAGTGACGAGATTGGAGCAGTATTGATGCAAGAGAATCACCCCATTGCTTTTGAGAGTAGGAAGCACCAAGGGGTGGAGAGGAACTATTCTATTTATGATCAGGAGATGTTGGCCATCATGCATGCCTTGGCCAAATTTTGATCCTACTTTGGTTGGAGGGAAGTTTGTGATCAAGACAGATCACAACAGCATAAAGTATTTCATGGGTTAGCGAGACTTGAATGACAGGCAGTAGAAGTGGGTCACTAAATGGCAGGCTTATGACTTTGACATTGAGTTTGTCAAAGAAAAGAAGAATGTAGTAGCTGATGCCTTATCCAGAAGACCTCACATTTGTGCTCTTGTAGAGATTTCAGGAGATTGGCGGGCTAAGATTATAGCAGAATATGCTGGAGATGCTTGGGCGTTGGGACTAGTTTCAGGCACTATAAAAGATGATTGCTATGAGGTGATAGATGGGTTGATTAGGTTTCAGGATAGAATTTATTTAATTCCGTCATCACCCTTAAGAGAGACGATACTGAGGTCATTTCATGATGCACCTACGTTTGGGCATCTGGGGTTTTTCAAGACCTACAGGCAGATCTGAGAGCGGTTCTCATGGAGAGGGCTCAAGGACGATGTTCAGAGGCATGTCAGGGAGTGTGCAGTTTGTCAATAGAATAAGGAAGAGCACACGTTTCCTGCTGGTTTACTACAACCCTTACCCATTCCAGATTGGAAGTGGGAAAGCATTTCTATGGACTTCATCACTGGCCTACCCCGAGTGCAGGGAAGAGATTGCATTTATGTGGTGGTAGACAGATTGACAAAGTTTGCTCACTTCTTTGCTATCCCCTCTACTTATACAACAGCTCAGGTGGCAGATGTGTTCTTCAGGGAGGTTTTCAGGCTGCATGGGTTACCGAGATTTATTGTCAGTGACAGGGATAGCAAGTTCATGAGCGCTTTTTGGCGGGAGTTGTTCAGGCTGTGCGGTACAGACCTTACACCTAGTACGAGCTACCATCCTCAGATAGATGGGCAGACAGAGATAGTAAATAAATGGGTGGAAGGTTATTTGCAGAATTATGTGACTGCATAGCAGAGAGCCTGGGTTAAGTGGTTACACATGGGGGAGTATTGTTACAATACCACACATCACATGACCATCATGATGACTCCATTTATGGCATTGTACGGGTATGAAGCTCCAAGCTTCATGGATATGGCTTTGGGGGACAATAGAGTGCCCAAAGCTAAAGACCTATTGAAGGATAGTCAAGATATCTTGAGAGCGCTCAAAGAGAATATACGACAGGCTCAAAATCAGCAGAAGTTGTATGCTGATCAGCATAGGGTAGAGTGCAGTTTCGAGGTAGGGGACATGGTGTATTCGAGGCTATAGCCATATAGGCAATCATCGCTCAAGAAGAGCAGAGCAGAGAAGCTTAAGCCTAGATTTTACGGCCCCTACAGGGTGATTCGAAGAGTGGGTGAAGTCGCCTATGAACTTGAGCTTCCAGAGGGCAGTCGAGTGCACAATGTATTTCATGTGTCTAGGCTTAAGAGAGCCATTGGTCAGGGTGTAGTGCCTACTGCAGACTTACCCCCTTTGGATGAGGAAGGGAGGCTCGTGTTAGAACCCGAGGCTATTCTGGACACTAGAGAGAGGAAACTCAGAAACATGACAGTGAAGGTGTATTTGGTCAGATGGAAAGACCTGCTGGAGGAGGATGCTACATGGGAGAGTGAGCAAGTTATTTAACAGGCTGGGTTGTGATTGCTTAAAGGACAAGCAATTTTAAGGGGGGCGGATTGTAATGTCCTCATTTTAGTGGTTGGCTTACTCAGTTTCCAGCATACTTACTATTTTTAGTAAGTTAATAGGACACAATGGAGGCCAGTTTTGATGATTGGATTTGATGCTCCTTGCTGAGAGCTTTTCGGCAAGCTATCACTTGCACCATTCGGAGTCTGGTTGCTAGTATTTTTTTGGTCCTGAAGTGCTGCAAAAAGGTAACATTTAACCCAGCTGAAAGACATTGAGTGTCACTTTAAACATTTACTTTATGGGGGTGACACCAAGGGAGACATAAGCAATGTTTTAATGGAGGGACTGTTGCACATCCTTTATCCCACATTGCTCAAGTGAGTTGAGTCGCCCCTTGGAGAAAGGATAAAGGGAAGTGCTTGTGGCTTCTTTGGGCATGTTGGATAAGAAGAAAAGAATTGTTGCACTTGCAGCCTATTTGGGCATTTGAGAACATCATTCTCATATGTAGCACTCTAGACATTAATCCTTGGGATTGGTCTTTGGAGTTTGTGCTCTCAGCCACTGTAGCAGCCGTACCATTGTAGCAGCCGTACCACTGTAGCAGTACGTCACTGTAGCAGCTCCATTACTGTAGCATCTGTATGTAGCCAGGTGAGTTCGTAGTTTTCTGCCTGTAGAGTATGTAGTTTTTTGCCTGCAGAGTCCGTAGTTTTTTGCAGAGTCCGTAGTTTCTTGCCTGCAGAGTCCGTAGTTTTCTGCCTGCAGAGTCCGTAGTTTTTTGAAGAGTCCGTAGTTTCTTGCTTGCAGAGTCCGTAGTTTTCTACCTGCCGAGTCCGTAGTTTTCTGCCTGTAGAGTCCGTAGTTTTCTGCCTATAGAGTCCATAGATGTTAGCCTGCAGAGTCCGTAGAAGCTCCTGCAGAGTCCGTAGATTTGGCTGCAAAGTCCGTAGAAGCTCCTGCAGAGTCCGTAGATGTGGCCTGCAGAGTCCGTAGATCCAGTCTGTGGAGTCCGTAGAAAACCCAGCCTGCAGAGTTCATAGTTCCGTGGGTCGGAGAACAAATGAAGCACCTTCGGCACTTGCTGGGATATCCGCTTGAAATAATGTTCATACGATCACTAGGGGATTTAGTGAGTCACCATGTGACCGGCATTGTACTTGTTTACTCATTTTGCAATTAATACAAATACAATGTGTTGGTTATTTCAGTTGTGTGTATCTATGCTTGCAATTCTATATTTATGTTACATGCATTAGTCTTTGTAAAACACGAAAAACAATACCAACAAATCTACTAGATGTCATAAAGTGTCCCTGCTGGGTTAGTTTTGGGTGCAATCGGGGTGCCCATTACAATGAGGACGTGGGAAAAGTGCAGGGAAGTTTTTGGGAGTCAACAAACACATTAAAAATGTGCTTAATATATTCTTAGATGTGCAAATGAAAAACCTTAGTAACCTTATATAGAGGATTGAATTCAAATTAGGGCATTATTGGCACACGTAATGATCTCCAATAGCTAGCAATAGGGAAGGAAGACAAAGGGAAACAAGAGGGCACAACTTTAGAACAAATCACTAAAAGGGACTAGGATCCACGGGGCCACTCCTGAAAGCTACTAGAAGCACCAATGTCGCTCCTAACATGGGGACTGAGAGGCATGGGAATTGGGGGGAATTGAATGAGGATGTGGGAAAAGTGCGAGGAAGCTGTCGAGAGTTGATAAATGCATCAACAACGCTTAATTTGTATTCACCATGTGCTTTTGTGATAAAGATGTGCTTAATAGATTGCTAGATGTTCAAATGAGAAACCTTAATTGCCTTATATAAAGAATTGAATTCAAATTAGGATCCTACTACCACACACAACAACCTCCAACGGCTAGCAACAAGCAAGGGAAACAACGTGGAACAAGAGAGCTTATCTTTAGTACAAATAAATAAAAGGAACTAGGAGCACTATGGTCACCCTTGACAGTTGTTCAAGACACCAGTGGTGTTCCTAACATCGAGACCAAGTGACATGGGAATCAAGGGAACTAAATGAGAATGTGAGAAAAGTGTAGAGAAGTTGTTAGGAATCGACAAACACATATATAATACTTACTTTAGACCAATAATCAACAAATAACCAAATACAATAAAACACATGAAATAACACTAAATAAATACCACATGGCCATTTTTAAGTATGTACGCTTCTACACTCGCTTGTATACGTTTATCTATTTTAAGTTCTATTTTTAATTAGAAGCTTTTACTATTTTAATTTTGAGTACTTATATTTACTTTGTGAAGTTCTTTTTAAGAGTGTAACCTATTTTGGCCATAGTAGATATTAATAATTTTAAATACTATAAATATAATTTTAAAGGAGTTTAAAATTAAGAAACTTTAAAATTAATCATTATTTTAACAAGTATAATGTTTTGTTTTTTTTAATATAGGAGGAATCATTATATTATACTTTCTTTTAAACAGTGTTCCACCGCCTCGTTAAATTAGGGATTGGTGTGAACACGGACCACTATGTGCTCAAGTTAAATTAGGGATTGGTGTGAACACGGACCACTATGTGCTCAAGTTTCATACTGCATTTGTAAAACTGGTGCCTAGATTTCATACTGCGTTTGTGCAACTAGCGAGCACTCAGGGAAGTTGGTTGAACAACTCCCACAACGCGCAAAAACTCCGGTTAAATTACACCCTTCACACAAACAAGCCAATAGAATTTGAACCTTAGACCTCATTTTGGTAAATCCCCGAACTTTACCAATCGTTAAAGGGTTGCGATGGAGAGGTGCGAGGTTGAGTAGGTCAACGGTGGGTGTAGTTGTTGTTAGCAAGGAGAAAGCGGTGCGCGCCAAGGGTAATGACAGTGATCAGGTATTGGTAGGGCATCAGAAGTGCATGTCCGGAGAGAAGGTTCGCTCGCATATACGAGAGGAGGTTGGATAAAACACATATGACCTAATTTATTCAACGTCCCCAATTTCATGAAATCCGTTCCATTGTTGATCCATCTTCTGTAAAGAACATATCCTCCGCTCAAATCCACTTTTCGCCCCATTTTTATCACAAAGGTGCTCTTTAGAGAGAGAGAAGGTTTGTGGTGGGGAGAAGGCCTCAAACGGCTTAAGGGAAATTGTCAAGCATCAGTCTTGTTGGACAAATCCGAGGATGGAATTAGGGCAGGGCTGTGGCACCACCTGTAACCGTAGGTGATGTCCCAGTCTCCTCTAACAAGACTCCAGAGATTACCATTTCGGATGATTTGCTAATAGAAGCAGAGAGAGAAACGAGGAGCAAAGCATTGATCGATAAGGTTTTGGGGAAGCGTCCTTCTTTAAGCAACTTTCTCCAGTGATCGGAAACTGGTTTGGCACAATCTTTCTGAACTTTCTATTGCTTTAGTAGATATTGGTTTCTTCCTGGTCCACTTCAAATCGGTGGAAGACAGGGATTTCGTGTGGGACAAGGGTCCATGGTTTTTTGCGAGAAGAGGTGTGTTTGTGTGCCCTTAGTCCCCTTTCTTCGACCTAACTTCTACTCATTTTTCCAAGGTTACAATTTGGGTGCACTTTTACAATCCCCCTCTGGTAATGCGAAATCCTAGTTTAATCAAACAACTAGTCAATAAAATAGGAACTTTTGTCAAAATTGACAGTGAGATGGAAGCTAACAGTAGATTTACGAGATTTTGTATCTTCGCTGATCTTTCTAAACCTTTACATCATTCCATTGCGATTGCATCTTCAAAAGGTGTGTGGATTCAGTTTATTAACTATGAAGGCTTGTCCTTCAGATGTTTTCGTTGTAATGGCAGATTGTTCAAAGAAGCATTCTCCTAGGTCCTTGTCCTTAAATCTTCAGAGACGGGCAAAGAAAGTAGATCGTCCTAGTTCAGACCTCTTGAAAGAAGCTTTTGATGTCGCCAAGGAAAACTTGGTTTCGGAAGCAAGTTTAGGGTTGGATTTTACTACCCCTGTTAGAGATGGTTTTGGGAGACAAGGGAAAGAGGTTTCAATAGCAGAACCTCCAACAAGCAAAGGCATATCCTAGGTAGGAAAGTTTTCGTAAATGCAAAACGCAACTGATACTATGGGCAAGGTAGAGCCGCTATTGGAACAAACGCCTTTTTCCAACCACAAAGGCAGTATCAATCGTCAATTTTCTAAAAAGTGTAAGGGTCATTGAGCAAGCCTAAAGAAAACATCTCGATCTTTTATCAACCTCGGCACAAGTGTCCGTTGAGTGGGACCAAAGATTTGATGGCCAAAGGAGAGGACTTATTTCGGAAGGAAGTAGTGTTGAGTGAACCAGGGTAGACCAGTGTTGAAGAGATTCAAGCAGACCTTAGTCCAGATCTTCATAACAGGGTTCATTGCCAAGCTTCAGGGCTTGTGGAGAAGGCTTTTCACTCATCTGTTGATCTTGCCTCATTAGAGGAAGAAAAACATAAACGAATTTGTGGCCTTGCTCCAAAAAAAGGCTCTACTATCTAAACCAAATTGTGGGCCTAGTTGATGGCAAGATGATAGCTAATCAGAGTAGTGTGTAGAGCCATTTAAGGGAATTAGATCAGTTGTTAATAATATCTTTGGGTGTTACCTTGAGAAATATGTCTCTTGATACAGGTTTTGACTACTTGTAATCATCTTTTCAATTGTTTTCTTGATTCTTTTTACCGAGAAAGGGACCCTTCCAACGTTTATTAATTTGATCAAAAAAAAAAAAAAACTTATATTTAAAACAAGTCAATTTACTTTCAATAATTAAAATATATAAATTAAATCATATATATATATATATATATATCATTTCCTTTGGTTTGTGAGCTTTACCCTCAATACAATGTACTCAGAATAACAATGACACATGTGTGTGTCATTGTTATGACACAAATATATGTGCATCATTGTTATGACACATATATATGTCATAACAATGACACACACACATATATGTGTCATTGTTATTCTGAGTACATTGTATTGAGGAGAAAGCTCACAAACCAAAGGAAATGATTAAAATTCATCCAAAGAGGCAAAAGCTCAACTAAACTAAAAGAATTCAATGTACTCAAAATAACAATGACACACACACACACACACATATATGTCATTGTTATATATATATGTGTCATAAAAAACACATATATGTATGTGTCATAACAATGACACATATATATATATATATATATGCGTCATAACAATGACACACATATATATATATGTGTCATTGTTATTCTGAGTACATTGTATTGAGGATAAAGCTCACAAACCAAAGGAAATCAATAAAATCCATCCAAAGAGGCAAAATCTCAACTAAACTAAAAGAATTCAACTAAACCAAAAGAAACTAATAAAAACCATCTAGAGGAGCAAAGAAAGCATAATGAAACACAACAAATTCACAAAGAAAGCACAAAGATCAAAGCTCCATAAGCCAATTACACTCCAAAACTCAACCCCCAAAATCATTAAAGAACACTCCAGTCAACAAGTCGGTTCTTAATCCATCCAACCATTATAGTGCTAATGAGAGGCGGCATACAAACAATAGCCAAGTCATTACTACTGTTACCAACATGAACAAGTCAGCGATTGTTTTTAGCTAATATCAAATTGTGTTTCAATGCAAAGAAACAACTATTTTTTTTTACTCTAGAGAGGAATATGTAACAGAGTTGTCATCACTATCATCGCCTACTCTAGTCTTCAAAAATTGAAGGACTCATGTTCTAATTTAGTCTATCAACACGTTGCCAAAAGTAAAACATTCTTAGTGCATACAAAAATGGATGTATAAATACCACCATCGCTTATCTGTGAGGGCATAAACGTTGTGCCATATCTTCTTTTGAAATCAAACATAATATTGTGTGGGAAACAATTATCTCAAACCAACCACCCAATAGGGAACGTTCCTTTACTCTTTACGAGAGAGCTTATTTTACATGTATTTAATTAATAAATGACAACAAGAAATGTGAAGTGTGTTGTCATGCCATCCATCAAGGTATAAATTCTCAAGAGATATAAAAAAAGGACGAGGCTGAATTTGAATTTGGAAGAATGGATGTTAGGTTGTGGAGCTAAAAGCTTCATTGATGCAGACATGGAGGAGGTTGCAGAAAGGTTGCAGAGTGTTACTGTCATCGGCGTCGGTCAGGGCAACCGACGTCGGCAGGGTAGAGACAGGAAGCAACCGACGTCGGTTAGTAGTCGGTCGGCGTCGGCGACCCCCAGGCAGACAAGGACCGACGTCGGTCACCTGTGGGTCGAGCTGCGAGTATATTACGAGCAGTTAGTTGACGAACCAAGTGTTTGCATGTTTAAAGCTAATTTTAGACTGAGCGCTGCGGATCTAATTATTGTAATTAGGTGTCTAATTATTGTTTGGATGATATCTATATAATAGACTCATGGATTGTATTGTAAACTTGTGCTAGAGAGTAAGAGAGCAATATTATAAGCTCCTTCTGTGTGTGAGGTGAGCAATGGTGTGTTCCTCTTAGTGCCACAGTACCAAGTGTGGGTGCTGGATTGGAGAATCAACAGGGTTCTTCATGTATGTATGATCTTGGTCATCAGGTGAGCATGGCTTCTATAGGAGATCTACATGATAAGTAAGATCATTGATTTGCAGATGTATGTGTGTACAAGGTCAAGGTTCACAGGGGTGTAGAACCAGGTTGATTTGCAGGTGCGCAAGATCAGATAGGACAGCAACACAACAGAGAGCAGAATCAGGCAGGATCTATTTGGAGTACAGTGTGTACTCAGATAGAGCAAGAGAAGAAGGCAAGGAAGATCCTTCCATAAGTAAGGTCTATTGAGGTGCAGGTTGTTGCAGGTTTAAGAGAGATCTACTTGGAGTACGTTGAGTACTTGTGGAGTGCGTTGAGCACTTGTAGAGTGCGTGGAGCACAGGTATAAGGTGAACACCAACTCAGTGTTTGAGTTGGGTGTTGGGACCTAAGAGAGAGAGCTTTGAGGAGAGAATTACTGTTCACTTGAAGTGTGGGAAGCCTCTGAAGAGGTGGTGGAGAAGAAGTGGCATCTTCTTTATTATATTTTTTTCTGTATGAGTATTAATACAAGTTGTGTATTGTCTCTCATATCTTGTGTTATTTTTGGATTCTAGTTACTTGTTGATTCTGGTTATTTTCGCATATTAAGTTGCTTGTATTTGGTAATCAATTGTGTGCTTCCGATATTCATATCCCAACACGTGGTATCAGAGCTAAGATTGTAGAAAGCGGTTTTGTGTTTGGTTACAGGTCACTCTCAGGAGTTTCTGATTGAGTGGGAGTAGAGCAATGGCAGATCAAAGTAAGCTAAGAATGGAAGAGTTGAAAAGCACAGATGGTCACTTACGGTCTTATGGAAAGAAAGAGCAGGTAAAAGAATATTGTTGGTTGGTAGCAGATCAGCATAAAGGAACTGAGGACGCAGATGTAGCAGGGGTTGTTGCACAGGATGCTTTGGGAGGTTTTTTGGATAAATTTGAATCTTGGATAACAAATTCTATTGCCTCTTTCCATGCAGCGCCAGAGAGAGGAGCTGGTGAGCCTTGCCAAAGAATTGGCAAAGGGGAAGTGAAACTGAAATTGCAAGCGGAGGCCAACACATGGGTGTTGAAGGAGGTCATGCAGGTCCCAGGTTTGGAGATGTGGGTAATTTCTTCAGAAAAGTTGGGTGATGAGAGATGCACAAGAACTCTCACAGCGGATGCACTTGAATTAGCTGGTGGTAAGAAAATAGGTACTCTTTATCTACTTGTTTATATTACTGATTCTTCTTTTGTTGCGGAGACGTGGCTTCGTAGGCTTGGTCACATGAGCAGGAAAGAGATGCATATTCTTAAGCGGAAGACAGATATATTTGACAGGCTTAAGAACTGGAAAGCCTTGGTGTTTATGGAGAAGATGGCGGACAGAGACCAGTGGATGGGCTGGATACTTCTGAGTAGGGCAGTTTGGACATGGGACTTGATTCAAAGGAGTTCGCGGGTAAAAAGTCATCACTTACAAAAAATACAGGTACCGGCGTCGGCATGAAAACCGACGTCGGCAATAGGTAAGACCGACGTCGGTCACGAGGACCGACGTCGGCAGTAGGGACACCGACGTCAGCAGGGTTGGTAGTCAGGGACAGGGGCATGGAATCGATGTCGGTTGGATGCAGATTGTGTGGTGACCGAGGTCGGTCACTGTAACGAATTTTGGGTGGACAGCACGCTGTCAAGGAGTCTCAAACGCCCATATGGAGGACTGAAGACGTAAGTAAGCCTCAAATTCGTTGTTCCTCTTCTTTATACTAGTTGCTGATTGCAGAGCAGGTAGGATCCAGAAAACAGTGGGAGCATGGCATGGAAAGATTGCAGAACCAAGCAGAAGATTTGGTAGGGTTGGCAGCAGGTATGAAAGCACAGAGACGAATGGATTCCTTAGTTGAAGAATAGAGAGAACGGACACGTGAGACGGAGGGCCACGCATATGGTCTTGAGAACGCTGCAGGACAGTGGTACAAGTTTTGACAGGTGGATGACAAAGCATGACTTTAGTCAATGTCAGAGTAATTACTGTGGTTTGTCTTACCAGGGGATGATGGTCATGACATCATTCTGTTACTGTATGTGGATGGTATGTTTGCTAGGAGATTTGTACATACAGGGTTTTACTGAGCTAAGGGTAAGATTAGTTCAATGGTTTGCTATAAAAAATTTGGAGCAGCAAAATTCTTTGGCATGGGAGACATGGGAGATCATAGGGTAATTTTGTTTCCAGGGGGAGCTGATGTGAATCAGATATGATGTGAATTAGGTGTTGGCGAAGTTTATTACGCAGGATGCAGAGCCGAAGCACACTAAAGGCTGGACAGTTCAGTGTCCGAAATCACATGAGGTCTAATATAGACCTGAGTTTGCCCAAGCAGTGGGTGTTGTCAGAGAGTTAGAAGCCAATTCGGAGAAGTGAGTTCTCAGGGATGTAAGAGGGACCAACAGCAGGGATTCATGCTATTCAGGGTCAGGATTTCACTATATGTGTTTGTAGATGCGGATGCGGCAGGGTACTCGGATGACAGGAGGTACACCACAGGTTGTGTGATGGGTTGTCTTCAAGATTCATCTTGAAGAGGGATACAAGCCAGGAAACATGTTAAACGGGGTACAGGTACAGGTACAGTGCAGCTGTTTATCTCCAAGTGGGAGATTATTAGGTTGTGGAGCTAAAAGCTTCACTGATGCAGACATGGAGGAGGTTGCAGAAGGGTTGCAGAGTGTTACTATCACTGGCGTCGGTCAGGCCAACCGACGTCGGCAGGGTAGAGACAGGAAGCAACCGACGTCGGTTAGTAGTCGGCCGACGTCAGCGACCCCCAGACAGACAGGGACCGACGTCGGTCACCTGTGGTTCGAGCTGCGAGTATATTACGAGCAGTTAGTTGACGAACCAAGTGTTTGCATGTTTAAAGCTAATTTTAGACTGAGAGCTGCGGATCTAATTATTGTAATTAGGTGTCTAATTATTGTTTGGATGAAATCTATATAATAGACTCATAGATTGTATTGTAAACTTGTGCTAGAGAGTAAGAGAGCAATATTATAAGCTCCTTCTGTGTGTGAGGTGAGCAATGGTGTGTTCCTCCTAGTGCCATAGTACCAAGTGTGGGCGCTGGATTGGAGAATCAGCAGGGTTCTTCATGTATGTATGATTTTGGTTATCAGGTGAGCATGGCTTCTATAGGAGATCTACATGGTAAGTAAGATCATTGATTTGCAGATGTATGTGTGTGCAAAGTCAAAGTTCACAGGGGTGCAGAACCAGGGTGATTTGCAGGTGCGCAAGATCAGATAGGACAACAACACAACAGGGAGCAGAATCAGGCAGGATCTACTTGGAGTACAGTGTATACTCAGATAGAGCAAGAAAGGAAGGCAAGGAAGATCCTTCCATAAGTAAGGTCTATTGAAGTGCAAATTGTTGCAGATTCAGGGGAGATCTACTTGGAGTACGTTGAGTACTTGTGGAGTGCGTGGAGCACTTGTGGAGTGCGTGGAGCACAGGTATAAGGTGAACACCAACTCAGTGTTTGAGTTGGGTGTTGGGACCTAAGAGGAAGAGCTTTGAATAGAGAATTACTGTTCACTTGAGGTGTGGGAAGCCTTTGAAGAGGTGGTGGAGAAGAAGTGACATCTTCTTTATTGTATTCTTTTCTGTATGAGTATTAATACAAGTTGTGTATTGTCTCTCATATCTTGTGTTATTTCTGGATTCTAGTTACTTGTTGATTCTGATTATTTCTGCATATTAAGTTGCTTGTATTTAGTAATCAATTGTGTGCTTCCGGTATTCATATCCCAACAATGGATGCTTCTTAATCCTTGGCACTAAGCCAAAAAAGATTGATTCATGCACTCGATACCAACAAATAATAAACTTTTCCGAAGGATCGAATTTTTATCCTTAAATTAAAAAAAAGCATATTCTCTTGTTCAGCTTGAAATTTTCATTATTCTACATGCTTTCTCTTCTCCAGAACATACTTACATCATCCTTTGTTTTGAAGGATAATTCCTTTTGCATATTGATTGTCACCCAGGGTGTAACCCTTCACCACGTTCCATTGCTTACTTGCTCTAAACCGATGGAATTTGTGCATGTCCGCATAGATGGGGATTCCCTATTAGAGATATCAAGTATTTGTTAACCTATCAATTTACTCTTGCATTGGTATTGGCCATTTCCTTGTGGATGTCCTCCTGAAATTTTGTTTATTTCATCTGGCGTCACCAATTTATTTATGTATGCCTTTGGACACCTAATACCTAAATCTTTTCAATTTACAAATTTTCCGGTTTGTATCTACACCTTTACCACAGACAATTCATCTTTGTCCCTCCAACGCGGAAGGTTTTTTCGGCAAGTAAGATGACCTTCCAAATCTTCTTCACATGGAAATGGTCTTCAATGAACCTGCGACTCTTACCATAATCACCCAATGTTGGTATTTTATTGAATATCACAACTCTTTATTTTTCTTGAAGATGGGTTGGACTACAAACGCTGAATTCAACAAAATCAGACACAGCTAACCTAGGAGCTTTTTTTTCATAACCCAATTTCCCAGTGATATAATAAATGACAATGCAATGTTCTGAGAACACTTAAAAATGTTTGACATCCGCATGGCTGTTTGGTTATCATAATTGAATCTGTAAGGGCTGATCACTCAAGATGGGATGTAAATCTAGGAAGAAGACGAAGCTCCAACTGTTTATTGCTTATGTATTTTGGAACAGAGATAGACTTAGGCATTTATCCTAGTTTTGGATTATAATTTACCGGAACATGTTGGGTGATTAGTTTGGGAAGAAAATTCCCTCCCAAGAACTACCTCTCCTTCCTTTTATATGGGTTTTGGGCCATTTTTTATATCGCATTGCATATCATCAGTAATGTCAGAATTTTCGTCATGAAACAGAATTCAAAGGGATATAACAAGTGAATCAGATACTTTCATGGAACAACAACATGATGGTGACGGATAATCCAAAACTATGCTTGGACATATCAGCGTCTACCTAACAACGCCTACTAATCTTGCAATTGTTAGCAAACAATTACTAAAACAGAATGATAAAAGTATTTTTACAATTACATAATCACCATGCAATAAGTGCATGGAACAGAGCTCTGTGGGTTTTCGAAATGTAAGGACACAACTGTACATCTAGTTCTGCGAAATTTGCTAGAAAATGAAGGTATGGCTAAAAAGAGCTCAAGGAGGGCAAATAATTCATACTCCATTGCACAGTCTCACTAGATGGTTGACTATAAGTGTTGGGTTCCATGGAGAGGGCTGCTGTTTCAATTTATATACGGCAGGTTGACCCATGAAACATAATTACTTCTTAAACTGCAAAAAACAGAATCCTTTACTGAAAACTTGGAGCGGATACTTTTTAGGAGGGAGATTTTGAGGAGCCTATGAGAAGGGACTGAAAGTTTGCCAGACCCTCTAAAGGTATTACCAATACCAAGTGGCAGCCTATGTTTGATCTGAATTCTCGGACAGTTATTCACTATCGTACAGGAGAACTCCAGAAACGAGGTAGAGGATCTGAAAATTTCCATATCTCATGAGACCATTTTGATGCATGAGACTCATAAATTTACTCAGCAGCACCATATCCCATGTCCTCATCAAATCCATATCCCATGGGACGAGTTGAGCAGCTTCTGGAGAAGAAGCAGAAAGTTTGCAGCACCCACTTAAGGTACTTCCAAGCGGCAGCCTATGTTTGATTAAAAAAAATTGGATAATTTGGATAAACCATGTAGAGGAGCTGAAATTTCCATATCCCAAGGCACCATTTTGCTGCAAAAGGTTAATAAATTCACTCAGCGGCACCTGCTGATGAAACTTTAAGTAGTCCCCCTCCACAGGACCACTAGGTAAGATCAACAAACTTTTCAATGTAACACCTGTGCATATGTTAGGTATCCTCCTCCATGTCATATACAAATCTTGTAGCAGGAACATACCCTGCCGCTTTCATCTGTAGAGACAGGCTCTTCAGTATTGCACATATATTTTTAAATTGTGGGTGGGATCTGTCTCCAACAAGGAATGCATGTACCCTGCTATTAACCTCTATTCAGCTCCATCCTGGCTTCTTTTTCAATCCCCTCTCTTCCATCAATTTTCTCACTTTTGTTACGTCATTCCAGCTGCCAGATGCAGCATAAATGGTCGACATCAGGACATAGTATCCAGTATTTTCAGGGTCTACCTCAAAAAGATGTTCTGCTACACGTTCTCCTAACTCTATATTACAGTGAATTCTGCAAGCAGCAAACAGGGATCCCATACATTGGGATCAGGTTCAAATGGCATCTTATTAATGAAGTCCAGTGCTTCCTTCAGCCGTCCAGCACGGCCTAGAAGATCAACCATACACGAATAGTGTTCTCTTTGGGCAGTGATACAATTTTGACACATGCAATAAAAATACTGCCGACCCTCCTCAACTAATGCCTGCATGGCTGCAGGCAGACAGAACAGCAATGAAGGTGATATGGTTGGGCTTCAACCTCGCAAATTGCATTTGATGGAAAAGTTTAAGAGCATCCTTGCTGTGACTCTGGATGCCATACCCAACAATCATGGTATTCCACGAGGCCACGTCTCTTGGAGGTATTCTATCAAACAGTAGCTTTGCGGTCTCTTATTTCCACATTTGACATACATGTCTAATAGGGAATTCGACACAAACACATGGAACTCATATGCATGTCTGATTGCGTAATTGTGGATCTCCTTGCCCTGTTGCAGAGCTGATAAGAACCAAAAGTTTGCTAAGAATAGTTACCGACTCAGGTTTCACACCTGCCTGTTCCATTTGACTAAACAATTCCAAGGACTTGGTGTAGTTAGAACTCTGAGCATAACCTGCAATCACCGACTTAAAAATGAGATTACATCTTTTGGTGACATTTTATCAAATTTTGTATGCCAACTCTATGTTTTTGCATTTTGCATACACGTCTATAAGGCCATTCTTCACAAAGTGTCTAACCCAAATCCATTTAGTAGTATGTAGCCATGAATCTCCTTAGCGAAATGCGGAGAAACTAGGCGGGCACATGCTGGGAGAACGTTTGTGATGGTGATTGAAACCATTTTAGGACCTACTAATTGCATTTTTTTTCAAAAGGATTACTGCCTCCTAGTCAAGGCTATTCTGAACACACCCTGCAATCATGACACTCCAGGACACTGCATTTCTGTCATTAAGGTTATCAAACACTTGCCGCGAAATCTCTACAGTCCCACATCTAGAATACATGTCTATAAGAGAATTGGCCACAAAAACAATAGAATCAAGTCCATTCTTGATTGGGTAATTATGAATCTCCTTACCCTGCAGCAGAGCTCCTATATGGGCACATGAGAGGAGAAGACTGGCAATTGAGATCGCATCAGGTTTAACACCTGCTTGCTGCATATAACCGAACATTTATAATGCTTCGTCCCTATAACCTGCCTGGGCACAACCTGCAATCATCGAATTCCATAAAATGACATTTCTTTGAGACATTTTGTCAAACACTTGGAGTGCACCCTCTATAACCCCAAATTTGGCGTACATATCTATAAGGGCATTTCCAACAGAAACAAGAGAATCAAGGCCACTTCTACTTTTGTAGTCATGGATATTTTCCCCCTCTTGAAGAGCTTCTAAGTCAGCACGGGCCGAAAGAACACTCACCATGGTTAACGGAATTAGGCTTCACGCCAGTCCACTCCATTTGATCAAAACAAATCCAAGGCTTCATCACAACACCGATGCTGAACATAAACTGCAATCATTGAATTCCACGACACCACATCTCTTTCAGACATTTTTTCAAACGCTGGCGTGCATCCTCTATGTGACCGCATTTTGCATACAATGCTATAAACCCATTCCCCACATAAACATCACAATCAAAAACTTCTCTTAATCACAGAATCATGGATTTCCGTGCCCTTTTGCAAGGCACAAATGGCAGCGCATGCCCAGAGAACAAAGGAAAATGTGAAATTATCGGGTTGTATACAAGCCAACTTCATTTGATAACACATATCAATAGCTTCCTCGGAGAGCCCATTACTAGCATATCCTCTGATCATAACATTCCACAAGAAGGCATCGGGATTTGGTTTGGGAATTTTGTCAAAAAGTTGGCGTGCATCCTCGATATTGTCATACATAACATATATGTTCAGAAGCTTAGACCTTAGAAATGTGCTCTGGTGTAGTCCGGTCAGTAGAATGTGGGCATCGACTTGCTTCCCTGGTGCCAAAGCGTGGACGTTAGTGTACGCTTCCAAGAGAGATTCATACGAATGTGAATTTCCTGCATTCTGATCTGTAGGTAAAGTCGGGTTTTCAAGTTTTGAGTTTGGTATTGTGGACGTTTTCAGTTTTGCATCGATTGTTGTTCTTGTTCTTATCATATGAGTGGATTTTGGAGATTGACTGGCGAACTTAGCAATGGCCATTTTCTGATTGCCTAGCACACTGACGGAAAGAAATAGGGCAGAAGACATATGAATATGTTTAACATTCTAGGTGAAACCTACATTAATATGTTAAAGGCGAAGTAATTTATTTGGATGAGATGGTGTATATTTAATTTTCATGATTTTTTTCCAAGTGTTTTCTATTCATTTATGAAGTATATTTCCTTTGTAAGTATATGATGTCGATATCCCCTATTATTTGATAATTAAACCTATCAACTTTCCTGCCCCTGAGATTGATCGACAATCAATCACTTTTTTTTTCGACAGGTGACTCATCTAATATAACATTCGCATTGTTTCACGAACGATGTCCCCTTATGCACATATGTGGCATGCACTTTGCAAAAGCTTTAGTACTCACTTCAACTATAACAAAAGCAACAAGATAGACTTCAGAACCTCATTTTATTGCCTCCACATTGGTGGAATTACATTGTCGATTTGATTCACACATCTGACATGGAATCCTGCCGTAATCAAAGAGAAAAAAGTAAATAAAAGATGCCACCACCTTACAAGTTATAAACCCCTTTGTAATGGGTGCAGTTCATATAAATCCAACAATTGCCCTGAAGTCAGGGCATGTGTATGATTTGTATGATATCACCTAAAATATCTTGTCATTGTCCCTCGTCATCACCCCCAAAATCATTTTGAAATCTTATACCACTTATAAGTTTTGTATGGCGCTGCTTTTTCTTCCATGGGAATATATTAAATATATATAGTATAATATAATAAATATAATAATATAGACTTTTGCTACATCCTTAACCTATCGCATGTATTAAGATAGGAATCATCGACTTGTGGCGTACTTATCCCTCTTTGATGTTATATCACATTTTTCTATGCATTCATTTAGTTAGTAAGTCAGCGTATGGAGTAACTATTGACCAAAATTTGACCCTAGGTCAAAATTGGTCACCCCCTCTAGGTTGAAACCTCATAGGGTTGTCAAATGTTTGGCATGGTCTTATCATGGTCTTGTCATGGTCTCAAGTGGTCTTAGATAGTTTCATATGGTCATATTTGTCCTTGTTTAGCATTTTTCAAAGTTTGGTCTCATATCCACTTGTCTAGTCCTATGGTCAATCTTAAAGTCTTGAAATGGTCAAACATAGTCAAAGGTTTAATATAGTTCAAATTCATTATAAAATGTTATTTGGATGTCATTTAATGTCATATTATCATGCACTAACTTTTATTTGGCTCTCATATGAAAAAAATCACATTTTTGCCACCTTTTGGCCCATTTAGAAGAGTTCGATGTATCATTCCAAGAAGAGAACATTTCAAGAAGATTTCAAACATCCTTGGTTTTAGAAACAGGTCAGAGAAGGTTCAGGTATAGTCAGAGTTTGACAGAATCTATGGTTCAATGCTTAATCTTGGCAAAAGGACACTTTACAAGTACATGTACAGATTTGCAAGATCAATTTTTAGTTGCGAATGGTTTTTAGATCATTTCCCCGAGTTTCAAGTCGAATTGACACTCCAAACACCTTTTCTCCTCCATCATTGCCTTCACAAATTTAGAAAGGCAAAATTGAACTGAATGGTACAGTCAAGAAAGAGAGAGTTAGGATTTGAAAATTTAGCCATTGTTAGGGGTCCTAGTAAGCTTTAAATCAGTTACATTATTTTGTGGATTGGTGGCTTCTTCTTTATGAACAATTTTTAAGAGTGACAACAGGTCACTATGGCCTATTCATTCGAGAGGGGTCTATTCTTGCACCTATTTATTTAGCTTAGAAATTGATAGAAAGTAATGGTTTTGAGGGTGGTTTGTAGAGGTCATGGAGTTCCTTTTCATAGTGGTTTCATCAACCAACTCATCTATGAAGTGCCTTCACTTGAAAGGAAGAGGTTTTGATGTACAAGGTCTTTCAAACAATCCTATTGCATGTTCATGTTTCCTTTTCATGGTGGTCATTCTTATAGATTTCTATCTCTTTGTCACTCATGGGGGCTCACTCAGTTTCATGGAATTCATGTGTTCTTATCTGATATGTGTCTTTTGTCTATCTTCTTCAAGTGTATGCTCTTTGAGACATTGTCAGTGTTTGAACAAGTCTATTGGAGGTTTGATTTATAATTTAGGATCATGTACCAGTAATATGTCATGATGTAGGTCCTTGAGATCATATTGCACCATTGGAAGTGAAGAAAAGAGAAGATAGGAGTCCAAATGCACACTTTCAATTAGGATCACAAGTGTTTACTTCATATGCAGTTGTGCACACTGTAGAGTGTTTGGAAGATGTCCATTGCTCATAAAATAACCTAACACACTTTCCCATGCTTTCATATAATATTGATGGCCTCACTACCATCATCAAAATGATTCAAATTGACTAGAGGCTCCAATTTCCTACACAGAGACCTCATGCATTTGATGACTATGTGCAGTCCGTACAAGACCAGTCAGGTTAGTTGAGGGTGACCTGATGCTTGGTTAGAACCTTTGTGGGCCATTGAAATAGTAACAATGTAAGTGTCATGGTTTGACAAGTTTAAGAAGCTAAGGATTTAATGAAGTGGCTTAGTAGCATAAACAATCCAATAGTGACCTGCAGGTCCTAGACTTGTAGGTCCTCTTTTGGGACCAAGACCAACCTCAAACCAATTCAAGGGAGTCTCAAACATGGAGAGCCTAATCTAATTGTAGTCAGACTGTGATACAAGCCTTTGAAGAAGCAACCAGGGCACTTGTAAGTGAAAGATGACAGTGAGACTGAGTTGAGACCTTCTAAAGGCACCTACAGGACTACAAAAATGGGCAAGAGACAATTAGCTTGAAAATGTCAAAAGGAAGTTTGCAGACTCTGCATGAACAATAAAATTAAATCCTTTGAGTTGAACCCTTCAATTATCTTGACACAGTGAGATGACTAATTTCTAAATGTCAACCTAATGCTCAAATACCCTAATGTGCTACCTACAGGCCTATGTTAGAACTAGTCCATTTGCAAAATGAAAAGAAGAGTTATAGTGTATGAGAGAGGCTCTGAAGCCTAAGTGAGAACTTCAACCAAGTTCATGGACTAAGAGAGGATCAGTGATGAAAGGGTGAAACATACACAAAGAGCACGGTCAAGATAACCTAGAAGTCACCTACAGGCTGCAAACTCAGAGAACACAGACTGGCCTCATGCCTAATGAGAGGAGCATAGATGTTTGAAGGGAGTTATAAACCCAAAATGGAACTCCATCTAAGTTCATGAACTATTGGAGAGGCTAGTTTTGAGAATGATGAGGTCTCAAACCCAAATAATGTAGTCAAGTGACCCTCAAAGGTCATCTATAGGCCCTTTTGAAGGATCAACAGGTTGGTTCAAACCTAAAGGAAGGGCAAAGGCTTTGAGAAGCACTTGAACCCAATTAGGACTTAAATCAAGATTCAAGACCATTGGAAATTTAGGTATGTGGGAGATGAGGTCCTAAAACAAAGAGAGTATAGTCAAGATGGTCTTTATCACCTACATGCTACATGGCATAGGTTGGTCTTAAGCCTGAAGGGAAGAACATAAAAGATATAAAGGACTCTGAGGTCTACCTCAGATACACAAAAGGTCATATGGTCAGTATGAGACCAAAGATAAACATGAGGAAGCTTGACCAAACTGAATTCCAACTCTCCACTTACAGTTAACCAACACTACAGGTCTACCTTAGGTGAGGGTTTTGCTTGATTGATGGAAAAGGTAAAGGACTATGAGAAGTCTAAAAGATGAAAAATCTTTTATGAATGGTTTCATAATATAATCAACATCGTTTGAAACCTCAGATCTATTACAAAGGTGAAAAGGTCATAAACCCAGTCTAGACCTAATGAAGAAAGAATACACACAGTCAGACCCTATAGTCTAGTCATGAGGCAAGATTGAGTTTTGAGGGTTCTATAGGTATGATCACACTCTATAAATTGGTACATAAGGATTTCATAATTGTATTAATACATTCATGATCCCCTCAAGGTCATACTAATAGTGTACATATCCATTATTTTATCTCAGACCTTGCCCACTCTATTGGCAAGAGAGTTATGAGATCAAGGGGTCTATTTGAGCTCAAAGGCATAAAAAAAGTATGTCAAACTTCATGAAGAGCCCTGAGGGCAATACATAATCATGGCAAAGGTTTTCATACACTTCTAGGAGATAAACACTCAGTTTTCAACTCAAGTGCCCTTGAGGGCTAGTAAAGAGGAGACAAGACTGAACCCTAAGACCCTTGACTAGTACACCATGAGCATACAGAGGAATGATGATAACTACCAAGGCATGTAAAATAATGAAGGGGATTGCTTTAGATGTGTATGAACCTCTACCATTAGTTAGATGAAGTTTTGAGGCCCAAAACCCAATTTGGACCTATCTCATGTTCAAGAAACACTACATGCCACCTGAAGAGCAACTTCAGATGCTCATACCATAGCTCACACTTTGCATGGGAGGTTGAGACATTTGGGATAGTTGAGGAGGTTAGTCAAGAAGGTTTTAAAAGTAGAAGGAGTTCAATTGATGATCTTTTTTTTTATGAACAATCATTAAGACCCCAAACAAGTCTTAAACCCCTCTCTAACCCTGATTGTGACCAGTCAAGGTAAAATGACCTCAAATGCACATCCAATGACACAATTTTCTCCTTAAACCTCTTGTATGTTTTTCAGGACTCTAAGGATATTACACACATGTACTTTGATGTTGATGTCACTTTTACGGACTTTCACAAATACCCTATTTTTGCATGTTTTTGGTGTTTTGCAAGTGTTTTGAGAAGGGGATAACTTCTCAATAATTGTATGGGGTCATTTGGGATGTGTCCTAGCTATTAAATTTCAAAAAAATTCATGAGATATTATGGAGGTGTTCAAACCATGCTCATTTTTCAAGGTAGTCTCAAGCAGGCTCAAAATGAGACTAGGCAACAAGGTGATTTCATGGTTTGCATACTTCTACAAGGTCTCAGGTCCTCAAATTTTTGTGGAGGTTGGTGATGGCCTAGGTAAAGTAAATAAAATGTTTTCAAGTGATTTCACATGTGTGGCAGAAGTGTGGAGCAATAAAATAGAGTCCTAAGCAAGGAGGCCTAATTCAAGAGAGAGAAAGACAGAAAAAATGAACTTGCACTCAGAATCTGAAGATGAAATTTGGTGTGGAGATATAAGGCCATAATGGGTCCTAAAATATGCCCTCAATTTCTCATTATCATTCGTACAAATCCATACACAAGGAGGTTTACAGGTTTTTAGGGCTATAAAGAAACTAGGCCTAGTGAGAGCTTAAGGAGCAAAATAAATTCTTAGGAGTTGTTCCAGGAATCAAAATGGTTTTTTTCATGCCTAAGAACATATTTTAAGACATTCATGGAGATATGATGACTTTAAGAATATGCACTTGAGTTTTAGGCCATTTGGACCAAGCTAGGCATGGGAAATAAAGAGTTTCAAGACACCTATGCACATGAATGATGGAATGTCATATTAGATGAGTTTATTAATGAATGGAAGATGTCCAATGAGTTTATTAAGGTTATTTCATGGCAAATTCATGATTTAAAATTCCATTTGTCACTCCTTTCATGTAAAGAAGGGCAGTTTTAAAGGATCTAGACAAGGTGTCAAATCAATTTGTAACCCCTACACCATATGGAGGGTCAGAGCATCTTTAGGAGTGAGACACATGGCCTTAGAGGTCTATTTGTACTATCTCATAGCTCCCTTTTTTTTAAACTCATGAAGATACTTTTCAAGCTTCTACTATGACCTTCTCTCTCTCTTCATACTTCTCTATATAAGCAAACATTTTTGGCTAAGTTTGTAGAATCCATATTTGGTATGGTGAAGCCATGCTAGTTTGAATACTGTTTGTGCCTTTGAATAAATAAATTCAAACTGATTTTGAGTCCTCAACTTTCTTGTCTAAGTGTGTGAAATAGTGCATAGTTGAACGACAAGTGATAATCACCTATCCTTGTGTTCACTTTACTCTTTCATGTTTTGTGCAAGAAGTCTACTCTCTATCAGGTCACATCAAGTGTAGTTAATGTCTTTGTCTATCTCTAAGTGTAAGGAAAAGTACTAGTGTCTATAATTATATCTCTTGTTCATCCACCTTGAAAAGTGCATTACATATCACCTTCATGTTTGAAATACTTATGTTAGAGAAACCTTGATGTTGAAGTTAGTCTTGTGAATCATATTTCATAATGCATGTTCATAGTAGTCTAGTGGAGATTAAATTTGTGCACCACTTCATTATATTAGATTTCTTTCATTTTCTCTCTATCCTTTTTCAACCCCAAGCAAGCTAGTAGTATAGGTGATGAGATCAAATATACATATCAAGGGAGCTAGCCCTTCAATCTACAAGTTTAACCCTATTATAGACAACCCATAGGTCTAGGGGTAATTCCATGTTCCACTCAATTTGGAGAAGGCTTGAACTACCTCTCCGAGGGTGCAAAATTGAGTGATAACAGTTCTGGCATGCTCAGTGAGACTATTGTCTCAAACACTTATTGTCAAGGTGAATGATAGTCTTGATAACATCATAGTTGCATAAGTGTTCCTCACTCATAATTTGGAAACTCTACTGAAGGTATAAAATCTATTTGTAGACCATTTTATTATTTATTTTGTTTATGCTTCACGATCCTTACTAGATCAGCTACTAGTAGAGGTTACCATCCTATAAATTCACTCCATCTTGAACTTCCTCTTGAAGTTCAATATCTTGAGCCTACCTTGACACTTGGAGAGCCTAAATAACAAGAAGACTTTGAATGTAAAGAAGAGCAATAGAGTGAAGAATATTTTGAAGGTAACATGGCTAGGAAACATGCTTTCCCAACTTTGAATACTGAAAATCCCATAAACCTTAATGCCTATGATGATATCTCTCCCAATTCCACCAAGAGTGTTCCCACTTTCAATGGGGAAGGTCTTATCACCCCAAGTGAGAATATTTGAGATATATCCAAATTCTATAATTTCCATAATGTCATAGAAGTTAACATAGCAGTCAGATTGTTTGCCATGTCACTTAGGGGAAAATCCCTTTATTGGTATAGAACATTGCTGGGAGGATGTATTACTACTTGGGATGAGTTTGGAGAGTTGTTGACTCAAAGATTTGAAGACAAAAGTGATTATACATCACTTATACATTAGTTGAATGTCATTCAAAGAGGGCCCAAGGAAACCATGCATGATTTAAATAAGAGGTTTCAAAAGACATGAAATAGGTTGCCACCTCTCATGAGACTCCCTGCAATTTTTGTTTTCCCAACCTATCTTAGAGCTATTGGGATTGATATAGCTGTAATTTTGTAGTCCATGGGTGGATATGCGTTACTTGAAGCATATGATATAGCCATTAGAGCTAAGAATAGTTTGATTCAATCCAGTAATCTCCTTCCAAAAGTCTCAATGCCTATCTTGCCTAATATGCCTGCTACTTCTCCAAGCCTTGCTCCAATTCTAAGTTCAAGCAATAAGTCTAAAGCAGCTCCAAAGAAATCAGATGATGCCATTGATTGGAAAGTAAAGTTCAAGGCCTTAGAAGCTCAAATTAGATAACCAAATCAACAATTTGGAGCTCACCAAAACCCATACTATTACCCTCCACAAGAAAATAGATTCCCACCTTAGCATAATGGTTAGTGGAGAGGACAAGGTCAGCATAATTTCCATGGGACACGTAATTCCTATAATCCAAATTTTGTTCCCACCACAAGAGACATGGTTCCAATCCATAGTAATTCAGTTCAAGGAGAAGAATGACAACCTCAAGGATAGTACATGAATACCAATGGGGGTGAATGACAAGCTTTTATATCTCAAAGAGGGCCTACTCCTCACTTGACAATAGAAGATGAGAACTTCATGCAATCGAAACCACATGGAGAGTGTAGCAATCAAGGAGTGAGCCTTGAAAACTTTTAAGTGGAAGATAGAATTTTTATAAATCAAAGCACCTTAGTTTTAACCAACACAAGGTCAAAGATAAGAGATTTGGGAGATGTTCAAGATGTAGACACAAGTCCAAACAATCCTCCTTCAAGGAAACAAGGTGTGAATGCAAATGTGACAACCTCTACAAACCTTGCACCTCTTCATAATTAGAACTTGGGAAGGGCAGTCCAACCTTCACTACCTCAAGCTCAAGGCACTTCATTGCCTACAAGGATGAAATAAAAGGTTAGTGTTTATCCTTTGAATATCATTGTCTCTTTGAAGAACACAAAGACTGTTATATCTCTTTGGAAAGTACTCTACATGCCCCATCAAAATGAGTTACTCCAAGAGCAATTGTCCCAACTCCATATCAATCCTCAACCATCAAGACATGGTGGTGTAGCCCTCACAAATGCACCTACTCATATTTTTGAACCCTCCACCAAATTTGTAAATCCTCCACCTTTCTATCTTACTCTCATTATGGGAGACAAGCTAGTTTATAATTGCATTGTGGATAGTGGGGCAAACACTTCAGTCATGCCCAAACTAGTTGCAGACAAGTTGGGATTCAAATATGAGCCATCTAACAAAGGAATGTTGTAGCTTGATGGGACACCGGCCAAGTTAATAGGGCTCATCAAAGGTTTGAAGGCATTCTTGCATAACTGCCCAAGTTTTCCAATTTTACAAGACATAGTGGTGGTGGATCTACGTACACACTTTGATATTTATTTATCAAGAGACTTCACTACCAATATAGGAGGATATGTTTTTGTTGATTGGTCCTTATTGGCTTTCAGAACAAGGTATGGAGCTAAGGTGACAATTAGAACATAACCTTTAGCCAAGTTTCACATTGAACCATATGTGGAAACTAGTTCTAATTTGAATTGTATTATCCACGAGCAAGAGGATCATGCTATTTATGATGGAGCATCTTCCAAACTTGAAGGTATTTTTGACCTCTTTTTATATGAATATAGTGCTGAGACATATGAGTATGACCCCTATTCTTTAATGGAAAAGATAGGCCTTGGCACATACATCATTCAAGATGGGGGTGATGAACATTTTGAGGTAAGTCTTGATGGTCCTCTTCAACAAGATACAGAAGGTAACTATCTTATTCATATGTATGATGATGATAAGTCTCTAAGTATGATAGATCATGATAATGAGGAAAATGATGCAATTCTATCTACCCAAGATGAAGGAGTTCATAAGTGTGATAGCCATGAAGAAGAGGATGATTTATGGAAACAATTCCATGCCATAGTTTAGGAGTTTAAACAAGTAAGTCAACTCTTCCTCAAAATAATTATGAACTTGATTATAAGGTCATTGGTGGACCTATTAAACATAATAAAGAGGTTCAAGTCACTGTCAAGCAGGCTGCAGTATTGGATGATTTCAATCAGACCAAGACAAAATTTTGTGTGGTTGAGGAGCAACTTAGGCCTCAGTCTGATGTTGAGACACTTGCAAACATGTTTGGCTAGTAAGAATACAAGTATGATGTCCCTAGACATCAAGTGCATCATGTTCTAGATGAAGGTGAGGTTGAGACAACTCCCATGACTCCAAAGAATCAAGTTGAGAAGCATCAAATGAACATCAATGAGATCAAGAAGGCTACACTATCAAGGAGACCTTAAAAAGATATAGAAGGGATCTTCAATGGAGTTTCAAGTGATCAACTTGTAGCTAGCAGAGGTCCCATCAATGGTAAGTCCTTTGATCATCTTCACAAGCAATTTTTTTTTGACAAGCATCCATCATATGGTGACTTACTCTTGTAGAGCAACTATGACTCAAGAAATATTATTTTTGATCCTTGTTGAACCAAGAATAAGTGTTCATCACCTCAAACATGTTTTGAGGTATGTACATAGTAGGATATGTGTGTTGTTGTGAGTCTTTTGCATGTGTTTTCCTTAAATGCCTTTGGCATAGTGTGTGCTTGTTTCTTGTTGTGTTGTGTGGTATGAGTTTGAAGTCTTTATAAGCCATATTAGTTCAAATTGTAGCAGAAGAGTGATTCCATAACCCAATAGAAGGAGAAGGATATTGGTCCATTAGCATTGCAGGCATGCTACCCCTGTGAATTGCCAAGAATGTTGACCAAATTTTGACTCTAAGTCATAATTGGTCACCCCCTCTAGTTTGAAACCTCATAGGTTTGTCAAATGTTTGTCATGGTCTTGTCATGGTCTCAAGTGGTCTTATATAGTTCCATATGGTCATATTTGTCCTTGTCTAGCATTTTTTAAAGTTTGGTCTCATGTCGACTTGTGTAATCCTATGGTCAATCTCAAAGTCTTGGAATGGTCAAACATAGTCAAAAGTTTAATATAGTTCAAATTCATTATAAAAGGTTATTTTTATGTCATTTAATGTCATATTATCAAGCACTAACCTTTATTTGGTTCTCATATGCAAAAAAACATATTTTGGCCACCTTTTGGCCCATTTGGAAGAGTTATATGTACCATTCTAAGAAGATAATGTTTCAATAAGATTATAAATGTCTCTGGTGTTAGCAACAGGTCAGCAAAGGTTCAGGAATATTTAGAGTCTGATAGAATCTATAGTTTAACACCTAATCTTGGCAAAAGGACACTTTACAAGCACTCGTACGGTCTTGCAAGATTGGTTTTCAATTTCAAATGGTTTTTAAGTGACCCTTAAGATCCATAAAATAATTTTGCATATTTGAACCAAGTTTCAAGTCCAACTGACACTCCAAACACATTTTATCCTCCATCGCTGCCTTCATAAGCTTAGGAAGGCAAATTTGAGCTAAATGGTACAGGTAGGAGAGAGAGAGTTATGAGCTAAAACTTTGGCCATTGTTATGGGTCCTAGTAATATTTAAATAAGTGGCATTGATTTGTATATTGGTGGCTTATTCTTTATGAAGAATCGTTAAGATTGATATCAGGTCACTTTGGCCTATTCATCTGAGGGGAGTCTGTTCTTGCCCCTGTTTCTCCAGCTTAAAAATTGATGGAAAGGAATGGTTTTGAGGATGGTTTGCAAAGTTCATGGATATCCTTTTCATGGTGGTTTCATCATCCAAATAATCTCTATGAAGTGACTTCACTTGAACGGAAAAGGTCTTGATGTATAAGGTCTTTCAGAAAATCCTATTACAAGTTCATGTTTCCTTTTCATGAAGGTCATTTTTATAGGTTTATAGTGATTTGTCACTCATGGGAGCTCACTCAGTTTCATGGAATTCATGGTTCTTGTCTAAGATGTGTTTTTTGTCTATCTTCTTCAAGTGTATACTCTTTGAGACGTTGTTAGTGTTTGAACTAGTCTACTAGAGGTTTGATTTCTAATTTAGGATCAAGTACCAGTAATATATCATGGTGTAGGTCCTTGAGATCATATTTCACCATTGGAAGTGAAGAAAAGAGAAGATAGGATTCCAAATGCACACTTTCAATTAGGATCATAAGTGTCTCTTTCATATGCAGTTATATGAACTATAGAGTGTTTGGAAGATGTCCATTACTCATAGAAGAACCTAACACACTTCTAAATGCATTCATATAATCTTCATGTCCTCACTACCATCATGAAGATGATTCAAATTGACTAGAGGCTCCAATTTACTACACAAAGACCTCATTCATTTGATGACTGTATGCAGTCTGTACAAGCCCAATCAAGTGAGTTGAGGGTGACTTGGTGCTTGGTTAGAACCTTTAAGGCCATTTAAATAGTAGCAATGTAAGTGTCATGGTTTGATAAGTTTAAAAATCTAAGGATTTAATGAAGTGGTTTGGTAGCATAAATAATCCAATAGTGACCTATAGGTTCTAGACCTGTAGGTCCTCTTTTGGGACCAAGACTAACCTCAAACCAATTCAAGGGGGTCTCAAACATGGAGAATATAATCTCACTATAGTCAGACTATGATACAAGCCCTTGAAGAAACAACCAGGTCACTTGTAAGTGAAAGATGACAATGAGACTGAGTTGATACCCTCTAAAGGCACCTACAGGACTGTATGAAAATGGGCAAGAGATAAGTAGCTTGAAAAATTCAAAAATAAGTTTGCAGAATTTGAATGAATAGTAAAATTAACTCCTTTGAGTTTAACCCTTCAAGTATCTTGACACAATGAGAGGACTAGTTTCTAAATGTCAACCTAATGCTGAAATACCCTAATGTGCTACCTACATGCCTATATCAAGATTAGCCCATTTGCAAGATGAAAAGAAGAGTTGTAGTGTATGAGAGAGGATCTGAACCCTAAGTGAGAACTTCAACCAATTTCATGGACTAAGAGAAGATCAGTGATGAAAGGGTGAAACATACACAAAGAACACAATCAAGATAACCTAGAAGTCACCTGTAGGTTGTAAACTTAGAGAACATAGATTGGCCTCATGCCTAATGAGAGGAGTAGAGATGTTTGAAGGGTGTTTTGAACCCAAAATAGAACTCCATACTAGTTTATGAACTATTGAATAGGCTAGTTGTGAGAATTATTAGGTCTCAAACCCAAATAATACAGTCAAGTGACCCTCAAAGGTCATCTATAGGTCCTTTTGAAGGATCAATAGGTTGGTTCAAACTTAAAGGAAAGGTAGAGGTGTTGAGAAGTGATTGAACCCAACTAAGACTTTAATTAAGATTCAATACCATTTTAAAATTTATATATGTGGGAGATGAGGTCCTAAAACATAGAGTACAATCAAGATGGTCTCTAGCACCTACAAGCTACATGACATAAGTTGTTTCAAAGCCTGAAGGGAAGAACACAAAAGATATAAAGGACTCTAAGGTTTACCTTACATAAAAAATATGTCATATGGTCAGTATGATACCATAGATAAACATGAGGAAGATTGACCAAACTGAATTCCAACTCTCCACATATAGTCAGCCAACACTACAAGTCTGTTTTAGGTGAGGGTTTTGCTTGATTGATGGAAAAGGTAAAGGACTGTGAGAAGTCTAAAGGATGAAAAATACTTTATGAATGGTTTCATGATGTAATCAACATATTTTGAAACCTCAAATATAATACAAAGGTGAAAAGTTCAGAAACCCAGTCATGATCTAATGAAGAAAGGATACACACAGTTAGACCCTACAATCCAGTCATGAGGTAAGATTGAGTTTTGAGGGTTCTATAGGTATGAAAACACTCTAAAAATTGGAACATAATAATTTCATAAGTGGATTAATACATTCATTCCCCTCAAGATCATACTAATAGTGTACATATCCATTATTTTGTCTTAGACCTTGCCCACTCTATTGGCAAGAGACAATCATGAGACCAAGGGGTCCATTTGAGCTCAAAGTCATAAAAAAAGTATGTAAAACTTAATGAATATACTTGAGGGTAATACATATTCATGTAAAAGGTTTCCATACACTTCCAAGAGACATAAACACTTAGTTTTCAACTCAAGTGCCCTTGGGAGCTAGTAAAGAGGAGACAAGCCTAAACCCCAAGACCCCTGACCAGTACACCATGAGCATACAAAAGAATGATGAGAACTACCAAGGAATGTATAATCATGAAGGTTTTTTTTATTTAGAGATTTATGAACCTTTCATAATATTTATATGAAGTTTTGAGGTTTGAAACCCATTTTGGACCTATCTCATGCTCAAAAAACTCTAAACATGCCACCCGAGGAACAACTTCATATGCTCAGACCATAGCTCACACTCTACATGGGAGTTTGAGCCATTTTGGACAGTTTATGAGGTCATACAATAAGATTTTGAAATTGGAAGGAGGTCAATTAATGATCTATTTTTTTATGAACAATCATTAAGACCCCAAACATGTCTTAAACCCCTTTAAAACCTTGCTAGTGACTAGTCAAGGGAAAATGACCTAAAATACACATCTAATGACACATTTTTATCCTAAATATTGTTTTATTTTGTTGAGGAATCCAAGGAGGTTACACACATGTACTTTGATGTTGATGTCACTTGTATGGACTTCCACAAATACCTTGTTTTTGCATGTTTTTGGTGTTTTGCAGGTGTTATGAGAAAGGGAGAACTTAAAAATAAATGATAGGGTAATTTTCGATGTGTCCTAGATATTAAAGTCCAAAAAATTTCACAAGAGATTCTATAGGTGGTCAAACTAGGATTGTTTTCCAAGGCAGTCTCAAATAGGCTCAAAATGAGACTAGGTAACAAGGTGATTTCATGGTTTGAATTCTTCCACAGGGTATTGGGACCTAAAAATTGACATGTATTTGTTTATTTCTTAGCCAATGTGAATCAAATTCTTTTTGGTGATTTAACATGTGTGTTATAAGTCTGGAGCAAGAAAATAGGGTCTTAAGGAAGAAGGCCTAATTCAAGAGAAAGAAAGGCATGAAAGATGAAATTACACTCAACATGTAAATATGAAATTTTTTATGGATATTTAAGGACATAATGGGTCCTAAAATATGCCTTAATTTTCTCTTTATCATATGCAAAACTCCCTACACAAGGAGGTTTACAGGTTTTTAGGGTTAGAAGGAAACTAGGCCTAATGAGTGCTTAAGGAGCAAAATGAATTCTTGGGAGTTGTTTCATGAACAAAATGGTTTGTTTTAGGCTAGATAAAATATTTAAATACCATTCATAGAGATATGATGACTTTAATAATATGCACTTGAGTTTTAAGCCACTTGGACCAAGCTAGGCATGAGAAATGAAGAGTTTCAAGACACCTATGCACATGAATGATGGAATGCCAAATTAGATGAATTTATTAAGGCATGGAATATGTACAATTAGTTTATTTAGGTTATTTCATGGTTAATTCATAATTTTAAATTCCATTTGTCACTCCTTTCATGCAAAGAAGGGAAATTTTCAAGGAGCTAGTCAAGGTGTTAAGCCAATTTGTAACCCCTACACCACATGGAGGGTTAGAGCATATTCAGGACTGAGTCACATGGCCTTGGATTTATTTTTTAACTATATCATACTCCATTTATTTTTTTAACTTATGAATACACTTGTCAAGCTTTTCCTACTATGCCCTGCTCTCTCTCTTCATACTTCTCTATATAAGCAACCACTTTTGGCTAAGTTTTTAGAATCCATATCTAGTATGGTGAAGCCTTTCTGATTTTAATATTGTTTGTGACTTTGAATAAAATATTTCAAACTGATTTTTAGTCTTCAAATTTCTTGTCTAAGTGTGTGAAGTAGTGCATAGTTGAATGACAAGTGATGATCACCTATCCTTATGTTCACTTTACTCTTTCATGTTTTGTGCAAGAAGTCTGCTTTCTAACAAGTCACATGAAGTTTAGTTAGTTTATTTATTTGTTTCTAAGTGTAATTAAAATCATTAGTGTCTAAAATCATATCTCTTGTTCATCCACCTTGAGAAGTGCACTGTATATCACCTTCATGTTTGAAATACTTATGCTAGAGAAACCTTGATATTGAAGTTAGTTTTGTGAATCATATTTCATAGTGCATGTTCATAGAAGTCTATTGGATATTAACTTGGTACATAACCTCATTATATTAGGATTCTTTCATTTTCTCTCTATCCCTTTTCAATCCCAAACAAGATAGTAGTATAGGTGATGAGCTCAAATAGACATATCAAGGGAGCTAACCCTTCAATCTAGAGGTTTACCCTTGTTATAGACAAATCATAGGTCTAGGGTTAATCCCATGTTCCACTCAATTTGGAGAAGGCTTGAACTACCTCTCCAAGGGTGTAAAATTGAGTTACAAAAATAACCATGGCCTAGGTAGACTATAAATAGGAGGTAGTGTGCAATTATTTATAATCATATTGTGAATTCTACTCTTATTAAAGCTTGTGAAGGTTGCCCCGTCATAGTGTGTTATATTTTATTCATATATTCTAGTATATTTTAGTGATATTATGATCTATTATTGTTATTCTACTTTATTATTGAATTAATTTCATTACAAGTGTTAACAGAGCTGTGATTTGGGTAATCTTGTGGGCTAAACCCTAATTTTAGAGATTTGTTTATATATTTCAATCCACTATGAATTTTCTTGAAATTGTTTTATTGAAGTTGGGGAATCAGTTAAGGACATCACAAAAAAAAATTAGCATTTGGGGGTTATTTTTGTGTGAGTTATTTTGATTTTAGTGTTTTTCATAAATTTGCTCTATAGTGCACAATTCAAGGAATTTTTCTAAGTTATTTACATTTTTGAAAAGCTAAGAAAAATATAGATGGGGTATATTATTTGTATTTTCTGATTTGAGGCCAACATGAGTACAAAAACACTTGGTCAAATCTGGGTTAAAAGTGTTAATCATGATCAACATTGTCAAGCCCTTTTATGGCAGGACCACAAACTAGGGGCCAAAGAAAGGGTGTTGAAACTCCAGGTAAAATTACTCACAATGAAGAGATGGAGTTAGAAGGGGGAGTTACTAGATCCTTTGTACCAAGGTTCTCTGAGATAGATCACAAAGTGAGCCAACTTGACTATGGTGTGCATTTAAAGGGATATGCAAGTCATACAATCTAGTTTGGCAAATATCATGATGAATTTACTAAATAATCAACCAAATCATCCAACTATCGCTATTACACAACCCCAACAGGTTGAATCTCACAACCATCGTAATCTAAATCCAAGTACCTTGCCACAAAGGAACCTATTACCAAAAGTAGATATGCATAAATTTGATGGAAATGATCCACTTAATTAGATCAACCAAATGAATATTTTTTTTGATTTGCATCAGATCCCATATGGACAGAAGGTTACCATAGCATCCTTGTATCTATAAACTAAACAATTCAATTAGTATCGATGGTTGTGTGCTCAAAAGAAAAAGATGACTCTTAGTGTCACTTGGTCAGTTTTTATAGAGGAGCTACAATTACACTATAACAATAGTGTGACATAATTACTAACCAATTAGAAAAATTGTGATAGACTGGCTCAGTCAAAGATAATATTCATCATTTTCAAAACCTATCCTTATGTGTAGAGATAATTTTTGATGAGAAATTGAATGACCTATTTTTGGGTGGCCTTAAGGTCCACATTCAACATGAGGTACGCATGTTTAATCCACTTAAAGTTTTTCATTCTATTATCATGACACATAGAGCTAAGGAAAAATTCATAGCCAATAAGAAGCAACCATTCACTCACTTCAAATATCATAGCATATCAACACCATCATTTTATCCACTTACTAGATTGACCCCTCAACAAATTAAATATAAACATGTAAAAGGATTATGTTTCACTATGACAACAAATGGAGTAAAAGATATAGATGTGTTGAGAAGAAGCTATTCTACATTGAGGTATCCAATGAAGATGATGAAGAGAATGATTCTTCCAATGATGATGAGGAAGAAATAGAAGAGGTACCTAAATATTCCCAACTTACAATCTCTTGTCATGCACTTTCCAGTATTATCACTCTTCAAACACTTAAGGTGGTCAGTTTCCTCAAGAAACATAATGTGACAGTGTTGATTTACTCAGGGAGCACACATAACTTCATCAATCATAATTTGGCCACTCAATTTAACTATTGCATCTACCCAACACCAAAATTTTAGGTCATGATTGTAGATGGTGGCACAATAAATTGTTTAGGAAAATGCCATAGTATTATGCTTGTTATGGGTGAGTACAATCTAGATTCTCATATGTTTGTTATTCCCATGTGTGGTATAGATATTATTTTGGGAGTCCAATGGCTCATAACCTTGGGTATAATTGAGATGAACTTCCAGGAACTTTCATGCACTTTCATTCTAAAGGAAGGAAAATTGAACTACATGGATTATAAGCAAAATCTCCACAATTGGTTAGTTTACATTAGATGATAAAGATGATAAAAATGGGGGTATAAGGATTTATAACATGATTATGTTCAATAATATATCAACCCACAAAGGCATCTACACATCTTGATCTATAAATGATTCTTGATGACCACCCATCTATTTTTGGGGTCATGCCAAAAAGACTACACCAAAAAAAGAACATGATCATGCCATTAAACTACTTCCATGGAGTCAACCACCAAATATCAGACCAGATAGATATCCATATGTGTGAAAGAGTGAAATCAATAATATGTTCCATTATATGCTGGAGGTAGAGATCAGTAGACACAACCAAAGTGAATATTTATCACCAGTGGTTATGGTGTATAAAAAGGATGACATATGGAGGATGTGAACATATTATAGGGAACTCAACAAGTATAATATCAAATATAAGTTTCTTATTCAAGTAATTAATGATTTACTTAATAAGTTTCATGGTGTTGTTTATTTCAAAAAATAAGATCTTCATTTGAGGTACTATCAAATTAGAATTAGGGATGAAGATGTTCATAAAACTGCTTTTAGAACTCAAGAAGGCCATTATGAGTTTTTGGTAATGCCCTTTGGACTTACAAAATCACCATCTACTTTTCAAAGCTTGATAAACATCATTCCTAGGCCTTTTTTAAGGAAATTTGTGTTGGTTTTATTTAATGACATTGATTTACAGTAAGACATGGGAAACACACTTGAAACATGTGAAATAGGTGTCGATAGTTTTAGGGTAGCATCAGTTTTATGTGAATCCATCCAAATTGTACTTTTGGAGTATAGAAGGCAGAGTACTTGGGTCACATTTTATCCCATGAAGGTGTCAAATTTAGATCCTAAGAAGATCAAATCTATGGTGGAATGGTCAATGCCCAAAAATCTTTAAAACATTTGAGGGTTCTTATGACTAACAAGTTACTACCAAAGATTTGTGAAATTTTATAGTAGTATACAAACTCTACTAACTACATTACTAAAAAAGGATGTGTTCCATTGGAATGATGTAGTCAATAAAGAATTTGAGCAACTGAAAGCAACTATATGCACCACCCCAATTTTGGCTACTCCAAACTTCTCAAAGATGTTCATTATTGAATGTAATGCTTCTAGATCAGGGTTGGGAGCAATACTAATGTAGTAAGGAAGACCAATTAAATTTAAGAGTCATCAATTCAAAGGTAAGAATATAAAAAACCTATCTGTGAGAAATAAATGGTGGATATTCTTCATGCAGACAAAAAATGGAGGTCCTATCTAATGCGTAAACATTTTAAGGTGAAAATGGATCATGATAGTCTCAAATACTTTTTGGAGCAAAGATTCTCATCTATGGAACAATATAAGTGGGTAAAAAAAATGTTGGGTTATGATTTTAAAATCATATACAAGAAATTTAAATATAATGTAGAAGCATATGTTCTATCTAGATGGGATACACCCACATAAGCATTACTTTGTGCAATGTCCATGTTGCATGCAAATTAGGTGGATGAAGCCAAGTTAAAGTGGGATCAAGACAAGGATACACACAATATAATTTATAACATCTATAAATTTTATATATCCTTTAAAAAAATTGAATGGAAAGGCAATGACCTATGGTATAAGGATATGTTATATTTGTGAAAAGATTCAGAGCTGAAGCATAAGATTTTTGCAAAGTTGCATGCATCTCCAATTAAGGGACACTTTGGGTTCTTGAAAAATTATCATAGAATCAAGTGAGAATTATTTTGGGAAGGACTCAAGGGAGATGTATAATTTTTTTTGGGCAGAATGCTTGATATGCCAAAAAAATAAAGGTGAGACAATTAAGACCCCATCTATGTTACAAACTTTAACAATTCCTAGTGAAAGGTGGGAGGAGGTTTCCATGGATTTAATCACAACGTTGCCTTGTTCTGAAGGTAAGAATGTTATCTTTGTAATTATGGATAGGCTTAAAAATTATGCCCATTTTTGTGCCCTCTCACACCCATTTATAGTAAGTATAGTAGCATCTATTTTTCTGGAGGCAATTCTAAAATTACATAGAACCCCAAAAGTAATTGCAAATGATCATGATCCTGTTTTCACTAATAATTTTTGGATTGAACTATTTTCCTATTTGGATGCTAAGCTATCTCATAGATCATCTTACCACCCCCAATTTAATGGAAAAAAGAAGTGGTCAACAAATGTTTAGAGGAATATATCTATTCTTGTGTATCAGATAAGCAAAAACATTGGGTTAAATCATTACCACTTGTAGAATGGTGTTATAACACACCTTTCCATAACTCTTCTAAAATTTTCCCATTTATAACACTATATGGTTACCATCCGCCTTCCATCACTTCTTAATTAAGGGTTAAAATCAAGGTTAGGGACATGAAGGAACACATTTAACATCAACAAGAGGTTTTGGCTAGTTTGAGAGAGAATTTTGCCTTGTCTAAAAACATGATGAAGTAGCAAACAGATCAACACTATAGTGAGTGACATTTTAAAATTGGTGCTTAGGTATTTATAACTTGAAACCTTACAAGAAGATGTACTTGAAATAATAGAAAAAGGACAACAAAACTTTCTCCTAAGTATTATGGTCTTTATCAGGTTTTGTAGAAAATTGAAAGTGTGGCTTACAAGCTGGAGTTGCCTCATTCATCTCGTATACACCTAGTATTTCATGTTTATTACTTGAATAAGTTTATTAGATAGAAATTTTTAGCCTAGATAGAGCTACCAAAACTAGATGAAGAAGAACGAGTATTTTTGGAACTAGAGAAGATCCTACAAATATGTACTAAGAGGTTGAAAAATATAGAGATTAAAGAATATCTGATCAAGTGGAAGAACCTGAGTAGTGAGGATGAAACTTGGGAGAGTGAAGATTTTTTACAACAACATCTAGAGTTATACAACATTGAGGATAAAATTGGTTCAAAGGGGAAGGGAATGTTATGCCCCTAACCTATTGCATGTATTGGGGTAGGAATACCTAACTTGTGGCTTACTTATCCCTCTTTGATGTTATACCACATGTATATATGCATTAATTTGATTAGTAGGTCAGCCTATGGAGTAACCATGGCTTAGGTAGACTATAAATATGAGGTAGTGTGTAGTTGTTTATCATATTGTGAATTTTGATCATATTAAAGCTTGTGGAGGTTTCCCCCTCGAAGTGGCTTGTCTGTTATTCATATATTCTTCTATATTTTAGTCATGTTGTGATATATTATTTTTATTCTACTTTATTTTTGAAGTAATTTCATTACAAATTTGAAACCTCAATGTCTTATCTCCACATCAAAGGCATTACAGTGGTAATTTGAGTTGCACGTCAGACATGAAACCTTTTTAAAATCGAATCATCCTCATGTCTTCCTCATCAACCCTTGACAATAGTAAATGTCTAATCAAAGAATCCACCACCCTAAAATTTGTGTACTCCTTTCCAATGAATGCACATAATGTAAATCTAAAAACTTCCCTAAGTTTAGATATGGTGTAGGATGTTATTGGAGTATATTCCCATTTAACCAGATGATGTGGACAACCCCTAATGCATGATAATTAAATCTACCAACTATACTTGCCACCTAGGACCGATTGTTAATTGAACACCTTTTCTTTCAACCATATCTCCCTTATGCACACATATGGAATGCACTTTGAAAACACTTCAAACTCCATGACTTTAATGTATTACTTGCACATCAACAACATTATATTGTTGCTTTGATCCACACATTAGACATGGATTAATTTCATAATCAAATAAAAAATAATCAATAAAAGATGCCACCACCCATAAAACTTTATTAAAGCAAAATTTATTTGGCTGTATATTGATGTAAATGTTTGTCAATGCTAATGATGTCAAAATTATACGCTCTAGAATGTGATACAAGTTTCAAGGATGAGGTGTAAATGTGTCAGGGAAGTGGTGGAATGTGTGTGTATATAACACTAATATATTTGAAGAGTTGAGGACGAACCTCCAAGATTTGAAAGAGGACTATGTTTGTGTGAAAAAAAAGACTACTTTGAAGGAGAAACACAACTATTTACTAGCTATCACATAACCTCATCTGATTTTTATTTAACAAAGGGTTAAACAACAATACTTTTATCTTCTTCAATAATAGTGTTAGATAATAGAGAGCAGTGGTTGTGTATAATGTATGAATGTGGTGATGTTAATGGCAAAGGTGAAGGTTTTTAATCCATATATGAACATAGTTATCCAATGAAAAATTATATTCAATTATTGACTGAGGATGGTCATGAGTTTTGATTCATGAGATTTGTTAAATACTGTAAGGCTCTCATCAACTTATAAAGAGCTCTCAACATTTTTATGCCATCACTACTCTACTTGGGGCTTGTTGAGAAGTGTTTTCATTGATGTCAAGGTTGATATAATTTAATGTTAATGTTGATGTCATTGATGTCAAGATACATGGTGTGTGGGGTATGAGCTTATATGCCTGATATGAAAAGGAAGTCAAACAACCCAATGTCTTTCTATTGAGATATAATTTCAAGTATTGAGAAGTCATAAAAAAATTTAGCAACACCTTTTTAGCAATAGTTTTTAAGACTTGGCATAGAACATAATGAGCTATGAAGATCTTTAGTCGAGCTCCGAAGATCTACGTAAGCAACTCTGAAGATAATCTATCAAGATACAAAGATGTTCTATTGAAGATCTGAATGAGGTTGTATGTGGTTATTTTAGCATGCGTATGAGGATTTGGACCACTCAAGTGAGGCTCATGGTAAGCATAAATGGGTAAGACCTATAGACCTAGTATGAAACTAAACCATCTCTAAACCCTACTTGGCCTAATAAAGCAACATGAGCTCTTGACAAGACATATGAAGATTGTTTGACATTGTCTGAGTATGTGAGATGTTGTAAGAGAATGTATATAAGGTGGAAAACACATGTAAAGAGACTTGAAAGTTTAATTTCAAGGCCTAATATGACTTGTAGGTCAAAGTCTAGAGAATAAAGAGAGAGAGCTTGGCCTAATAAGGTATGAGGTTATATTTCCAAGGTAAGTATGGATAGTTGTGTGTTTTTATAGCCATGTCATGTTATTTAAAGTATGTTGAGTAAAATTTAGATCAAAATTTGAAAGCTAATGTAATAAAAATTGCTTTAAGGTCTCTCAAGTGCACATAATGGAGGGTTCTCAACCTGAGACAAACTTTAAAGTGTTCATTGACATGTATAACCTTTGCATGAGAACCTGAGATATTCATGGTAAATGGGGAAGGGTCATAGATAAAATTTTCAAGCATTGGTTTTTGGAATAAGGAGTTAAGATTTATGAATGATCGTTAAGACTGGAAGATGGTTTAAACCCTCAAAATACCCTAAAAATGACCCAATGTGAAAGATATTGTTCTAAAGTTATAAAAATGGTTTTTAATGGATATTTAAGTGATTTTAAAATGTATCCAACTCTCTTAGGTACCTCCAAGTGTGATTGGATTGTCAAGAGAGTGAGTGGACCCTACAAGAAAGGCCTTATTTCTTAAAGATTTGATGTAGTAGTCAGAGTTGACTAAGTAAACATTACCAAATTGATGAAGGTTAAATATTGAAAATTTTATTTTATTACCATGGTGTTTTATAAGTATATTCTATCCCTCAAGGGTGCTAAACTAGTCATCCAAGTTGACCAGTGTCTAACAGACCTAGTGGTGCAGATAGTGAGAAATTGATTAGGGATGTTCTAACATTGAGTAGGAATGAATCCAAATGCATGGAGATGTTTTTAAATAAATTTAATACATTTTAATTTTGAATATATGTTTTTGAGTTCAATGGTAATGATGAAAATATTACTCATAAGTTGACTTGTCTAGTGAAGATGAGACAGTGAAGGTGCAAGGTTATGAGATTGGTATGCAAGACCAATATTTCCATATGACCATGTTATATACATATATGAAAATGATATAATGATAATATAGGATCATTAACATGCATTAATATATTTTTAATGTGTCTACATAGGTGTTAAAATTCAAAATCACCATGACTGGTCTTCAAGGCAAAATATCAATTTTGGGTAAGCATGTTGCAACGATGGGTTTCAGACCTTATGCCATGATTTGATATATATAATGCAAATAATTATGTTATTTTGGAATTTAATTATATATAAATTCTTTGAAATCTTTGAATTCAGTGTAAGAGGTTGGAACATTGAAGCCAAAATGGCTTGTCTGGCTGGGTAAAGACTGTGAGAGAGAAGGTCAACAAATTAGTCCGCAAGACCAATAGTTACCATTAATGCTTATGCTATTTTTGTTTAAGGTTGGTATAAGGAGGTTATTATATAATTTTTATACATTATAATTCATTTATTATGTTCTATCAAATGTCATATGTTCATGTTTCCATGATTGTTTTTTGAAACTAGTTAGCAATTCTGAGTGAGCTTCTTGTAGAGAAGAGTTTGAGTTTGTATACCCTAATTTGAAGCATATTATGAAGTTTTTTATGACCATAAGGTCATTTGGTTTTTTAATATATGATCTTTTTACATGTTTTTTAAACATAATTGTGTTTATGATTTAGTTATTCAAGACAAACATTTTGGGTATACACAAGCCTTATATGAACAATACTTTTGGAGTGGTTCAAGTAGTGGTTAGACCTAAAAGGTGTTATGGAGATTAGATTATGTTGGATAATTTATATTTTAATTTTGTTTTAAATAATCCTAATTTTTATTGAGGATAAATATGTCCCAATATAATCATGTTTACACGTTACTAGACAAACCTAATGCAATTAGGTCTCCATGAGACCTAAATGAGAGATAAGGCCTAACTAAAGTAGGTCAGACCTAAAGGGACTCAAAGAAAATTTTATATGTGTATATGAGATGTATATATATCTATTACATAGATGAAATAATAATATAATAATGTTTTACTAACTAATAAGGAGATGATCAAGTGACTTGTATAAATACTAGGCAATTTAGGCCTATTTTGAGAAGTAGTGAGTGTGAAGAGTGTAAGTGAATAATATAACACTTGGTAAATATAATAAGGTATTATATACAATAATATAGGGTAGATTATCTGATATGAATCTTTTACATAGGTTATACATATGAGGATCAAGGTCATATGACCTAATCAAGTCAATAAGAGGGCTAGTCGAGCGAAAAAGGCTAAAGGCTAGTTTGAGAGGGATAGAAGTGTGAGAAGAACTGATGAATAATATCATCTTATGTTGTATGATAAAATTTTTATTATAAATGTGATCAAGTGTTTATTTTTTCTGATTCAGCTAGGGGGTCGGTGACTCCTTGCAAGTTTGTGTTTGCTAAAGCCTAGCTGAGTTGGTGCTTAAATAGTTAGGGTTGTTGCTCCAAGTGAAGTGGGTGATTCACTAAAATTGGTGTTTGTATTATAGTAATGTATTCCATTTTCATCATCATTAGGTTTTCTTACCCCCACATATATAATGTGATCATGTGTTTCATGCTCTTGTGGATTGATGCTTATGTTTGCTAAGATGTATATGCTTGTTTAAATGATCTATGATTGCTTAAGTAAAATTGTTAAGGAATTTTTTTTTAAGACTAATTAACCCCCCCTCTTATTAATTTTTCTTCCAACATTTGGTATCAGAGCCTGATCCTTTGAATTAGGTGCAAAAATCTAAAGGAGATCCTAGAAGCAATGATGGCTAGTCAGTAAGCCTAAGGTGGTTTATGTACCAGTTAGGATCCATTATTCAATGGATCCAATTATGCCTTTTTAAATGTCAAGATGAATATATATTTTATGTATCAAGGTCATGATATCTATCAATCAGCTGTGGATGGCTATAATGCTCCTCTTATTCCACTAATTGATTCAGCAGGTAAGAAAGCTAGTGAAAATAACCCCAAGGCAATGAATGTCATTTTTTGTGGCCTATTAGAGGCAAATCTTGTGAAGGTAATGAAATATGAATCAACTAGGGACAAGTTGAAGACTATCTATGAAGGAGACACCAAAGTGAAGATGACCAAGTTGTAGACCCACTGAAAATAGTTTGAAAGCTTGAAGATGAAACCATTGCATCTTACTTATTAAAGGTTGATGAAGTTGTTAATGTCATCAGAGGATTGGGAGAAGTAATGAAACAATATAATATTTTTCAAAAGGTGTTGAGATAACTAAATCCTAAGTTTGACTCTAAGGTTTCTACAATAGAAGAGATGCAAGATTTGGACAAGCTAGAGATGGATGGGCTTCATGGCATTTTTATTGCTTATGAGATGAGAACTAATGAATGAAGACCTACCAAAAAGGAAGTAGCTTTCAAAGTTGGGAATATGTCAAAATCCAAGAAGTACAAGGATGAGGAATTCTCAAATATTGATATTGATCAACTGATAGCCATCTTTGCAAGGAATTTGAAGTTTGGACCTAGTAATTACAAAGGTAAGCTACCCTTAAAATGTTTCAACTATGGCAAGATTGGTCACTTTGCTCCAAGTGTCCTAAAAAAGATATATTTGAGCATGATGAAGAACATGATTAACATCATGGAGATGACAAGAAGACCTATAAGTCTGATAAAAACAAATAAAAATTCAAGAAGTTTGAAGGTAGGAAGGAAACTTTCAAAAACAAGACAAGCTTCTACACTAAAGAAGACAACTTTTCTGATGTGACTCAAGTGAATTTTATAGTGATGGTGGAACTAATGAACCTAAACATGATAATAATGAAACATTGTTCATGGACATAGAATTAGATAATGAGGGTTGTTCAAATGGGAAATTCCTTTTGGTTGATTTAGAATTAGAAGAAAAATAAGTGAATCTTGAGGCAGAATTGGTAAGTACCTTAGAGCATTTGAAGTTTCAAATAATAAAGAATCACAAACTAATATCACTAGTTAAGGACTATGAAGAGCATATTGGCTTATTCGAGGAGAGATTAAATAACACCTACTAGGAGTATGATGATATCATCAATCAAGTTGAGGCATAGATGGAGATAGTCAATACAAACCTGAAGGCTAAAGAGGAAGAATGAATTAGTTATGAAACTAAAATAGAATCCCTAAAAGCTGAGTTAGATCAAGCATATATCAAGGTGAAGATATTTTTGAAGTTTTAAAAGAGCACTGAGGCTCTAGATGATATATTGAGTAGTCAAAAGTTTGCAAGTGACAAGACAAGTCTTAGTTTCAAAGAAGACCAAAATGAGGCACCTCTAGTCAAGGAGAAGAATGTTGAAGACAAAAAAGTCAACATGAAAAAGCCTATCGAATAGCCTAATGCTATAAGGTATGCTATTTCTTTCAGTGGTTACTATTTTGTATGCAGTCACTTTGGTCATAGAGCAAGAGAGTGTAAAAGATCCGCCAAGAATGAGTATTCATGGAACTATGGAAGGAGTCATAATTAACATCAGTAAAATGGTATGTATAAGGTGGTTTGTTACAACTATCATAATGTAGGACTTTTTTCAATATTATGTCCTAATAGGGCTAGAAGGTCATCAAGTCAAAATAGGATGTTTGAAACCCCTAAAGTGAAAGAAAGAAGGTAAATTAATGTACGGAAACCAAAGGTAGTAAAGATGAGTCATGATAAATCTACAAGCTCAAGTGAACTGCTTGTTATGATAGAACATCCTTCAGGTGTGAAGTTAGGAATGTCTGTTATTAGCTCACATTGATGATCAAATGGTTGATGAAGAGATCAAGCCTATAGTGCCAATCAAGCCCAAAAGGATATTGAAGAACATTCAGTCTTGTGAGAGCATGGAGATCTGGGAATATCCTGGACTAGTTTTGTTTTAGTGCCCTATGGAAAGGGGTGACTCCATTAAGCTTCATGGAGACACTCTAAAATTAGTAGAAGCATGGTAGATGCATGTTTTGAGGGGGAGATATTTAGGTTGTTGACTGAGCTTGATCTATGTTGAAGTGGTCTTGTAATCTGAGTTCATTTTGAAATAGGTATGCATGGTTTAAGGGGGAACATATTACCTTAATGATTCATACATATTCTGTATGTTGAAATTTTGTTTCAAATAAGGTGTGTTTCCATATGACAATTATGGAAGACCTTTGTCATTAATGTTAGAGGGGGAAAAAGCCCAAGAATGGAGTTTGACTAGATTATGGGACATGAGAGTGGTCAATTTGAATAATGTTTTACCATCAATGATAAAGGGGAAGCTTGTTGAGAAGTGTTTTCATTGATGTCAATGTTGATATCATTTAATGTCAAGGTTGATGTCATTGATGTCACAATGCATGGTGTGTGGGGTATGAGCTTGGTATGAATATCCTTAGTCGAGCTCTGAAGATATTCATAAGCAACTTCAAAGATGTTCCATCGAGCTACGAAGATGTTATGTTGAAGCTTCAAAGAAGAGGTTTTATGAGTTGTTTGGTCTTGTTTATGAGGCTTTGGTGCACTCAAGTGAGTCTCAGGGTAAACATACATGGGTAAGACCTATAGACTTAGTATGCAACTAGACCATCTCTAAACCCTGCTTGGCCTAATGAGGAAACATGAGTTGTTGAAAAGACATTTGAAGATTGTTTCACATTTTTTGAGTAAGTGAGATGTATTATGAGCATGTATATAAGGTGGAAAGCACATGGAAAGAAACATAAAGGTTAGTTTTAATGCCTAATATGACTTGTAGGTCAAAGCTTAAAGAGCAAAAAAAGAGAGCATGGCCTAATAAGGTATGAGGTTCTATTTATAAGGAAAGTATGGATAGGTGAGTGTTTCCAAAGGTATTTCATGTTTTTTAAAGCATGTTGACCAAATTTTAGGTCAAAATTTGAAGTTTAAGGCAAGAAAAAGTGATTTAAAGTCTCTCAAGTGCACAAAATGGAGGGTTTTCAACCCAAGAAGGACTTTAAAGTGTTCATTGGCATCCATAACCGATAAATAAGAACCTAATATATTCATGGTATATGGGTAAGGGTCCTATATCAAATTTATAAACATTGGTTTCTAGAATAGGGAGCTAAGCTTTATGAATGATTGTTAAGACTAGAATATGGTTTAAACCCTCAAAGAACCCTAACAATGACCCAATAAAAAAGATATTGTTCTAAAGTGCTAAAAATGGTTTGATATGGCTAGTTAATTGATTTTAACATGTATCCAACTCTCTCAAGAGCCTCCAAGTGTGATTGGTTTGTTAGGAGAGTTAGTGGACCCTACAAGAAAGGCTTTGTTTCTTAGAGATTTGATGTAACAGTCAGAGTTGACCAAGTCAACATTAAAAAATTGATGAAGGTTGAAGAATAATACTTGTATTTGATGACCATGGTGGTTTATGAATATATTATATCCTTTAAGGGTGTTAAACTGGTCATCCAAGTTGACCAGTTGCTAATAAACCTAGTGGTGCAGATAGTGAGAAAACCAAGCAAAATTGAGAAATTGATTAGGGATGTGCTAACATGGACTAGGGATGAATCCAAGTGGATGGAGATGTTTTTAAAGACATATAATATATGTTAATTTTAGATATATTTTTTTGAGGTGAATGGTAATGATGAAAATTTTGCTCATAAGTTGACTTGTCCAATGAAGATGAGACATTGAAGGTGCAAGGTTGTGAGATTGGTCTACAAGACCAATATTACCATATGACCATGTTATATACCTATATAATAATGATATAATGATAATATAGGATAATTAATATGAATTAGTATATTTTTAATGTGTCTACATAGGCATTTAAATTCAAAATCACCATGACTTGTCTTCAAGGCAAACTAACAGTTTTGGGAAAGCAGGTTGCATCGATGGGTTTGAGACTCTATGACATGAGTTGATATATATAATTCACATAGTTATGTTGTTTAAGAATTTAATTATATATCTAGGATTTTTATAATCTTGGAAGTTAGTGTAAGAGGTTGGAACATTGAAGCCAAAATGGCTTGTCTAGCTGAGTAAAGACTGTGAGAGAGAAGGTCAACAAATTGGTCTGCAAGACCAATAGTTTCCATTAATGATTATGATATTTTTGTTTAATATTTATTTTATGAGGTTATAAGACAATTTTTTTAAATTATAATTCCTTTATTATGTTCTATCAGATGTCAAAATTTTATGTTTCCATGATTGTGTTTTGAGACTAGTTGGCAGTCCTGAGTGAGCTTCTTGCAGAGAAGAGTTTGAGCATGTAAACCCTAAGTTGAAGCATATTATGAAGTTTGTGATGACCCTAAGGTAATTTTTTTTTAAATATACAATTTTTTGACATGGTTATTTATCAAAGTTGTGTTTATGATTCAATTATTCAAGACAGACTTTATGGGTATGCACAGGGCTTATATGAATAATTCTATTGGGTTCAAGTAGTGGTTGGACCTAAAAGGTGTTATGTATCTTAGATAATGTTGGTTAAGGTATATTTTAGTTTTGTTTTAAATAATACTAACATATTTGAAGGATAAATATGTCCCAAGAGAATCATTTTTACACATTACTATAGACCTAAAGGAGAGATAAGGCCTAATTGAAGTAGGTTAGAACTAAATGGACTAAAATAACATCTGATCCTTGCATATTATATGTATTAATATCTATTTTATGGCCAAAATAATAATATAATAATGTTTGGCTGACTAATAAGGAGATGATCAAGTGCTTTGTATATATACTAGGCAATTTTCGGCCTATTTTGAGAAGTAGTGAGTGTGGAAAGTGTAAGTGAATAATATAACACTTGGTAAGTAGGATAAGGTATTATATACCATCATAGGATGGTATAGTAACATAGATGAATCTTTGATATAGGTTCTACATTTTAGGATCAAGGTCATATGACCTAATCAAGTCAAGAAGAGGGTTAGTTGAGCGAAGAAGGCTAGAGGCCAGTTCGAGAGGGATATAAGTGTGTGAAGATCTAAGGAAGAAGATAATCATATATTGTATAATAAATAAGGAATTATTAAGGTGATCAAATTTTTTAGGTGGATGAGTTGGTGCTGAGTCACCTAGGGGGTTGGTGCCTCCTTGTAAGTTGGTGCTTATTAAAGCCTAGCTGAGTTGGTGCTTAACTAGTTGGGGTTGGTGCTCCATGTGAAGTGGGTGATTCACTAAAATTGGTGTTTGTATTATAATAATATATTCCATTTGAATTATTAGTGGGTTTTATTCCCCTTGAGGGTTTCTCACATATATATTATGTTTATATGTTTCATACTCTTGTGTATTTGTACTTATGCTTGCTAAGATGTATATGCTTATTTAAATGATCTATGATTGCTTAAGTAAGATTTTTAAATAAAGGTTTTGAATATTTATTCAAACCCTCCCCCTCTTAGTCATTTTTATTCCAAAAGGGCTCATAATGGGTTTACGCCTTAAACAAAAAAGTTTTTAGGCTCTACAAATTACACTGAAAGGGATGTAATTTTTTTTGGTAATGCTGATTTTTTAGAGTGAAAGAGTGTAAATTTATAGTCATACCTCACTCAAAACCCATGCTTGATGACCCCTTCTCACCTTTTTTTCAAGAAACATTAAACATCAAAAATCATATGGTGCATTGTGCGATGATGGTTAGGTGAGGGCCAATGATAGGGAATTTTGTATGATGGACTCGAATCAAATTTATCAATGTAATTTGGAACTTCTACCAAACTATTTTAATTACCTAATAAATTATTGAAACACGTCACTTTAATAAAAATAAGGGCTCAATATCCAATGACTCATTTAAACATAGAGAGAATACACCACATGTCAATTTAGATGAGTCTAAAACTATTAGACAATATAATATTATATATAATATAATATTTGATTTAATGAACATGTTATCAGTTGGAAGAAAATCATATTTTTATATGATGACATATGAATAACACTTATCCCATAGAATTTACACCTCACATGTGACTACCTTAAATTTTAAATTGGTATGTCAATGTAACAACAGTGCCAAATGATACATATCAGTTATATCAAATCAATGTGGTGACATCTTTGATTGGCCCTTTGGTGTAAGATGTCTCCTGATGTAATTTATCTAGGTGTCAATATATTTGTGGAATAGATGAACATAAGCTACAATATAGACTTTTGAACCTCAATGTCTTGTCCCCACATCAACGACATTGCAATGCTGATTTACTAATAAAATCCACATCATGTACTAATAAATGTTTTGTATTAACACATGTATAATGTTTTTCAATTTATAATTAAAGTACATGATTTAGATTTTATATCATTGATGCATGGAATTAAACACTAAATTTTAAGTATTATTTGGTTTTAAATTACCATTCAAATCAAACCAACTGTATTTATAACATGTAGGAGAGTTTTCTACATAAAAAAATTGTATTTTAATTGATTTTATGTAAAATCAACATGAAAGGAGGCAGGTGTCAAAAAAAATGATACCCAAAGCCATCTTGTAAGCACATATTTTAATTTTTTAGAGGCATATCGTTTCATTTCATTCATTCTTTTACCTTCCTGCATTAAAATGAGCTTGAAATTTATGTAAATTTATAGTGACAAGTCTCCAATGTTTGTACATATTCCACATTGAAGTTGTTTTAAAATAAATTTTGGATATCAAGGTGCGTTTAGTGATTTTTATGGTTGTTTATTATATAAATTACTATTTCTGCTTCGAAACGATTCAAATTTTCATTTATTTTCCATATCGAAGATGGTTTTTGGGGAAATTTTTGATAGCACAATGTGTTTAGTAAATATTTTGGCTATTTAGTGAAGAAATTGCTAGGCTTGTGGCTAAGCGCTTCCAATCTCTGTAAGTTTTTTAAATGAAAGTTGTTATTTTATTCAAAGGGTTTTGTACATGGTAGTAAAACTTGTCGGCATGAAATAGTTAAAGGGAGGATGAAGAAGTTATTTGTGTTGGCAAAAAATTATTGAGATGAAAAATTGAATCAACGTACCTTATTTACAAAATCTGCCCAAAAACAAGCCATGGCTTAGTCATATGGATGAGAGGGTAATAGCTTGAGACCCTTTGTCCATACCTCATCAAAGTATTGTAGATAAATGAGAGAATCAGCCACAGGTTTTCCATTGTGAATAAGAAAAAATGACCTTAGCTTAGAAACAAATGATGGTATGTTGCTTATCGGCCACATCATATTTTGATATGGACACGATAATAAAAAAATTATAAAAATAGGGAATATATGATGTTTTTAAACCTGTGGTAGCATTTAGTTGGGTAAAAAACAAATATCTTATGTTTTACCTTATGTGAGATGAATCTTTGGGGTTGGCACCTTATTGGCTAGATATTTTGTAAGCTAACAAAATTTCCTAGGCAGTCATTAGATTAAAATCCACTTCATTTAATGATGAATCTCCCATGTACTTATGTATATTTACTTCTAATTATCTAATGCTCAAAGTTATTCACAAATTTTATAGATTATGTGCAAGTTGCTTTGTTTTTGGGGTATTACTTTAATCACAATGTTCATGGACCACAACAAGGTGATTTTTTAGCAAGTAAGCAACTATTTTTAAAAATGTGAAAAGAAACTTTGGAAAATTAAAAGTGGAAGACTAGAACATGTGGGGAAAAAGAATTTGTACTTCACAATAAGTAGTTTTACAGATCTTATTGAATCCACACAAATAAATAAACATTCAATAGATGACAATATTTTTAACAAATGACTAAGAAAGACTGGAATTCACATTCAGATTAAAGATAACACAAATTTTATCATTTTAATATTCATAAATACATGAAATATCTCTTGAAACACAAAGTTCCACAAAAAACAACTTCTTTCTCATTCACTTAGAACCAATTTCATACAATGAAAAACTCAAAAATCTAAACATAAAGTTTCAGATAGCTTAAATTCTCTTTCTTCAATTACAATTGCTATGCAAAAATTATCATCATCCCTAGGCATGTAGGCCTACACTTATATTTATACAAAAATAGATGCCAAATTCAAATAGGAAACAAGTTCTTCAAAACCCATGTGCTACGTTAAAACTGGGAACTGTTGAGAGGCATCTTCTTTAGATTTCTCCTGTGTGGCATGGAATAAATAATGACATGAAGTGCTTCTTGGTCTTACTATTTGTATTGAATACAACTACTTTGCATGTTTGACAACGTTTACTTAAGTAATTTACTCTTACAAGATGACTTCAAGTAATGTCATTTAGCCAAGTTACTTGAGTCTTACAATTTTACAAAGCAATATACCTCAACAAGTAACTCTATTAAATGTATTTACTCAAAAGTAATTTCTTATAAAAAAGTTACTTTACAAATAGAATGAATAAAATGGAATAAAATGGGAAGAAAGAAGAAGAAATTGCTGGAAAGAAGAGCAATAATAATTATTCCACCTCGTGGACTTCAAATTTGCATTTCTCTCTGTACTTAATATGCTGAGACATCATCAACTGTATTGTTGTATCATCAAGTTTAGCAAGTTATTAGCTTTTCATCTCAAATTTTAGCATTTCTTTTTCCAGTCTTCTACTATGACCTTCTAACTTTTCAATTCTTGGCTCAAGTCTTTTTATTTCATGTTGAAATTTGATTAACTCCTTAATGGATTTATATGTGAAAGGAGTTGTGGCTTTGTCCATTAATTGTTTGAATTTATAATATAACTAATCTGATGTCTTTGGAACATTATCAGACCAAATATTATAAAGACCAAAGAGACAATCTTTCAGATTCACCTTCTCATTGTGAGCTTCTTCATCCAAAGTCTTCATTTCTTCACACATTATTTCTGGAATATGCATATGAAAAGACAAGAGATACTCTTTTTGTTTTACCTTCTTTACAGATCCTTTTGGAAAAATCTTTTCTTCAATCAAAACTTTTTCACTCAAATTTCTTATTTTTTGTAGACTCTCCTATTGCAACTCGACAATTCCATTTTCATTCACAATTTCCATCATTACTACCTTTATCTCTGCTAATTTCTTCAAAATATCAACATGACCATCAGGAACTTTAGGGAAGAGCTTATGAGGATTTTGATGCATCTTTTCCATCCACCTATCAATGGACTTAGTTTTATCTCTAGTTTATTCCACCTCAGTTATTACTTATTGGCCAATTGAATCTCCTAAAATAATAGATTGTTGTTGAACCATCCTAGAAACTTTAGCTATTATTTCACATAACTAGGTGTTCTATTCATTTAATTTATCCTTAGCATCCTTCTCTTCATCAAGTTTCTTAAAGAGAGTGTTAATTAAGGTTTGGGTATCCTGCTTTAGGCCTTTAGTGGTAACTTCCCCAAAGCATATCTTTGAAATTATTAAGTCACTTTGAGTGAATTCTTTGCTCATTCCCTATGGTGAAACTGATATTTTTGCAAACTTCTATCTTGTAGGTTCAATTATTAATTTTGAAGTTACCTTCACAAACTTAGGCTTCTTTCCTTTCTTTTCAAGACTTTTCAATAATTGTAAGTCTATCTCCTCAAGATTTATTAATTCCTTAGATTCTAGAGTTGTCTACATTATCAATCAACATGAAAAGTCTGTACTAGTGGAGGTATCTGAATGAGTTACCATTTGCTGCTAGTTGTTCCTTACCACTAGATCTTGAGAAGGAATTCCTTGGGTCTCTATCACCTTTTCAATCTCTTTTTTTAGTTATTTATCAATTTTTATTTCTTTCTCCTTATCAATTTCCTTTTCTTTTTCTTTCACTTTATCAATTACTTCTCCCTTCACCTTAGTTTTCTCTATAATTTTCTCTGTCACTACCTCTACTTTTTTTCTTTCTCAGCTTCAACTTCTTTCATTATGTCAACTTTCTTCACCTTTTCAATCAGAACTTCTTCCATGACTTCCTTCTCTGGTTCAACTGCTTCTTTTTTATTTTCTTGTGGTGCCTCCTGTAATGGGATCACTTCTTTAGTAGTTTCTTTTTCTGGCTCATTTTCAATGGTAGGTTGTTTTGCTAAAGGGGGAAGGTGGAGAAGTAGGTAGAGAGTATGGAGGAAGAGGAGGAGGGACATTGGTTTATTTTTGAATGGATTTCTTTAGAGGCTTTATGCCATGAGATTTTAGAGGTGGCATTAACACTGATGGGTTTGTGATAGGTGCAGTGGAAGTGGGAATAGGAATGGTGGTGTCAGTAGGAGAGACCAATGGGATGTGGAAACAACTGGCTGAATTGGCTCTTTATCCTTTACTACAGAATATGTATCATCAACATTTATTTTCAACTTTAACTTCTTTATGGGCACTTGGATACTTTTTCTTTGTACTACTTCCTTCCTCTTCTAACTCACATGAGTAGTCTCCTTCATCAACTCCTTCATATAGTAGTCTCTGCTAAGGAGCCATGTGGAATTCATGGCCAAAACATTTGAAGTTCTATCTAAAATAGTCTTCACTTTATTTTCACCAAAAACAATCACTTAAAGTAGGGCATGGTCTCCCTTGCTGCATGAAAAGCAACATTGGTTACAATTTCATCATCTTCCATGTCCTTAGGAATTATGGCTAGATCAAAAGTATGAATTTGCTTAATAGTTAGCCTATTTTTGTCTCTTATTATCACATTAAACTCATCTTTGTAATTAATCTAAAATTCCTCAAGTGCAAGAATGTGCATATATTCTAGATAAATTGTATTTTGGGCCACCCCTCTCCAATTAAAATTGACTCTTGTTTTGAAGTGTGTTTGGCTATAATTGTGATACATCTCCTTCTACACATTCTTTTCCTTGTAAATACTAAGATAATGGTAATGACCAAAAACAATTGGAAAATTGATATCAAGACGGTGAGCCTTTGATTACAAATCACATAGTTCAAATAGCTATCTGCGTAATTCCATGAGGATCCATTTATCACTTGGGTATCTAGGTAACTTGACTAATATGCCTAAGAAAACTCCCACTTTGATGTATGTGAAATTGAGAAACTAAATGAAAATGCACCCAAACTATGAAGTTGCATCCCATGCTACATTAGATACTCTCTTGTGCTTCAGAGCTACATTCAACTTGCAAATGATTTCATAGAATAAACTAGCATTCACTACCTTATAATGATTTTAGTACTCAAAAAGGACCAATTAGGGGTAATAATCATATATTAACACAATTTACAATGTGGATTTTGTATTTAGCCTTGAAAAGGCTCCACTTGAAGTTGTTGTATACACCAAATATAAGGTCATATTGAAATCAAAAGTCTATAATACACTACTTAACTGTCCATCCATGTTATTACATATCATCCTCGCACACATACATCCAAGTTGAGAAACACTTGGCATTATTTTCACCATTTATCTTAGATAAAAACTTAGTAATGTCATCTACTTCCTGAACCAAGTTTGATCTTACTATCTGCTTCAAAAATATCAAGGCTTGCTTCACTTTATTCAGATAATTTGTGTTCATTATTTTGATGCACTCTATTGTCTTAGTCTCTCATTGTATATTAGCTTTTTCCATAGATATATCAATTGCTTTTGATGATGTTGGAATCTTCAAGCAATAGTTAAGATATTGAACATCTAACCTTATCACTATGTTAGCAACAACATCTCTCATAGTCCTAGATAGAGAGTCATAATATTTGGCACATGTTAAGACAAATTTTGGAAGTTGAGTTGATCTTGGGAAATTTGTATCTTGCAGAATATTGCTATTAGCCATAACCTACATGAGCAGAGTCTTGATTGCAGTTTTGGATCTCTCCAATAATTTGGTCATAAATATATGTCCCATATTTGTATCACTTATTTTAGTCAACTTATAAGTGATACATGATTGAATAGGATATCCCTTCTACTCATACTTCATTTTTGGTTCTTTCGATTTGGCCCTCTTAGCTTTTGATTTACCTTTCCTACTTTGGTCAGAGATCTCTTCAAGTGCCAACTCAGGGACTTCTTCAATTTGTGTTTCTTGAACTTCTACCTTAGCTATTTCTTCTTTTAATCTTTTTGATCCTTCTGATCCTGGCATTGGTTTTGACTACTTTTAGAAGAACTATATGAGTGATTGTCAACACTTAGTAACTATTCCAACTGGTTTTGAAGTGAAGAATCAAGTTATTGTTTTAAATAGGACCCCTAAGCATGATCTATGTTTCAAGTAGTAGAAATTATTGAAAAACCCTAAGTAACTCATAGTAAGCAATAGGGTATCACAACCCTGGATTGGTCTAGATGATCTACAATTATTACGTAATCAAGAATCTAAGTTTCTTATGGGTCATCAAGAATTTAGGTTTCTAGAAGGCAACTTCTTCAGGTTTGTTTAGGCAAGTAACTTGGGTTGGGAAACTCAAAGTAGAAGTTACTAGTAGTGAAGAGTCCAAATTTCACTTGGGTAGTTTAGTGGGTTTCTCAAGGATCATGACTTTGGATTTATCAGATCAAGCAACTATGGTTGGAAATGTTGAAGTAAAAGCAATAAGTAGTTATAACTCTGAGTGGGAAGGGTACTTGAGGTTTCAAGTTTCTCAAGGGTAGTGACTTGGGGTTAGGACTCTGGATGAATAGGTAGTAGTAAAGAACCCATGTTTCTCATCTAGTCTCAATAATTAGGTTTTCAACCTAGGGCTTGATCTCTACAACATTTTGAGGGGTTTTTTTATACACTTGGTGTTTCAAGAATTCTTACAAGGTTTTTTACAACACCACTCAAGCATTTAAAAGTATCAAATAAATGTGATAAAAACAAATACAAGTAGTGGGACCTTTGCGGTGGTGAGTGGAAAACTACCAAAGAAGAATAAGAAGAAAATAATCAAGATGAAGGCATAAAAACACAAAAGTAAGATTTACATACCTTAAACACAAATGGGTCTCAAATATTTGACTAAAAAATTACTCTATAAGGTCAAATAACATAGCTCAGGGTTCACAATTGTGTCAACTTAGTTAGACAACTTGAATGATAGGTGGAAATAAGGTAAAAATTATTGATATCTATATTTTCTAATACATTTATGAGATTTAGTGGACATGTGTGAAGGGGCCACATAAGCCCTTGTCTTTTATCTAGTTTTTCAAACTGATTTTCTAAATTTGGCTTTTGGGAGTTAAGCATCTTTGAAATCCCTAGTTGGTCTTGGCTGGTGGGTATTTTAGGTTTAGAAACCTCTATTACTTTTACTTATGGCTTTAGATGAGAAAATTTCATTTGAAAACCTTATTTACTTTGTGCAGTGTTTGATAGACTTTCAAGATAACTTTACTTAAATTTTGATGTAAAGTAAAGTAGTTTAACAATTTTGGTTTGCACTAGATAGTGCAACTTGAAGTTGTAAGACTACTTTTATTTTTGTTTATTAAGTAGAGTAATTTGGAGAACCTAAGTTGTATTAGAAATGAGTCCTAACACTTATATTTTTGATCTTCTAGGAAAGATGAGTAAATAGGTTTTTCAGTGATGGCCTCAAGCAGATGCTTTCAACCTTTTGGATTATTCTTGAAGAAATTGAGAAAAGGAAACAATCATAAATAAAGTTACTAAAGACTAATACTTTATTCAGGGGACTAGTTTAACAAGGACAACTAACTCACATAAGATAAAATGCAAAATTTTAAATAGGGGTAACCCAAAATTTTAAGTTTGAAATTTTGAGGACACCAGCTAGTTCTGACTAGGGACATCTTTGTTTCTATCATGAAGAAGATAACAAGGGTGAGATCCCAATATTTTTTGTTTTGCATCTTATCTATTGGGTATAGAGTCTTTTACAAAAACTCAATCATAAAAACACAAAACAAACAAACAACATAAAATTGATAACAACAAAATCGAAAGAAAGATCAAAAACTTTATTTATATACATACAGGTGTTACCCTATTGCTTAATTATATTAGAGCTTCAAGTGCTACCCACTGAATGGTAGTAGTAATTCAATCCTATCCTGATAAGCTAGGATGAAGTTATCCTTTCTAGCAATGCTATTTATAGTAAAAAGTCCTTTCCATAGGGAGTCAAATTTGCCATTTTTCCCTTTTTTTCATTCTATTTATCCCACAAGAGAACTAAATCACCAATTTCAAACTATCTATCTTGATCCCTCTTATCAAAGATCTTTAATTTCATCTGAAGATAAACCAACTAGTCAACAACTTGAACATAAACCTCTTGTAGTTTAGTGATAAACATGATTCTCTTTTCTAGCGAATCTTGATAAGTAACATCTTCAATAGCTTTGGACAATTACAAAGTAGACAACTCTATGGTTATTTGTATCTCATCATTTTTTCCATATAGCAACTAAAAAGGAGACATACCTATAGCTTTCATTAGGGTGATCCTATCAGCACAAATTACATCAAACAACTTCTTGTGCTAGGTTTGTTGATTGTTATCTACCAACTTACAAATAATGGTCATCAATTTTTTGTTACTTGATTCAGCTTTTTCATTTCCCTAAGGATAGTGATTTGAAGCATGAACCAAGTCTATTCTGTATGAGTAACAGAAGTCAATTAGTTCCATTGAAGAAAAAATAGCTGCATTATCTGTTACTATTTTATGTGAGACATAAAACTTTACTACAATGTTCTCTTTGATGAAGTCACATATAACTTTAGAAGTGGCATGCTTGATAAAAATGGCTGCTACCCACTTGCTGAAATAATCATTTGCAGTCAAAACATAACAATGTCTAGCATTCAAAGAAGGATTCAACATACCAATAAAATCCATTCCCCACTATTGAAATGGATCAACTATTATAACTGATTTTAATGGCAAATCAAGTAACTTTACACATCCCATAAAATGCTAACATTTTTTACACTTAGCAACCCAATCAAAATAATCTTGAAATAGAGTAGGCTAGAAGTACCTTGCTCATAAGATTTTATGTGTTGTAACTCTTGCTGAGAAGTGACCTCCACATTCTTTGTCATGAAACTTCTCCAATAGTCTTGCTTGTTTCTCTTTGTCCACAAAATGAAATAAAACACCATCAATTCCTCTTTTATACAAACCATTATCCCAAAGGACATAATCCTTTGATTTGATCTTGATGGTAAATTTTATTTACATGTTAGATTAACTGACATTATCCATAATTTAGGAAGTAGGAAATCTTGTTGTACCACTCATCCATGGGATCAATGAAGAGCACCATTGACAAATCTCCATTTGATTCAGCTTGGAGTGAAGATGTTGCCATATATGTGTGATTAGATTTTCTCTCTATCATTAATTGACAAAGGCCTCTCCCTCTCACTAGATTTGTAGGTTTGATATCGAGATCAAACTCTTGCACCTTAGCTACCCAAGTACCTCTTAGTAATCCTATCTCTTACTATGTTAGAATTGATTTGAATGTAGTATCAGGTATGTAGACTTTAGTATGTGAAGACAAAATGTAGTACCTAAAAACTTTACATGCTTTGACTATAGCAAAAGCATGTTTTTCCATCTAAGAATATTTTAGTTTAGAGATATTCAATGGCTGATTAATTAAATTTATAGGGGATTTAATTCCTTCATCATTATTCTATTAAAGTATAGTTGACATGGTGTGATTAGAAAAATAATAGTAAAGAATTAATTCTTTACTAAAATTAGGGGAAACCAACACTGGGGCTTCATCTATAGTTACCTTAATTATTTCAAATGCCAACTTACTTTCAACATTCCATTTGAAGTCTTACTTATTTTTTACCATATCACAGATGTGGTGAGTCAACTTAGCAAGATTAGGAATGAATCTTCTAAGAAAATTGACCTTACCAAAGAATGAGTGCACTCCTTTATTAAAGGTAGGCATAGATAAACTCCAAATAGGTTTGATTCAATCTAGGTCAATCTTTGTCCCCTCCTTTGAGACAATGTGACTAAGGAGTTTTCCTTCAGTCATAGAAAATATTTATTTCTTTGGGTTTAAGGAAATTCCATGTCTCCTACATTGGATGAGTACTTATTCTAGATCAACCAAGTGATTACCTCTTTTTCTGGAGAAAACTATCAAGTCATCAGGGTATACCATAAGACTCTTGTTCTTCAAATGGAAAATGATAGATCCATTGCTTGCTAAAAATTTTCTCCAGCATTGATAAACACAAAAGGCATTTTTCGATAAGCAAACATCCCTCATGGTGATGTAAAAGTTGTTTTATATTGATCTTCTTCAGTAACTTTTATTTGATTGTATCCTAAAAATTCATCCAACATGGATAACATCATTGAACCTATAACTACTGTAAGGTATGATCCATAATGGGCAATGGATAATTATCTTTCAGATAGGCTTGATTCAAATTGTGTAAATTAACACATAAGCATATTTCTCCATTTTTATTTCTCACTAGAACAATATTTTCTAACCATTCTAAATGATGGATACAATAGATGATATTTGCATCAAGGAGATTTTGTAGCTTATCATAAATAGTACCTAATATAGTCAGATTATGATGTCTCAAATTTTGATTGAATGGATTTACTTCTGTTTGAAGTGGAATATAATGTTGCACCTCATCTGGATGGAAGGATTTTAGGTCTTTGTAGGACTAGGTAAACACATCAATGTACCTTGTGAGAATCTTGATGAATGCTTATTTTTCTTCTTGAGAGTAACATTTGTCAATGTTGACCATCTTAGGTTCTTCTTCGCTGCCCAAATTAATTTGCTAAACTTTTGGGAAAGAACTATCCCCATATTCTTTATTTTTCTTTAGAAACTTATCATGCTTGTTAAAGATCTCTTCTAGACAAACTAACCTTTTAAGAATCTTATTTCCTTTCATTTGAATTATATCTTGACTATGAGTAAGTTTAGGGTCAATGATACCTATTGTTGTTTTGTGTGGATGTGAACTATTTTTGTCAAAGTACAGTCCCTCAAAGTTGTGTTATTCCTTAAGAAATGTAGCTATTTGTTTATCATTAAGAAATGACCACTGGTTGACATTGTCTATGACCTTTGGATGATAGATCATTTCCACTTTATAGTTACCTTCTCAAAATAGTGTTGGCTACTACTCTAACCTAAGTAGAGATGTAGTAACCATAAGTGAATCAGCTATAGAGTTATGATCTCGAGGAATTGAGTTGATTAAGAAAGCTACAAAGTCAAGTGTTGCACTTAATACTTGGTCACGGTATTGTTTCAACTTATCTTTCTTCACCTAGTACTATCCTCTAAATTGTCTTCCTATTAATTTAACATCCCTTTATGCTTTAAGGAGTCTTACTCCTTTTTCATTTGCTTGTTTAAGTCCTAGAAAGAGTGCCTCATATTCAATTTTATTATTAGTGTTTTCAAACATGAGTTTTTAAGAATAAGGATATATTTTATCATCAAGAGATATCATTACTACCCTTGCACCAAAACCAAGAAAACTATATCTACCATCAAACTCTATTCTCCATATATTATCTTTATCTTCTTCTTCTACCTCCTTTGGTTCTTGGATTTCTTGGCCCATTTCAAGGTAGTAAACTCCATAGTTAGATTCTTCAAAGAGAATATGTGACCTTGGGTCATCATATTTAGAAACTGTGTATTTGGATTTATTTTTAGGCTTGAGTCTCTGATTCACCCCTTTGATTGAAATGTGAGCACATAACCAATCCATCTTTACTTCTCCCCCCAAATCCTTATATAAGTTTCTACTTAGCAACATTATATAAGAGATAGGAATATCTGCTACCAAAATTTTCATTTTGAGTCTTTTATCTGGGAAGGCTGGTAGAATAGCTTGAGCATCTTTGATCTATGCAATTAGGGGAACTTGTCTCTCCATTGAGTAACATTTACCTATTGTCTTAGTAAAAATGAGACCAAGAGAATCAACCACCTTAGCTGACATAACATTATCTGAGGCTCTAGAGTCCAGAATGTAGTTGCTTAACTTGAACCCATTAATTAGATGAGAGACATAGAATGGCTCTATCCATTTAGATGTACAAGTAGGTGTAGGAAAAGTAGCAATAGCATTATTCTAGAAATAAAATTGTGTGGGATTAGGAAAGATACCCTTAGAAGCATTAGCTGAATTATTTGACCCTTTGCTTTGAACATACTCAACTAATCTATTCAACTGATCTGGATAAGATCTCAAGTACTCATCTTTTGACATCTAAATTTTGGTTTCCTTTATATGGTCAATTATGTCAAAAGAGGGAATAGAAGAAGATAGAATATGATTAACATCAATAATATGAGTTACTATCTTATGAGTTTGAGAAGAATAAGTTGTATATTTATCTTTAAAAGCTAAAGAAGGTAGAGTACTACCTCTCTTAAGAATACTTACATCTGATCTAGAATCTCCCTTCTCTTTATCTTCTTCTTTGGAAGATTTCTCACTAGCTTGCTGAGTCTGTGACCTTGTAAACACTGTAAATAAATGACTATGATCTTTAAATGCTTCTTCATAATCACTTTCTAATTGATATTCTGGGTAACCTATGTTGGAGTCACCAGTAAGATCGACAAAGTCATCTTCATCAACAAGACTTTGATGAGTATAATCAATCATCTGATCTTCTTTATTCATCTCAACATGATTTTTGAGAGCATATTCAATTGCCAATATTTGTGTAGGACCAAAAATATGGTTCTTATTCTAATTATTATTAAAATTTTGTATAGGTGCATTCCTAGTTGGAGCAACAAGATTACCTTGAGTAATTTAACTTTTGACTTAAAGCAATTCTTTAGCCAACTTATATAATAGAGGATCAGTAGTATGTGATGTGCATGAAGAAAAAGAGTCTCCCTTAAAATTTATTTTTTGATCTTTTCAGCCATTATCAAATCATCTTCAACCTTCATAGCAATATTTTGAGTTGTTAAATCAACTAGTCATGCTCTTCATAGTTGATAACTAATTGGGAATTGATGAAGAAGCATTTTTTATTATCTCCAATGGGTAGTACAACTTGGGGAATTTTTTAGAGTAGCAATAAAATCATGCATGTGATCATGTGGTTCCTTCTTGAGCTGAGTCAGTTGGGTAAGTTGTATATGTGAATCTTCAACAATTTTGAATCTCTTTTCAAACTAATCATGCATGGTATCTCAATTGACTATAGTGTGAGGAGGAAAATGGTAAAAGCATTCTACAACTAAGCCATGCAAGGTTTCAATGAAGAGTCTGATTGAGACATCTTCATGTTCAACGTCAATTACTTCATAGGCTACAAAGAAGGCAACCAAGTGGTCATCTAGATTTTGTTTTCCATCACCAATGAATTTTTGGAAAATTCTTTTTTTACCCTTTAGGAAAGTCATGAAGAGGGGGATTCAAATGCAGAGGTCCAATTTCTACCCCCAAGGGATGAGAAGTGGTTATACCATTCTTCTTGGAATGAGGAACTATGGATTAGTTATTTAAATTATTCCCAAGGAATTATGATGTAGCTAATTCATAGGAGTTGGTGTTTATCTCATAGGTGAGAGACTATCTCTTTATGTTCTAGATTGAATAGGAAAACTAAAATTGAACCACTCTTACAATTCAAAGAAATTGCATGTTTAACCTTGAGCTCTCCTTGCTCTAGTAAATGGTTGATTTACTAGTTTCAAATGTAGAATTTCTTCTGAGGATTACTCTTAACAATTTTATTTATAAATAAAGACTTGGGTGGTGGTTAACATACATGCAATAAGTTTAAGATAAAAAAAATTTAAAATGAAATGACATGCAGTTGTCTAATAAAAATCAACATATTTATGTTTGGAAAGTGAAGTTAACTTCAACAAGATCATGTTTTACTCAAAAGTACGCAACTAACTCTGCATGCAACACTTAAGGTAAATGTTTTAGAATCCACATAAATTATGAGAAACTAAAAATTAACTACATCTAACTCAACTTGAAGGAATAATCTATTTTTAGATTTGAGAGTTTAACTCTTCATTCCCTGATAGAGTCACCAGAAACTATTGGCTAGATATTTTGTAAGCTAACAAATTACTTAGGCAGTCATGAGATTAAATCACTTTCATTTAATAGTGAATATCTCATGTACTTATGTATATTTACTTCTAATTATCTATTACTCATATTTATTCACAAATTATATAGATTATGTGCAATTTGCTTTGTTTTTGGGGTATTACTTTAATCACAGTGTTCATGGACCATAACAAGGTGATTTTTTAGCAAGTAGTTATTTCAGAGAATGTGTAAATACAATTAAAGATGGAAAACTAGAATGTGTGGGAAAAAAGAATTTGTACTTTATAATAAGTAGTTTTATAGATCTTATTGAATCCACACAAATAAATAAACATTTAAGAGACGATAATATTTTCAGCAAATGACTAAGAAAGACTAGAATTCACAATCAAATTAAAGATAACACAAATTTTACCATTTTAATCTTCAAAAATCCACAAAATATCTCTTGAGACACAAAGTTACACAAAAAAAAACTTCTTTCTCATTCACTTAGAACCAATTTCATACAATGAAAAACTCAAAAATCTAAACACAAAGTTTTAGATAGCTTAAATTATGTTTCTTTAGTTACAATTGCTATGCAAAAATTATCATCATCCCTAGGCATGCAAGCATGCACTTATATTTATACAAAAATAGATGCCAGATTCTAATAGGAAACAAGTTCTCCAAAATCAATGTGCTGCATTAAAATCAAGAACTATTGAGAGGCGTCTTCCTCAGATTTTTCCTATATGACATGTAGCACTTCTTGGTTTTGTTGTTTGTATTGAATACAAATACTTTGTATGTCTGATAGTGTTTACTTAAGTAATTTACTCTTACAAGATGAATTAAAGTAATGGCATTTAGCCAAGTTACTCGAGTCTTACAATTTTACAAAGTAATATACCTCAACAAGTAAATCTATTAAATGTCTTTACTCAAAAGTAATTTCTTCTAACAAAGCTACTTTACAAATAGAAATAATATAATGGAATAAAATGGAAATAAGAAAGAAGAAATTATCATAAATAAGAGAAATAATAATTATTCCACGTCGTAGACTTTGGATCTACATTTCTCTCTATACTTAATGTGTTGAGACATCATCAACTATATTACTACATCATTGAGTTTAGCAAGTGATTGCCTTTCCATCTCAAATCTTAGCATTTTCTTTTCTAGTCTTCTATTATGACCTTTTACCTTTTCATTTTTTGGCTCAAGTCTTTTTATTTCATGTTGACATTTGATTAACTCCTTAATGCATTTAGATGTGAAAGGAGTTGTGGCTTTGTCCATTAACTATTTGAATTACTCATATAACTACTCTAATGTCCTTAGAACAATATCAGACCAAATATTAATAAGACCACAAAGACAATCTTATAAATTCAACTTCTCATTGTCAGCTTCTTTCTCCAAAGTCTTCATTTATTCACACATTGTTTCTAGAATACACATATGAAAAGATAGGAGATATTCTTCTTGTTTTACCTTCTTTACAGATCCTTCTAGAACAATATTCTCCAATCAAAACTTTTTCACTCAATTTCCTTATTGTATTTAGACTCTCCTGTTACAACTCAATAATTCCATTTTCATTCTCAATTTCCTTCATTATGGCCTTTATCTCTGCTAATTTCTTCAAAATATCAGCATAAACACCTAAAACTTTAGGGAAGAGCTTCTAAGCATTTTTATGCATATTTTCCATCCACTTATCAATGGCCTTAGCTTTATCTCTAGTTTCTTCCACCTCAATTATTACTTGTTGGCCAATTGAATCTCTTGAAATAATATATTGTTGTGGAACTATCTTGGCAACTTTAGCTATTATTTCATAAAATTAGGCATTCTATTTTTTCAATTTAGCCTTAGCAACCTTCTCTTCATCAATTTTCTTAAAGAGAGTGTTAATTAATGTTTGGGTATCCTATTTTAGGCCTTTAATGGTAACTTCCCCAAGGGATATCTTTGAAATTGTTAAGTCACTTTCAATGACTTCTTCTTTGCCCATTCCCTGTGGTGGAACTGATATCTCTATAAACTTCTATCCTATAGATTCAATTATTAATTTTGAGGTTACCTTGGTAGACTTAGGCTTATTTCCTTTCTTATCAAGACTTTTCAACAATTGTAAGTCTATCTCCTCAAGATTTATTACTTCCTTATATTTTAGATTTATCTGCATTGTTAACAAAGATGAGAAGTTTGTACTAGTGGAGGTATCTGAATGAGTTGCCATTTGCTGCTAGTTGTTATTCACCACTAGCTCTTGAGAAGGAACTCTTTGGGTCTCTATCAGCTTCTTAATCTCTTTCTCTAGTTGTTTCTCCATTTATTTTTCTTTCTCCTTATCAATTTCCATTTCTTTTTCTTTCACGTTATCAATTACTACTCCCTTCTCTTTAGTTTTCTCTGCAATTTTCTCTCTCACTACCTTTACTTATTTTTGTCTCTCAAATTCATTTTATTTCATTTTGTCAACTTTCTTCACCTTTTAAATCATAACTTATTTCATGACTTACTTATCTGGTTCAACTGCTTCTTTTTTATTTTTTTGTGGTGCCTCCTGTGATGGGATCACTTCTTTGGCAGTTTCTTTTTCTGGCTCATTTTCAATGGTAGGTTGATCTAATGAAGGGGGAAAGGTGGAGAAGTAGATGGAGAATACAGAGGAAGAGGGACATCATTTTCCTTTTGAATTGATTTATTTGGAGGCTTGATGCTATGAGATTTTGGAGGTGGCATTAGTACTGATAGATCTATGACAAGTGTAGTAGAAGTGGGAATAGAAGGAATGGTGATGTCAGTAGGCGAGACCAATGGAGATGTGGAAATAACTAGTTGAATTAGATATTTATCCTTTACCATAGAATATGTATCATTAAAATTTATTTTCAACTTTAAATTCTTTGTGGGCACTTGGCTACTTTCTCCTTGTACTATTTCCTTCCTCTTCTAACTCACATGAGTAGTCTCCTTCATCGACTCCTTCATACAGTAGTGTTTGTTAAGGATCCATATGGAAGTCATAGCCAAAACATTTGAAGTTATATTTGAAATTGTCTTCACTTGATTTTTTCGAAAAAAATCATTTGAAACAGGGCATTATCTCCCTTTATTACATGAAAAGCATCACTGGTTACAATTTCATCATCTTCCATGTTTTTAGGAATTATGTCTAGATCAAAAGTAGAATTTTCTCAATAGTTATCCTACTATTGTCTCTTCTTATCGCATCAAACTCATCTCTACAACCAATCCAAAAGTATTTAAGTGCAGGAATGTACATATATTCTATAGAAACTGTATTCTAGGCCACCCCTTTGCAAATAAAATTGGCTCTTACTTTGAAGTGTGTTTGGGTATAATTGCGATACATCTCCTTCTACACATTCTTGGCCTTGTAAATACTAGGATAGTGGTAATGAGCAATAACAACTGGAAAATTGATAGTATGATGGTGAGCCTTTGATTGCAAATCATGTAACTCAACTAGCTATCTGCATAATTATATGAGGATCCACTTATCACTTGGGTATCTAGGTAACTTAATTGGTGCACCTAAGAAACCTCCCACTCTAATGCATGTAAAATAGAGAAATTGAATGAAAATTCACCTAAACTATGAAACTATATTCCATGTTGTATTAGATACTCTCTTGTGCTTTAGAGCTACATTTAACTTTCAAATGATTTCATAGAAGAAACCATCATTCACTACCTTATAATTCTTTTAGTACTCAAAAAGGACAAATTAGGGGTAATAATCATATATTGGCATAGTTGCCAATGTGAATTTTGTATTTAGACTTGAATTGACTCCACTTGAAGTTGTTGTATACACCAAATATGAGGTCATCTTGAAATCAAAAGTCTATAATACACTGCTTAACTACCGATCCATGTTATCACATATCATCCTCACCCATTCAATCACAACAAAGCTCCTGGTGACATCAATGGTTATAATGTATTCATACATCCAAGTTGAGAAACACTTGGCATTATTTTTAGAATGACCCTACATAACAAATAAGTAATGTCATCTACTTCTTGAACCAAGTCTGATCTTACTATCTGCTTCAAAAAGTTTGAGGTGTGATTCACTTTCTTCAGATAATTTGTGTTCATTATTTTGATGTAATCTACTATCTTAGTTTCCCATTATCTATTAAATTTTTCCATAGATATATCAATTACTTTTGATGATGTTGGAATCTTTAAGCAGTAGTTAAGATATTGAACATCTAACCTTATCAATACATTACCATCAACATCTCTCATAGTCTTAGTTAGGGAGTTATAATATTTGGCACATCCTAGGATAAATTTTAAAAGTTGAGCTGAGATTGGGAAAGTTGTAGCTTTTAGAGTCCCACTATTAGTCATAGCCTACATGAGTAGAATCTTGATTACAGCTTTAGATCTCTCCAATAATTTAGTCATAGATACATGTCCCATATTTGTATCACTTATTTCAGCTAACTTATAAGTGATACATGATTCAATAGGATATCCCTTGTACTTCATCTTTGGTTCTTTGTATTTGACCCTCTTAGATTTTTATTTACCTTTCCTACTTTGCTTTGGTATATCTTCAAGTGCCAATTCAAGGACTTCTTCAATTTGTGTTGCTTGCACTTATACCTCAACTATTTTTTCTTCTGATCCTAACATTGGTTCTGACTACTATTGGAAGAACTAGATGAGTGCTTTTCAACACTTAGTACCTTCTCTAAATGGTTTTGAAGAAAATAATCAATTTATTGTTTTAGATAGTACCTATAAGCATGATTTAGGTTTCAAGTAGTAGAAATTATTGAAAAACCCTAAGTAACTCATAGTAAGTAATAGGGTATCACAAACTCAGGTTGATCTAGATGATCTACAAGTCTTAAGCACTAAAGAATCTAATTTTCTTATGGATCATGAAGAATTTGGGTTTTTAGAAAGCAACTACTTTGGGTTTATTTAGGCAAGTAACTTAGGTTGGGAAAATTGAAGTAGAAGTTACTAGTAGTGAAGAGTCTAGATTTCACTTGGGTATTTTAGTGGGTTTCTCAAGGCTCATGACTTTAGATTTATCAGGTCAAGCAACTATTGTTAGAAACCTTGAAGTAAAATCAATAAGCAGTTATAACTCTGAATGGGAAGGGTACTTGAGGTTTCAAGTTTTTTGTGGGCAGCAGCTTGGGGTCAGGACTCTAGATGAGTAGGCAATAGTGAGGAACCTGGGTTTCTCATTTGGTCTCAATAGTTAGGTTTTCAACCTAGGACTTGATCTCTACAACATTTTGAGGAGTTTTTTGTGCACTTGGTGTTTTGAGAATTCTTACAAAGTTTTTTACAACACCACTTAAACACGTAAAATTATCAAATAAATGTGAGAAAAAAAAATACAAGTAGTGGGACCTTTGCAATGGAAAGTGGAAAATCTACTAGAGAAAAATAAGAAGAAAATAATCAAGATGAAGGCATAAAAACATAGAAGCAAGATTTACATACCTCAAACACAAATGAGTCTCGAAGAGTTGAGTCAAAAATCACTCCAAAAGGTCAAATAACATAGCTCAAAGTTTGCAGGTGTGTTAACTTAGTCTAATAACTCAAATTCTAGGTGGAAATGAGGTGGAAATTATTGATATTTATATTTTCCAATGCATTTATCACATGTAGTGGACACGTGTAAAGGGGCCACATAAGACCTTGGACTTTATCAGGTTTCTCAAATTGCTTTTCTTAATTTGGCTTTTGGGAATTATGCATCTTCACAATCTCGAGTTGGTCTTGGCTGGTGGCTATTTTGGGTTTGGAAACCTCTATTACTTCTGCTTATGGCTTTAGATGAGAAAAGTTTCTTTAAAAACTTGATTTACTTTGTGTAGTGTTTGGAAAAAAATTAGGACAACTTTACTTAACTTTTGATGTGAAGTAAATCAATTTAACATTTTTGGTTTGAACTAGATAGTACAACTTAGAGTTGTGGGACTACTTTTCTTTTTGTTTATTAAGTAGAGTAACCTAGATAACCCATGTTGTATTTAAAATGAGTCTTGACACTTAGATTTTTGATCTTCTGGGAAAGATGAGTAAATGGGTTTTTCAGTGATGGCCTCAGGCAATTTTTTTCAACCTTCTAGAGTAATCTTGAAGCAATTGAGAAAAGAAAGCAATAAAAAACAAAGTTACTAAAGACTAAGAATTTATTTAAGGGATTAGTTTAATAAGGACAACTAACTCACATAAGATAAAATGCAAAATTTTAAATAGGGGTAACCTAGAATTTCAAGTGTTAAATTTTGGGGACACTACAACCCAATAGAAATGCCTCTCGCGTAATTAGCCTTGCAATATATATGTTAAAAAAATTAAAATTAAATAGTTTATTTTATTACTATTGGTTGAATTTAGTTGATGTGATTAATTCTCTAGAAAAATTCAAGTATTTATCAGAGCCAAAAATAAGAAAAAAACATCTCCATCAAATTCATTGATTATTTTAACATTATTTTATTTATTAAAAAAGAGTTAAATTAAGGAGATTCAATTCTAATAGAGACTATCAACTATAATGAAAGATAAAGTATTATCCAAAAATCAAGGTGGAGTGTCGAGGTATGGAGGTGGCAGCTAAGCAATTGAGTGTACTGTTATAGATGGTCAAACTTTTTATGATGATGTGAGTGTAGGGTCCCACTGTATGTGGTTTGATATGATTTGGTCACTATTTTTCTTGTAGGGATTTTATTATTGAGTATGCTGATGTGAATTTTATTAACAAATATTGTCAACTATCATAGACATGATGTGTTTACTGGCAAAGTTTGTCAATTAGCAGAGAAAGACAACTATCTCTCAAACATAGATAACCATCAACAGGGCCGTTGGCTATTTAAACTAGGTGAACATATGGATGTGTAGCTGGGATTTGATAGTCTCAAGGAAACTGTTCTAATTCATAATCAAATCCAAAGGGTGGAATCATGGGGTTGACACTTCTCCCATGAAGAGAAAGGTGTTCTTGGTCTTGAGGTAGTTTCTTAGAATATAGAGTTTAGTTCAACAAAAATAGAAACTTGCATTATTTCAAGGCACATTAATGTTTGGACTAAGGCTACATATTTATATTCTATGTAAATGCTTTTAAATTCATTTGGAGAGGATGAAGAATTTTTGTTGGAGAGGATGAAGGAAACCTTCGTGAGGGATCAAAAGCCCAATATGAAAGATCAATTGCAATAGACCTAGATGCCTTACTATACTGATGTTTATATGATTTTTAAATGTATTTGATACCTAAGGTAAAGGATACTTTATTTTGAACACTAGATATTGTGACAACAATTCCAGTTTTCTAAGGAGGGCATGCGTAATCTAAAATAGATAAAGAGTGGCTTTATTTTTATTTTATTAGTTCAGATGCATAGTTTTTTTTGGTCATGAGAGTTGTTTTCAAATATTTATGTCTTCTAGTCTACCTCTCAATTTGAAATTAGTGTATAAATTGATAGAGCCATAAAATTTTGACATGATAATGCTAAGTGGTGGTGAAGTTTGTTAAGTTCTCTAGATAGCTTAGATGGTGGGAATTGAAGAATAATGAGCCTTTTCATATAATCCATGTATCAACATCATGATTTTGCATGATAAATAGTTTCTTGAATATAACATAGTGTGTGAAATCATAAATATTTGCTACTTGGAAATCATGTTCACTCTGGATAAATGGCGATTTCATGTTTATGTTTTCCTCCGAGAATTGTTTACTATTTTATTTGAAATTATAAAGTTGTTTTTTATTTTATTTTGAGTGAATTCAAATAAGTATGCAATATTTTTTAAGATAGTAAAGAATTATTGTGCCCCGAATGGGTGATTTTATCTTATTTTCTAAAATAATTTTTCATAAGGCATGATGCATTGAAGATGTTTTCAAATACATATATGATTTTTTTGTTGATGACCATTGTTATTTCCTGTACCTTTATTATTCAATGTTGAAAAGTTTTGAAATGTTGTGCATTAGAAGGGGAAAATAATTTTTTCCATTCTAGTTCAAATTGATTTCAACCACATGAAGCAATATAGTAATTCATTGCACATTGATCTTATTGGATTTCTAAAATCACACCTATATACTTGATATTTTGTCTACTCAATTGGGATTCTCTACAAATTATGTTGTTTGAGTTGTAAAATTATTGAATTAGATATTTAGTCTATTTTACTAGGGAAATATTTGCCACCTATTTTTGAAGGAAAATATTACAACAATTAGGTCACCTAAGTGTTTCATCACCTAAAAGAATCTACAAGTTCCCTGGGATGTAAATACAAATGACAAGATTTAATTTACTTATATAATGATTCCACATTTTGAATACTTGTATATCAGGGCACTCAACTACATTATTTTTGTTAGATATTATTTAATCATTTGGTAAAAAAAAATCTTCCGAGCAATCTATATTGTGTCTTATTTTTTAATTTTCATCTCAGCAGACTTGTATAGTAGGGCACTCAAATACAACAATTTTGTTATCTCTCATTTAGTCATTTGGTAAAAAAAAAATTCCCTTCACCATATTGTGTTACACTATTATGACACATGATGAGCTTCAGGTGGGACATGTGTAAACATAGTTTAATATTTTCACATTATCATTTTACTGATGGCTTGTTGATGTATCAATATCCCTAAGTGCACACATTAAAGGGTGATATGGGAATGGTGAGGGATCGAATTATGGTACTTTACAAGAGATGTTTACATACTGTTCAATCACACAATCACTACTATCAGTTTTATTTCCTTAGAGTTTCCGTTAATCCTTCCTCTTTGTCTACATTTTATCTAGATTTGCAAGTTTCCCTATATCCTACGGTATCACCCTGGCTGATAATGTCTATTTCATACCTTTGTCTTCCTTGTATTATATCAACCACCCTAATATAGATTATAAGTATGTTTTCTAGCATTTTTATTATATTGTCCTGACCAATACCATATTGTACCAGCTAACATGTTCCAAATGTTATTGGTTTAGAACCTTATCTTGTGGTTTTATTGAAACCCAATAGGGAATATCATTGGGAGTTATTAACTAAGGATATATAGGTATTCATCTAACCATTTAAGGTCGTGAAATTAGAATAATATTTTCAAAGTGCCACTTGAGCTAAAGGAGGAGATATGAATGTCAACGAGTACACCCAAAGGTAAGTATTTCTATCCCCACACTCTTTCATTTACTTAGTAGATTAAATTGTTGATTATTAATTTGTGGATGTATGTGTGTATCCTTACTTAGGATTCTCCTTACACCCAATAAGATGGTATGGATATAAGGTTACTTAATCTTGAATTTTATAACCTTAGATTACATAGACCCCTATTTAGTTGACCATTGTAGCTTACCTTGTTTACAATCACTTACACAACATTTGGTTTTCTTTTACACCACCCTTTACAATCATTTAATTTACTTTAATTATATATTTACAATCATAGTTGCAATAATTCACCTTTTTGGAGGTCTAGTGAGCATTATATCCTTGTGTCATAGGCTTAGGCTTTAAAACCCTTTCTTCTTAACATTTGAGTTGTAGGTTACCCTCTAATAGATATACATATATCATTGGTCCTTACCCATGGGGTACAAGTATACATAGGATATATTTAATTGACCTTATTCAAGTCCTAGTCTATTGGTATAAAAATTATAGTTTTAGGTCATATTATCCCATGTATACACCATTCACATACTTGTTTGTTATCCCATCCTCTTTGGTGAAGTAGATAGAGTCTTTAGGCATGTCACAAATATTTTATTTCAATATCATGTTGGACTTATTTGATGTGTGGTGATGAGAAATAATTGATTATTGTGCCTCCTCATCCTAGGTGGGGCATGCTCATGCCTTTGGCTCCCCCAAATAATTATAAAATATGTTGGATGAATTTAGATCCATGGTTGGGTGTGCTCATGCCTTTGGCTCCCCTAAATAATTATAAAATATGTTGGATGAATATTGATCCATGGTTGGGAGAGTTCTCTTCTTAGGTTATTCTTTGTCACAAAGATAATCCACCACTTCCTCCATGTGATGTTTCTACTTGTATTTGATGATATTCACTATAATTATGATACAGGCATGTTATTTAGGGGTGAATCCCCAAGATTCACCTCACATCATTGGGGATGGAAAAAAGATGCATTGTAATTTTCAATATAATGTGATGTGATGTGTAATGGTTTTCATCTATTTATATTGAGTCACAAAGACCAAAGATGCATAATATTTGCATCATGGTTGGAAAGCCAAATTTTACCATACTAAAGTTAATTATACCCACCATTAACATGTAACATGGTCCCAAAATACATATTATTTTTATATTTTCACATTTATCATATATGGAATGTATATTTGTATTAAGATTCACAAATTTTATTTTATCTTGAAACAAATTTTATTTAACCTGTTTGGAGATACACGTATAGATATCAAATACATAGTTCATGCAATTAGGAATGTGGACATATGTTTATAATTATTACTCAAAAATAATTGAAGCATCAAATAAATATATCAAGAAGTTAAGAAACTAGTCCTATTACAACCTAGAGATTCGATAAAATCAATGGTAAAAAATATTACCATTAACATTGAATAAACACTTATAAACATTGCCAAATTGAGAGCCTTTACATATGTTACAATATAAACTTCAAACACCACCATATAAAATCAAAGAAAAAATTCTAATGTAGGATGTGACACCATTTATCACACATATCCAAAAGCACAATCAAAATTTGGATTGAGAAATTTATGCAATATCATTGTTAAAATAAATGTAATATCCATGGAATTAGATTAAAATATACTTGAATACATCATATTTTAAAACCATAATGACCTTAATACAATTTAAACTTTATTTAATTCTATTGAGCCCAAGTCAGAGGTACCACCATGGCACATGTAATATTTAGGTCACAAATGGTCCCCATCCCGCATCCCCTCAATCCCTATTACAAGAAGACCTATGAATAGGTCCACATTGCAAACAAACATTTGAACAAAATGTAAAAACAAAGGATTTGTAAAATGAACAATTTATAGTAGCCAAAAGGCTTAGTCCAGGTAGAGATAACATGATTTCTACATAAGTGATGATTGTTTTATTAAGAGCATCCATACAAAACTAATTAGTTTTATTTCATTTTACTAAATTCCAACCTGACTAGGAATATTATTCACTTATAAATAAATTTTCTCTATAGAAAAAATGAAATATTTAAATAAAATTGAGAAAAAATGTATTACTAGGGGCAAAGATACTATAAAATGGAAATGGCCAAGATCTGGTAGAAATAAAAATTTAGATTGAAAACTATAACCTTATTGTAATGTAATATCCCCTTTAGGGCTAAAAAAATTAACAAAGGGGTTATCCAACAAACCCTACTTGAATATGCAATTTTTTAGATCACAATACCCTAGCTAAAGATGTGTTTTTCTAATTTTTCTAGTAAAACCCTAGTTATCAAACCCTCATAAAAGATGTAATAAATTACTCCAAAACCATAACAATAATTTAACAAATTTTTCAATGAATATTAAGGCATTAATTCAACATACCAAATTTATCTTCCAAATCATCAATATACATAAAAATTATAAAAATTTATGGAGGCCTTTTCATAAAAAAAATCAATATTTTGTGATCAAATAATTAAAGAAAAATATAAATAATTACAACCAATAATTTAGGCATAAAAACTAGAGTTTTCCAATGCATATAGATGGAAACAAATCACAAAAATTACCAAAAATGTTATGTTGTTCAACACATTTTAGGTCAATTTAGACCTTGGAGACCACTCGCCCACCCTAGAATGGTGGTCGCTAGTCTTCCTAAGGGTTTTGCTATAAACCTTAGACCTTGTTTACCATTCTTCAAACCTTATTTTTTCTTGCCACATCTCCAAGTGATGTCTTCTTCTTGTTGTATTTAGAATTGGTGTTCAAAACACCCTAATGTGACAAATATGATCACTAAAACCTCATTATAAAGTTACCCACGGATTATCAAGGGTTTACATCCTCAAATCTAGCCACTTTGAAGGTTTTTTTCTTTAAAGAATAAGTCAAGAATATTTTGTGCTTTAACTCAAAAATACAATTATTCAAAAAGATAGTCTAACCCCCTCAATGAATCCTCAACTTCTTTTTATATCCTTCCCTCCAAGAGGATCATTCCATTTTGGAGGGAAATGTAAACCATTTAAAAAGATCAATTCCTTTATAACTCCCACTTAAGATCTTGGAGCACTCATGACTCTTAAATTTCCCCACTTAAGTGAAAATTAGAAAAATAAAATACTTTTTGAATTTCACAAAAATAACCACACATTTCCCTTCTCTTTTATCTTCCCTTAGCCTTGGGAAACAAAGGAAATTAGGTTAAGGGTCTTCTTAAAATTTATGTCCAAAAGGGAGACATGGTAATCCTCTCTGCCCAAAATTGCTTGTCCTCAATAAATTTTAACATCCACGGGGTTGTTCTAATTTTGGATTCACATTAAACTCTTCTCTAGCCTCTTCACATAGAAATAAGGCCTTATTCTTAGGTTTTTTGTTATTGTATCTATAAGAAAAATTCTTCTTGCATGTGTTGGAAGCATTATGCTAGCAATATGTTGTATTCCTCTCTCATATAAAAGGCTAACCTAGTTGTATTCCTCATTTACAAGCATAAAAATGTTGTTTTTACACTCTTGAATAACCTCCAAGCTCAAAATTATGGACATTCCTTAGGCTGGAAACTCCCTTAATATGGTTGGAACCCATTCTTTAGTTACCATCCTCATGTGACCCTTTATGATAACTTTCTTCTATATATACACCTTAGAGTGGGTGTTCTTTTGGATGGTACCCAAATCTGATCATGCACATAGAACAAACATGTTATTGGAAACAAGAGTGTTTAGAAACACTTTTTTTTATCAGTTCATCATGTATTATAAGCATGATATTAAATCCTCTTCTATGCCTTTTATGTTACTCATAATTTCTCTTCACACAAATTCCCAAGGGTTTATTTATGTTATCCTAAACATGGCTATTGATGTACCTATAGAAAGAGTGCTACTCACATGTGTTAGAATGGCTATGATAGTAGTGTATTGATATCCATATTCCCAGTAAAGGGTTGTCCTTGTTGTACTCAGTAACACCAAGCATGGGATAGATGATAATATACTCCCAATTTGCTTTCAAGTTTAGAATTTTGAACATCCCTTGGGTTGGAAGCTCCCCAACATCTTTGAATTCCACTCCTTTCTCATGAACAAATAACCATCTAATTTTGTGAGAGAAATGACATGTACATCCATGTATCATATAATTTTTTGGATGTAATCATTCATAACAGTCTTGTCATCAACCTTAATTGTGATAATTTTTAACAACTTACCTTTTTGAAGTTCCTTTTTGTAACTAACCTTAAAACTAAATTTGGTGACCTTCAAGCTCATACAATTTCTTCCCCTTAAGTAAGTTGTATAATTGATACCCCTTATGGTTCCCTTGGTCATTTTCAACAAAGCATACACCTTGGATAGGTGGCATATTCCTCTCTTGATGGGATCCAAACACCCATTATGGATTCCAATGATCCTTAAGCCTCTCTCTTCTAGCCCATGATATGGCTCATTTTTTTTTTTTGAAACCAAAAATCTTAAACCAAGGTAAAACCTCACACTTTTTGTGAACCATTTGAGTTCCTACTTCTTGAATTCCCATGTGAACACCTTCCCAAAGAAGTCATCCTTGATATGGTGCTCGATGAAGTGCTACTTTAGCTCATAGTTCACTTCCAAGCTACCTTTTCACCTCATACCTATAAAGTGGAATATGAGTGCAAAACAATTGTATACTTATTCAAAAAGGAGTAAACATTCATACCTAAGTATTACTTCCCTAATACAAACTTTACAAATCTTGGGACACTTACCATGCTTATAGAGAGATAAGTTTCCATTATTGAATGTAGTTACCCCATCACAACATTTCCATAATTTATTGTATTAGAAGTGGGTTAAACTTTCACACTTTGAAGGTGATGTTCCCATTCAAAAAATTCAAACTTCTTGTCATAGGAAATGGGCTGATTTTTTATAATTTGAAAGGGTTGTGTTGACCAAATTTGATCCTACAGGGCAAATTGGGACCCCTATAGGTAAAAATTTGATTTTTTAGGTGTTTATGGGTCTAATATTTGGTCATAGGGTGTATTATATGTCTTTTTATGTTATTCCATATCACATTAGCTTTGGTCATTAGTCATATTAGTCAATATGTCATTTTGAGTCATTTAGAAGCTATTTAGGGGTCATAAATGCAAGTGGCATAGTTTTAAAGGTATCAAAGTGTCTTAAGTTCATTACAAATGTCCAATAAGTCAGATTACCTATCAATAATGTTATTCCCATCTGAAATGTGTAGGTTATCTAATTAAAGATCAAGAAATCAACTTAAAAAGGGAGAGTTTTACACTTGTACGACCTATGAGAGAGTTTGACATATGGGATAAAGTTTTAAGATGACTATTCAACTTCATAATATTAATTTACATGATTAAAATACTCTATAAATGCTAAAAAGGGTCCAAAACCATTTTTTTCTTTCTTTGCCTTTCTAGACAAACAAAAGTGATCAGTAGGTTTGTGCTTGGTATGGATAGTTGGAGAAGTTCCAGGTAAAATGCCTTTGGGGGGTGATATTATACTCAGAGAGATTAATTTTCATAATAATATTTCTAGGAGTGGTCAAATATACTTTATGAACCATATCTAACAAATTTACTATGTTTTTATGCTCACTGTTTCCTGCACCATATAGGTTTTGCTTTGGTTTGGACATATTTGTGCAATCTAGTTAGTTATGCTGATTTTAGATTATTTTATCACCCTCATAAAATGTTATATATGGTTTTTTTCATGTTTAAAGTTGATTTTTTATTCCAAACAACTCACTTTGTAGGAGGGTGTTGATACTGAACTTGCATTCAAATTCCACCATTTGTAAAATGCCTCTTTCTCTACAAGGGATTCTAAAGGATGTATCATGTTGTTTTAATCAGATAAATGTTCATTTTAACATCATTATTTCAAAAATTTCAACACCCAAGGTAAACATCATTGAGGTTGCACTCCATTGGCATGCACAATCAACTCCTTACTCATTCTTACTTGCAGTCATAGAGGAATCACATGTGGAGGACCTATTTAACATGATTAATCCAAGTGTATCAAATATATCATGATATTTAACACATTATAATATCAATATCATCAAATAAGAACCTATATTTGGCATAATAATGGACTATGCTTGTACTTTAGTCATATACACAGCCATAGAACATTGATATGCACATATAGGTACTTATAAAAGCTTTCAAATGTTGAAATGTGGTGTGTAAAATTTTCTCAAATTTTATATCACCATATATTATTTTGGCCTTTTTAAGACCTATAGTTGTTCATAAATATGCATGTATTACTTATTGCATGTAATTCTACACTACTACATATATATGAAAATGCTCATCTACAGGTGTCCTCACAGGACTCATCATGTTGAGAAGGATTTTTGAGATAAGATAGGTTATTGAACATGAAAATATTATATTTTTTATTGTTTTATATTGGTATAAAACTCATTAAAGGCCAAACATAATGCATACTACCCAAGTTTGTACCCACTGCCTGTACATGGAAACATCTACCTTCAAGGGTCATTAGTAGATCATGCAAGTACTTGTATAGAGGGGTTGAATCATGAGATTGAACCATCATATAAGTAATAAAATTTTGAATGTATTATAATAAATCCATGAGAGTTGATAGGTTGGCATTCCAAATATGAGGAACCTTTAAAAGGTCAAATGACTAATTCAAGGACCTAATCCCCAAAAATTCAAAATAGAAGCATGAGGCCATTTTGGTAGAATCATATGGAAGGATTGTCAATGATTTTGATGCATCATAATGTGATTATCTTGTATCCCATACATGGGATAAAATTCATGCAAAATTTTGAGGACAAATGACTAAGGGAGGAGGGTTTTTTGATGGTCCAAAATTGCATTTTTATGAACTATTTTTAGGCGGTAGCATCTATAGGATTTCAATCCTTAAGTGATATTGCACCCTAAAAGGAAAATATGAGGCACATATCAAGGTTAGAGTGGTATTAATGAGGTATGGAGTATAATAATTCTTAAAATGACATCAATTAAAGTTGAGAGTGATGGTTTTGTCATCATAAGCACCTATAAGTATCTTAAACCATGAAACATACACCAATAACTATTTGATATGGCAGTGAACTTGATCAAGGTGGTTGAAGGTGTGAACATGAGTGATAAGGTATAAATATGGATTGGTGTGGTCATAAAAACTATTTATAATATCTTAAAATTTTATACCTAGATTCCAAACATGCATAAACATCTATAGGGGTTACTATTGAGGAAGAAATAAAGACTACACAATCAGCTACTTATGACTAGGCTTGAGAACAATTCAACTCCAAAACATGATTTGAATAAAATTATAGATGAAATATATCTTGGAAGTATTATAATAAGTTATAAAATCCTAATCCATGCATTCACACATACAGGTGTAGTACATTAGAGCATCATATAGTCTACTTGGGAGAGGCCTACACATAGTTCTCTCTCCACACAGGTTTGTTTTGGTTTTCAAAGATTTTAGAAGGTAAAATGGTTTAAAAAAGGGATAATTTTTTTTAGAGAGTGTATTTAAAACCTATATAATCCTATCCAAAATTCACCATTGTTTGAAAAAAATAGGAGTGCCCTCTATTTTGTCTCAGATAGAGGGCACTCCCTTTATGAGCAAAACCCTGCATTTTTTAGAAAAGTTGACAAAAGGGTAGACCAATATTTGTTTTAAAATTTAAAGTATGTTTATTAGGTTATAAAACATCCATAAAAACATAAGGGAACTTTCATAAAAGGAAAAATCTAAATAGGGTGTTCTAAACCCTTAAGGTTGCAGTCAAGTCTAGTTAGGCAAGGTTTAGGCCTAGTGCCCAAATGGAAGGTCATTTTAATTATAGATGTAGGTGAGATTTATAAAATATTTAAACATGTTTATGGGATGAATTTAAATGTATATGATCTATTTTTTATATAATTAAATCCATTAAAATGTAATTTTGGGCTTTAAGACAACTTAGGCCTGTTAGGCAAGGTTTAGTAAGTGTCCAAATGGAGAGTCATTCAAATTTATAGCCTTATATGATCACTAAAATGCATTTGATAATGTTTAAATGGTAAATTTAGATGTTAAAAATCCTCAAACTTTTAGATAAATCACAAAGGATTCCATTTTTGGGCTCAAGACCAACATTAGGCTTGTGTGAATGGAAGAAAGGGCTCGAGTGAGCAATTTTGAGTGCTCACATCTCCTCTAAAGATTTGTATGGAGATATAAAACATTTTTAGATGTTATATAGGGTCAAAAAAAACCATTTTATGTCACTGTATTTAACTTTTGATGTGATATCTCTATTAATAATGGCTAAGAGGGTAAAATAGGCCTAAACCCTTGTTAAACCCTTGTAAAGACTTGATGAAGGAAATAAAGATGTAAATATGATCTAATGGAATATTTTATCAAAAATTATGATTATATGTTGTATAATAATTATTTATGTTCCATACCATCAAGATTAGATGTACAAAATTATATGGATGGAGTACAAAATAGGGTATTTTTGACTATTTTGTGCACTGTGCATATTCTAGGAAGTTTCAAGAGATGAAATAAAGTTTTGGAAGAATATATATAATTAATATAACTAAATATGTCAATTTAATTTCTTATAAAAACTCATAAGTTCCTCAACAAGAGATCTCATCTCAGCTAGTCTAAACTAGCATAGTGAACAAGATGGTGAGAAGTGTGAAAATATCAAGTGGATGTGATTTTAAGGTTTTAATATTGCCTCCAAATACATGGAGGATATTTAAACATTTAATATACTACCTTTTATGATTTTTCATAGAAAAAATATGCCTTTTTGGAATCCAAGTGTGCAAGGTATGGGAAAGAGGAGTTTCTTTGACTACAAGCAGTGATGGGTCATTTCCAAATGATTCCAGATGACCAGGACTACAACCAATGCATGGAGAGGAATGTATAAAAGCCTTAAATATCATTACAATCATTATACTTGTCCATAATCAGTTTTATTAAGTTTAAATAGGTGAATAATGAAGGTAGTTTTCTGAGCCAATAAAGGGAATTTCATGCCACTTTTCAAGAGTTTCATGCCTTGAATATCCACTTGTCTCTTTTGACCTTACATGGTACATTTAAAAACCTATTATAATTCACATGTAAATCATTTTATTAGCTTTAAAATTGTCCTTGTGACCTTTGAACTTCTCTCTTCTCTTCTCTCTCTCAAGTTCTATGAGAACTAGCCATTTTGGCCTTTATAATTTATGCTCCACCTGAGTATGGAAAAGCCCTACCCATTTTCATACCATGGATAAATAAATACTACTTATTTTTACCTCTTAAATTATTTTTCATAGTGTGTTTGACTTGGATGATTGATCTTTCTTAGTGATGACTCTTGTGTCCTTAACATGTTGTCTCATTCTCTCACCTATTTGCAGTTAGAAAGTTTCTTCTTGTAGGTCATGTGAAGTGTTATAAGAAGTGTCAAGGTTGAGTGAGTTATAATATTCAATAATGTCATTATATAACTCTTGTCTAGTCCTCCTAGCCTAAAAATTCATCCATAACCTCATAATGAAATATTGATATGAAAAGTTGCAAATTGGAGAAGTGTATGTTTGGTTAGTCCCTTATTCTCATTTGTAACATGCAGCTAGTTGGTAGTCATTAATAAATTTGGTGTATCACATCCTTGAGGATAGTTTGATTTCAATTTTATCTCTCCTTTTTCCCTCATAAGCATAGGTGTAGTAGTGATCCAAAGTGGTACATCAAGGGAGCTAGCCCTATCTAGAGATTCACTCATTCTTAGGCTAACCCACAACCTAAAAGTGTTTCAATTGTGCCATTTGGATGAGGAGAGTTGAGACATATCCTCAAAGGGTAAAAATACAAGTGAAATTTTTTTTGGCATGCCTAATGGGACAAAGATCCAAGAGAGTGGGAAGATTATTAGTGTGTCTTTCCTCTAATTAACTTTTGTAAGCAAGCAAACTAACACCAATGGCAGCTCTGAATGATAAATTCTATTTGTAAGCATCCAAAGTATATCTTTTTGAAAAAAATTATCTATTTTTGTGTTTCCTTTGACATAAGAGGTTGATATGGATATATATAGCCAATAATCCTATCATGAACCTTCTTATATGCTTTGCTATGAATCACCTTTTACCATTCAATAGTCCTATCAAAATGGCTATCAATCCTATGAGCCATGACATCCCTATATCCCTTCATTTCCCTCTCTATATGGACACCATGTTGTTGGACAACCCTATGAGGAAGGCTACTAAGAAAACTATCAAGAAACACCTCTCTATCACTTTCAATTTGAGCCCTATCATACATATCATGATGTCTATCAACCTCAAGAGTACTCCTATGAGTCTTATCATGATAAATTAGATGATTCCATGGATTTTACACAAATATATTATTGGCAAGATGCATCTCATACTTGTGTAGGTGTTTATCTTTCTAATCAGCCCAAGAATTCACTTCCCTATGAGCTTACTAATGTCTTTCTCTTTCCCAAATCCACTCATAAGCCTTCTCCTTCATCCTATCACACTCCATCTTCAATTCATAAACCTTCCACTTCACCTCATACTACATATACTTCACATAATATTATCAATCAACCTTCCACCTCACCCCTCTTGAGGAAGAGCCCATCTTGAGAGAAGTAATTAAAGAAGAGTAAACTCAATTCATGGATGATCAAGAAGATCTCATGAGTGACTATGAGGAAGAAATCACCACAGGGAATCCCCTTGGTGAACAAAAGGACAATCCACAAGCTGATGCCTCCATATTTAAAGGTATGTGTGTCCATGAACTAGACTCTAATGCCTCCATTTTTTAGGGGAAATGTATCCATGAAGAATGTGGCCAAGACTTGAAGAGAGAGATATTTGAAGAAGAATCCATGTCTGATCATGAAATTTTGGATGACCATCTCAAGCATGAAGTGGAGATTAAAATAAAATATGAATTTCAAGTCACTCCTCAAGAAGTGGCAGTCCTAAGAGTGTCTCATAAGACCAAGGTAGAGGAAATATCTCTTGAAGATGACATTCATGAAGAAGAAGATTTATGACAGAAGTTCAATGCCATATGCAAGGAATTTGATAAGTTTGGTAAAGCTTTTTCTTCTCCAAAATATTTCATATTTGATGATAAGTTTACTGATGAGTCTAATGAATATGATCTTGAGTGTTCAATCAAACATAAATATGAAGGCCATTCTACTGGTCAAGAACCTGCTGTCATGAAGCCATTTGATGATGCTAGTGTACAAGAAGTTGTAGACACGGATAATGATATCAAGGCATATTTTGTGTTGTACCTAAAAAATATTCAAGATCTCCATCTGAGGTAAAACCACATTCAAGGATGTGGGAAATGGTGAAGGAAAGCTTGGTGCTTCCAAATATCAAGCACATTATGTCAAAGAGGAGAGCAAGGCTGATAGGACTGTCATATTTTGAAACTTGACATCAAGGGCCAAGTACATGATAAGGTTGAGAATATTTAGATGCAAGAATGTTTCATTTCCTTAGTCAACCTATATGGAGCTATTTGGTTCTCATTGAACATCATGCCAATGAAATTGGCAAACACCATGAAGAAGATGGAGGCATCAATGCTAAAGGTCAAAGGGCTACATGTCTCACTAAATCTTTCATGTCATGAAACAAGAAAGGTTTCAAACTTCCCATTTAACCTAGGAGGGAGGTATGATTAGTTGTTAGTTTTACAGAGTGGTTTGTTTTTATAATTTCCCTAAGTGCTTTGAGCACATGTGTGTGTCTTGTTAGTGTCTTCGCTTTGCTTTGTGTGTGTCCTTTATTTTGTGTGGTTGAGGTAATTAGTGGTCTTATCTTGATCAAATATTATTTTCAATGGTAAATTTCTTTTGTTGTGTCTTAGACTTTAGATGACTCCCTAAGTCCAATGTACTAATAAGGCTACTGGTCTAGTTAGTATATCAAGCATACTATCCATATGAGTCACTAATTTATTGACCAAATTTGACCCTACAAGTCAAATTGGGACCACAATAGGTAAAAATTTGATTTTTAAGGTGTTTATGGGTATAATATTTTGTCATAGGGTGTATTATATGTATTTTTATGTTATTCCATATCACATTAGACTTGGTCATTAGTCATATTAGTCAATATGTCATTTTGAGTCATTTAGAAGCCATTTAAGGGTCATAAATGTAATTATCATGGTTTACAAGGTGTCCAAGTGTCTTAATTTACTTCCAAACATCAAATAAGTCATATTCCCTATCAATAATGTCAGTACCATTTGAAACTTATAGGTTATCTAACTAAAAATAAAAAAATCAATGGAAAAGGGGAGAGTTTGGAACTTGTATAGCTTATGAGAGAGTTTGAAACATGGGATAAATATGTAAGATGACTCTTCAGCTTCCTCATATTCATTTACACACATTAAATACTTTTTAAGTGCTAAAAAGGGTCAAAAACCATTATGCTCCTTTGCCTTTCTAGACACATAAAAGTGATCAATAGGTTTGTGCTTGGTAAGAATAGTTGGAGAAGTTCCAATTTAAACAACTTTGGGAGGTGATAGGACACTAAAAGATATTAATTTTCATAATAATATTTCTATGAATTGTCAAATTTTATTAATGAACCATCTCTATTAAGTTGACTATGTTTTTTTGCTCACTATTTCTTGTACCCTATAGGTTTTGCTTTGGTTTGGGAATTTTCATACAATCTAGTTGGTTATGCTAATTATATATGTTTTTATATCCCTCCTAAAATGTTATCTATGGTTGGTTTCATGTTTCAAGTTTATTTGATAGTCCAAACAAATCACTTTGTAGGAGGTTGTTGATACTGAACTTGCATTCAAATTCCACCATTTTCAAAAGGCCTCTTTCTCTGAAAGAGATTTGACATGATGTATCATCGTGTTTTACTTAGATAAATGGTCAAGGTAAAATATTTATTGCAAAATTTTCAACACCCAAGGTAAACATCATTGAGGTTACAGTCCATTGGCATGCACAGTCAACTCCTTGCTCATTTTTACTTGTAATAATAGGGAATCACATGTGGAGGACCTATTTACCATGATTCATGGAAGTGTAGAAAAAATATCATGATATTTAACATACTATCATATCAACATCATTAAATAAGAACCTCCATTTATTATCAGAAGGGATTGTGCTTTTACTTCAATCACATACATAACCATAGAACATTGATATGCACCTATAGGTGCCTATAGGAATTTCAAATGTTGAAACATGGTGTGTAAACTTTCCTCAAATTTTATATCATCATCTACTATTTGGTACTTTTGAACACCTAGAGTTGATCATAAATATGCATGTCTTGCTTATTGCATGTAATTCTACACTACCACCTGCATATATGAAAATGCTCATCTACAGGTGTCCTCATCATGTTGAGAAGGAGTTTTGAGCTGCTATATGTTGTTTTCCATGAAAATATTCTATTGTTTAATGTTTAACGTTGGTATAAAACTCATTAAATGCCAAACATAATGCGGGTTGGCCAAGTTTGTACCAACTGCTTGTACATGGAAACATCTACCTACAAGTGTCATTAACAGAGCATGAAATTACTTGTATGGAGGGGATGAATCATGATATTGAACCATACTTAAAGTATTAAAATTTGTAAGGGATTATAACAAACCCATGAGAGTTGCTAGGTTGGTAGTCCAATTGTGAAGAACCTTCAGAAGGTTAAATGACTAATTCAGGGACCTAATCCCCAAAAATGCAAAATAAAGGCCTAAGGCCATTTTGGTAGAGTCATATGGAAGGGTTTTCAATGGCTTGGATGAATAATAATATGATTATCTTATATCCCCTACATGGGATAAAATAAATGCAAAATTTTAAGGATAAATTACTAAGGGAGGAGGGTTTTTAGATGGTCCAAAATTGCATTTTTATGAACTATTTCCAGGCAATAACATCTACAGGATTTCAATCCTTAAGTGATCTTGCACCTCAAAATGAAAATATGAGGCATGTATCCAAGTTGGAGTGGTAATAATGAGGTAGGAAGGATAATAATTCTTAAAATGACATAAATGAAAATTGAGAGGCATCATAATCACCTACAGGTATCTTAAGCCTTGAAACATACACCTATAGTTGACTAATGTGGTAGTGAACATGATCAAGGTGGTTGAAAGGTATGACCATGCATGATAAGGAATAAATATGGATTGTTTTGGTCATAAAAACTATTGATAATATATTCAAATTTTATACCTAGATTCCAAATGTGCATAAACATCTACAGGGGTTACTATTGAGGAAGAAATAGAGACTACACAGTCAGTTACCTCTGACAAGTCTTGAGAACAATTCAAATCCAAAACATGAGTTGAATAAAAATAGGATATTGAATGGATTTATTAAGGCTTATAAATGGTTATCAAAACCTATTCCATGCATTCACACATATAGGTGAAGTACATTGGAGCATCATACAATCTACTTGGGAGAGGCCTGCACACAGTTCTCTCTCCACACAGGTCTGTCTTAGTTTTAAAAGATTTTGGAATGTCAAATGGTTTGAAAAAGGTATGAAAATTTTTATATAAGGTATTTAAAACATATATAATTCTTTCTAACATTCACCATTTTTTAAGAAAAAATGGGAGTTCCCTCTATTTTATCTCAGACAGAGGGCACTCCCTTTATCAGCAAAACCATGCATTTTTGAGAAAAGGTGAAAAAAGGGTGGAAAATGGGTTATTAAAAATAAAAAATATGTTTAAGATGTTATAAAACATATATAAAAACATAAGGGACATTTCATAAAAGGATAAATTTAAATAGGGTGCTCTAAACCCTTAACATTGCAATCAAATCTAGTTGGGCAAGGTTTAGGCCTAATGCCCAAATGAAAGGTCATTTTCATTTATAGATGTAGGTGAGATTTATAACCTATTAAAAAATGTTTATGGGATGAATTTATATGTGTTTTATATATTTGTATATAATAAAATCCATCAAAATGTCATTTTGGGCTTTAAGACAACTCAGGCTTGTTAGTCAAGGTTTAGGCCTAGTGTCCAAATAGAGAGTCATTCACATTTATAGCCTTAGATGATCACTAAAATGGATTGTATAATGTTTAAAGGGTCACTTAATATGTTTAAAATCACCAAAATTTCATATAAATCACAAAGGAAGCCATTTTTGGGCTCAAGACCAACATTAGGCTTGTGTGAATGGAAGAAAGGGCTTGAGTGAGCAATTTTGAGTGCCCACATCTCTTATGAAGATTTACATGGAGATATAAGAAATTTGGAGATGTTATATAGGGTCCTAAACAACCATTTTTTGTAATTTTATTGAAGGTTGGATGTGATATCTCTATGAACAATGGCTAAGAGGGTAAAACAGGCCTAAACCCTTGTAAAGACCTAATGAAGGAAATGAAGATGGAAAGCTAATATAATGACATAGTTTGTATATAATTATGACTGGAGGTTGTATAAAAATCATTAAATATCACTACTATAAATATTAGTTATATGAAATTATACATATGGAGTATAAAACATGGTATTTTTGAATATTTTACGCATTGTGCAGGTTATAGGAGGTTTCAAGAGATGAAATAAAGTTTGGAAGGAATATATAAAATTAAGATAATTCCCCATGTAAATTTAATGCCTCATAAAAACTCATAAATTCCTAAACAATAGCTCTCATCTTAGCCAGTCAAAACTAGCATAGTGAGCAAGATGGTGAGAAGAGTGAAAGATTCAAGTGGATGTGATTTTAAGGTATGCCTAATTCCTCCAAGGAAATGGAGGGTATTGACACATGTAATAAAATCCTTTTTATAAACATGAAAAATTGATTATTTTTTGGATTCCAAGTGTGCAAGGCGTGGGAAAGAGGAGTTTCTTTGACTGCAAGCAGTGATGGCTCATTTCTAGATGATTCTATATGACTAGGACTACAACCAATGCATGGAGAGGAATGTTTGAAATACTTCCCTATTATTAAAATAATTATACCTATCCCTAATTAGTTTTGGGACATTCAAATAGAGGTGAATAATGAAGGTAGTTTTTTGAGCTAACAAAGGGAATTTCATGCCACTTTTCAAGAGTTTCATGCCTTGAATAACCACTTGTCTCTTCTAACATTGCATGTTCCATTTCACACCATATTATCATGCACATGTAACTCATTTTATTATCTTTAAAAATCTCCTTGTGACCTTTATACTTCTCTCTTCTCTTCTCTCTATCAATTTCTATGAGAACTGGCCAGTTTAGCCTTTGTAATTTATTCTCCACCTGAATATGATGAAGCCTTGATCATTTGAATACCATGGATCAATAAATATTAATAATTTTTACCTCTTCCATGACTATTCATAGTGTCCTATACTTAGATGATTTATCTTTCTTAGTGATGACTCTTGTTTCCTTAGCATGTTGTCTCATTCTCTCACTTATTTGTAGTTAGAAAGATTTTTCTTGCAGGTCATGTGAAGTGTTATAGGAAGTGTCAAGGTTTAGTGAGTTATCATATTCAATAGTGTCATTCTGTACCTATTTTCTATTCCTCCTAGCCTAAACATTCATCCATAACCTCATAATGAAATATTGATATGAGAAGATGCAGATTGGAGAAGTGTATGTTTGGTTAGTCCCTTATTCTCATGTGTAACATGTAGTTGGTTAGTAGTCATCAATAAATTTGGTGTATCACCTCCTTTAGGATAGTTTTCTTTTAGTTTTATCTCTCCCTTTTCCCTCAAAAGCATATGTGTAGTAGTGATCCAAAGTGGTACATCAAGGGAGCTATCCCTATCTAGAGATTCACCTCATTCTTACACTCACCCATAGCCTAGAGGTGTTTCAATTGTGCCACTTGGATGAGGAGAGCTGAGACATATCCTCAAAGGGTGAAAATCTAAGTGACAATAGGTTGTTTTAAATAATAATTTATTATGCTTATCGAACAAGGTGTGGAATGGATTACCACATGTTGTGGTGTCTTTTCCAACTCATAATTTGTAGCCTCTTCCCAAGGTTTGAAAGTTTCACCTAGATCCCACATAAAATCTAACCTTTGAATTATCTCCATATCCATCTCACAAAGTGAATTGTCAAAATATTTAAATTTATTTATATCCCTTTGTTCAAACCAACCTTCTTGTTGCTCAAAATCAATTTCTTATTTTTTCATAAAATACCCCAAATCAAAATCTTCTTGAAGTCTAACAAGCTCATCAATTAATTGCTCAATTTCCATTGCCCTTATTTTATTATCTTTCTCCCTAAACTTATTTTCAACATCAATCTGATTTTCTACCTCAAGAAGTACCCCTTGATTATTTTCTAAGGAGCCCTTGCTTGATTCAAGCTCGAGGGTGAGTTCTTCAACCTTAAGTTTCATTGCCTTAGATGTGTTTAAGGCCTCATCTACCAATTTGAGGGCCACATCCTTGTATTTAACCACATGAAGTTATTATAATTTTTTTATTTCTATTACATCCTTAATTTTGTGTAAATTTGTAATGATGACAATTCCCTTCAAGTGTTCCCTCTTTACATTTTTCATTAATCCTTCAAGGAACCCTTTTGTGTTGTCCAACCTTGTTAGGACTTGTACCTCCCTCTCACCTGTTACTAACAATTATTTTTTCTAATATCCTTCATGCAATCTAGATTTATGCAATGAAAGTGAACTATTGTTAAAATCAATGCAAAATTACACATCCTCTTCTACAACATACCTTTCCATAGAATTATTCTGAAATATTTTCGCTTCATAGAGTTTTTGTTCTTCCTCAATTTTGGTTTCTTTAACAACTTCAAGATTATATTTTTGAGACTTAGAAATTTTAACACTATGTTGTCCTAATATACTTGGTTTTACTAAATTTTTGTCCACTATTTTCATTTCCATTTGCTACCCACTATCTTGCTGAAAAGTCTCCCTTTGTTGGCCTAATTTTTTTAATTCTTGTGACTCATAAATTATAACACTTGGATACCTCAAAGTGTTTGACTCTGCTGCATTTTTCCCACCATTTGTAGCTCAATCTTCTCTTGTTATTTATGATTTACTATCTAATAAGACCTCAATTTTTATTTACATTATTTTACAACATTTTCACATAGCACATGTGCATCTAGAAAAATATTCTTTTCTTGTCTCAAACCCGCCAACAAGATAGATAATAATGGCTAGGAAATATCATCACTTTCACTTAATGTCAAAGTCATAACTATCTTTATATAAGTTATAACATTTTATGCATGATTTTCCTTATTAACTAAAAATAAATGTTGAAACATCTCAATAATAAATTCATCACATTCTAAATCTAACATCAAAACACATGACCCATTTTTTGCTATAGTTTATAGAATTGTAGCCCTCTTAGCCAAAGAAGGTCCTTTGCTATCATTTAGACCTTGTAAACTCTCTGTAATCAAATTCAATATCTCTCTCATGATTTTATTAGTGTAAGGAACCTTGTGAGTGGTAACTCTTGTAATTTCACTAACACAACTAGTAACTAAAAGCCTTACATTTTTATCTGGGTGTCTCAAGAGTTGGTGTTGGACCAAGCAATTCATTTAGGGTTGTAACCTCCATTCAATTCTTGTATAATGTTACTATTTTACCTTAGATAATTCATTTTATACTTCTTCCAATATGTTGGTTAGGTCACCTATTGGTTGACATGGATACTCTAGTTTCATCCCTACTCTGTAGAGCTTATGTTTCACAACTTTTTCCATCATGTCACATTAAAATTTTGATCTTACCCCACAAGTTTGCAATATTTAAGATCTAATACCACTGTAATATTGCTTTTAGGGATGAAAACTAAACTAAGGGGTTATCCAACAAACCCTACATTAAATTTCAATTTTTTAGATCACCAAACCTTAGCTAAAGATGAGATTTTTCTATTTGTCCAACAAAACCCTAGCTATCAAACCCTCGTAAAAGCTATAATAAATTACTCCAAAACCATAACAAAAATTTAATGAAATTTTCAATGAATATCAGGTCATCAATTCAACATACCAAATTTATCTTCCAAAGCCTCAATATACATAAAATTATAGAACTTTATGGAGGCCATTTCATCCTAAAATATTAATATTTTGTGATCAAATAATTATATAAAAATAACAATAATTACATGCAATAATTTAGGCTCAAAACTTAGATTTTTTTAATGTATATGGTTGGAAATAAATCAAAAAATTATGAAAAATGTTATGTTATTTTTAGCACTCAATTAGGTCAATTTAGACCTTAGAGGCCACTTGACCACCCTAAGAGGGTGGTTGCTAGTCTTCTCAAGGGTTTCATTACAAACTCTAGACCTTGTTACCCATTCACCAACCCTTATTGATACTGTACACACATCCAAGTGATGTGTTATTTCTAATTTAATTATAATTAATGTTCAAAACACCATTATGTACCAAATATGATCAATACAATCTATGTACTAAGTTTCCCACTAGTTATCAAGAGTTTTTGTCCTTAATTCAAACCATTTTGAAGGTTTTCATATTCAAAGGATAAGTTAATATTTTTATTGATTTAAATAATAAATTATATCATACCAAAATTAATATAAAAAATAATAGATCTAAAATTAACTTTGTATTGGGAACAATTCCTGTATGAGATATGTCCTTTCTACATTAGCTAGTGAACCCAAGTTTTGACAATTTTATGGAATAACATAGTAGTTGCAAACCAACATCTATGAGAACTTGTATTTGAAAATAATAATTCCAAAAAAATTAAAAATTACTGAATCGACTCCCCACAATAGTCTCAAAATGGAATACAAATTTTGGGCAAATACCCCTACCAGAACTACACAATAACACTACAAACACTACTCAAAGTATAAAATAAACACATAACACTTATAATCTGATCACACAACATTAGAGAATACTGAAATAACCTAAAATTAACACCAAAATACACTTAATATGTATTTTAACAAACCCACAAATCTGAAAATACTTATATAACCTCTTCTCACACCAATTGCTTGTATAAAAACATCAAAACTGATTGAATCTGCACTCCTTGAAGCTCTATTACAATTCCCAAGTGAAATTGTACCTCTAAATCATTGGTTTTTCACCCCAAAATCTTTTTTATCAATGATTTTCTTTCCAAAGACCTCCAACATCCAAGCGTTTTCATTTTCGGATGATAAGATGAATATTGTTCAACAAGTGAAGTTAATTAATTTGGCAAAAGATCCTTCAGAATGGAATTATAGAATATAAATAGCCAATATTTCTAAAAATTGGTGACCAAATCTAGATCATATATTTATAAAGATAAAAAATCTAATTAAAAAATCTATTATTTGTCATCTTCCTCCACTTTCCAAAACCTGCTTTAATTTTATTTTCCCTACTTTTGTCCTATTTCAGGAATTTTCCAAATTTGCTAGCTTTTATGGAGGATAAGAATGAAAAATTAATTTATTAGTTTTATTTAAAACCCACATCATTATCCTTCTCCTTAGAATACCATGCCCCACTTTGGCTAATAAATCATTCAATAATAATTTATTATTATTATTTTACCCTTATTATCAAAATTAAGAAATAATGATTATTTCGAGTCCAAATAATCAATATAAAATAAAATTATTTTCCTATATCCTTCCTTATTCCAAATAAAATATTAGAATTAACATTTTTTCCATAAAATTAAATTAATTAAAAATGGGACATGACAAGTCCACCCTTCCCAAAATTGCTTGTCCTCAAGCAATTGCAACCCAAGCTACTCAGGAATCACCATGCCAAGGTGATGATTCATAGCATGGTGTCCATAGACTCTAAATCCCGTTCATGTGAGATGATTTATCTTATGCCAAGGAAAATTATTCAAACTAAAATAATCAAGTATCTCCATGCCAATCAAACTATTTTTCCCATCTACTTTGAAACCTGTACCTATCAAGTGAGACATTTGTTGCCAAAGTGTATTACAAAATTTATTCTCTCTATCATACATAACATTATTTTACAAATCATATAGTTTAACCACCTATTTGAATAAATAATTTCTCTCATGATAATACATAAAAAATAAATGTGAAATACTTACTAAATCATAGGTGCAATTCTAAATTAAATCTACAATGCAATGCATGATTAAACATTTCCATTCGACTTGAATCAAGCAATGATGACAACCAACCTATTGTATATTAGTTGATATGTTAGAGACTTATCTCTTCTCTCCAGTTCTCAAGATGATATACATTCTTCTATAGAGATTTTTTAAATTTTCTAATTATAGCTTTATCCAACTTCCTTCCTAGCACTCTAGTGAATCTCAAAACAGTGGATCTGAGCTGAGTGACATGGTTGTATTAATCTTTAAGGTATAACCAATTTATCCATGTTACCTCAACTTGAGATATGTTAATTTCAGCTTCGTGGACTAATCTAGAACAATAAGAATATAGTAGAGGAACATCAATTAACACCCTACAATACCAACATTCATACCACTAAACTTTTAATTCCAAATATACAAACAATAAATTATTCTGATGGAAGATAATGTACTCTTTGAGACCATACAATAACACATAATTGTCACCCTTCACAATTTTATCTAAAATTTCAGTGTAAAATAATTCATTGGCATAATATACCATGGTGGAAAACCTCCAATCTCTATGAATGGTAGAAACATACTTAAAAGTAATATTTCTAAAAAAGACATCAACGTCTACATTGTTTTCCCTTACCCATTTTTGTGACTCATCACTCCAGTCATAAAGATACAAGAGGAACTTCACTCTTGTGTAATCTATATCCACCACACATTTACCACAAACTTGATGATGTCTAAACTCTTTCAAAGCATACATGATGGAAAACTTTTCCTCATCATAACTAGGGGAATTCTCTTCTAAATCTTTGAACTTCATGCTTTCATTTTTTATGGAATTCTTCATTTGCATTGTAACCAAAACAACCCCATTTCCTGTAACATCACATTATGTATCAACTATTTGTATGAAATTAGAAATTTATCATGTCTATAAATATATCCTAGCTTGAAGAAGATAGAGCATACCTACACTTCTGATTGGGAATATATTTATTAAGCAGGATCATGACCAATATGGACCTGATTAGGGGATCACTTATCACAATACACTATACTAGGAAGATTTCTAAAGCCTACAATCTAACACAATCATGAAATAACCCTAAGGGGGTCCTAGGTTTTGATATTTCACTCTATTATAATAATACAAAAGTAAATATAATCTAGTGCACACCAAAGATTGTGGCACAAAGTGGAGGTTAGAAACAAAATAAACTAAACTAAACATGCATGGAAGACATATACTCATGTCAATGTATACAAAATCCTAAAACATAGAAGAGAAGAACAATTGCATTATCGATCTGCTCTTATAAAGGAGAAATAAAGTTAGGAATACATATCTTGAAGATGAATCCGTTGAGCGTCAATCTCTCCCTTGGCCAAGGTGCTTCAAAAGAGATTGTTGTGGTATGTAAGGATAACAAAGACAAATCAGCTCTAAGATACACAACCTATCAATACATCCAAAATATTTCTCCATAAAATAAGATCCATATCTCTAAATAAAGTATAGAACCCTAAGCTTTATTCTTCAAGTAGAATGGTCAATAATTAGATGTTCATTCACACTTATTCTTCTTTGTTTCTCTATCTTCAAATAGTTGGAAATGAACTTGTATATATAAGCAGATCTTACCCTAAATCCTTCTAGAAATATGAACTATATAGGGTCAACCCAGTTGGCCCTATATGTTTTCAAGATATAATTCATTAGGTCTCAATCTAGGTTAGTCAAGGGCTAACAAGTTAAAAAAATGAAAAATACCCTTCAACAGTATAGGGTCGACCCAGCCGACCTAGTACAGTCAACTATCCAAAAGGAAATAAGGCAAGAAAAGGGAGGGTAAAGTATGATAAATGATTGGAATGGGTAAGAATAAGAAGAATAAACTTAGGGTAAATGGTTTTAGGAGACAAGTGTGTAGATGATAAGTGGCAAAAGGGACAAAAATCTTACAAAGCGCCAATGGTCTACCCACCCATTTCTTGATGCAACCCTTAAGGCATGCATTCAGATAGATTGAGAGTCAACAGGTTACTTTAAGATAAAAAGTTTTAGTAAGTGATCAAAGTTTGAAAATATTATATGTATACATATTCCCCACTCGAAGCTCATCATATGTCACATAAGTGTAACATGGGATGGTGCTTCAGGATAGAACATGATAACACACAACATTGATGCTAAGCAAAGTGTAGTAAGCATCAAATAAGATAAATGAAAGGAAATTATTAAAAAACACATAAATTTACTTACCTTAGTGTTATAGATAAAGAATTAGATTATAAAATAAAGTGAATATATCCAATGTGAAGAACACTAGGTGAACCTATAGAAGTTAGTGCAAAAATTTAGCCAAAAATTGAAATTTTTGGAAAATAGGCATATGATAGAGTTAAAGATTCTCTATGTCATCATGAATCCTATGGATTATGTATGGGTAAAAACAAAGATAGAGGCAAAACAAGGAATCTACTTGAAAATAATTGAAAATTTTGAATTGCTGAAAAGTGTTTTCAATAGGGGAAAAGAGAATTTATTTGTTATTTTGACTTGTGAAGGAGATAAAAAGAGCTCTGAGAAACCAAATGAGCTAGGATGGTGAGGAGATGATAGGCTAGATGAGGAGCAGCTCCAAAGGTGGTAGCAGATGTAGGACAAGTATGCCACTATGAATCTTAAGCTAGTTTTGGAGTATTTTAGTGTTTTAAGTGTATTTTTAGAAAAAAAAATAATTTTTAGCATTTCTAGTTGTCATAATGAAACAAAATTAGATTTTATGGGTAGGAAAAAGCAAGATGAGAAATGGGTTTGGAGGAATCAGGAAGAAAATTTCTAGAAGTCATTTTTTTAGTAAATACAAGGGGTCGACAGTCAAAATGAACTAGGTCGACCTAGTCAACCTAGTAGGCTAAAAAAGTGCAAAATCCATACTGTCAACCCAGTCGGTGTGTCTCAACCCTATATGTTTTACAAACTATCGATCTACTACAGTTTTACCACCTGATCCAAAAGGTCTAAAATGATAACCCAATACTAGGAAGGGAAAATAAGAGGGTTGACTTAGATTTTTGAGTCAGTCAAGTCAAAAATAGGGAAATTTTAGTCAAACTAGTTTGACCAAAGAACTAGAATGGTACAAAAAAATGTGCAAATGATTGAAAGAGGGTAAGAATGGCCTAAAATGATTGAGTAAGGACAAAAAGGACCAAATAGACTAAAAATAGGTTAAAATGAAGTAGTCTAGGCTTGTTTTTTTATTAAAATATGTAAAAAGAGTGCATTTTGACTATACATGACATGGAGGATCTAATACATATTTTATTATTTCCTACTTGCAAGGGAAACCTAGATTTTGGTGATTTATGGATGTCTCATGGTTATTAACTTTGTTGGAGTGACTGACTATAGAAGATAGGGCTAGATTGATATTTGTAGGCCTACGTGGGATTGACAAGATGTGTAGGATTTATCTAAGCTCAGGTTTGTTGGACTTATTCCTTGGATGCTGGGAATGATTGACCAAAACCTTTAGGTGGGAGGTGGAGGGGAAATGATAGTGGTGGATATCACACTAGAGGGTGTCCATGTCATCCTAGGGTTGTTGATAGTAGGAACACTAATGACTATAGGGATAATATATAGCATGAAAGAGTGGAGATCCTTATTCATATGGGCTACAGGCTTAGAGATAATATTTACAGGTAGGAGAGTCAGCAAGTTTGATCTATATACATCACAAGGTCTAGATATCTAAAAAGCTATGATAAGACTTGTGACACAACGTATGTTATGTCACAAGTCAGATGGCAAGGTACCATTGTTCATAATAGCCTTGAGAAAGATGATATTAGAGGATAGAGTATTATATGATCTAGGATCTATCATCTAGGTCTAGCTCATACATGATATGCATAAGGTGTTGGTTAGATGAAAGAAGTTGATAGGACTAACTATATTACTCAAAGATTAGATATATGAGAGGTTTCCCATATATCAGTTGGTTGGGTTTCACCATTTAATCGATGATAGGTTACCTTAGGTATGAAGATGGAGAGAAGACTAAGTATCATGGGCCATGTCCCACATGCCATTTCTACAGTTAGTGAGATGTATAAACATAGTGTGGTATCCATATAAGCACATAAAAAATACATGTCTGAGTTGTGACATAGTTACACCAACTATATCACAAAGAGGGGTGGTTAGGAACTAAACTTGGTAGATAGAGCCACATCTAGTGGAATGGGTACCAAGATAGATAGGCTTACCTCATCTAGTGGTACTGATATTGATGCTCAAACCTTGGGCTTAACATGTGAGAGAGTCATGGGAGAGGAGAAGATTGGGGCCACCAGTGGTGAGGCCAACACTCAGACCACATTGGGAGTGACCATGGACTAGTCAAGAATGATAGGGATTAGATCAGGAGGAGATGAGGGTAGAGGTAGAGGGATTAGAGGTACCACCACTATATTTATAGTAGGAGGAGTTATGATCATCAAGGAAACAACATCAATGGAGGTAGTAGGAGTAGGAGATAGTAGTCAAGTGCGAGCTAGATGATAGAGAGGTCACTCAGGTGTAGGCTGAGATGGATGTGAGCCATGATAATAGTATTTATATTCATGTAGTAACATATATAAAAAGTGCTTAAATCCATGTAGATGGGGAGACTATGCTTAGAGGTTGCATATATGGTGAGACCATGGTGGTTGATACATAAATAGGTAATAAAATGGTTAAAATTGTTTAAGTTTTTACTTGGAAAATAGAATAGAGATAGATAGATATTTTAAGATATAACAATGATCTAATATCCATATGGTGTGATTTTGTAGGTGATGTAAAGGATGAGGAGGATAAATGGGGATCCTTAGTGAGAGGAGTACTCTATGATGTTATGGATGAGGCTCTAATGTTGTATGACCCCATGACACTAGAGGATCCTAGTGTACCATCTGCCCCAATATAGGTGAGTTGGTTTAGATTTACAAGGTAGGCTACAAGGTAGTTTCAAGCATAGAGAGGGAGGATACAACTACCATCAAATATGGGTATAGGAGAGATAAAAGCATAGTAGGCCCTAGCAGAGAAGATAGTTGCACATTTGGTTATAATGATGTAGATGATGTAGGCCTAAATAGTGACCCTGACCCAGTTGGCATAGGCATAGGTATATGTGGCATACTTATAGGGATAGGTGGAGGGACTAAGATATTGAATGGCCTCTTTATAGTGTATTATTTGGAGGATTCAAACTGAGGCCTTGATAGGCAACGTGGCTAGGCCATGAGATAGATGGGATGGGGCCCATCCATAGAATTGGAGTATTGTATATGATTGTACTTATTGTATCAAAACTCATATATGATGGATCATTTTGGCACATTGATGTTGATTGTGTATGTTTTTGTTATCATGTTTGTGGTTGTGGATGCTTTGGATATATTTCTTTCTAGCATATGTATTTAGCTATTTGTTTTATATGCTATAGGAAATATATATGATATGTGGTTTCTTTTCTAGCATTATGTAAGACACATGCATGGTTAAAAATAAATAGGCAAAAAAGGATTTGGTAAAATATAATCAATAAAAAAAAATGACTACACACTATTTCAAGCTGGGAAATGTGTAATAACAATAAATGACTAAATATACAAAACCAAGAAATGGTAAAACAAAAAATGGTAAAAGGGAATTTATTTTTAAAACCATGTGACATATTTTTGTACCAAAATAAAAAAAATAAAATCATACTAAATCACATTGGGAAGTATGAAAAATAATGTAATAAAAAATGGAAGGTATGTAAAAAAAGCACAAATGTTATAAAAATAAATCAATTAAGTCAATCAATTATACTAAATCATGTTGGGAAGTATAAGAGAAAAACAAAATTGGCAAAAGTTGGCTCTTAAATTTATCATACTAATTCAAGTTGGGAAGTATGAAAAATTTAGGAAATGGTTGTATTCTTACATGCACTCAGAAAATAAGAAGATAAAAGCGTAATAGAAATGAAATAAGTATAAAACATACTAAATTGATATGGGAAGTATGTCAATGACGTGTAACTTCATAATCAATAGCATCTTATCTCATATTTGACGCATGTAATTTTGATGGTGACTTGGTTATTAAAGAATTTTATGGGGAATGTTGGGTCCTATCCATGGTATTACAAAGAGACTCAAAAAGAGAACACTATTGGGGTAGAATAAATAGAAAAAATTAGGTGACAAAAGATGTGGGTAATAGGAAGGAAAAAGGTAGTAATTTGTGAGTAATGTTGTGTCCTATCCGTGATCTTACGAAGTAACTCACAAATAAAATCCCAAAGGGAGTGATTGGTAGACAAAATAATATTTATTAAGAGGAAATATAAGGGATATAAGGAATAAAAAATGGAGTGGAAAAATAAAGACTTAGGCATCTTATGAGAAGACCTTAGGAGACAAAAGGCATAATAAGGACATGAGAAGACACTAAGTGACTAGTGACCATCAATGTATATAGACAACATGTTCTCTATAGACACAAAGCTTTGTAGTCAAATAAGCATGTTACTAAGATAAAATTATAAAGGTAGAATGGTACAATAAAAAGTAAAATGGACCTAATTTCCCATGACATGTTCCTCATTATTTATGATCCCTTACAGATCCAACAGTCTACTATGAAGATTGGGTACTTGCGTGAGAAAGTAGGTAGCACTAAACGATTTTTTTTTATCTCCTTTTTTAATCTAATAGCCTACTACACCCCAAAGGACCTTAGCTCTATTGTGAGGCTAACTGTGGAGTTTGATCTTTGACTAGAAGAAGGAGATGTGATTTAAATCACATATTTTAGTGTGATTTGACTTTTAAGAATATTTTGAATATTTTTGCCTTTTACTATCATTTCCTTTTGTAAAATGATTTGACTTTTAACTTCTTATGGATTTTTAAGATTTCTCCTCAATACACACTTAGAATGACCAATCATGAGAGATGTAGTGATACACATAAATGAGCTTTAGGCTAAGGCTAAAGGAATCTACATAACCAAAGACAAAGATTGACAAGGACACTTAGGCTTAATAATGAACCAGTATGTGATCTCAAGTCTTAATTATGTATATGCTTAGTTTGTGAAAAATGAGAATAAGGGAAAAAGGAGATCCAAAGGTGGACTAGTAAAAAGAGAATATAATGAGATTAATTGCTTGTTAATTGATCATATGGTAATAGTAGACAATGACTAAAGAGAATATGGTGTGTATAACCAAATCACCAAAGATAATTATCTATGAAAAATAAAGATAAGAAAGTAAACAACCATAAAGATATAAGAGAGAGATTTTTAAAAAAAAATTAACAGAAAAAGAGAGACTAATGATAAATAAAATACAACCATATGTGAATATAAATGATAATATAGTACAAAATTAAAAAACACTATGTAAGATAAGTATGAATTTGACACAGTATCAAATGATAAAACAAATAGATAAATAAAAAATTAGAGTGCACATCCAATCCAAATGTAAATGAGAAAGCACCATGCATGTCCTCATAAATACTAATAAATCTATCCACACATATTATCCAAGACATCAGATATATCTCTATGAAGCTATAGACAAACTATTGCTAATGTCTCATCAATCTTCAATGAAAATTGGTAAAATACTTCTCTTCTAATCTCCTCCACAAAAAAATTAGGAATACTTGATGAATCATGTTGAGGATGGAAATCAGGCAAGGGATGACTGGGAGAATGCATGAGAGTGGGATCTATAAGAGATATAGGAATCACCGATGGAGAGGGATCTAAGAGTGAGGGAAGGTCCACAGGTGAAGGAATCATGGGTGGAGGCACATAAGATGGAAAAGGAACCATAGGAGGTGATGTAACCATAGGAGGTAGAACTAAATGAGAAGGAGGATCCTTTTTGTGGGAATGACCTATGGGAGGAATGGAAGAAGGTTCAGGAATAGCTATAAGATGATCCTTAAGGTGTTGATATAGAATGCAATAATAATCAGTGTGATGGGTGTCACATTGGTTTCATAAACAATATACCTCACCATACTTAGGCATATATTTAGGAAGTACCTTCGAGGTAGTATGACTTTGTTTGAGGATGGAGAAGGATGCAAAGTATCAATATACTATCACAACTTGTGACAATAGGTAGAAGAATGATTATCTATCCCATATAATCAATATATATGCTTTTGAATGGGCTTAAGAGAAACACTCATAGGAGAGGGTGTAATAGGAGTCAAAGAAGTCAAAGAAAGTGGTGATGGATGAGGAATGGAACTATGTTCCATGGAGGGATCAATGGGATGAGAGGTAGGGATAGGCTCAATAATAGCATGAAAAAAAATAGGCTCAACTATAGTATGAGCAAGAATGGGCTCTACTATAGTAGGATCATGAATGGGATCAATTAAGGGCTCTATTGAAGGAGGGGCATGATCTATAAAATGTCTAATAAGGGTGGCACTAATCTCAAGAGTGAACCAACTATGGTGATTAGGTAACCTAGCAAAGTGGTAAGGCTCGATCATAACATGATTCATGAGCATAGTCCTATGGGGATCCTTAGAAACTAGAGGTGTCAACACCATCTCTACACTATGATAAAGAGGAAAAATAATAAAATTAAAAACTATAAATGAAGTAATATGGGAAGATACATGAAAATATGTAAGTAAATAAGAATGATAAAGGATAATCTCGGTATTATGGGCATGAACAATACCACCTAAGAATGGGTCATCTAGAGAATAGAAATCATCATAATTCATGGTGTGAAGATTGAGGACACAAGTAGGTATGACCTTGTCATTTGAGGAAGTGTGGTGAATAAAATGCCAAGTCTTGGTTAAGACTATGGGAATGTCATTGCAAGGAAGCTTATAAGAATAAGGCTGCAAGGAAGTAGGAAGCTACGAGATGAGGTGAGGTTGAGAGATTATAAGTTTTAATGTTTAATTTAATCTCATCAAGCTCATAATCATCATAATCTAAGAGGTTAGGAGGAATGTTCTCTATGAGTTCAGGATGTCATTGTAACCTTAGGTTGAATTAATGAGAAATTTGAAATGTCAAGACTCATAGAATAGAATGTTGGACAAAGGTTGAAGAGTAGGAATCTTGAAGACAACATGGTCTTGGAATTTTTCAAAATTCCAAGGGTTAGTATCACCCTAAATCCTATAAATGGCTTCATTATGAGGTAATTTAACACATTGGTAGGTGGAGGAAGTAACGACTCTCATATGGTGAGTCCATGATCTACCAAGCAAGATGTTATAAGAAAAGGGTAAATTAAAGATCATCACCCTCATGCAAATGGTGATAGGTGGGATGGTGATGGGAAGCCACACATAACCTAGAGGAGGCATTTTCCTTCTATCATATCCTTGGCAGGTGTTTCATGTAGACTTGAGATTACATTTTGAATATCCAAGAGTCTTAATAAAGTTGAGAGAGGCAACACAGGTGTTGGAACCCTCATCAATCAATGCATACTTACTTGGATATCACCTATTTGGACACTAATTAATAAAAAGGGATCATCTACATGAAGTAGATTTTTTTTGGGAATCATATATGTGATAGGAAATCATAAATAAATATAAGTGTTGATTGTTTCATCAACATTGATAGACATTTCTTCACATTATTATAGTATACTATCTTTGAACCCAAATAAGGTTGATTAACATCATGTTAGAGGAAGATGAGGTATTTTCATCTCAATAAAAGTTGCATAAGATACTTTATATGATGTGGAGAAGTCCTCATAAGTTCAAGGAACAAAATTCAGGATGGGAGATTAGTGAGTTCCATGGTGGGATCACACTCATCATAACCCATAAGAATATTGTTGGATATAGTTATGTAATGATTAAGGAGGTCCTTAAAAGGAGGAGTCTAAGTGTAATGAAACTTATGTTGATAAGAATAAGAAGATTTGGAATAAGGTTGTAAATTATGTTGTGAATAGGAAGTGGTTAGTTCATGTTGATTTTGAGAATTGGTAGAAGAAATGTTGATGGAAGATTGATTGCCATGAGTATCAAAAGAGGGAATAGTGGTATAAATAGAATGGGAAGTGTTATCCAAGAGAGAATAAAAAATTGGATCATCAAATGAGATAAGGTCATCTTGCACCAACTCATTTAGATGAGCTTAAGAAGAATCCTGGGTAACACAATATGATTGAGATGAAGCAAGAGTGTAGATAGGTTGTGAATCAATGAAAGCCACCACCCTTCACATATTAGTCATGATAACCAAATTCTCTTCAGAAGTGGGGTAAATAAGTCTTTATACATTATTGGTGGAAGAGGTGGGATTTTCTTGGTTGTCTTGAATAGGTCAATGATTAGGAAGAGGGTCTTTGTAGATAGCCAAATGAGCATTGGCTTGATTGAAGGCTTGAGTTATATCATGTGCTTTATAGTCCTTGAAATTAATTTCATAGGCTTGTTGATGCTTTAAAATGATGGAATCATGATCAAAATTAGGAACAAGAAGAAACTCCATAGCTAGATTATGAATTTGTCCGTAGGTCTCATGAGAGTTACCCCAACTAGTATGAAACCAACAAAATTTGTTAGGATCATACTAGGATTTCATAAGATGGGTAGGATCAAGTTACCTTGAAATATGCCTAGGTGAATGCATAAGTAATTCAGCTAAAGATAGAGGTTTATGAAAATTAATGTTATTTGGTGAAGATAAGTGAGGATTGGTATATTGTTGATAAGGTGGAGCTGGTTTCGAAGATCAGTTAGGAACGATAGCTTAAACATTGTAAATGGTGTCATAAGAATCCATGACACCATCATTGGTAATATTATGATTTTTGTTCTTAAGTAAAAGGTGAGGACCCAAAAAAGGTTAGGATGGCTCAATTTGATGTATAATGAAATATTGATGTTTAGCTTGGTTACTAGCCTCCTCCAAGGTACGTAGAGAGAGAGTGTGCAAACTCAATATTGTAATTTAGGAAAGAGAGCATTAGTAAAGATATGGAAAATATTATCATCATCCATGTTATGTTCACACTTGTTTGACAAAGTTTTCCACATTTTAACAAAGGCTTAGGAAGTTTCATTTTTGAGGTGTTTACAATTTATGAAGTGGGCCAAAGTGTTTCGAGGAAGATCACTAGTTTGGAATTCTTTCACTAAAGCATTCACTAAATCCTCCAAACTAGTAATAGAATGAGTTTTAAATTTATTGTACCAATCTAAGGCATTACCCATGAGGGTTTTGGCTAATATCTTGGTATCGACAAAGGTGTTCAATTTGATTCAATCCTTATAAATATTTCCAAATGTTCTAAGATGAAGGGTAGGATTAGTTGATCCATTATAATAAATTCTAGGAGTGATACCTCCTATATCAATCTTAGAAATTTGAGTAGTGAGAGGTTCATTTTGGAGATGCTTAATGGTTTTATTTATCAAAGGAGGTTTAGGGCTAAGATTTCCTTAAGAATATCGAAGAGGAGGAGGGGGAACATTTTGGTTATACGTGCCCCAAGTCATTGGTTGAGGATGAGATTGAAGATGGAGAAGGTGGTTTTTCATTCTCATCATTTGATTTGTGTTATGATCTTGAAAAGTATTCATTTGATTGAGTGTTTGTAATAAGATTTGGTGTGTTTGCATAGCATTTTTCAAAGCATTAGAACTGGTATTAGTGGTTTGGGTACCACTATTGGTGTTGATAGGATCTTGAGAGGAACTATGGGAATGTGAGGCACTAGTGAAATTTGTTGCTTATGTAGTAAAAGATGGACTAGTGAATGGTTGAGAGGAAGAAGCACTAGAAGCATAATTACCCTGCGTAACAAATGATGCACTAGTAGATGGATTAAGGATAATGGATCTAATGAGAGGCCCACTAGATGTAGAACCAACCATGTTAGTGGCTATACTAGGCATGGAGGTGGAAGAATTTAAAGAAGAAGAGGTCATGGTATGAGAAGGGGTCATAATCAAAGTAAGAGGTTGAGAACCAAATAAAGTGGTACCTCCAAATCTAGTTGAGAATCTAGGAGGAAGTGAATGAGGCTCTTTGTATTGACCATTAATCATAAGATTATAAATGGCAGAGGGATATTTTTCTTGATGTTGAGGGAATTTAGAGATAAATAAAATCGTTTTGGGGGTATACTCTAATTTGGGTTGGCATTCTAATGAGAAGAGAGGATGATGTTGTGATGAGGTATGAAGAGTCCCATGTTCATTGTGTGAGTGACAATATGAACACTAATAGCATCTAAGAGAGGAATCCTAATTTGCCTATGGGAGACCCTATGAGGGTTGGTAAAATTCATCATGTCTATTGACTACAACTCAATGTTATCATCAAGTAGAAAGTCCATGATGAAGGGAAAGAAAGAGAGATGAGAAAGCAAGGAAACAAGAAATGACAAAAATAGTACAAGGTTGACTGGGTTGACCTATCATAGAAATAGGGTTAGCAAACAATATAGGGTTGACTGGGTCGATCCATTATAGTAAATAAAGGTTGGAAAATGGTACAGGGTCAACTGGATCGATTTAGTACAATAGATAGGGAAAATGGAAAAGATTATGACAAACTATGAATTTAAATAAGATAATTTTTGTAAGTAGTCTAAAAAAGTAATAACTAAAGGGAAACGAATAACCAATTGGATCAACTTTGGTTAATCCAATTGAGAGACACAAGATAAACCTTGTACCAATGCTAGCCAATACAAGTTTTTGCACACATAATTTGAGCAAAGAGAAAGCAATAAAATTGAAAAGTAAATAAATAGATAAATGGTAAACTTGAGTGTTTATTAGATTATTAGAATATGATTTTAAATGTGATAAGGAATTGGTTATAAAAAAGGAACTAGATAGCAATCTAAGAATGATTTTAGGTAGTTTGGGCTCAAAGGGATCTATTGTGGTAATGAAACAATCTTGGTATTGGGGATTCTCACTTCACACACTGCAACAATAAAGATAAAGGGTGCTTAGATAGAATATACCATTAACCACACTTTATACTTGATTAGAACATTAAGTCAACTATTAAAATGCTTGTTTAGATTTTATGATTTGGTCATGTGTGCATAAAATATAAAATAGTGAACTAAATAGTGCTTAGATTGGCCTTGGGTAGTCAACTATTGAAATGCTTGTTTAGATTTTTTGATTTGGTCATGTGTGCATAAAATATAAAATAGTGAACTAAATAGTTAATTAAAAACCACTTAATTAGACTATGTGATCTATTCTAAACATATAAGCAATAGGAAGGGAAAATGTGAGCTAATTACTAGCATATAAGGTTAATTCCAACTTTGAAAGCATAGTATAATGTCATTTTAAATAATAGTATATGTACACAATATAGAATAGGGTTGACTGGGTCAATCTTGTACTATGGAAGCAAGGTCTGAAAGTGAACATGGTCGATAGAGTCAACCTAGTTACTCAAATAGTATATAGAACATAGAACTGGGTTGACAGGGTTGATCCAGTTTGCTGTGTAAGAGCAATTTTAAAGATTGAAAACTATGAAAAGAAAGATAATAAAGGAAGAGATAGAGAGATAGAAAGGAACCTTAGTGGATCAGAGATGTAGATAAAGATTATTACTACTCAAGAACCTTAAAAATTGTTTTCACAACCTACTAACTAGGTCAACAGGGTTGATCAAGCTTTACAAGATCTTATTGCTAAGTGCATGGAATGTATAGGGTCAACTAGGTTGACCTAGTATGTTGAACCTGATATATAAAAAATTACAAGGTTGATTGAGTCAACCTAGTAGTCTGAACTAGATGTTTGGAAGTCTACAAACTTGTACTAGGTTGACTGGGTCAATTCAATAGCTTGTACCTAAAAAGAGCCTAAATAAAGAAAATAGGGTCAAATGGATGCAACTATGTGTTAAACCTATGCATAAAAGTTAAAACTGGGTTGACATAGTCGATCCAGTATGATGAATATATGATAAAAAGAAATAAAAGTAAACAAATCTTGTAAGGGTTAGTTCATGTTAGGTTCACTATAATGTATGCAATCAAAAATGCATCATGTCTATAGGTCAATCCTGGCTCAAATAACATAGAACATACCTACACGTAAAATTGGGAATACATTTTTTAAGTGGGAGCATGAGCAATATGGGGATCTGCTAGACTCGATTAGGGGATCACTTATCACAATACACTATATTAATAAGGGTTCCAAAGCCTACAGTCTAACACAATCACATAATAACCCTAAGGGGGTCCTAAGTTTTAATATTTCACTCTATTCTAATAATAAGAAAGTAAATATAATCTAGTGCACACAAAAACTTGTGGCACAAAGTGGGGGTTATAAATAAAACAAACTAAACTAAACATGCATAAAAGGCATATACTTACGTTAATGTATACAGAATCCAAATGCATGGAAGAGAAGTAAAAATATATTATCTATCTACTCTTACAAATGATAAAAAAACTTAAGAATACTTACCTTGAATATGGACCTATTGAGCCTCAATATCTCCCTTGGACAAGGTGATTTGTAAGATATTGTTGTGGTATGTAAAGATATAAAAACAAATCAACTCTAGGCTACACAACCTATCAATGCATCAAAAAGACTTCTCCACAAGACACGATTTGTATCTCCAAAAAAAGTATGGAACCCTAAGCTTTATTCCTCAAGTAGAATGGTTAATAAGTAGATGTTCATTCATACTTATTCTTCTTCACTTCTCTATCTTCAAATGGTTGGAAATGAACTTGTATATATAGGTGGATATTACCCTAAATACTTTCAAAAATGTCAGTTGTAAAGGGTCGACCCTATATGTTTTTGGGAGATAATTCACTACGTTCCAAGCTAGGTCAGTCAAGGGATAAAAAATTCAAAAAGTGAAAAATACCCTTCAACAGTATAGGGTTGACCCACTCGACCTAGTATAGTTGGTTGTCCAAAAGGGAAAAAGGAAAGAAAAAGGAGGGTAAAGTATGATAAATAACTAGAATTGGTAAGACTGATAAGAATAAGATTAGGGTAAATGGTTTTAGGAGGACAAGTGTGTAGATGGAAAGTGGCAAAAGGGACAATAATATTACAAAGCACCAATGGTCTGCCTACCCCTTTCCAGTTCACCCCTTAAGGTGTGCACTAAGAGAGATTGAGACTCAATGAGTTCTTACAAGATACAAATTGTTAGTAAGTGATAAAAGTTTTAAAATATTATTTGTATACACTATTTGTGAAAAATATGAAATAATAAAGGCATTAAATAAGCTTAATACCTTCTCCCACTTATCAAAGTCTTCTAGTGTGGTATTTTTGGCATGCATCTAGCACTAATGACATGGCCCAAGTATAGAAGCTTTGTAACCTCAAAGTCATATAGAGATTCTTTTGTATCTAGATCATGTTGCTCTAAAAATTCACTAGTCAATGTCATGTGCTACATATGATCTTTCAAAACTTTAATACACATCAAAATGCTATCATAAAACATCAAATGATCACTAAATACTTGATTTACCCCAGTAGTTAAATAACCTATCATGATCATGAACTCAAAGTTATTGAAGGGACTCCTGAATGTTATCCTATACATATCCATATCCATCCCCTGAATCCAATGGTATCTTATCCTCAAATTAATCCCCGAGGAATAAAATGCCTCTTGTAATTCATTATTAAGTTCTTCAACCCTATGAATCTTGATCAAAGCTTCATAGATGTTACACATCCTATTGATATCATATTTTCCCTTCATAAAATGGTTAGAATGTCTAATAAACTCCATATGGTTCCTTATAAACACTCTTTCAATCCAAATGCAATAGATGGAGAACTCAATAATAATATCAATGCTTCTATCCACTTTGACTCTCAAAAATCACCCCAATTCCATATGCAAAAATAATCTTGAATTTGAATAAAAGAGTATTCATGCCATACACTATAAGTTATATCCATTACTTTATCACCTTTGTTAGCATGCTTTCCATGATGACCAAAATTTTACAATGACATAAGAAGAAACAACAAATATGAAATATGATCATTATTTTTATACCTTACGCTGACAATAATGAGCTCATCCACATTTACTAATGTTGTAATAGTTGAGATACCCTCAACATCTCTATCCTTGCAAGTCAAAATATCTTTTCCAAATGCATATCCATCCACCATGATACTTTGAAAACCAATCATTTTCTCACCCTTTGAAAGTTTGGACGTTAGTGAATGTTCTTCCATCTTGAAATCTTTGCATCCATCAAGTAAATCCATTTATTCCTTGACTTCATAACCTTTTTACTAACACATGCAATCATTAGAAGTAAACAAAACATCTTTTATTACCAGAGAATTTTTACCTTCAATCTGTATGTTGGATTTGGCTAAAACACCAAGATCCCACACCATCATGTATGAAACATTTTGGTGTTGAGAGAAAGGATTTCCCTTCGACTTTTCCCCCTTCATATTTTCAATATTTTTATAATACTTCTCATCATGACATAAACATTGTAATGGCATCATATGAAAATGATGAAACAAATCCTTTTTCCTACCAACATCCTTATTTCTCAATTTCTAATCAAAGAAGCAATCAAAATGTTTACCTTTATTAGCTGATTTGAAAATCTCTGAGGGATTTGTAGTAGTACCACCCTTCTCATGATGAATATCATCAATATAATAAGTCTCAACTAGGGAATCCTTTCTAAAATCATGTTAATCAATATAAATATCTTGTTGATTATTCTCATATGGAATTGGGTCCTTCTTTGAAATACTTAAGAGTCTCAGTAGGTGTTTATTGGATCCCATTAGAAATAATTGGCACTTTATCTTCAATTATTAAATCTTCATTTTCAATGTGTAAATCTAATTTATTGTTGACTTCATTGAGATAAACATTGTCTTGATAATTAAACTCATTAGTAACCACTAAAATATCTTCTTTAGATAAAAAATCTTTACCTTCAACCTCTACAGCTTGGCATTTTTCTAGTTCCAACTTCTCTTCATTTCTAATCTTAAATTGGTCAAGTATCTTTTGACTAAAATATTCAAAAGTACATATATGATCATGTTCATGTGTGGCCATACCATGTTTCCACCATTAATAAGCATTTCACAAAATATGCAAAGTAGTGTACTGGATGGAATACTTCTCCTTCATAGGATTGAGAAAAAGATATGTTTGTAATTCTTGTAACCAAGCTTGAGCTGAAATCTTCTCACTACCATCAAAAGTGGGTGTTAAAAGTTCACTCAATCTATTTTTAAGTTCTCTTCCACTCATAAGATCAACATAGTCTTTGTATACACATAATATTTTTAAACTTTATCAATTACTGATGTTTTCTATCTTGTAGTCCAACCCATCAAGTCTCAATCTCTCTAAGTACATGCTTTAAGGGGTGCATTGGGAAAGGGGTGGGCAAACCATTTATGCTTTGCAGGATTATTTTCCCTTATTTCCACTTGTTATCTACACACTTGTCTCATAAAAACCATCCCCTAAGCTTTGCCTCCTATTTTTCACCCTCCTCTAGTATTTTACCACTTTCATTGGCACTCCCCTAACCTAAAACCCTTTTTTGATAGTTTACATTACATAGTCAGTCATATTGACCTTGTATTCTTATTGATAAAACTCATTAGGGTTTAGGTTATCCCCTGACCGACCTAGTCCATGACCTAGTTTGTTTTTATCAATTATGATACTAGGTCAACCTGATCGACCTTGTCAGCCTAAAATTTTAGAAGGGTTTATGATTAGATTTGCCTATATAAACACATCCATTTTACCATTCATAGAGAGACAACAATATTTAATTATTCATTCATGCTCATTTACAATCTTCTCTTCCACCGTTCTACTTGAGAAGTCTTAGCATAAGGTTTTTACTTGGAGAACAATCTTGTCTTATGGAGAAGTCTTGGATGTTTTGGCCTTTCTTAGTGATCCTTAAAAACCACAACCACCTCTTGTGAAGCACCTTTGGCCAAGGGAGAGATTGAGTCTCGACATTTTTGCCTTCAATGAAAGTATCTCTAACTTTGATCCTCTCTTTAGTAGATAGAAGTAACTTAAGTAATGACTTTTGAATATATTACTCTCTCCATGCATCAGGGTTTTACCTATACCTAGCTTAATTAGGATTCTCTTATGCATGTTTAATTTTATATTTACTAACCCCACTTTATAACACAAGCTTTGGTGAGTACTAGATTAGACTTTTACTTTACTTGTTATTAGTTCAATGAATATAAAAACATATGACTTAATTAGGGTTACTATGTAGTTTTGCTTAACTAGAGGATTTGGAACCCTCCCTAGTGATAATATTTTTGGTAAGATATCCTTTGGTTAGGTCTAATGGATCCATATTGGTCATGACCTCAATTATCTAATGTATCCCCAATCAGAAGTGTAAGTCAGATTTATCTTCTTTGAGCTATGATTGATTTATAGATCTATTGCATTTCCCATTGTATACATTTTGGTGAACTCGATGTGAATATAAACCTTCTAGGGTTTCTTTCATGCTTTCATTTCTATCATCTTATTATTATTTTATATTTGCAATATTATATCAAACCAGTTGATATAGTTCTAAATTTTTATGTGTGGGTTTAACACATAGTCGCATCAACATAAATCTATTCTTTCTATGAATGTCTTCATCATAGACAAGTTACTAGATCGAATAGGTTGACATAGATTTACTCTTCAGTCTCAGATAAGAATACAAGATCAAATAGGTCAACCTTATCATCTTAATCACTTTGCCAACATCTAAATCAATAAACTAGGTCAAACAAGTTGACCTAGTATCTCAGTTAACATCCAAATCAACAAACTAGGTTGAATAACTTGACTTGGTCCTTCAGTCAACATTCAGATCAATAAACTAGGTCGAACAGGTTAACCTATTAATATTATCCTTCTTCAACACAAAGTTTTATAGAACTGAGTCAAACCAATTGACTTAGTTTACAGAGTTTGAAAGCAACATTCAAGGTACTTCAACACAAAATTTTAAATCCTAATCATCTTCCAACCCACCAAGGTCTCTCTTTCTCTCTCAATCATTTCATTACTTCATTTCAATTTTATTTTTTTCAAGTTAGTAGTCTTTAAAACTACAAACTTACAACAAACTAAGTCAACCTAGTCAAATTAGTTTTGTAGCTTATCTTTTATCTAAAAGTCTGAGTCAACCTAGTTGACTCTATTCTTAAAGACTTTTGCTTCTATAGAATAGTAGCAACCCAATTGACTTTGTTCGGTACTATTTATATACAATGTCATTTAAATTGATTTTGTACAATTCTAAATTTAAGAATTAATAAAGATTTGCTAGTAATTAATTCACATTTTCATTTTTAGTTATTTGCATGCCTAGAGTAGCTCACATATTCTAATTAGGTGGTTTTTTAATTTAACATTTAGTTACACTATTTTTTTATTTTTTCACACACTACCAAATCACACAATATCCAAAATGAATTTAACATTGTCTTCCTAAGGCCTACCTACTTGGATTTGATCACAAATAGGGAAGATGACTTGGTTTTCTAACCAAGTATAAATATGTGGTTAATGGTATATATTATGAAAGCACCTGACACCCTTATTGTTGTGAGATTGTGAATTGAGGGGGTAGGCCCGAATACCAAGTTAGTACTATTGCCAACACAGATCCCTTTTAGCCTAAATAGTCCTAAAACCATCCATAGATTGATTTTTAGTTCCCTATTTTTAGCCAACTTCCCTTTCACACTTAAAACAACATTTTTCAATAATCTAATAACACTCAGGATGACAACTTAGTTAGTACTTACTTTTTAATTGACTACTTGCTCTATGATAATTGTGTGTTGTATTGTAAAAAAATGCATTGGCAAGGGTTAGTGTAAGGTTTTGTGTTGTGTGCCCTAATTAGATCACTCACATTGATCTAATTGTTTGTGTATTTACTTTCATTTCTTGTATCATTTATATGGCAAAATTATACTCTATTTTAGAACACTATCATTTTGGTCAATATAGTCTCTTACAGACTCTATATTTCCTCCTACCAATAATACATAGACAACCAGCATGATTATGTCTCTTATCTATCTATCATATACTCTGTCCAATAGTACATAATTGACCCAGTCAAATTTTTACTCTTATGCCTTCTATCCAGTAGTACACAGTCAAATTTATACTCTTATTAACCCCCTTTTCAATAATACATAGTTGACCCAATTGACCTTGTATCTAATTATTGCCCTTGCCTCTTTATATGGTTAAATTCTGACTGACTTCCTTCTCTATTTGATCGACTTAGTCCTCTGTCCCCAATTTATCTTCCTTATTTCTTAAAATTTTGTTCATTTCCTCAAAATATCATTAAATCCCCTATCATAATCTTCTTGGACAAATTGAATCCATTTAGACACAATATAGGGTGATCTTTTCTTCATATCTTTCCTTATCTTTTCTTTTTTTTTCAGCTTTTGGGGCATCTTGAATTGCCCATCCACATATTACTTTAGCCTTTGGGACATCTTTTAATGCCCACACACATATCCTTTAAGACTTTAGGGCATCTTGTGATTCCCATCCCTATATCCAATTACCCATTGGGGCATCTTATGATGCCCACTCTTATTCTACATGGCATGATACCAAACTAATATAGCTTCAAGAAACCTTTTGAGACACATAATCTTATCTCTCACATACTCATATTTGATATATACATGAGCATATATTCCTTCCCTTTTTATCATACTTTATATATGTTATCTATCTAACACTTTTTGTAGGATACTTACACGTGTCTTACCCTATACAATAGTTTTATCTTTTCACAAACCTTAGTCCTTCCTTTCAGGTCTTTTGGTTTCCCTTTTTTCTCATGAGTTTAATTGTAAAACTATGGATAAGACCCGATGTTCCTCATGATGTCCTTTTATCCTCTTTATTTTCTCACTTTTCAATACTTTTTGGCACCCCTTGGGTTTATATTTTTTGAGTAACAGTGTAAGACCATGGATAGGACCTGGCCTTCCTCATAAATATCATCTCTAACTTATTTACTTTATACATGATTTTTACACCCTCATAGGTTTATCTTTTATGAGTTGAAGTGTAAGACCATAGATAAGACCTGAACATCCTCATAAAACTACCATCTTTTCCTTCAGTATTCCCTATCTAGATTCTGTTTTGAAATGGTTATGAGTTTTTGATAAAATTTAGCTTTTGTTTCTTTTGTAGATAAAATTTGCACAACAAATTGTGTTAGTATGTTTTCCTACACTTCCCTCATTCTTATGATAAGGAATCACACTCTATTGTCATGGTATCCCTTTTTTTCCCTTTGTCACATTTTTTTGTAATTTGGAGTAATTCAAATTATTTCATGTTTCATTCCTCTTGATTTCCTTTACTTTCACTCCACATTGAATACAATAAGGTCGAAGTCAAGATAACACTTTTATTTAATCTTCATTTATGAGACTCTTAGACACCATGCTCTTTGAGTTCTGTCTCTTATCAACCAAGTTCTAATAATTCAAATGAAACTAATCTTTAGCATCCATGTTTGGTTTTCCAAATATGTATAAAGGAGGAATAAAAAATACATCAAGAAAGTTAAAATTCAAATCATTTGAAACAAAAGGTAATGATATACAAAAGGCAACATACAAATTTTAAAATTTAAAATAACACCAAAAAAGTGATTACAAACACATCTTCTATCTCCAATTGAAGCTCAAACTCTACAATTGTCCTCATGATAGATTTGAGGTCCATTGGGGTATGGTGGGCTAGTAGATTGGAATAAAATAATTAAACAAACTCTATGGTAATACCTACTTTCTCACATAAGTATCCAATCTTCGCAGTAGATAATGACTTGGTAAGCAGTCCTAAGGAATGGGGAACACATTGTGGGAAGGTAAGTCCATTTTACTTTTCATTTATATATCCTTCATAGGATGATCTACATACTTTAGTTTTTGACCTAAGACTTGTGTGGCTAAGATAAGTTCTTCAGACTCCTTCAGGTTGAAAGTCCTCTTGTGTTGTCAAACCTAATTTGAGTGTCTTGACTTTGATAAAGAGTTCATCTACCTTGGTTTTTCCTTCACTCTCCCCTCCACCCATTTCATTTATCCCCTTGACAGGCATGTGTGATTCCAAATTTATTTTCCCTTCTTCTATATTCACTCTTTTTCACATGTTAAAATCATGTTAAAACTACTTTGTTTCGAGTTTTATTTATCCTTAGAACCAAACAATATGCTTGAGTGACTATAGATTACTTTCTTTACACCATGGATCTACATTTTTAGACATGCCTTGATTTATTTTACCATTTGTCATTATTGTAATACATTTTTCTCAGACACCTAAGTCCATTTCTAATTTCATGTTAGTTTTCCATTGTTGAGTAAGGATTATTATTGCTCACTCATAAATGTTATTTTACCATTTTGCTTTCCCATCTTTATTTAAGTAAGCATTGTTACTTCTTTCACATTGATATTTGATTACCATCCTTTTTGATACATACTTGGTTTGACTTGGTGATTTTGCCTTTCTTACTTATGGTTTACTTGTTTGAGTTTTTCAGCCTTTAGTAGCCTTAGATTTTTTGGTTACCCAATTTACTCTAAGTTTGACTTGTTCATTTGGTCTAACATAACATTTATCACTCCAACTTGCCAAATTTCCAAGTACATCCCATCCACATAGCACCAATTATCTTGACTTTTTCATGTTTGTTTGTTTTTGCTCTTTACTTTTGTATCCTTGGGTTTGTTGAAAGTAGTCTCTGTACCCTCCATGATCAAAACTATAAACACAACAGACAACCATCCAATGATAAAGGTAATTCAAGGTACACATACATTTAATTTTTAGCTATTTTTGCTTTAAATTACTATAACTTTTTTTTAGCCTTAATATTATGTTTTGTTATGTTATTTCTTGAAGCACCATCCCCCATTGAACCTAAGTGACACATGCTGAGCTTCGAGTGGGGCATATGTATACACATAACATTTTCTAACTTTTTCAATTACTGATGCTTTTTATCTTGTAAGAACCCACCGAGTCTCAATCTCTCTGAGTGCATGCCTTAAGGGGTGTACCGAAAAAAAGGTGGGTAGACCATTGGTGTTTCAAAAGATTATTGTCCCTTATTACCACTTTTTATCTACACACTTGTCTCCTAAAAACTCTTCCTCTAAGTTTTGCCTCCTATTTTGCACCCTCCTCTTATCTTTTACGACTTTCATTAGCACTCCCCTAACCTAAAACCCCATTTTGACAGTTTACATTACATAGTTAGCTACATCAACCTTGTATTCTTATTGACAAAACTCATCAGGGTCTAGGTCATCCCTTGGCCAAGCTAGTCCATGACCTAGTTTATTTTTGTCAATCATGATACTAGGTCGACTGGGTCAATCTTATCAGCGTAAAATTTCAAAAGGGTTTAGGGTTAGATCCACCTATATAAACACATCCATTTTGACATTCTTAGAGAGACAATAAGAGTTAATTAGTCATTTGCATTTCTTTATAATATACTCTTATGCCATTCTACTTAAGGAGTATTATCTTAGGGTTTCTACTTGGAGAATAATCTTATCTTATGGAGAAGTCTTAGATTCTTTTGCCTTTATTAGTGATCCTTACAAACCACAACTAACTCTTGTGAAGTACTTTTGGCCAAGGGAGATATTGAGTCTTGACGGGTTCATCTTCAAGGTAAGTATCTCTAACTTTGCTCCTATCTTTAGTAGATATAAGTAGCATAAGTAACAACTTTTAAATATATTGTTTTCTCTATACATTAGGGTTTTACCTATACATATCTTAATTAGAATCCTCTTATCCATGTTTACTTTTATGTTTACTAACCCCACTTTATGCCATAAGCTTTAGTGAGCACTAGATTAGAGTTTTAATTTACTTTTTATTAGTTTAGTGAATATGAAAACATAGGACCTAATTAGTTTTACTGCATAATTCTGCTTGACTAGAGGCTATGGAACCCTCCCTAGTGATATTAGTTGTGGTAAGAGATCCCCTGGCTAGGTCTAACAGATTCATATTGGTCATGACCCCAATTATCTAATGTATCCTCAATAGAAAGTTTAAGTAGGATTTATCTTCTTTGATCTAGGATTGATTTATAGAGCTATTACATTTTCCATTTTATGTAGTCTTTATATGAGATGGCAACCTTGAATGACTCATCATGATTATTATAATTTTCTTGAAATTTAGCCATTCTTTCTAGTTGTCCATCAATCCCATGTTCTTAATTATAGATTAAAATAAATCTCCCATGATTTCATACCAACAAGAAAAACTTACCCTACTAAAACTAACATGCAATCACAAACACTAACATCTAGTGGCTGATACCACACATGCAACCATTAAAACATAAAATACAACATGAATAAACTAAAACAATGGCTACCATACCAAATAGGCTAGAAATACATCAGATCTAATACCACTATCAAAAATTCATATTTAAATTAATATCAAAAATATCACATATAAAATTAACTCTGTATTGGGAACAATTTTTGTATGAGATATGCCATTTTTATACTAGCTAGTGAACCCATATTTTGGCATTTTTTATGAAATAACATAGTAATTGAAAACCAACACATATAGGAAATTGTATTTTAAAAAATTAAATTTAAAAACATTACAACTTACTGAAATAAACTTCCCACAATAGTTCTAAAATGAAATACAAATTTTGGAAAAATAACCCTGTCAGAATTACACAGTAACACTACAAACAATGCTCAAAGTATAACATAAATACACAACACTTATAGGATGATCACAAAACACTAGAGAATACTAAAATAACTTGAAAATAACCCCACAAGACACTTAATATCTATTGTAACAAACCCACAAATATGAAAATGCTTATATAACCTCTACTCACACCAACCACTTGCATAAAAACACTAAAATTAATTGAATCTGCACTCTTTGAATCTCTATTACAATACTTGAGTGAAATTTTACCTATGGATCGTATAGGTTTTGTCCTAAAATCCTTTAGATAAATGAGTTTCTATCCAAAGACCCCCAACATGCAAGAGTTTTCATTTTAGGATGATTTGATGAACACTATTCAACAAGTGAAGTTAATTAATTTGGCAAAAAATCTTTCAGAATGGAATTGTGAAATATAAATAATCAAGAAGGACCAAAATGGGCACCTAAATCCATCTCATATATTTATAAATATAAAAAGATAATTAAAAAAGTCATTAGTTGTCATCTTCCTCCACTTTCCATAACCTGCTTTAATTATATTTTTCCTACTTTTGTACTATTTCAAGAATTTTCTAAATTTGCCAACTTTTATGAAGGATAAGAATGCAAAATTAATTTATTAATTTTTTTAAAAACCACATCATTATCCTTCTCCTTAAAATACCATGCCTCACTTTGTCTAATAAATCATTCAATAATAGTATTTTATTAATTATTGGCCTTATTATAAAAATTAAGAAATAATGAATATTTCAGGTCCAAATAATCAATATTAAATAAAATTATTTTCCTAACTCCTTCCTTATTCCATGTAAAATATTGGGATGGGCGTTTTTACGATAAAATTAAATTAATTAAAAATGGGACATGACAAATTTAATTATTCAAAAAGATAGTCTAACCCCCTCAATGAATCATCAACTTCTTTTTATATCCTTCTGTCCAAGAGGGATGTTACATTTTGGAGGGAATATTAAAATATTTAAAAAGATATATTCATTTATAACTCCCACTTAAAACCTTGGAGTACTCATGATTCTTAAAGTTCCCCACTTAAGTGAAAATTAGAACAATAAGGTACTTTTTGAATTTCACAAATAGAACCACATGTTTCTCTTCTCTTTTATCTTCCCTTAGCCTTGAGAAACAAAGGAAATTAGGCTAAGGTTCTTCTTAAGATTTATGTCCAAAAAGGAGACATGACACGTAAATATTAAAGAAATAAAATATAAAGAATCATTTCAAAATAAGAAAAACATTTTTTATAATTACTTGACTAGCCTTTCCATACTGCAAAATGCGTCAATCCAAATAGGAAAACATTTTTTATAATTTTCATAACATGTGTTATAATTTCTAGGACACACTCAATATCAAGTTATTTATTCGTAGGTTTTCATGATAGAAAAATAGATTTGACTACCATTAATTTTTTTTAAATGAATGATTATAAAAAGATTTTAAAAATTGTGTAATTTTCAAAAAAGCTATTAATATATAATTATATGTAATATAATACCAATATTATTAATATATTATAAAAATATAATATATTAATTAATTAATTATATATATATATATATATATATATATATATATATATATATATATGTATATGTATATAAGTTTTGTTAAGAAAATGAGTATAAGTTGACAATTGTACCTCACTTGAAACCTACGACTATCGACCCCATCTCACCTTTTGTACACAAAGCTTTTAAAAAAATCTTATATTTCTTTTGGATTTGATGGTGGAAAATGATGTCACGTGTTCCTTCATATGGCATGTCAATGACCTGTATGGTGAGGAGACTTTTTATTTCATGTGAGCTTAATTAATGGTGAAGTGTTTGGAAGGGCAATGTCATACAAAACATGAAAGTGGTACAATTTTTCATGGTGAGATCAATGGTGATGGTTAGGGGAAATTACAAGGTATTTTAAGGGATGCACTTGAATAATCCCAAGTAGATATGTGTGCAAAGTTTAGTGACATGTCACATCTGTCAACGTAATTTTTAGCTTCCATCAAAATGTTTCAATTTCCCAAACATGATTGAAATAGGTGTCATATTAATGAAAATAGGTGTCAAATATATAACAACTCCTCTTAAAATGTAGATAATGTACCCACATGTTAATTTAGATGAGTCTAACACTAATTAGATTAAAAAATCATATAAAACCTATTTAGATGACTTAAAAATCAATTAGAAAAAAAATGGAAAATACTTCTTAAATGAAAGATGCATCTTATCCCCAACCGTTGATGAAGGCCCTCAACATTTTGAATTTAAAACTAGAGACATGGGTTCTCCCACTACTCCCACACCTCATACCCATGATATAATTTCCCCTATGTATGATGATTTTAGACAGAAGGTCATCGCTACATGAAAGACCATCAATGATTACTTTCACGCTCTTGGCATAAGCTATCTTATGTCTGGTGATTCTGGGAAGAAGAATGTCACTACATAGAATACCATCGCTACTTCCCCTCATGCTCATGAAGGAAAATCCAATATGTCTAGAAATTCATAAGAGTTGGCCATGATTGTGTAGAAGACCATCACTACTTCCCCTCACACTCATGGTAAAAGATATATTATGTCTGGTGATTTTGGGCAGATGGTTGTCACTATGCATAAGACCAAATATTATTCCCTTCATGTTTATAGTGGAATCCCTTCTTGTTTAGAGAATCTGAGTAGATGGTTGTCATTGCATGAAATACCATCACTACTTATCCTCATGATTAGGGTAGAAGTTTTCCTACGTTTAGTGACTCTGGGCAGAGGGTCATTGCTACACAAAAGAACAATGTTGATTCCCTTAAAATTAATGGTAGAAACCCTTTTGTGTTTGGAAATTCTAGGTAGAATGTTGTCACTAGGCAGAAGACCAATGCTAATCCCATTCTTGTTCATGTCAAAAGCATCCCTACTACTAACAGAGTCTTGGGCATCATGGAAATGGAAGTTGCTATGGACCCTCAAAAGCATATATCTTTTGTTGAGGCAATATCTCGCAAGATAACTCTAAAAGCTTATCCCATACCTCTCAAACTTGCATCTTTTATTATGGTTATGATCTTCAATGAGGAGATCAGACAAGTGATTAGCTTAGAAGAATTCTTCTCAACCAAAGGTCTTATTTATAAATGCATGGATTACTGGCCAAAACTTCAAGAGCTGCATGCCTGGATCTTGAAGTATTGGTAACCCCTCCTATTAGGTACTCTTGATATTTACCCTTGTGTAAAAGGTTTTTTTATTATTATCTTACACAATAGTGAAGATAACGAAGAGATTCAAAACAATTTTTGGTGTGTGAATCACCACCCCCTTGTCATCAAACCATGGTCCCTTGCCTTAAACCCCCTCACAGAACCACTTCACGAAAAACCCATTTGGGTTCGTTTCCCTTGCCTTCCTCTCTAGTTTTGGACTGAATCTAGTCTAAAGGATATTAGTAATTCACTAGGTGATTACTTGAAAATGCATCTTGATGTTGATCATTTTTTTTGGATAAATATGGATTTTGATGGAATCCTAACCATTTATTAATGTTGAAAAATCATAACAGAACCGAGCTATAGGCACCATGGTCCAAGATAGCCAAATATAATAACATTCATAAGGCCAAAAGAAAACTTATAGCAAGCCTAATGACTACCCAAAAAATAGAAACAAATATCAGTTAGTGGGATAATAAACTAAAAAATTAGTTATCTTACCTTTTTTACCTTTTTTCTTTTTAACCTCCTACCATATTTCATGCTCAGCATTTACAAGAACTAATTATTTATATGGATGTTGCATTTCTAAGATACTATTTTCAAGTAAATCCTTGTCTGAGTCTAAGATCTCAGACTCATGTCCTATTTTAACTCCCCCATTTGGTTGTTTCACAAGAGAGATCTGAATAGTTTATGTCACCTCTTCAGTGGTCATTTTTTCCTTTGTAGAATCAGTGTTTATTTTTCTCGTGTTATTTCAATTTATGTTGCAACTTGTGTTTATGTGTCTTCAAAACAATCTTCCACCACTATCGATGGATCTAGTACACTCCATTTATTTGATTTGGATTTTCCTCCTTCTTCATCACTTGTAGACACTCTTTAGGACAAGCTGCATAAAGATGACTTGGTAATTTGTAATTATGGCATCTAAAAGTAGTATTCTCATAGTCAACAATCTAAACATGCTAATTTTTACCATATTTTAAAATGATTTTATCTGAAACCCCTTTGCTTAAATTCAGCTCAATATAAACATGAGCATAAGTGCATAAGCTTGCAATAGCCTACTCAATATCATGCTTAAGGAAGGATCCCAAAGCATTAACTATATCTTTGAGGGCATTCCAAAAATGTAGAGGCAGATTAAGGAGATTGACCCAAGATGTTGATCATTTTTATCACACTACTTTTGTTATAATTTTAGTGGATATTAACACCTCCAAGAATTTGCCTAAAAATATCACTCTACAAGTTAGGGACCGCTCTTGGTCCTAACCCTTGAACTATGAAGGTTGATTATTTCATTATTGTAGTTGATTTAACACATGCCACTTAACCAAAAACTACATTTCTCTCAAGAAAAAAATAATGAATCCTCTTGGTGGAAAGACTGCAACATTGACCTTTTGCAGGTGGATGCCTGAAGATCCAGATGGTTATAACAGTGAGTCACCTTTGGAAGATCCTAAATCCACTATTCTAAATAAGGACCTTAAAAGTCCTCAATCTTATGATGTTTTATTGAAATACCTAATCTTTCTAAGGAAATCCATGAACATGGTATTCCCCTTCGCACTAGTCTCCTCCTTTGATTAATTCCTAGGCTTGGAATTATCTAGGGAAGTGTTGAGGTCAACACACCCCCATTTCTGAAAATGGGGATCCTTGTTTAAAATTATGCAAATATATGTTATAAATTGGACATTCAACTTGATCAGAAATCAGTATTGAATATTTTATGTTGATCTAGTTTGCATGGGTTTGTTAGCACATATCTTCATTTTACCTTGATCGTATTTGCTAACCTTGGATCTCTATGTTTCAGGTTGTAAGTTTAATATATTCCATCTAAAATGGATAATGTTTGATCTTCATGATTTAATTTGATCTTTTACTAGCCTATGGTATGTTGAAAAACAAGTTGAATCAATATCTGGTCATCTTAAAACCCTCATTTTGATTAACCTAGCTCAAGTTATTTTGAATCAAATTAAAATTTGAGAGAGATCAATTTTACACAGGAAACACTTTATATTTTAAGCTTAGTTTAAGTTTTATCCAAGTCCTAGTCATAGTTATTAAATACCACTAATACCTTACTTAATCTTAAACTTTATGTTAAGCCCTATATGTCTTATGGTTCACAGGGGCTCTTTTATTATATTCTAAGCTTAACTTAAAATTTATACTAAGTTTTAAATTGTATTTGTTGATACAACAAAACTTTAGGCTAAGGATTTATATATTTCCCAAGTATTAACTAAGTTTTAGTTCCCACAAGAACAAACCTAAAGGTGACAGATGGAGAGATCACAGGGGAATCAAAAGAGATCAAAGATGTGTGAGAAAGGAGCATAAGTCAAAAATTCAAGTGTTATATCAATGTTACACATTAACTCAAACATCGAAGATCCAATGGAGAGTGAGGGTTTGAAATGTCAAAGGGTTCTAAGATCAATGTGAGGGTGACAAATGCTTCCATCTTGATGAGCAGACTAAAGTTCCAATGGAGAGCGTGAGTCAACATGTCAAAACTACCAAAAATAAATATGAGAGTGACAAGTGTCATGATCTCAACTAATGATCTGGTAGATTGATGGCCCATGCTCATGCTTATATAAAGGAAGAGATTAATAGTTTACCATCTATCATGCATCTAGAGATCAATGACAAAAATGAAGCTAGACCTTTTAAAGACCCTACGAAAGAATGCAGAACCAACAGGTGTCAATATATCAACAAGTATTCAAGGAATAAATGATTCACATTCAAGCGTATACCTAGTAGATCAATAGAGCACGTTGATCCTGTAAATCAAATCTAATATTTCAAGATGGAGTTGACAATTCAACAAACCTAGATCTAATGAGAGGTTATCATGTGGTGCAAGGGCATTAAGTGATGGAGTGTGTTCATCAGGTGCACATAGAGCCCACATATTCAATAAGTGGCATGATATTGAAGGTCTTAATTGGGATCTAACAGCTCGTGATTAAAGTTAATGCTAAAGGACTCCAAAGCAAATCAATAGTGTAAACTTGATCTAGTTTGAAAAAGCATGAGGTAAGGACATGTGTCCAAAGGCAATAATGGTTATGTTTTGAGATCAAATGAATAGTTAAACATGGGAATTACCACATAGACATGATGCATTGAATTATAGGGTCTTATGGACCTAAAAGTGCTTGAATTATACTTATTCCAAACCAGTGAAGATCAAAAATATGAATAAACATGTCTTAGATGTAATCCGGTCAGTGGATGAGAAGGCTAAAATTATAGAGTTGTCTCAAAGCCAATTAAGTTCATACATTATATTATTTTAAATAAAAAGACCCTGTAAATCATTCCAAATGAATATTCTATTCTATAAAAACATGGGTAACATGTAACATACAGGGCGTTTGGGTTAGTCATATTGGAAAAATGTCATTGATATTAGAACATTCTAAAGGGACAATTGTCCATGGCACTTGTACTTTTATAATTGGATTTGACTAACTGACATACTTCCTTACATTTTATAAAAGGTGCATTTCCATTTGTAAAAAGAGAAGGGAGTTTTTAGAGCCAAAATTACTTTGTAAACTTAGAGCAAGCAATACAAGCAAAGAATTCTGCAAAGTTTGTCTAGTATTTGTCTGAGTGTTTTCTATCATGGCTTCTCTCTCACTTGATTTTTCTAATTTATAGATTTGAAGGGTTCTTATGAATTCTTGGTGTGTAACTTTGAATTCAGAGTTGTTAACTTGTGCCAATGCTAGGTTAATTGAAAGTTATTAAGTTCATTTCATTTTCTTTACTCTTCTTGCATTTAGGCTAATGTTGTGTACTTGCAAGAGTAAATATTTAAAGTGAATCTGGTTCTTATTTACATTATTTCATACTATCCTTAGATGTTTACTTGATGTGTGATAGGATTTGAGCTTATGTTACTTCATATTATACATTGGTTAAGTGCATGTCTAGATGAGATTTGAACTTTGTCATGATGTTTGGGATGAAGATCAACAACATTTATTCTCTGCCCTACCCTCGTATTTTCTTTTTTTAACCAATTAACTCTAGTTTAATTTTCATTGTAAATATCCATCTTAGATTAGTTCTTGATCATAATTCATTATTCTTAGCATAGATTAATTCATAATTTAAATATATCAACTATTTGGCCACGGTGACTCCCAACCACCAAATTAATAGAAATTTGTGAAATAGATCACTTGTTCTACTTCTATTCCATCAATAGATAACAGGATTATCACAACCTACAACTCATGTAATGAATTCTTAAAATTTAGAAATGAGAAATGTTTTTAAAACACTCTAGACACTTGTGATACATATTCAGGCATCAATAGGAGGGGTTTCACTAGCACTAGAAATACATTTTGAAATATATTATATTATTGCTTTGTAGAGGTATTGTTTTACATTGAAATTTATTTCTATTATTTGTGAAACCTTGATTTCAAGCACTATATGTTAAGGCATGTTTTCATTTTGTGCTTGTTATTTATTTAATAACAAACAATAAAAATGTGAGCCTTTAGTTAGATCTTTATGAATTTATATAATCTTTGCTAATTTTGGTGTAGTTTGTTTATAGATCAATTGATTCTTTGCATATTTGTGTTATTCTTAGCTCAATTGTGTAAAGATCATTGATATTCATGGTTTCAGACTAGTCTTTGGGCTTATTTTAGCCAAAGATCGATATTCTTTGAAGATTCATGGGTAAATGTTGTAAAGGTAGCCTAAACTTTGTAAATATGCCACCTTTGAGGTTAGTGATATAAATTTTGCTCAAAGATTGATTGATTCTTTGTATGTTTAGGTTTATTTGAACTTAGAAGTAAGGATCCCTCTCATTCATCAATTTAAATGTATCTTTTAGCTTATTTGGTTAAAGATAATTATGCTTTACACGCATTTGTGCAAAATTGGCTTAACATACCAATCTAATCATTGATCTTTGTAAAGATAAGGTTGATACATCATATTTTAAATAGGTTGAATATTTTACAAGATGGAACTACCAAAAGTGAGATTCTCATCAAGGTATGGAACGGTTAGGTGGATCTTCTATCAACGTGCCTAGCTAGGTACATAACTTATCAAGAAATCCTAAAAGGTATTTGCCTTATTTTAGTTCTAATAATGTTTTCACATTTGAAGAACATGTTAAAAGCTTTAGGGCTACTTTGAGACTTATGATTGTAGTTTATGAAGATGTAACATGTAGATTATTTCCATTTAATTTCAAATATGTTACATAAGAATGGTTCCTTAACCTACTTGAGAAATACATTATCATTTGAAATAACTTTAATGATTACTTCATTGACCAATTTGGTAAATTCATCAGTCGTTGTGTCTTGTACTAACAGTTCACCACAGTTAAAAGAGATCCTAATGAAACAATAAGAGCCGTTAATGCTAGATTCTAGAAGATGTTTAGTAGAACCATAGTTCCTTACAGACCTGATGAGACTTTAGCCTTAGATATTTACAAATATGCTTTAGATCCCTTGACTTATATGTTTCTTAAAAGGTTTGTTGGAGTCATAAACACCTTGGCCTATGATGAAGTTGTAATAATCAATGATCAACTGCAGCCTCAAGGTCAGCTTGCTTATACTATCCCAAGTATTAATCCCACTTTCCCCACACTGAATGTCATTCCTAATGCCTATCAGAATATGTCTACCTTAAATTAGACACCAATCTTGAACCAATTGCCCTTAAACCATGCCCATCCTGACCAAAATTTAGGCTTCTTGAATAATGCTACAAACAAATTTCATCCATAGGATCAAAGAGCTTTAAAGTCAACCACTAGTAATAATAATTGAGTTAATAACTTAGAAGCACCAAAGAATGAGAATGAATCCATACTTAAGATGGTTCAAAAGTTGGGCACTAATTTCCTTCAGTTGCAGAAGCAAGTGGGAAATTTTGGGGAAAACTCCAACAAAAACTATGCTTTTTAAAGGTTCAATAAACCTACAAATAAGTTTAATGATAATAGAAATAATAGGTCATATGAGGAAGTACATGAAATGAATCTTTGTGATATAGGTCTAGCTGATCATTGTAATGTTTTTTAAGCATATCAAGATGAAAAGGATACATATGAAACTTTGCTTAATCAAGACATTGTTGCAGGTACATCTAGCTTTGCAAGGACATCTAAATCCTTCAAAACCACTTTCATGGTATAGGCTTTTGATTTTCCATTCAAAGAATAAAATGAACCTAAAGATGATCTAGAAGAAGGAATAGTCATTCAAGATGAGCAGCCCCATTAACAAGATCAGATACAAGCTAGCCTTTCTTTAGAAGATAGTTGCAAGGACAATTCATACGAGGTCATTATTGAAATTGAGGATATCCCTGAAGAAGCTGACCAGTGGCAACATTTATACCAAATTTTTTTGAAATAAATTGAGGTATTCCAAGACAATAATGTCATTCTAGATATCCCAAATCAAGATGAGGGGGGACTTGATTGGGTAGAAGAGATGCCATTATTCACAAAGGATGAAGATGAAGCAAGTGTAGCAAATCAAGGATTTACATATAACCCCATCAAAAGGTTGGAAGTATGTGATCAACCTGATTTAAATGGTAAGGTTGTAAATAAATTTCATGCCCTTTCAGCTGATCATGATGAAGTATCCTTTTGGGATGACTTGGAAAGCTTTGGTGCAAAGATTGGTAATCCATCTCCAACTCAAGCTGAACTTAATGAAGACATTAGTATAAGAATGCTAGCTAAGATGCCATCATTGAATGAAGATGATATAAGTCACTATTATTCTATAAATGAAGAATAATTATCATTCTTGACGTAAGACAGAAGGATTTGGGAAGAAGATGATTGAGTTTTAGATCCATATCTTCAATCTAGGTATTGGAGAATGGAGATGAGGAATCAAGATACATCACATAGAAGACATGGACACACAAGTGCTCCTATCCATAAGAATAGGCCATTAAATGGAACCAATCATGATTTAAAGTTATATGGTAGGCTAAATAACTTTCCATTTGATCTTAGAGGTAGGTTCTTTATTTATTTAGGGTAGGTTTTAGGTTAGTTTCTTTTCCTGTTCCTTGTTTATAAGTAGTGCTTGTAAATATTTGTTTGCTTGTTGTTTGTTTTACTTTGTGTTTTGTGTGTTTGTTTCCTTTGCTTTTTTCCTTGCTTTTAAATAAGTCCTCTTAGATAGCCTTCAGCTTAAAGTTCACATAATTGCTCAAGAACTTCACAGTTCAGAAATGCAAGTATGACTTCTCAACATTGGTTGATCATGGATTGTTAAAATATGAGTTTGATGTTATAGTCTAGATAAACTAGTAAAGACTAATAGATAGGTTAATTGTTCCTTAAGATTTTAAGCCTTATTCTAATCTAAGATTGATTCTAATAATGATTGCATATGTGAGATGAAATATTAGATTATTGAAACATGGTCATGTTTGCACTTAATAAACCTTGTTTTTAGGACAAAGTTTGTAACTAAGGATGATTGTTTTGAAGATCAAACACTTGACCAAATCCCAAACCCTGGCTAACCTAGTTTCCAAAATTTGTTAGAAAATCAAAATGACTTGAAAAATACAAAAAATAAGACCCCTATTATAAAATTAAAGATCTTTCTAAGGAAAGGTGATTATGGTAAACTCCATCAGGTCTATGGACGTCTCGCTGGTAGTAGAGCAAGGCTTTGAGTGGAGCCAAATGTATCTCTATCAGGGTTATGGATGCTAGGTTGGTAGCAGATCAATGCCCAAGCCTTTCCTATATAAATCATGGTTCTTAATGAACATCTAAATATGTTATAAGTCAGTGTTAATGGTCAAGGTCATGAATCAAGAAGTTGTTTCCTAAATCTCATGGAAAATAGTAAGTAGAATCAAAGCACACATATAATGTGACTAAGTTTTGATGTTTGAGCCTAATTATACATTTGTAAGACTTATTTTAATCATGAATTGATCCTAATATTGGTACTTGATCATGTGGAATAGGTAGCCTAGTTATTATTCTAAACCAAGAGTATCTGAATTCTAACATATTGCTATGTTTCCCTCAAAAGTCATCATTTGTTGAGGTCAATGTACCCATATTTTTAAAAATGAGGACCCTTGTTTAAAATCATGCAAATTTATGTTATAAATTGGACATTCAACTTGATTAGGAATCAGTATTGAATATCTTGTGTTGATCTAGTTTACATGGGTCTATTAGCATATATCTTCATTTGACCTTGATCTTATTTGCTAACCTTGGGTCTCTGTGTTTCAAGTTTAAGGATTAATGGAGTCCATTAGAAATGGACAATGTCTGATCTTCATGATTTAATTTGATCTTTCACTAGCCTATGGTTTATTGAAAAACAAATTGAATCAATGTTTGGTCATCTTAAAACCTTCATTTTGATTACCCTAGCTCAAGTTCTTTTGAATCAAATTCAAATTTGAGCAGCATCAATTTTACGTGGGAAACACTTTATATTGTAAGCTTAGTTTAAGTTTTAGCCTATGTCCTAGTCGTATTTATTAAATACCACTAAGACCTTAATCTAAAACTTTATGTTAAGTCCTTTATGTCTTATGGTTCATGGGGGCTCTTTTATTATATTCTAAGCTTAGCTTAAAATTTATACTAAGTTTTAAATTGTATTTTTTAATACAAAAAAACTTTAGGCTAAGGCTTTACGAGAGTGAAAAGTGTCACAATCTCAGCTAACAATCCGACAAATCGATGGCCCATGCTCAAGATTATATAAACGAAGAGATCAATGGTTTTACATCAATCGTGCATCCAAAAATTGATAACGCGAATGAAGCTAGACTTTTTAAAGACCCTGTCAAGGAATGAAAAATTGATAGGAGTCAAGATCTCAGCAAGTATTCAAGGAATCAATGATTCACATTCAAGTGTACAGCCAACAAATCAATAAAGTGTGTTGATTCTGTAAAGTAGATCCAATGGTGAAAGATGGAATTGACAATTCAATAGGCCCAAATCTAACGAGAGGTTGCCACATGGTGCAAGGGCACTAAGTGATGGAGTGCGTTCACTAGGTGCACAAAGAGCCCACATATTTGACAAGTGGCATTATCTCAGAGGTCTTAATTGAGATCTAATGGCTCATGATGAAAGCTAATGCTAAAAGACTCCAAAGCAGATCAATGGTGCAAACTTGATCTAGTTTGAGAAATCATGAGGTAAGAACACATGTTCAAAGGCAATAACGGTCATGTTTTGAGATCAAATGAATAGGTTGGCATGGGCATTACCACATAGACATGACACATTAAATTACAGGGTCCTATGGACCTGAAATCACTTGAATTATACTTGTTTCAGACTAGTGAAGATCATAAATATGAATAAATGTGTCTTAGATGTGTTTTGGTTAGTAGATGAGAAGGTTAAAATTGTAGAGGAGTCTCAAAGCCAATTAAGTTGACACAGTATATTCTTTTAAATCAAAATACCCTATAAATCATTTTAAATGAATATTCTATTTTGTAAAAACATGGGTAACATGTAACACACATGGATTTTTGGTAAGTCATACTGAAAATTTGTCATTGATATTAGAACATTCTAAAGGGATAGTTGTCCATGACACTTGTACTTTTGTAATTGGATTTGACTAATTGGCATACTTCCTTACATTCTATAAAAAGAGCATTGCCATTCGTAAAAAGAGGAGGGAGTTTTTAGAGCCAAAATTACTTTGTAAACTAGAAGTAAGTAATACAAGCAAGGAATTCTACAAAGTTTGTCCAGTATTTGTGTGTGTGTTTGCTATCATGGCTTCTCTCTCACTTGGTCTAATTTCTAGATTTGAATGGTTCTTGGTGTGTACCTTCAAATACAGAGTAGTTAACTTATGTCAATGCTAGGCTAATTGAAAGTTCTTAGGTTCATTTCATTTTCTTTACTCTTCTTGCATTTGGGCTAATATTGCTTGCTTATAGGAGTAAATCTTTAAAGTGAATCTAGTTCTTATTTTCACTATTTCATACTAAGATGTTTCCCTGATACGCGATAGGATTTGAACTTATGATACTTCATGCTATACATTGGTTAAGTGCATGTCTAGATGAAATCTAAACTTTGTCATGATGTTTGGAATGAATATCGATAACATTTCTTCTCTGCCCTACCCTTGCTTTTGCTCTTTTTTTAACCAATTCACTCTAGTTTAATTGTCAATATAAATATCCATCTTAGATTAGTTCTTGATCATAATTCATTGTTCTTAGCATAAAGTACTTCATATTTTACATAGATCAAATATTTGGCCACGATGGCTCCCAACCACCAAATTAATATAAATTTGTGAAACAGATAACTTGTTCTACTTCTATTCCATCAATAGATAATAGGATTATCACAACCTGCAAGTCATGTAATGAATTCTTGGAATTTAAAAATGAGAAGTGTTTTTTAAACACTATGGGCACCTGTGATACATATTCAGGCATCAACATGCAAAATTTTCTAAGGACCTTGCAACATAAGACAAATCCTAACCCTGTGATGTTGTAGAAGATAAGGAAGGCTGGACAAAGGTGCAAAAAAATAATAAACATACTAAATCAGTGTTACAACCTTCCTGTATGACCGTCTACTCAGAGGGAATCTGGGTAGAAACTAATGGCTCAGAGGGTCTCAAAACAAAATCACAAAACATAGTTGTTAAAAGCAGAAAGAAAGCAAAAAATCATTGTTAATTCACATAAAGTGGTTAGGCAGAACCATTGTTTGTTATTTTTGGCGCGTTATTGTACTTGCCCTATTACCACTGGTAAAGACATTTTTTTAATATGTAAATGATATAACTTTCTCTCCTTTGTATTAAGTTTTGAGATCTTCAAAACTCGTAACATTTACCCTATTAAATTAAAAAAAAGATGCATCTTATATAATCTAATCAACCAATGTAGGTTATCATATGCAAATAAATATGGATACAAATATTTCCAAGATTTTTCCATTCTCATTCTCAATAACCCTAAAGAAATCATTGTATTCATAACAGTAGTGCATATTTTTCTTTATTCAATGATTGAAGAAAATTTAAAATCGTTGTCAAGATCACAAGCACTCTTGATTTTTTGTACTCCAATGGACTTGCATATGAATCCACACCAACCTTTGAATACTCTCTCCAACTGGTATGGCAATCTTTCTGATGGAATTATCTTTAGTATATGAGATTGATAAATTGTATTGAGTTTTGGTGTTGTAGTGGATCGAATCAAATGTTTTTGGGATGGTGGTTGTAAGTAATTGAAGATAGAATTTTTTTGACTATGGCTAAGGCTAAGAAAAATGCGACTACTCGAGTGTTGGGGAAGAGGCCCAATGGTAGGCGAGCAATGATGCCAACAATCGAGGATAACACTAGGAATATTTTTTGGTTTTGTTTGTAGCCGAGCAACAGGGAAAGTGATGGTAGAATTGGAGTGAGCATAGCCATGGTAATGATCTAATAGTAGCCAATGAGTAATAATGGAGATATTTCAAGTCCCCAATTAGCTCTAGAATAGTGCACCAATCTTTCAAATATGCAAGCACAAACAACTTATTAGAAAGTTTTAATGTGAATAAATAAATCTTTCTGATTTCTAATGTAAATTTATTTTATTTATGTCTATGTTTGAATGTCGAGAGGGGTAACCTACAATCGCAGTAGGGTGGGATACTCTCTCTCTTCTCGTGATATGCAGACTACCGTGAAGTTGGCCTTGCCTAGGGAGCTAACAAAACATGTTGCATTTGAGGGAACTAAAGCTATGATAAAATTCACCTCCAGTGTTTTCATGCTTTCCTTGTGATCTTTTTATTTATCACGGTGTCCATTGACACAACCTCTGTTTGGAAATTGTTGTTGTCCTTCAAGTCTAGGGTTTAACAAATTATTGTAAATTTATGTTGCAGGCAAGGTTTATTTTGTATCGCCAGGGAGATGTAGAAAGGTTGGTAAAGTGGGTTGGTTGTGCTCAGAGCCACCCAAGTTCAAATCTCAAAGAGTGTTTACAGGGCAGATGTGGTTGTTTGAGTTTACTCAGTGGTTTCAAGTGATCAAGTAGTAGTCGTTTATATTGGTTTAATAGTTCTCGGGGACTAGGCCCCCAGTTTGTGCCCCAGAACTGGTTTGTAGCTCTGATCAAAAGTGAATATCGATAAAAAAAAAGTTTTATTTCATATCACGACACTTGATTGTTGCATTTGTATGAAGGTTCCGGTTTGTCCATATATTCAATGATTTTTAGAACATTTCGGAAGTGTCCTTTGCAGGGCCATTTTTAATACTCTGTAAATTTGTTATTTTTTCTTTCAAGTTTCCATTATACATTTTATTTGTGATTTCTTCTTTCCAATTTCCATTATACAATCTCATTTTCCACAACACCTGAAAGAGCAAAACTATCAGATTATTATTGTTTGAAATCATTTTTAATGTATGATATGGAGTAAGTGTCCATGGGTTTTGACTGTGATACAATTGCCAAATTACACTCTTTTCACTCTACAAATTCCCACTTTATTAAAAGAGAAAATTACACCGTCCTTTGCAACATCCCTTATACTTTTAAGACACGGAACTAATTATTATATTTTAATATTATGTGTGTTTTGACATTATTGATATATAACTATATTCTTTTAAAAAAGAAAATTACACTATCCCTTTCATCCCTTTCAACATCTCTTACATCTTGAAGACATTACTAATTACTATATTTTAATATTTTTAAATTCTTATATGTAACCGGACTGTTCCAAAAATACTTATTGACTACCTTTTTATTAAAACCATTCTTATACCTTATCTTCCTATTTTTGATCAAACGATTTACAAGTACATTTCAATACTGGACCGAAAAGAGAAAATATATATATATATATATATATATATATAAAAGTTAAAAAAATAAAATAAATGTCATTATCACTAATTTTTTAAAATTAGGATAAGGCCAGCCACTCAGCAGACTAAAGATTACCAGGAAAAGTGTTGAATGCTAACGATCCATCATCATAATTTTGCTTTGTAGTCATTAAGAGATTGAATAAATATAAAATTCATCCCTTACAGCAGTATTAGTTTTTGTTCAACAGTCGATGTCAGGCGGGATGCTCTGCACGTTGCGGAATACGTTGTGCGGGTCCACTCTGGTTTTCACCTGCACCAGACGCTCAAAATTATGTAAGAAGTATTTTTTCCCCCACCTGCTGGCCTGAGCCACGAGGGACGTACTGGTGTTGGAAAAGGAAAAGCTCCCCAGGTCTAAGTCCATGTAATTCACATACGCAGCTCGTGGATTGTTGGAAACATGAGGCTCCATGAACGCGTACATCTTCCTCAGCCACCCAACATACTCCTCATTCCTACCGTTGTCATCGTCCCAGGCCACAACATACTGTATGCCAAACAGGTTCCCCGACCGGTGAGGAAACGGAATGGAAGACGGAGGGATTTCCCTCATTTTGCCTCCGTAAGGATCCATTATTAAGTAACCCTTTGGTTGTTGTAGCAGTATTTCGCAGGCTGCTCTAATGGCGGATTTGGGGACGAGGTTTCTGACGTAGTCCGATTTTGCATAAAAATAGTCTTTATCGGAGTCGTACCTGTCGCGGAGGCTCGTTATGTTGGGACCGACGTAGGCGAAATATAAGACGCCTTCTATCCACCTCATTTCCTTGCAGTCCGAGGGTTTCATTTGCAGCTCAGGAAAGCGGGAATTGATGGATTTCAGCATGTCTGTTTTGCGACCGAGGAACATTCCGCTAAATGTGGCGGAGATTGTGCGGTTATCCAGCGCCTCCCAGGTGACGGAGAGATAAAATTCCTTCTCCAGATTTGGCGCCACAGTCTGCCATTTGTAGAGGAGTTCCGTGACGTTGAGGAGGCCGCGCCTGGGGAGGTTGAAGACGGTGACCGTGGGAGGGACTGCGATCAGCTTAATCTTCCATGCGACCACGATTCCCCAGCTCCCTCCGCCTCCGCCGCGCAGAGCCCAGAACAAGTCTTCGCCCATGCTTTCTCTGTTCAGCAGCCTTCCCTCGGCGTCCACCACCTCCGCGTCCACCACGTTGTCCGCCGCCAGGCCGTATTTTCTTGACAGGAAGCCGTAGCCGCCGCCGCTGATGTGACCGCCGCTGCCAATCGTGGAGCAGGACCCCGCGGAGAAGCCGTAGCTCCCGGTCGCTTGCGCGATGCTATAATATATCTCCCCCAGGGTCGCACCGCCCTCCACCCACGCCGTGGCGGACGGGACGTCGATTCTAACGGCGTTGAGATTCATGAGGTCTATGATGGCGAAGGGAGCTTCAGCCGTGCTGGAGGTGCCTTCGTAGCTGTGCCCGCCGCTTCGTACGCGGATTTCAAACCCCTCTGTGCGGCAGCATGTGACCGTCGCCTGCAGTTCCCGCTTGGACCGCGGCAGAACGATAGCGGAAGGCTTCCGTACCTGGGAACCCGCGTATCTGAGGTTCTGTATTGAAAACCTGAGCAGGCTGTCGAAATTTTTGGAATTGGAGGCTGTCACATTCTCCACACCTCCTGCGGCCAGACAATTTAGAAGAGCCTCTTCAGATATTGTCTTCGCTGTTACTTGATTTGTGAACAGGAGTAACAGTAACAGAGCCAAGCTCACAATACCAGCTATGGAAGCCATCCTGTGAGAGCCAGCAGAGACTTGCAATAATTTTAGCCACATTGTCTTCAGTTAAATATTTGCTTTTGGTCCATAATTGCAGGCTAGGCTACTTGCATACAAAGATCCTAAATTTGAGTCTATAATGCCATCCACGTAACTCCAAAAAGACTCGAGCTTTTTTTAAGTCAAAGAAATTTGGAACCAAGCGGTCTGATGGTGCATAGGACCACTGCGAACAAAATTATGGATTGAAGTTCAACTAAATTTAGTTTGGAACCAGAAATTCCTGGTCAAAAATGGCTGGCTGGCATTATTGCCGGGTCCAACCGACCTACTGAGAAAAAGAAGAAAATCTTTAAGTCAACTACAACTTTTTGCTTTGATTTAAAAATTCAAAGACAAGAGTTAGTGTTTTAGCATAGAAGATTCCTAAACTTACGAATCAAGAACTTTTTAAAATCAAATATATTATTGTAATCCCTCCATTACTAAGCTAAACTAAGTATTTGCTTGGCCCAGAATTGCAGGGTCCCATGGAAGGAGACATGGCTACGAAGTTCCTCAATTTGTAAGTCTATGATGCCTTCCACGTGACTCCAAAAGACTTTTTAAAAAAGAGGTGGAAAAGAAATTTGGGACCACTAAGACACTAGGTTAAGGTTAGCTAATTATTTTAAGAGGTATTATAGTTATTCGGTTTGAGTGTATTGATAGATGGGTGATAGACATGATTTTGGTTCTAGATTTTATGGACGATAAAGTAGTGTTGGATGTTTTTTCGATAGAATCTTCTATTTGGACTACTATGTCATTTAAGTATGATCTTCCACCTCCTCTTTTAGGTGGTATGAATTGTACTTAATTCTCTTATGTGATTTTTATAATATTGTTTAAAGTGGCAGGTCTCATTTAACGCCATTATTTGTTATTTATATTTTGTTACCATGATCTGAATTGACATTTTGTTCTTTACCATAAAATTTGCAATGTGAATACCAACTAGTGATGTTGCTATATAACTTTCTATATTTTTATTATTTACATAATAAAATACACTGAAACTATCCAATAATAAATTCTAAGTATTTTTTTTAATGAGGATTTTTATGATTCTTTACATTTTATATAATATATGTTAAGAGAAAAATTAATATTATTTTATTAAAAAAATTATTTAATTTTTTTTCTAATAATTAATTATAAATTTATAATTAAAATAATAACATATGTGACAGAAAATATAATATTATTTTATTAAAAATATATATATTTCTAATTAATTATAAATTTATAAGTGAAATAACAATTTTAAATGCTCAATTTCCTACAACTTCCCACTTTAAAAAAAACTTCTTCAACCGTTTCTACCATTTCTTAGTTTAAGGCGTAGATATTTTTTTCACAATTTTCAGACTTCTGATGATAAATGAATGAGACCCCGAAGCTATGAGACCGTCCCTGATACTCTTAGTTTTCGACAAAAATCCTCTGATATCCAAATATATTTCATCTACTACGCTACATGTGGTGAATGAAAGTTCAATTTAAGTTTAATTCATAAGACGATAACTTCCTGGGATAAAAAGGCAGGCATGATTGCCGGGTCCAGCAAACTTACAAGATAAGAAAATTTAAAATCAAATCTTAAAATAGCAACAAAGACGAGAGTTAAGATTCTTAGAAGGGAGCGGAATCCTCGTTTACGGGACCATATTAATCTTTTAATTAGTGGGATATATTAGTATTTGTAATTAAAATTTTGTTTTTTTTATTGAAATTTTGTTTTTATATAGATTAGGTGTATAGAATGTTTTTAGATTTAGTATCAAAGATTAAAGGGTATTTATTTTGTTAAATTTGTTCGGGATATGATCTTGATTTAATCTTTTTTTTGGTATCTCTTAAAATTTGTACCCTGGTAAATGGCTAGACAATACCTTTTACATCATCATCCTCGTGGTTAGATTACAACCCACTTAATAATAATAATAATAATAATAATAATAATAATAATAATCATCATCATCTTGATTTACATTACGTGAACAATATCAATTTCAAATTTTATTATTTTTATTATTTATTTATAATTAATTTTCAAAAGAAAATCAAAGTTGGTTAATGAGCTCCTTCAACATAAAGGTCTTAGGTTCGAATCTTTTGGACGGGGTTTGTCTTCGCCTTGCTCGACAGTTTTTGATGTAGCCACGATTAGGGATCTCAAATTTTAAGAGAAGTCTTCTACTGTGCAACTCACAATTACACATCGAAAAGACAACAAAAACTTAATTTTATTGCTTCAAACAAAGATCTAGAAACACATAAACGAATCACACATGATACAACGTTACAACCCAAACACAAACAACCTCACAAATGCCCACGTGCTTTCAAATAATAATCCAAAACTACAGTGTGGTTCCCATAACTCAATTCATATAGTCTTTCCCAAAGCTACACACAAATCTCACTGTAGTACTTCTTGCAACCGCACTCTAGACTACTTCCCCGATTTTGAATCAAATGTCTTTTCAAAAGAAGAGGATGTGCTTATATAGATACACGATCCGTCCAAACTGCATTAATGATCAACAACCTACTAACAATAATTAAATGAACACAAGTCCCAAGGGTAATACATCACAAGATAACATGTCGCATTACAACATTACTCAATGCACCAAAACACATCACAAGGGCATTTACTAATCCTCCAGATAATCACAAGCCTTATCCAAACAAACAACTTACCACTTACCATTGCAAAGTGTCAAAATGACTAACATTAAGTTCTATGAGGTGCAAAAGAAGAATATCAAGAACCAAGGTCCAAAAATAAGTTTGTTGAAGTTGTAAACTGACTTAAGCTAACACTAGATAAATACTTACTACAGATAACCACAGAGGTTTTGTGGTGAGAAAAAAATCACGCAAAGAACCCCTAAACATATTTACCCCCAAGCCAATGCAAAAAGAAATAAAACATGCGGTGACTCAAATAAGAAACATGATGCTTGTAAACATACCACAAAACATCATAACAACAAAAAAATTCACTATAATTTATTATTAGCTAACCAATCATGTTTTTCATTGATGCAAGATTACATGTGAACCCAGATGCTCCTGCATCATACACCTCAAGTAATAACATGTGCAAGCATGGTGCTCACACACTCAAGTTGAGTGGGAAACCCACTATTTCAACCTTGTCCAAAGGTCTTGGCATACCTTTGCACCATGCGAGATGATTCTCACTTTCTAGTTTGATTGGCTGATGAACCAGGTTAAAAACCAACCTCCTCCTCCCAAAACCCTTCATTTTACTATTTTGCCAACTCCTACTCCAACCTCCTTTGTCTGTGTTATGCAATCCACTCTTCCACTCCTAAGTTACGACACTACCCACTGAAACATTCTTGTGTTTGTGGTTCACACTCTCATTTACCTTCCTCTACGTGTTATTACTCTTTACCTCTGCACAACCACTTTATTTTCTCTATGTGGTGCCATTTTGTGTCTTTACACACTCTACTCCTTGTTATTGCAAACAACCAAAAGAATTTGGTGCACATCCTCTGTGTTCTTATTTTGTGTAACACCTATACACATTATCCTCTCATTGACATATCCACTTCTCATCCTCTTATGCATTTATGTCTTTGTCATGTTCTCATGCACTGTTTAACAATATTTTCCTTTGATTTTTATCACACATTGCTCTCCCCTCATCTGCCCTTTGCCTATTACACGGACAAAATCCATCCATCTCCACCAACTACTTATCTTTCTATTCCTCCAGTCCATCACTGAAATCTATGACTTCATGTAACTTCTCTTTCTCATGGTGATTTAATGCACTAACTCTTCCTCTATTGCTATGTACCTCTCAACAATACATTCATACAATTATGTAATCATATGCATTTCTTTCCTAAGTTAAATCCAATATCCTACTTCTTCCACTTCCTCTTAAACCCTTCCTAATTTATCTCGCAAGCCAAAGGTTTCACCACAATCATAGGCATCATAAAAATTACCCATCTTCTCCAGACTCCACCACCAATTTTAGAATTCTCTTCATGTAATTCTCTTATGTTACTCTCATCGTAATTTCAAATAACTCTACAACTTTGATACAATAGCCTTCATTTCTATCGCTTTAATATGCATGATGAGTTCACAAACTTCATCCACCTCTTCACTTTCTACATCCACTTTTGTGTTCCAACCACTATCTACATTTAAACACTCAAACATCCACTCAGTCACCTTCATCTCTTATGCAAGTAAGATGCAGTCTTCCTCTTCTCTTTGGTCGAACAAGGGACATTCATAAACTACCATCATAATCACCTCACTATGCATATCACAACCACTACATTTGCACTCTCCAAAACTATCTCATCTTTTGAAAATGGAATATCTTCTTCCTTAACATTCACATTATGTGTGTTCACTTGCTCATCCTCTACCTCCATCCTCATGTCTTCCAAAATAGATGTTTTCATTCTCTTCTCTACTAAAGCTTCATAAATTATTTCTAAGTTTGCTTGTTTTAGGGAACCTTCCTTCTCTTCATATTCACAACACACAGTGTGACCCACATGTGTTTTCTCTCTTATTTTTTGTCAGCTTGTACCTCAGCTTAGAACAAAATATTTAGCCTAGTCAATAGGGTTGTGCAGTCCTCTTCCATTTCTTGTGCACTATCCTTACGCATGATTTGAACCCACTAATTCACCTCTTGCAAAGCTACAAAAGTTACCCATTTTTCACAACTCTTAGTTCTCTACCCACACAAAAAGATGGAGAACACAAAACTCTAAATTTATTGATGCCACACTTAGAGAATTACAAAAATCGCTCTAATTTTGCACTTCAAGATTTACTACTACGACATTCTTAATCCTATGTACATCTTTCTTGTGCACTCCTTTGTGATCTACCCATATTCACAAAGAATGGTGAATACAAACCTTGATCTCTCAACCCTAGATTTTTTTTTCCTTACTTTGATACCAAATGATGTATCCACAATTAGCCATATCAATTAAGATATGCATTCTACCGCAAAAGCCATAATTATGCAATGTAAATACAACAACAATAATTTAATTCTATTATTTTAAACATAGATATACAATCTTATAGACCAATCACCAACAGTACAATCTTCCAACCCAAACAAAAACAACCTATAAAATTCTCCTAAGATTTTAGATAATAATCCAACACCACAGTGTGGTTCCCATGACTAAATTTCTATATTATTTCCTAGACTTGTGCATAGATCTAACTGTATTACTCTTTAGAACTGCACTCTAGATTACTTCCCCCATCCTGAAGCGAATTGTTTTTCAAATGAAGAGGATGTTTTTATATAGATACACAATCCACCCTAATTACATTGATGATCAACAATCCACTAATAATAATTAAATGAACACAATTTCTAATGACAATACATCACAAGATAATACATTGCATTACAACATTAATCGATGCACCATAACACATCACGAGCCCCGAGTCACCAATCCTAAATATAATCACAAGCCTTATCTAAAAAAACAACTTACCATTTATCATTGTAAAGTGTCCAAATGACCAACACTAAGTTCTATGAGGTGCGAAAGAAGAATCTTAAGAACCGAGGTCTATAAATAAGTTTGTTTAATCTATGCAATTGACTGAAGCTAACACCAGATAAATAATTACCTTAGATTACCACAAAGCATTTGCACTAAGAATTAAAATCACACAAAGAACCCTTAAAGCACATTTACCTTTAAGTTAATGATGGAAGAAACATAACATGTAGTGACTCCAATAATAAACCTGATGCTTGTAAATATATTGTAGAATATCATAATAGTAAAAGACTTACCATAATTTATTATCAACGGATCAATCATATTTTTCATTGAGATAAGATTACAAATGAACGTAGATGCTCCTACATCAATTTTAAAGGGGTTTATTTACATTGATAAATTTATAATTATAACAAATTTTAAAAAATCATAAACACAGAACCTTATTAGATGTTATAGACCAATATTTCCTAGAAAAGTTAAAAAATAAGAACAAAAAAAGTTGACAAAAATAAGTAAAACACAAAAAATGAGTTGAACACCAAGGTTAAGTTCAAATTAATTTGTCTATAAATTTTAATAAATTTGAGGATATATTAAAATTAATTTGTCTATACATTTTTAATAGACCTGAGGTTCAATTTTTATAAATTTGTCTATACATTTTATGTTACACTCTAATTTTACCCTAAGTATTATAATCTATGAATCCGTAGATTATTATGGTTATCATTTGAGTATTTTTGCTTTGATTTGAACTTTATGACATATACTAGTTATAAGATAGTTATATGTTGATTAATTTACATGATGTATTAATTAGTGACAACTGTACTTTCTTATTCTATACATTATGAATGTATATTTGTTAGTTGTGTATCATTAATTTTTGATATATTTAATGACTCAGACTAATTACCTACTTGTCGTGAGGTGGATGTAGGATTGATTCTTCCCTCAAAACATGCTAGAGGGAGAGCATCATCAGAGAGGATGGCATAGATGGGATGATTGAGGGATGATAAAGGAACTGCTAGTAACTCAAAACACACCACAGTAAAATAACTTGTTTAACTCTTTATTTGATTTAGATAGCCAGTGTGTTTTTGAGTGTTGATATACTTCTGCTATGATCATGTTTCGGTTGATGTTTATGATAATTTGATTGTGTTAGCTTATGTATGATTGTAGTGCATAGAGTTAATCATACAATGTTATTTTGTAATCATGTTTTTGATGCTTACACTAATCTGATTGTCTAACACATTGATTGGTTTAAATGATATTCGGTAAATATTATTGTCTTGATTTATTGTCTTTATATATTAGAAATAGTCAAGGTATTAGTATAAATATATGATTAAATAGTTATACACATACATTGGTATTTAATTAAAATAGTTATCTTGTAATAATTGGATTTATTAATTGATTTATGTTATTTTTTTAAAGAGATAATTCCTGCTACATTTAAATTAAGAAAAATTAACTATCAAAATAATGCTAGCTTAATAGCTAATACCAATGCATGGAATATGTTGAGAATTAAAGGTCTAAAAATTATCATTTAAGAATGACTTAAGTGAACTTAAGTTAGAAATTAACTCGATCTTACACACAAAGATTTAAACATGCATGATATATGAAAATAGATGAAGCTCAAGTCAATGATAATTGATTAAAAACTAAATGGTAAAGAATGTGGATTTACGCACTGCAATGGAATCTTTAAGAATAAATTATAATAAGAGGAAGGAGAATGGTGAAAGGGGGGACAAAAAGGAACAATGAGAGGATGGACAGAGTGAAAGAGAGTAAGATGAGAAGATATATGGTACAATGACAGAGCAAAGGAAGACAATCTGAGCAATTTCAGATCTAGTTTGTGAGGTAGTTGATCCATGAATATTTGTTTTCTCATAATTTTGTGCGTTTAAATACTCCATTACCATTATGTGTGCATTTTTTACTTTGAATAAAGAACAATGAATATCAAAACAAAATTATTTATTGTTAGGCAGTGTCTAGCATATAGTGTGGTTGAGGGACATCAAACTATTAAAAAATCCATGAATCCAATACAGAACGGTGAACCTCTTGGGAGATATTTTAAAATTTATACAGTTTTAGTTGTATATAATTAATCATATATATATATATATATATATATATATATATATATATATATATATATATATATATATATTGAATACTAGACCTGCACGACCTAGGTAGGAAGAATAAAACTCTTAGCGGTCTATATAGAAAAATAAAGCGATGCATATATATGGATATCAAAAACAGACACCAGTAGTTAAAATGTTTTTTAATAATTAATATGAATGTGTTTATATATATATATATATATATATATATATATATATACAGTGGTATTAATTATTTCACTTTTATATATTAGTCACAGCTCAGGGCATGATATCCAGAATAAAATAAATATCTTTGTATATTGGTCAAAATGTTCACTTGTAAAGACTTGTATATTGGGTGATCTGTAAAGTGGTCAAATTGCTAGATAATTTGCATAGACTTAAGGCAAAATAATCTAAAATTAATCTATAAAATGTGTTTCAGAAAATGAACAAACAATTAGACTAAGACTTAGTAGATTGATGCAAATTTAAGCACTGAAACTAACTCACTTCTAGATGAAAGCTTGGACTGAACTGAAGAAATGCAAAGACATTAAAGTAAACTCATTTAGTCACTTTTAATTAATAATCTAGTATATTTCCAAGAAGGATAATTTAATCAAGCAACCACAATGATCTCTGAGAAGCACAATACCAGACTCCAAAGCAAAAGAAGGTCCCCATTTTTAGCTTGAAAAAATGGGGTTGTTGGATCCCTATATAATCCTTTTCCAAATCATGGTTTAGTAGAGAATACATATAATTTAGAATTGCATCATTCATACAACATGCATCCTCCTCCTAAGTCATATGGGCATCCAATAGACAAAATCATTGAAAAATTTTACAAGCACATTAGCACAACGTCTAGTAATCACATTTGATGATAGTGAAATCAATGATGATGATTTAGATAATCATCCTCTCTTTATTATAATATATATTAGTAATAAACCTATTCATGGTATCATGGTTGACATTGGCTCAAGTGACAATGCATGCACAATGACACTCCATAGTTTGGGATACACAGAAATAATTACAAGCTACATCAAGAATATTCAAGGCATTTGGTGGTCATATATACGATATCCTTGGGCACATATTAATACCTCTTCAATTGGGTTTAACAATAATAGATACTCCATTTCTAGTCTTACCAAGCATAGGGGTCTTCAATATTTTGTTAGGATGTCCTTAGTTATAAAAAATTTGATAAGTACCATTTACAGTGCATAAATACTTCAAATACATACATTGTAATAAAGTGATCAAAATTCAAGGCATTCTATATGAGTATCCTCTATAGTCAATGGTAACTCCTCCTCCTCCCCCACCACAACCAAAATTGGTTTTGACATGTATTCAAGAACACCATAAAAATGTAATCAAGGCACCTACTCCAAAGCATAGTACACAGATAATTAATACACCCATTAATAATTTAAAACCAACTGTGGCACCTAACCATAATCTCTCTATACAATCATTTCAAGGAAAAAGTTCTACCTTCCTTAGAGCAAGTTTCATACCAAATAATTATGAAAGGTTAAAAAAATTTAAATCTCTTACAATGCATCCTAAATAAACTTTTAAAATAATTCAACATGTTTCAAAACTAACAAATAAAATTATATAATAGACTTCACCATGACCTACACCTTCTCTAGTTACACATGTGGTAACATATTCTACAAGTAGCGATCACAAAAGTTATGATATGGTAATTGATAATTTTTTAGATTTAGATACATCTATATGTATTATTCCTCATCCATGGAAAATCAGGTTTCAACTCTTTGATTCAAACATACACTATGATCCTCCAATTTATGGCATCATAGGCTAGTTCCCCTCCCAAATATTTTAAAAATACAAAAAAAATCAAATATTAAAATAACAATCCAATATTTGCAAAAATACAAAAAATATTCAAAATATTTTTAAAAAATAAAAAATCATGCTCTGAGCATGACATAAGATGTTAGTTTTCTTCTTTACATATATTATTTATTATATATGTTCATAGACAGCAAATCCTTTTCTATATACACATGTATTCTATCAGGCGTTTGAGTGTGATGCAACACATACAATATATATGCATTCTTAGATGTTAGAATTCCCTTCTTTTCAATGGCCATGCCTATGTTGGGGGCATCTATTTTTTTACAAGTTATACTATGATAGGTTATATCTATCTATGACCTCAAATGCAATGTTGAACTACATATCTTACAATTTTTTTGTTAAATCACTCATACTTTACATTGTGCTACTATATATGATACATTGCTAACAATATGACATTGATACACATGGATAGAAAGACAAATTTTCACTTCTTCTATCCTCCTTCAATGTTATTTTATTTCTTACATAATATGCTTAACATTGATTGCTTATTGCATGTGACCTCTAGCCCTCGTGTGAAAATTATTTGAGCATCTCTATGAGATCATTATTTGATGTGTGCAAAATTTTAACATGTCCATTGATTTTGTTCCATGACCTTATGTGTGTGCAATATTTACTTATGTGACATTTGAACATGTTCCTTGTATGCAACCCTTGGCCTTATTGTATGACATTATGTGATATTATTGTGTATTGTGTTTGTGTGTTTGTTGAGCCTAATTAGTGGTGCCACAATCTTCATCATGCACTTATCGAACATAATATACTTCAAATATGATTTTATTACATGCATCAATGAAATATCTATCTAGACATGATACTTGTGTGCCTCAAATTCAATAAGTTACATACATGCTTCAATGACAACTACAATTCTATGATTACATACTCTCTAACATAATGACATTATACTATATGATTATATCTTTATCACATGATACAATTAAATCTTCTTTCGAGATGAATGACTTTTAGACTATATCCTTCACTCAAAATGTGAGAATCATAGTGGGCTTATCTTAGAGATCCAAACCTCCATGAATATGTTTGGTGCAGAATACAAGTTCAAAGATAAAGAATACAAGTTTCACAAATATAAAGCACAAGTTTTCAAAGATTCAAGCTAATGAAAATAAGATTCTATAGAAAAATACAAGTTTTCAAATATTCAAATTGATTTAAAAATAAATCACATGACATATATTATCACATAATTATATATTATAAGGGCATATGACATGCATATGAACTAAATTTTCAAATAACTAATGCAAAAAATTATACACACTTGAATTCATATGCATGGGCATGTGCAAAACAATCACAATATCAAAGTTACAAGCTGAAAATACATTCACAATTGAGAATATAGATACATAACATTATATATCATTGGCACATATTTAGAGAGGGAATGATACTCATCCATGTTCAAGCTTATTCAAAGTTTCAAAGCTCAAAATTTCAAATTAAAAAATTTCAGAGTTCAAAAAAGTAAATATACAAACTAAAAAGCAACATATTAATTTCAAAGAAATTTCTATCAACAACATGGTCATGATGGGGGCATGAATATTCTTCATTCTCTTTCAATCATGGAAGTCTAAAATATAGATATATTTGTAATTGTGTGATTTTAATCTGTACAATTGATGTACATTTGAGTATAGTGACACTTAATGACCTTGGCATCACTTCTAAGAACCTAGCACGGTTACACCTCATTTAGGTTAGTACATTTTTTACTATTCCCTTTTCATAAGAGTCAAAATAATGCATCTTTCCAACTTAAGAGATTAATTAGTTATTCAAAAATGGGGCTTGATCACTCTAAATTCTTATATTACTTTAGTAAGGGGGAAATGTTTTCCATTATCAGTTACAAATTACATGAAAATTTGGTTTCACCTATATACAAGTGTACTCCCTTGCTCTCTTTTCAATTTTTCAATTTTCAAAGTTAAGTTTTTTAAAATTTTTAAAATGAACAAAATGACTCCTTTATAAGTTATTTCAGGCTTTTCTAAATTTGAATGCCCTACACAATCTAAGTATCTAATCAAAGACAAATTGTGTTGTACACACTCATGTTAAACTCTTTATCCTTTACTCTAGTAATTTTATTACTAAAATAAAAGAAAGAAAAATGTAGACACATAAATTTGGTCATAGATACTTGACAATGTTAAATATTGACATATTCTAGGCCACATGACTTGCACGCAAATACATGACTTGTTTTTTTCCATTCCTCGAAGCCATTTGTCTATATGTGGGCTTGACCCATTATTTGTCATTATTGTTACATAGAAATATTAATGTCAAAGGCTCAAGCTATTCAAAATCACCGTAAAACTATCCCCTACAAAAGATAACTGTTTTTTAATCTTTCGATACAAGTTTTCTCTAAACAGATAGTGGCATGTTATGCCCCTATCCATTTGGGCCAACCACATCTTGTGCCAAAAAATGGCTACTTTCAAATCTTGAAATCAATCTTTTGGGTGTTCTTGCATGTTTCATAAGGTTAGCTAAAGGAAATTGTCAAAATCTTTTCCTATAAATACATGTCAATAGTCATTCATTATCCCAACTTTATATTCACTTGGTACAAGCATTTACACTTCTGTACATTAATAAAATCTACCCAATTCTATCCAAATTCTGCATAATTCATGAGCAATCATAAGCTAAGTCAACAGCCCTCTAAATAAAGTCAAGATATATTATTTTTTAGTATCTAAACTATGTTCTAGTTACATACACATATTCAAAGGAACACAATTTCACATTCATGCTAGGTGGGAGAACTATGTGAGCTTGAGTTACCTCCTTAAAGTATTGGATATGAAGGCAACAATCAATCATCAAGGGGTGATTGAGGTTAGGTCAGCCCATTACGCTTATCTCTTTTTATTTTAGGTTTTTAAGCTATCAAAGTGCCCTAAGAGGTTCTAAAGGAAAGAGAAGGCAAAGAATGATTTATTTATGGTAAAACTTTAAGTGAAATATCACATATTTCTCATCATTTATAGGTGCAAATGGTGTAATGATTAGTTTGGATGCATAGTCAACCTAGGTAAGGATGCATTCAATGGACTTGGGTGCACTGTGTTATTGTCTTCTACTAGGATCCTATCCAAAAACATATTCTTCTTTATCCTCTAATTTGTCATTTCTAGATTCATTTTTACTCTATCTTTTCTTGTCAATAGTTTATCATAGTCAATTGGGATAGGTCTGTAGTCAATGAACTCGGGCGTATTGTGCCACTGTTTGCCTACTTTGCTCATGTCCAAATTTAATTTTTAATTTTGTTCTTGATATTGAGTCTACATAGTCACCTCTTATTCTAATTTTCACATTCAAATAGTTAGAATAGTCAACAGGGATCATTGTGCAAGCAAAGTATGTTTCTTCTTAGTGTTTTCCCAAAATAGTATTTTTTTATATTTAACAATTTGTCAAAATCAGAATAGTTGAATATTATATTTCTTTAGCATTATGATATTTCCATTTTTACACCTATATAAGTATAATCAACACTTTATAATTCAAGTATTTTTTTAATAAAAAATAAGGTAAATTAGGTCCATCAACTCAGATATGAACATTAGTGTCTTCACTTTCTCCAAAGTATGCCTATCTGACAATTGTGTGAGGAAACCTATTCTTGTGATAAAAATAAGGGAGTTCCTTATATGCCCCAAGGTTACTTATATGCCTATTCAACAATTAAAAATTTATCTAATGTCCAAATTTCTAGGTAAACTATGTCATCAATCAACTCAAGGTATACCAATGGTAGTGTATATGTATTATGAACTTATCATGTTGGTTTTGGCTCTACTTTGAATAAGTGTGTATAAATAGTATCTTGTGTGGTTATTCCTTTCTTTTTATTTATTTATTTTTCTAGACAATTGAGACCTTGTCATCCTTTATTATTAGATGCTTGGGTGGGGTTAATAATGCCCTATGTATGTTTCTCCAATCCTTGTCCTGTATATCCCATTTTTTATGAATTTTTAAGTCCAAAACCATATGTATTATGATTTCTCAATGATGATTAAATTGGAGCTAAAGAAAATATCAGTGCTTTAGTTGGTTTGGATCCTTGAGAATATGGTTTCATATGAGGAATGCAATGATTCTTGTGTTGGGTTAATGTACAATATTTGAATGGTTATTGATCTAAAGGGCATATATATATATATATATATATATATATATATATATATATATATATATATATATATATATATATATATATATATATATATATATATATATATATATATATATATATATATATAAGGGAGACTACATATTCATGAGATGAATGGAATTCATTCTACCCAACATGCATGTTTCAAGTTCATTCTATATATCCTTAATGAATGAACTTTAAACATGCATGTTGGGTAGAATGAATTGCATTCATCTCATGAATACGTGGTCTCCCTAATAGAATATTATAATTTAGGTCATTAGGCATAACTTGATGAACTATGGCTATCGTTCGAGGGGCCACAATAATATGTATCATAATCTATCACAATAATTTCTACTAAAGGTTATCAAATTCCTTAATATTCATATTTGAATAGTCAATATATTCTACCTGAATACCAAGTATGCTAAAAAAAGGATATTTTACAAATGTTTATCCATAATCCATTATCCACTAAGACTTATTTAACTATCTTATATTGTACTTGAACTATAATATACAATGGTATATGTTGATCTATAATGTGCTTAGGAGGAAAATCTTCTTTTTCAAATAAAATACTTTCCTCCGTCTATTGTACTGTGTTGAGATTAGAATCCACGTAACGTGGTTCTACATCATTTGGTAAAGTTGTATCATGCAATGTTGCATAGAGAATATCTCTATAAATAGACATTGTTTGAAGTAATTCTAATAGATAAATTTTATCCTGGGTATTTTTTAGTTGATCCATGATGTCATACCCATTAGATTGATTAGCTTGGTTTGTGGGTGGAGGGGAGGGAGGAAGTTGACAAGGGATAAGGTAAGTTATTTTGGTTTTTACTATTGGATGGGTCACCTTAAATCTTCTTGTTGTAACAACATGGACCATGTGATCCAATAGAAGCCAAGGGCCAATATTTGAAGTGGGATGTTAAATGTTAACATTCCAAAAATTAGGGGGAGAAACAAGATGAGTCATGCATGAATTTTTCCATCTAGTATTAACAATAGGCATCTCAGATTAAATGATACAACAATAGGATTTGAGAAAGGCTTGGGATTGTTCATTGTTAAGTTCATTCTTAATAGTGATAAGTTCATTCTTAATAGTGAATTTATATTTGATCTCTATTACCTATTTTCTTACATAATTTATCCAAATAAGATACATTATCCATGTTAAAAAAATTGAAAAGAGCAATTTCATTACTTGTGTTAACCAACACTGTGCATTCAACATGGTCATGATTAATGTGTATTATGAGGGATTAATCAAAAACCATATCTAAAAATAAAATCCCAAGGCTGAAATATGAAACCCTAAGAAAAACTTAGGGCTTTGTAGTGTTCAATATGTGTACAGGTTCACTAATATGTTTCATCTTAATTTGGATTAATTGGTGAAATTAATATAATTAAGATATAACTTTGAAATTTAATATGTTTTCTAGTTGAATATCTATATATGACTATATTTTAGAAGTGAAAATCATATATAAGTAGGATTGTGTTTTTGATTCATTGTCTGCACTGGGTCAGTTTAGCAAGATCGAGTTAGTATCATCAGTCGATACTAACCCACTGGTTGGTATTGACCTATGCAAAATTAAGACACAATGATTATATGTCACCTATGACTTTATTTTCTTACTTTGTATTTGTGATCTCGAACCCTCATGATATGCATAGCTCCAAAAACTAGTTTCCTTTGCCTTGAAACCCTAGGTGTGCTTGTGAGGGCTATAAACCTACAAAAATGAAGTGTAATGGGTTGAGTTGACCCTAATCACCCTTATCTGATGATTGATTGTTTTCTACATATCCAATACTCCAAGCAGGGAAATCAAGCCACATGTAGTTCTCCCACCTAGTGTGATTTCACAATTGTACTCCTTTATTATATGTATGTAGTTAATGATGTGGCTTTGGTACTTGAAAATGCTTGCTTTGACTTAGATTTTGAGTGCTTCAGACTTGGATTATGACTACTCCTAGTTATAGGTTTACAATTTGAGATGAATCAAGCATGTTTTCTCATCATGTAATAGTTTATAAATGCATATCAAATAAGTACCAAGTCTTTTTTGACTGAGACCTTGATTTGTTTATATATGGATCCTATTGAATAACTCCTCATGCCACCAAAATTATAGTCTAATGCACTGACCCTAAGGATGGGATTGATTTTATAAAATATTCATTGTTGTGAGTGAGTTGGTACCAACCAAATCAAGTCAATATTGACTAATGATGTTGACCGCATCTGGTGGAGCTGACCTATGTATCGGTAAACTAAAATAAGAGTCTAGAGATGCTTGTGTAGGATATTTAGTAGGTTTAAAATAGATAGTGAGATTCATAAAGGTGTGTAATATGATAACAAAATGGTTGACTCGTAAGATAACATGCAAATGTGAGAGGATGGGAATTAGAACCTTGTTTAAGTACTCAAGTCACGTGTAATAATTATGGGTCAAATTTGTCATTGTTAAGTACTGAAGACTAGATTTTAGTATCTACAACAAGAAAAAACTGTATGGCAAATAAAGTGAGTGTAATCTAGCCACAAAGAGCCACTCAAGTTTCCCAATGTCATACACTAACATTCTAGATATGTCTGGACTATTATTGCACATTCTATGCATGTGCATAGATTGATAGGAAATTGGGGGATAAAGAATATGACAGCTAAAGGAAACTAAGATAAGGGTTATAAACCAAACCATCGAAAGTCGATAAAACACATCAATAACACCTAATTTAGACCAATAATTGACAAACACATAAACATACTAAAATCAAGAAATTTAAAGACTAATAAATTCTTAGGCATAATTTTACGTATCTACATGTGTGTGTGTGTGTGTGTGTGTGTGTGTGTGTGTGTGTGTGTGTGTGTGTGTGTGTGTGTGTGTGTGTGTGTGTGTGTGTGTGTGTGTGTGTGTGCGTGCGTGCGTGCATGTGCACGTGTGTGAATGTGTGCATTTAAGATACTAGGTGCTAAATCCAAGTTGATGGTTTAAACCATAAACAAACTCAACAACATTTGAAATATTATGTGAAAACTCTAAGTTGATAGGTTCAACCATTAACAAACTCAGTAGCAAAAAGTTTGGTTTGAGACATTCATGTCCCTAAGGCTAAAACTAATTATATAGAATAAGACTAAGGATGAAGGAGGGACAAATGGGGTTAAATTATGATGGAAAATTAAAATGTGTAAATAAGGAAAGTAACCCTAAGAACTTATTTGACATTTATTGTTAAGGATGACATGGTTTCCAAGCCAAACTTACCCAATCATGTAATATGTCAATGAATGGCAAGTGCAATTTGTCAATATACTCCTTAACAAAGAAAGACATTAGTGAAAGTTTCAAATGTGTACCATAATAAACAATTATATATATATATATATATATATATATATAGAGAGAGAGAGAGAGAGAGAGAGAGAGAGAGTCCAATAGTAACCATAAGAGGTTAATAGGACCGCAAGAAAAGTACATTTCAAATAATAACTTGTATGATAAAAAGTAGATAAAACATAAAACATAAGAGCTAAGTCATTAGTATATTTATTTTGACACCTCATGACTCCTAAGTAGAATAATGTCTCCATTTGCACATCTAAAATTGAGGTTGAAGAAAGGAGTCTGAAGTTGAACCATGAAACAAAGAATTGAGCTAATGACTCTTGAGGAGGAAATCTATATGTTGGGTCATCTCTCTGATGAATAGAGCTACACATATTTGATCTTCATAATGAACAAGATCTCATAGAGAGCTTGTTTTCAACGAAAGAGGTAGTAAAACCTACCAAAGCTCTCATAATACACTAGATATTTAATCACAAAATTCTCCTCTGGATTTGGTTCATGACTGTAAAGTTTACATATGCATACATGTCTTAGAATAAAGTGCTTTTTATCCATGCAAATATGATGAAAACATACCTAAAATTGATCCAAAGGAAATCTCAAACCAAAAGAAAGACTAGCATACTTGGGAGTAATTATAAGTTCATATTCTATTTGAAGATAGTGCTCCAAGTAGTGATGCATTTTCTTAGAAATAGTTTTATGGTTTTGTCTGAGTTGATTGTATGTAGGATTTTTAGATCTCATCTTAATGCCACTATGAATATATCTTTTCAACACATAGGGAACATTGATATAAAATGTATTAGGAGGCAAACAATTAATATAAATACCAATAACCTGTAGGAAAGATGTAAATTGAGCATGCCAAGTGTTCTTCTTCCCTTGTACACATAAACTAATAGATGATTGAAGAGCCTTGAATGGATATCTATTATGCCCAATTTTTGTGTCTACCATACATCTTAATCTATGAAGCAACATCACTACATATAAAATTGTTGAAAAAAGAAGGGGATGGATGCCAAATTCAGTAAAAATAGTTGCATGTGGAACTAATCATTTTTCTCACAAGTTTTTGGATAGCATGGAAAGAAGAACTCTATCAACCCAATCCTAATTGGTATTACTAAGTCTAGGTCCCCAAATCTGACAACCATATAATAATGTTAGTGACATTAGAGTTTGAAAAATACCTAATTTTGCTTTGGCATCTTGAAACTAAAGCTGGAAACATTGTCTCTCAAGTGTATTAAGTGCAACATACCCCTTCCATATTCTCTCTTTTACAACATGGAGCATATTGAAGGGAGGTCTTATCCAAGGCACACAAACTAAGTATAGGAGAAAACTACTTAAACCAATCTTCCTTTGTAAATGAGATTAGTTTCATATGTTTTTTGTTTAGTTGTGTTGAAAACCATGGCCGTTTTTTAACGCAAATTCACTTGTAAACCACGAGTATCACAAAATGAGCTTAAAATGTTAAGATATCTTTGTAGGTCCACTATAGTATATGACAAGAGAATAATGTCATCAGAATAAAATAACATAGTAATGACTATCATAAAGAATAAAATTGTCACCTATTTTCCCTGAACTTGTAATGATATCCTCTAATTCATCATGTAGAGACCAAAAAAAGTAGGAGAACATGGATAACACTATTTAACACCAATAATGCTAATAAGAGTGCAGACTTGGGCAACCACCTTCTCATAAAGTGTCATCAAAAGAACAACCAAATGTTTTAGAATTTGTAGATCTTGAATCATTATAATAGAAGTTTTTTGGGAATTATGTCAAATGCCTTCTGAAATCAACAAAATAACAACAAAAACTTATGCTTATTTTCTCTTGATTCTTCAATTGTAGCTCTAAGCATCAATATATAGTCTATTGTTTGGTGATTCCATCTAAAACATGCTTGCCTTTTTGCCTAAAGTTTTTTGGACCCTATAAATCTAGAAATCAAACTATCAAACATTGTAGCAAATAGCTTACTCAAGGTGTGACCAATCATGATGGTTCTATAATTATTTGGACCCTTCTGGTTCCCTAATTTAAACGTTAGGAGAGTTGGACTATGATGCAAAAATTATGCTCTTAAGTGCTTTATGGTACTTGATTTAAATGTCTTGAGTTTGAAAATAGCTTGCAATACCATATAATCGTGAAGATAAGCTTACCCTATAATATGTTTCCCATTGAAATTGAAACTTGTTTTGGAATGTGGTAAAGAGAAGATGTTTAATTGGACTAAGTATCTTTGTCGGATATGGCACATGAGGATGGCCAGGGGAAATACAAATCATTATCTCCAAACAATATGGTGGGTATATTACAACTGATGAAGACAATGGGAAAGCCTTGTTTTACTACTTTGTAGAGGCAGAGACCAAGCCCACTTCTAGGCCATTGGCCTTATGGCTTAATGGAGGTAACATAAATGAATTTCTATTTCTATTTTGATTTATAGAATAGTTATTCACATGTATAGTTTACTTTAATTAGATTTGAAGAGCCGTCTAAATCAAGGATATAATAATCTTGAGTCTGAGTTAATTATTGCAGGCCCTGGATGCTCATCAGTTGGATATGGAGCATTCATGGAGCATGGTCCTTTTAGGCCCAAGGGAAGTGTTTTGGAGCAAAATAAGTACTCTGTGAATATGGGTGATTATTACTAATAAATATAGATCTTTCTCCTCATTTTTCAATTGATTGGCACATGCATCTATCAATGGTATTTCAATTTATTCATGGCAGAAGCAAATCTGCTATATGTAGAGAGTCCACTTGGAGTGGGATTTTCATATTCCAATACTAGTTCAGACTCTCAGTATCAAAATGACACTTTAACCGGTGCATCATCTCTCAAGTCTCTTTTAGATTACTGCCATATATAAGTTTTCAATAAATATATATGTGTGTGTGTTTGGTTGGATACAAAAATATAACATCTCTGCTTTCCATATATATTTACTCAAGGAGTCAACTGCAATAGGTGAGTTTTCACTTTTGAATATATGATTACTTATGATTGGTCCTCGAATCTGGATGTAAGAAGTATCGATTAAGCCCAAAGCTAATCAATGGCTGCCAAATAATGCAGCTGAGGAAAACTTGGCATTTCTTTTGAATTGGTATTAGAAATTCCCAGAGTTCAAAGTATAGATTTTTATATAACAGGGGAAAGCTACGGAGGTACAACCAAGGTCTCTCTACCTCTTATCTTTTAACAGCATATGTGGGGACTCTGCTTATTGCTTTCAGCCTTTCAATTTTTAATTTTCAACACTTGCTTGATGGAGTAGACCATCTCATTAGTTAAGATTAACATAACCTTAATGCTTATCACTTTTATTTTGCAGGACACTATGTGCCTCAATTAGCAACACTTGTACTGGATTACAATAAGAGGCCAAACATCACGCCGATCAAGCTGAAAGGAATTGCTGTATGCTTGTAAATATTTCAATTACCATTTGAAATTGTTTTCTCAAAGTTTGAATCACACTTGTGTTACCAGAAACCTGACATTTTCCTTCCTTTTCGCATTTTCGCCCTGAACATGAAACATACCTGTTGAAAACCGTCAGTCTCTTGGCAAATATCTCTCTCTTTTTCTAATTTAATATTTAGTTTTCCATATATATATAGTGCTAAATTATATACTAAAGTTGCTATCTTGGTATTCAGCATCTGACTTTGTTTACCGACAGAAGTCTCCTATCAAGTTTACTTCAAACTAATGATGCCCGGTATGAAATATGGCAGACTGGCAATCCTTTTTTGGCGATGGAGATGAGCATAAACAATGGAGAATTTTTGTGGTCACATGGTTTGATCTCCGATGAAACCTACCGACTGGAACAGAGAGTCTGTAATACTTCCAGGTTGTGGACAGAAGCTTATATTCTGGGCCACGAAACTCAAGCTTGTACAGATGTATTTAACAAGATAGATGGTGAAATTGGAGATGTGAATTCCTGTGATGTTATCTTAGGTAATTGTCTAGCTGATCATGCGTTGCAGACAACAGCGTCTGGAAGGCTAAGGAAGCTTCAAAAGAAAGTAAGCACTTTTTTTGGGTGGGGGTTGATGAACTTGAACGAAATTAACATGTAGTAATGGTTTAACACAGTGTTTCACGGGGACGCGTCTCCACCCCTCACCCTTCTTCGAAAAACCCCATGTTTCTAGGATGGAGATGTCCCCAGTTCTTGTGGACGTCAGGGGACGTCCTCCAACCATCCTGTCACCTCCGCCATGAACCTTCACTGTCCCCGGGATGTTTCTCTCTGAGAGAGGACATCTACTTCAAAAGGGGGATGTTTTTGGGATTTTGGGACGTCTAGGGGATGACTAGAAGTCCCCCTACCCCTATAGGAAAAAAAAAAAAAAAAAACGTTTTTTTAAGCCCTGTACCCAACTCTAATTGCTAGTGGGTCCCATTTTACCCCCTAAGGTCTCCCAAAAGCTTATAAAAATCTTTCTCCCTCTCATTCCAAATCACACAAAAATTTTATTGAGTGAAGTAGCATGCTGAAAGTAGAGGCAACAAGTTGAGAGGGAGAAGTTTGCAAGACTCAGAGAGCATTTTATGACTTCATTGTTGATACTTGATTGTAATCATAAATCATTATTATGAAATTTTGAAAATTATGAATTCGATATTTTGATTTTGATTTTTAATGTTCAATGTTCATTGATTCAATGGATCAAACTTGAAACTTAAATGATTAAATTACAATATTAAATTGTTGATGTTCAATGCAATTTACTTATTCCTTATACATCTTTTTATAACTAATTTTTCAACTACTATATGTATTTGCATTGCTCTCCCACCACCCCCGCCATTCCCAAACTCAGGCCACTCGCCGCCCTCGCCCCTGGCCGCGCCCCCCCCTTCCCCGCGTCAGGGAACTATGTGGAACTATGGTTTAACATAACTTTAATCAGATATTGACCGCTGCAATTTAACAGAATTCGTAAAACTTATATTAATCGCTGCTATGGAACAGATTCTACAAAAATTCAACTGGATTGATCAGTGTATTGTAGATGAGATAGACTCATACTTGAACACGGACGATGTGCAGAAGGCACTTCATACGAATACAAGAAGCATTTCCCTCGGAGTTTGTGCCAGCGGTATCCTTTATGGCTCTTCTTCCCTCTAGTTTTACTTTTCTATGATGCTACTGTTTCAGCGAGTTAAATATAGCAAAATAAATCCAGGTGAAAAATCTAACTTTAATACTCCTCAGAGAGTTTAGAAATGCGCTACTGGTAACTGGATGAAAGGCAACATGAAAACATTTTCAACCAAAATCTGATACAGGGGAGGTGCATAAATGGCAGTTATGCCCTGTCCTTCAGATAGTAATCACCATTAAATATCCTAGTTAAAAGCTAACGGTTTGTTAGTGGTTCCCTGTTTTCTGTGGTTTTCCATTTCCTACATCTATACCCAAGTTTCGAACCAAGATTGGACCAGAGCCATCAAATTTTTCTGGTACTTTCCAAGAAAACTAACAGAGTCGGCGCTTTTTGGACTAATTGATGAATTGACAATTTTAAAATTGACATTATTGTTTGCTTCATTCACTGCCTCTGTGTTATCCTAGGGCTCTGCTTGCGTACCATCTGGAGAGGTCCTGCGAGGTGTGAACAGAGATGGCCAGGAACAAGCATTTGAATTTGTTGTGATGCAGAGGAGTAGAGTAACCGTCACGTTGCGCTTGAAAGTGATGACCTGCAGGATGCTCGTTGGGTCAAACAAAATGCTGATGGCCTCTTTGCTCTAACCGCATACTTTCTTCTTAGTTTTATATTATTTTGTTGAATGTACTGTTGACCTGTGATCATATCGACCACTTAAGATTACCTCATTTTGTGCTTTTCTAAGCCTTTTAGCCTAGTATGATAGACTTTGGGGTGTAATCCGCTCCCTTTTTTTGAATAGTCTGTAATAGTTTTTAAAGAGTAATATAGCTCTGTTTCGTCAAAACAAAATTGAAATTAAAACAGACCATAAATCAAATGACTTAGATGGTTGAAATCGGCATAGAGTATTACTTATCAAATCATATTTAGCTCAGTGATTTGAATCAGTATATATTCAACTCTTTGCAGAGTGTATTGTCTGTACTGTATTGCCCGCATTTATCCAGGGGTTAACTCTTACACTTTTCTCTTCTCTTCGGTCTGGTTCATGTGATTAGAGGTGCAATTTGCAATTTGGTGTTGTTATGGATGAATTTTGCAGTACTTGATAGTGGATTTTGTTTGAGGCACTGTTCATTATGACCAAAGAAACAAGGCAATCAGTATATACCAGTCCTCTCTGATATTCTCAAGTCTGCCCTGCCAATTATGCTCTACAGGTAATTCCCGCTCATGGCAACACTTAATTTTATCCTATTCAAACATTTCATCTACTGAAAACTGTGATGAATCCACAGTGGGGATCAAGATGCAGTCGTGCCATTCACAGCGACAAGAACCATTGCCTATAATCAGGGTAGGCAGCTACAGGTATTCACTCTTATCCCATACAAAACATGGCATGATCAAACACAGGTGAGCTCTGTTCTCAGTCTCACAATCATGGATTTAGTCGTATGTGCATTGCACATTACACTTTGCCGGTTTAAAGGTTTAAAATTGGGCGCAGGTCTCAGGATGGAATCAGGGATACGAGCATCCCATAGAATGTTGAGGATCAACCAACAAACTTGATTACTTTTATGTAAGCAATTAAACACGAAATTAAACCAGAATTGAAAGCAAATAGAATCAGAAATAGCAAAGAATAAGAGATACAAGAAACCACCCTGAAAACTTGTATTAAACTCTTCCAGAAGGAAATACAATGAAGAAAAATCACACTATCTTCTCACACCTCTCAGATGTACATACCTCTTTCCCTCAAGAGTTTACTATCAATTCCAACAACCTGGATTGATACACACATATACAATATGTCTTGTACTGTTCTTTCTTACACTTACAAACTATGAAGATCTATCCCTATTATATAAGATTAGGGATCATGAGCTATGCAATATCAACTATTAGATACACCTCCTAATCAAAGGCTTAAAACAGTCTTGCCAAAAATAGAAACGCGAACTTACAACTAACAACTAAACTTATCATGCAAACAATCTGTGCATCCACGAAAATAGACATTCTGGACGCACAAGTGACCGACGTCGATCCCTATTTGCCTGCACATGACCAACGTCGGCCGATAATGACCGACGCCGACAGTTACTGGTTGACTCCTTGCCGTCGTCGACGACTGTGTAAATCCAACAACTTCAACATCCGCTCATTGGTGAAGCTTTTAGCTCCACACCTTAACAATCTCCCACTTGGAGATAAATAGCTGCACCAGTACCTTTACAACAACATCTTCTAGCTTCTCCATCTTCAAACTCAATCTTGAAGACCAACAAAAGTTGAATGAAGATTCAACTTCTCCTTTGTTACCGGCTTTGTTAACATATCAGTAGGGTTCTTATCTGTATGGATCTTCTCCAGCTTCAACTCACCATCCTCCAATACCTGTCTTATGAAGTGGTACCTAACCTGTATATGTTTAGTTCTTGAATGAAAGGCTGAATTCCTAGCCAAATGAATTGCACTCTGACTATCACTGTATAATCTACAACTCTCTTGCTCCTTTCCTAGCTCTTCCATGAACCGTGTCATCCATATCATCTCCTTGCTAGCCTCTATGATTGCAATGTATTCTGTCTCTGTAGTAGACAAGGCAACAACCTTCTGCAACTTTGAAATTCAGCTAACCGCCGTTCTACCAACAGTGAAAATATACCCTGTGGTGCTTCTCCTACCATCTAAATCACCTGCCATATCTGAATCTACATATCCATGTAGAGAAGTGTTTGACCCACCATAGCACAAATGCCTACTACTGGTCCCTCTCAGATATCTGAGAATCCACTGGACTGCTTTTCAATACTCCTTCCCTGGATTGGCCATATACTTACTGACAACTCCCACTACTTGGGCAATATCTGGTCTAGTACATACCATTGCATACATTAAGCTTCCAACTGCGAAAGCATATGGAACTCTACTCATGTACTCTACCTCATCATGTGAATTAGGACATTGTTCTTTACTCAACTTAAAGTGTCCAGCCATAGGTGTACTTACCAGTTTTGCATCCTGCATATTGAACCTCTTCAACACCTTGTTCACATAGTCCTCTTGAGACAAAATCAACCTGTGATTTTTCCTGTCTCTCTTAAAACTCATGTCAAGGATTTTCTTTGCTGCTCCCAAATCCTTCATGGCAAATGAGTGAGTTAATTTCACCTTAAGCTCAGAAATATCCTGCATGTGTGAACCTGCAACCAGCTTATCATCTACATACAGCAACAGGATAATATATCTACCATTATCCAATCTCTTAAAATACACACAATGGTCAGATTGACATCTACTGTAGCCATGCTCAGTCATAAACCTGTCAAACTTCAAATACCATTGTCTAGGAGCTTGCTTGAGACCATACAAGCTTTTCTTCAATCTGCACACAAGTTTCTTCTTACCTTTGACCTCAAATCTTTCTGACTGATTCATATATATTTTTTCATCCAAATCTCCATGAAGAAACGATGTCTTAACATTAAGCTGCTCAAGATGCAAATCCTCAATAGCAACTAAAGACAATATAGTCCGTATAGAAGTCATTTTAACTACAGGAGAAAAAATCTCATCAAAATCAATACCTGGTTTCCGTGCAAATCCTTTCACTACCAACCTGGCCTTATATCTCATCTGTCCATTCTCACCTTCCTTTAACCTGTAGATCTATCTGTTTTTCAGTGTTCTCTTACCCGCTGGCAACTCAACCAAATCCCATGTTTGGTTCTCTTTCAAAGAATCAATTTCCTCATTCATGCCTAGCTCCCACTAATTCTTGGATTCCATCTGTATTGCTTCATCAAAACTCTCTGGTTCTCCACTATCAGTGAGCAATAAATAGAATAATGAAGGAGAATATCGAATTGGAGGTTTACTTACCCTTGCTAACCCCCTGATGGGCATCTGAGACTCATTTTTTGCTTGCTGTCCACCCAAATTCTCTGACAGTGATCGACCTCGGTCACCTCCAGGCCTGTAACTGACCGACGCCAGTTCCTTCTTGATCGATGTCGGTCACTGTTTGACCGACATCGATTCTTGTATTGCCGACGTCGATTCCTTTCTGACCGACGTTGGTCTCTGTGTTTTCTTGTCTGTGATTATTCTTTTCCGCGAGCTCATTTTGGACCATCACCTCGTCCAAATCTTCATGGCCCTGCTCAGAATTCTTCAGCTTCTTGAGCTGATCGCTATACATCACTTTTTCATTGAAAACAACATCACGACTCCTAATTATTTTGTTAGTTCCTAGATTCCAAAACCGAAATCCAAAATCTCCAGAGCCATAACCAATAAATGTGCACCTCATAAACTTAGCATCCAGTGTCTTTCTATTTTCTTTATCAACGTGCACAAAAGCTTCAGAACCAAAAACTCTTAGAATTGAAAGATCTACTTTTTTACCTATCCAAGCCTCTTCTGGAATTCCACCATCTAGAGCTGTAGAGAGTCCTCTGTTAATCAGGTAAACTGCAGTATCTACAGCTTCTGCCCAAAATTGTAAGGGCAAACCAGCATGCAATCTCATACTTTGTGCACACTCCAATATTGTTCTGTTCATCCTTTCAGCAACTCCATTTTGCTGAGGTGTCCTTGGAACCGTCCTTTGCCTGTGTATTCCATTCATATAACAGTAACTTCTGAACTTATTGCTACAATACTCACCACCATTGTCAGATTTAAGGCACTTCAATCTCCTGCCTGTTTCATTCTCAACTAAAGCTTTCCAAATCTTAAAAGTGTCAAAAACATCAAATTTATTTCTTATACAATAGACCCATACCTTTCTTGTAACATCATCAATAAAAGTAACATAATATTGTGATCCTCCAATAGAAGCTACCTAAGCTGGTCCCCACACGTCTGTGTGAACAAGCTCCAACTTGTGCTTCCTCTTTGTTGACCCAGTTTTAACAAACCTTACTCTCTTCTATTTTCCAAAAACACAATGCTCACAGAAATCTAGATCTATGCTTTTCAAATCTGAAAGCTTACCTTTTGACTTAAGAATTGACATTCCCTTCTCACTCATGTGGCCAAGCCTTTGGTGCCACAACTTTGCATCCACATCTGAAGTAGATAATACAGAATGAGAATAATCAGTAATACAATTACATAAATAGAGAGTACCTACTCTCTTACCTCTGACTAATACAAGTGCACCCTTGGTAACCTTTCAAGATTCAACTGTGAGAGTTATTGTACAACCCTCATCACCCAACTTTCCTATAGAAATCAGATTCTTTTTCAGGGCTGGGACATGCATGACATCTTTCAACACCCATGTGTTGCCATTCTGCAATTTCAGCTGCACTTTTTCTTTGCCAACAATTTTACAAGGCTCATCATCCCCTAAATAAACTTTTCCAAAATCTCCCTGGACATAATCATTGAAAAATTCTCTATTTGGGGTAGCATGGAAAGAGGCCCCATAATCTAAAACCCAAGATTCTATTTTATTATGCAAAGAAAGTGAAAGAGCATCTTGTGCAACAATACCTACAACTTTTGCTTCTTCATTACCTTCATGCTGATTCTCTTCATTAACCTTCAACCAACAATCTTTCTTTGCATGTCCTCTCTTTCCACAATTCCAGTAGGTTATCTTTCTTTTTTCATTTCTAGATTTGGATCTATTGCTCATCTTTGACTTAGACATTGATCTCCTATGCTTGCTCTTCTCTTTTTGCCTCCCCCTACTTTCAATACTTAAAAACATTACCTGATGATTCCCCTGTGCTTTTCCTGTGAGTCTCTTCATTCAGGATTACACTAACAACATCATCTACTTTCAAGATATTTGTAGCAGATGCAGTATTACTAACTACCATTACTAAACTATGCCAACTTTCAGGCAAAGAGCATAAAATTAAAAGAGCTTTAATTTCATCATCAAAGACTATTTTGACTGAATTTAATTGATTTACAATTCCATGGAAATCATTAAGATGATTAGATACAGATCTACCTTCCTGCATTTGCAAATTAAATAACTGCTTCATAAGATATACCTTATTTGAAGTGGAGGGCTTTTCATATAAATTTGCTAAAGTGTCCATCAACTCTACCGTTGTTTTTGTCTGTGACAAGTTAGAAATCACAGAAGATCCCAGACTCAATCTTATAGATCCAAGAGACTTTCTATCAAGAACTTCCCATTCTTCATCTTCCATATTTGTGGGCTTTCTATCAACCCCACCCAACGGTAAGTACATATCTTTCTGATACAGATAATCCTCTATCTGCATTCTCTATAATTGGTAATTCTTGCCATTAAACTTCTCCATTCTCAGTTTACTTTTTTCTGCCATTGCGTCTCCCACTCAAACAGAAACCCCTATGAGTGACCTGTAATCAACAAACACTAACCAGATCTGAAATACCTGTTAGTCAACCTGAGCTCTGATACCACTTGTTGAGGATCAACCAACAAACTTGATTACTTTTATGTAAGCAATTAAACATGGAATTAAACCAGAATTGAAAGCAACTAGAATCAGAAATAGCAAAAAATAAGAGATACAAGAAACCACCCTGAAAACTTGTATTAAACTCTTTCAGAAGGAAATACAATGAAGAAAAATCACACTATCTTTTCACACCTCTCAAATGTACAGATATCTTTCCCTCAAGAGTTTACAATCAATTGCAACAACTTGAATTGATACACACATATACAATATGTCTTGTACTGTTCTTTCTTATACTTACAAACTATGAAGATCTATCCCTATTATATAAGATTAGGGATCATGAGCTATGCAATATCAACCATTAGATACACCTCCTAATCAAAGGCTTAAAATAGTCCTGTCAAAAATAGAAATGCAGACTTACAACTAACAGCTAAACTTATCATGCAAACAATCTGTTCATCCATGAAAATAGACATTCTAGACACACAGGTGACTGACGTCAGTCCCTGTTTGCCTGCACATGACCGACGTCGACCGATAATGACCGATGCCGACAGCTATTGGTCGACTCCTTGCCGTCGTCAGTGACTGTGTAAATCCAACAACTTCAGCATCCGCTCATTGGTGAAGCTTTTAGCTCCACACCTTAACATAGAAGGGCATAATCACACCATTCTTACTTATGCCAGTGTGAGGGGTGCTGCACATGAGGTGCCATATACTTCTCCATCTGAGGGACTGACTTTGTTCAGGGCTTTCATCTAAGGATTGCTTGCCAATGTCTGCTAAGTGACCTTTTAAGGCTGTAGGAAAAGTATTATTAGCAATCTACAAACCAAGATAGCATAGGAGGAGGATTTTTTTTAAATGTAATGTTTTAATGGAGCGGCAGACAACTCTCTGTGGGCATGAACATGAAGTTAAAGGCTAATTAGAAATTGGGATTTTGGTTAACTACTACTCTTTCCAAAGGAGCAAACTAGCTAGACCTAAAAATTCACCATATGGAGCAGTGCAGATTTACTCTGAAGTCAAGAATATGGGAATGAATCTTCACCTTTCCGTACTACTTACTTTCTAGCCAAGCTAGTCGATCCCCTTTTCAAACAATCAACCATAGAACTCAAATTACACATCCATCTTAAAGCAAAAATGACAGCACTAACATACTCATATTTCAGATTTCACATATGCATATCCCTTTCCTTAGAGGTTTTTGGCTCTTCCACTGTCTAATCTATGGTTTAATTTCAAGTTCTTGCTTTCGTCAGAATGGTGGTTGGCCTATCTCTGCTGCCATGGCTCAACAAGAACACTTCTTGCATTGTGCACCTAGTTAATAATAGATAAATGTTATGATAATGTTATGCATATTTCCATGATGATAAGGTGTTGAAAGGGAAGTTTTTGGATTCATTTTGACACCAAATGTGTGTCCATTTTCAGGGAAAGAGAGTTTAAATGTTATGGTTAAACTTGTTTTAATGTTAATATTGCAGGTCACTATGTACCCTTTTGAGCATTAATATATGAAAATTTAAGGGAAATAACATTTAATTTGGGGCTCGGAGGATGGTAAAATTATTTTAATATTTATCATGTTCTTAGATAATAAGAATATCAAATAACAAACTTCAATATTTGGAATAGTTATATCAATGTTGTGCGATAAATGCATGTTATATAGACATAAACTTGTGTGCTTCAATAAATACTCTTAACAATTGCTTGATTCCAATAGAATGTTTGTAAGTGCTCAATACATTGTTGTGAACAATAAATGGATGCTCTATATTCTCTTCATATACTTTATGTGTAAATGAACTACAATTATTATGTATTTCTAGACAAATTGAAATTAAATAACAACTCTATTAACGCACAAATTGACATCAAACTATCAGAGGACAAAAAAGGTGGGACAAAGATAGTGAGTGAACTCTAGCCACACAAAAAAATCCATAAATGTCCCAACACTTTGGACAGGGTCCTGAAGCATCTCAATGCTCTAGACATGATGCTCAAAACAAGAGAAACCATAGGACAAATAAGATAATATTCGGAGGGCTTTGGGAGAAGGCCCAAGTACCATTTGAAAGTCAAAAAATGCATCAATAACACTCAATTTGGACCAATAATTGACAAGTATACAAACATCCTAAAATCATACAATTTAATGATTAAAAAATATCTAGGGACCATTTTTAGTTCTCTACTTTTTGTCTCATTTTGATTTGTGTATATGCATACATATCAAAGTACAAAAGAAGACATAGTATGAGTACAAGTTCTTTTGTGCTTGGAGCTCTAAAACAAAAGCCAACAATAATAATCTACATGCATGGGTAAGTGCCAATAATAATAATCTGCTGAAATCTAAAGAAGTGAAAACAATATGCTTCATTAAAGACTTTAGGGTTCTCTAATCTATATTGATAAAAAGTTTTTTGGAAAAAATGTGAATGGTTTATAAATTCAAAGTTTTAGAACCATGCTTTGTGGTCCATCATCAAGATGAGAATCTTGATGATGGACCACAAAGCATGGTCCAAAACGTCATTTTTTTTTATAAACCATTTGTAATTTTCCCAAAAATCTCTCTTTTCAATAGACCTCATTTTTATGGGAGAAAGGTGGAATAAGTACGTAGAGTTAAGTACCTCCAAATTTAAGTGAAATTCTCAACTCACTTGTGAGTACAATATTTAGAGACATTTTAAATAAAGCTAAATAAAATTATGAACAAAAACTATAAGCATATCTAAATAATATCTTCTTGTTTCATCGTGGTGACATAATGCTAAAAAACACTATCACCCTAATGTAGTCATCTTGGTGACATAATCTAAATAACACTAACTAAGATCCTCGTGAATAAATTTAAAATAGAATTGAAATAAACTCATATTTACTAAAATTTTGATGTAGTAAAGTACATGCCCCATAAATATGTTTCTAGATATGAAGTGTGAGTTATATGCTCCTCTTTTGAGATTTGAGATAACCCAACAAAGCTCACATTTCGAAAGAAAGAGATTAGATGCACTGTGTGTAATCTAACATATAAACCATGATTGTATATCATATAAGGATATATATGTGAAACAAGTTTATACAATATAATTTTTCCCATATGGGCCCATGATATAAGCAATATAGTATATATGAAAATGTTAAGCATATAATAGGATAAAGCATAAGTATAACTTCTTGCCCCTAATAGATGCATGATATAAATCATGACAATATATGCAAGAACATAAATAGGTTTACATGATAAGTATCATGGAAAATATAAGGACTTTGTGACTTGAAGCCACTTATGACAAGAAAAAAACAAACTGAGAAATCTCGAAGCACAAAGACTCAATATAATAAAAAGAAAATGCAAAAGAAATATTAAGACCAAAAAAAGCAATAAACTCCTTAGACAAAATGATACAAAGGTGAGTGCAAGAAGTTAAGCCAAAAATTGGAAACACAAAACAAAAGTTTTTAGATGAGTGCATGGAAGCAAAACTGATATCCATTTTGAAGGGAAATGGATATTATTTTGAATAGGCTCAAATATCCAAATCAAAAAGGATATCCGTTCAAAATGGATATCCATTCTGGACAGATGTCCAATCTAATTGGATATGCATTATGAATGGATATCCGTTTTGGGGAGCTATGAATATGTGTTTTATATTTAGTAAAATAAACATTTAAGTATAAGTTATATTTTTATATTTTAAATCTATTTTACATAATATAAGAATTTAAGGTCACTTTATGTCTTCTGAAAACAATTTTAGAGTTGGAGTTACTTTTTAAAAGATAGCTTTTAAAAATCTAATCTGGTTAGTACTTAATCAATTTTAGGATTTCAGTATTGAACATAATGTTCTCTGGTGTAATTTTTACATCTGAGGTCTATTTTGGGAAAACCAATGGTCATTTTGTAAGTTTTTGGGCCTTCTAAATTGATTTCTAATGTTTGTATGATTTCTATATGTGTCAAAAATGAATTTTATAAACCTTGCATCTCTCAAGGATAGTGAGATCTAAGAGAATATTGACACCTGAATTCACATACACATTAATTGAATGCATCTTAAGTAAAAATTTGGTGTCTATATATATGTTGGCCCCCAATTTTGACTAAGTATGGGCTATCACACATCTTATTGAAGGAGATAAACCTGGTGTGCAAAGATGAGGTGGCATAAATGTACCATGAAACTCAAGAGTGCTCAACATGAATTGACCAAGTTGTCAGAGTGCAGATAGAAGCATAGTGGTTGGTAGAAGAAAACAAAGCTCAAGGATCATGGAAGAGGTTGTGTAGACCATAAAACACAAAAGGAAGATCAATGAGTTAAACTAATTGTAACAAGTCAGTTGGTAGCTAGGTTTAAGACAAAGCCTTTCTGATCAAATATAGTGCATTATGGCACAAATATAGGTGTCAGTCCAATTAAGGACATTTATTGTAATAATTGATTAGGGCTACCAGTATTAAGAATTGAGTGCATCTTCATGAGCACTTATTAATGAATGTAACCACAAGAGTGGTGCTTGGGGAACATAAAATCCCACCTTGTTGTAGTATAAAGAGAGAGAGTACTTATATAAGAGAGAAGGTAGTAGAAGATAGTAGAATAGAGTCATGTTGTGAGATTATGTCATCTTCATATTCCATTGTAAGCTATTGTCATGAATAAAAGTTAATACCATGATGACTTAATCATATATCAATTAGATAATAATATTAGCCTATAATAGTTGATGTATGTTAATATATAAAATATCCCAAGTGATAATATTCATCCTAGGAAGCTCTTCATCATTAACTAACTTGAGTGTGACCCGAAGTCTCTCTATTTGCCCCTTAGGTGAGCACACAAGGCTCCCTTGTGTGATATGTTAGTGTGGCTATACTATTGTTAGGATATGTGTTTGTAGTGCATAAACCTTAAGTACACAATAAAATATCCCAACATTTTGGTTCAGTTGTCGGGATCACAGTCAAACTTGTTGAAATGATGGTGAGTGGAGATGATTTTCAGGATATCATTAGAGAATACTGAGCATTGGTTAGAGCAAGTAGAATGCAATTTTTCACTAGAGTATCCAACTTGTGGCATCCATGAGACTTCTAAGTGGGTAGAGGATAATTTATATGACCCATTATGTGATGTATTCTTTTGCGAGTTACCGGTACACTTTCATGCATGGCTTGTTGCATATGGCTATGGGAAAGAGTAAAAAATATAGTCATAAATACCCTTGGACATAGCAACATGTAGAGTAATTATGGTGTTTGGATACATATGGACTCATGAATTAGATGTCTAGTGGTGAGGGACTCTGAATAGTTACATATTGGAGTTCACGATTTCTACATATTCTTGCCCCAAGGAGCTAGAGTACTAGTTCCTTCTTGAACCTAGAGGTTCATATATCACACAAATACCATTGGCGATTAAGAAACTTATGGTTGATTTGAGCATAGAAAACATGAAAATGAACGAGTAAGCTACTATGCATGTGAGTTGCATGGAGGGCAAAAGTGAAAGGGGCATGGTTCGCATGAAGAAATAAGAAGAGAAACTTCTAGCATGGAGTAACCAAATGAGCGAGAGCTTAATAAGTGAAAATATGATGAGATTCAACAAAAGGAAAATTTTTAAAGGACCCTAGGTAGAGGGGAGATTTTTATTTGGGAGATGTCACGAGGACCCGTGCAGATTAAGCATGTGAATGTTTTTTGCACAGAGGAAGTGTGTTTTACTAAGGATGAAGTAGGTGTCAATGAGCTTGAACAAAGTCTAGATGGATATATTAAATTTCTCTAGGGGCCAGAAAACATGTAGGACTACAGAGAGGACATGCCCCCTTTCAATATAACTGAAGCACATACTCACGCATCTCATCCATTTATGGATGTAAATAACTAGGATAGTACTAGTGTACTAACGATAGAATAATTCCTTAGAAAGGAGGTAAAGAATAGTGTTTACAATAACTAGTTCCATATAATCTATTAAAACCCATCATTGTATGGTTGATGCCACTCAAAATTTAGAGAATGTATGGTATAACACAAATAGGAGGTGGCATACCTTATCAAGGGGGCACCAATATGCAAAGCAGTACATTAACTACTAGCCCAACAACACCTAGTCAATAAAGTTATCCAGCTCAACCCCAAATAATTTATATTATAAAATAATTAGGTATAAGAATTGGTGGGACTACACCCCCATAGGAAGCATTCAACCCAACCCGAAAGTAGGGCAAAGCTTGAATATAGTGGCTGCCCAAGCATCACTTCATAGACACTAGTCACAATTGAACCAACTCCATAATTTTTTTCTGTGAGATGTCCCTAAGCCTACCAACATACCATGGGGCAGAGGATGCTATTGAGCATGTCCACAAGTGTGAAATCATTTATCATCTGAAAGGTCTCATGTTTGTAGAGTGTAAGGCAAGTCATTTTGAAATGATGCTATTGAACCGTGCCCATACTTGATATCAAAAGATTGATCCTAATCAATCCATTGTATATTATGAACAACTTAAGAGTGCCTTTATTAGGGAATTTAATAAACTAGAGTTTAAATAACAAAACATTGTTGCCTTAAAGGATATTAAGAAAGATTTAATGGAGAGTGTTCATGCCTATGAACAATATTCAAGAATTTAATGTCAAAGCTCTCATACGAGATCCATCTGACACAACACACACAATGGTTCATCAGGGGATTGTTATCACCTTTTTGATATATTCTCTCCATGAAGACATTTATAGAGCCATGTGAAGCCTTAGAGGATATGTTAAGAGTTGAATCTATGGGAAGCATGGACACTGGAGTTAACCCATTCATGGAAGCCCAAATTACATCCATGGCATTGTAATTGCAAAAATTAAATGCTAATAGTGCACATGTTACCAGAAGTGGCATATGGTGCATCAATTGTGAGTTTGAGGGACATACTGAGAAAAATTTACCATGATGGAACATATGCACACTTGTCACATCTTGTGAGATCTATTGTGAAGGCCACGATGTTCACAATTTACATATGTTTCAATGAGCCACTCAAACAAAGATATCCCTTGATTGCAAAATTTGTGATGCCTCTACACATAATACTAGAGAATGCCAAGTAATTGACGAAATCCATAAAGCATAAGAGTGTGGCACATGACAGATTAAAACTGTGGGTATTTCTATGGTGAACATAAGGTTGAAGAATGTCCAAATCTCTATACTAAAATCACATAAAGAGATAATGCCAAAAAGGGTGCTAGAATGATAAGATTGGCATGCCCCACCAATAATTGGATTCCTAAGGACAAAAACAAAATAATTTTCTACCAAATGTAAATATCACTACATGTAATGGCACCACATGGAACTTGTTGTCCCAACAGAGAAAAAGCTACTCAACTATGAGATGAGATGAATTGAATAAAAAGTGACATGCATTGATCCAATCTTTGGAAAATATCTTGATGGCTTGCACTAGAAGGAATTACTATAAACTAATGTTGAGAACAAGGGGGATTATCTCGTTGAGATCTTATCCATTCTACATACTAAAGGAATGATTTCATTGTTAAATAATTTATTGGTAAAACATGCAAGTATACCATTTGAAGTGCCTATGCCCCACTTGGCCCATGGTCACAAGGTCAGAGCTGAACAAAACACAAGATATGACCAAGAGTTGTTTGTTGATGTGACTATTGATGGATGTTTGATTTGTGATATCCTAGTTGATATAGGTGAAAAATTTAATATCCTAACAAAAGAAGCATGTTAGAAGATGGGAAATCCAACATTAAAACCTTCTCCTCATGTCTTGTTCATGGAAAATAAGATTCAAGCACAACCATTGGGAATTATAAAGAATGTCTTTGTGGATATATTAGTCATCAAGTTTCATGTAGACTTCAAGGTCATCAATCTCATCAATGCTCAAAACAACCTAGATTTACTCAGTCAACCATGGTGTTATGCCAATAATGTAGATACACAGTTCAAAACTGATTTCATGAGCTTTAAGAATGGTAAACAACATGTGGTCATTCCTAAAAATGGTGAACAAGGTCCCCCTATGTGGAAAGTGTGGATCATGATGAGATCAACCATATTTACAATATCACAACACAAGGGAATGGACATATAGAACCAAATGTAGTAGGGATTTTGGCTTGGGGGGATGCATAGTCCATTTTAGACACCATCAGTGTCACATGTGATTAATGGGTGCAAGATTCCTATGAAGTCACTAGCTGCTAGTGTGGTATATTGAATACAGTGCATAGAGACACCCCCTCATGTGGCAAGATCTGGATTCCATGCATTACCCAATGGGTAAAGCACATCTTAAATTTGAGCAAAGAAAAACATGCTAGGCTTCCTCGATATGAAGGATCTAAAGATCTTAAAATTTTCTTAGATGTCATGAAGGGATACATCCCATAAGAAATTGAGTGCCTAACTACTTTGGTCTACACCCTAAGGAGTACTACTACATGATGGTGGGTGACACACAGGTCAAACCTTTCCATGTGGGATGAAGTCAAAGAGGATATTTGTGCTTAACTCAATTTCCAAAACTCCATAAGTGGACTAAAGGTTTATGGCATAAATTATGATCCAATTGGACATTTGCATGGATGTGAGGAAGTTTGGACATGGGGCATGCCCTGTGTCCTAGTTAAACTATGGGTACACACTTTTTATGGAACCTTGAAGACTTGGGCTCATGTGTGGTATGTTATCAGTGAGACATGCCAATAAATGGAAAATTGGAGGAAATTAAGAGACAACTTCATCCACACTTTTTCCTTTTCTTGCCAAACCTCAAGTTGGTTGAGCCTTTGTACTGGATCCATTGTACAATCCTAGAAGATGATGCCCTTATGGAAGATCATGTGCAGAAACTTTACAGTGATAAAGGAATCACACTTCCAAATTTATTTTAAGAATTTAGTGTCAATAGTGACCCTGAAAAAAAAGATGAAGAGGTTTGGCTATCACACAATTGGCAATCCCAAGCACATAAGGGAAGGTTGTGTACAACATGAACAAGGCACCTCCTCGTGATAATTTGGACCCCCTGAAGGCATAAACATATTTTGAGTAGAAAAAAATAGTATAATCAATAAATGATGAGAAAAAATTCTATAGGAAGCCTCTTAATACTACTAAGGTCAACATTGGAACTACAAAGGAACCAAAGATCACTGACAATTATTGGACAAATGAGGAGATAGCTCATATTATGAAGCTATTGGATGAATCTTAGGATATCTTCCCTTGAAACTATCAATAAATGAAAGGAGTCAATGCCTCTCTTGGAAAAATGAATATTAAGATGGTTGAGGGTGGCATGCCTATAAAAAAAGGCCATATCAAATGAATCCAAATCGACATGCCAAATTAAAACAAGAAATAGTTAATTATATATGTTGGTTGCAAGTGTTATTTATCCTATGGAGGAATTTAAAGTGGTTAGTCCCATGGTCATAAGTATTAATAAATATTGGCACATTAGGATATGCATGGACTTTAGGATGCTCAATTTTGCATGTGTCATATCCATTTCATGTTCCCTTCATTGAAGAGATACTGTAAAGGGTAGTCGGATGTGAGATATATACATTCACATATGGAATTTTTTTAACCATCAAGTTCAAATTATGGATGAAGATAAACCCAAGACCATATTTGAAATTGAATGGGGATCATTTTCCCATAATGTCATGCCTTTTGGGCTAAATAATGTGCCAGCTATGGTCTCACACATCATCATTTTTGCCTCTAAATATTGTATCCATTGGTATCTTCAAGTCTATCTTGATGAATGCACTGTCTATGGGCTAGTCAAGAATCACCATGGAAATATGCACTTGATGTTTGAATTATGTTTTCAATTGTAGATATTTCTAAACTTTAAGAAATGTGTTTTTGCAACACCCTTTAGTACATTGCTCGGCCACAACATATGTAAAGGTCTTCTAGTTGATCCCGCCAAGGTGGAAATCATTTTGTAATTGGATGCTCCAATTACTCAATGGGATGTGTGCATTATTGGGGCATATAATCTATTATTCAAAATTCATTTGTAACTATGCAAAAAAAATTATTCATCTCAAAAAAACATTTTGAAAATATGGAGTATTTACTTGGACTAAGTGTTAAGAAAATACTTTCAACATATTGAAGCATAAATTAACGAATACACTAATACTCCAATTTGTGGACTGGATCACCTTGTTTCATGTTCATGTGGGTGCATATGGTACAACCATTGGTGTAATATTTGATTAGCCTATAAATGATAAGATCGATTACCCCATCTACTTTTTTATCTACAAGTTAACTTCAACTGAGCATAACTATATAATCACCAAGCTTGAGAGGCTTGCTATGGTCTAGTGCTACAAAAGTTTTTCTAGTACCTACTTATAATGATTTTTATCTTTTTCATTGACCATGAAGCACTCAAGTATCTAACGAACAAACTAGTTCTCCATGGCATTATATATTGATGGATGATGCTATTTCAAGAATCACAATTCACCATGGTAGTGAAACCAGGTAAATAGATCTTAGGGTCTGATCATTTATCATGAATTACATCTAGTGAAGATGTGAAACCAATTTAAGATGGCATTCCTAATGCACATTTATACCAAATTTAGTGTATTCCTAAGGACCTAATAGATATTCCATCCTTCCTCACTTATGGTACATCCCCAACTGGTATATACACTAAAGAAAAGATACAATTGGCAATTTGCATTGCCCCATATCATCTCATTGGGAGTGAACTTTATAAGATGGGGCACGATGAGGTCTTTTGATGATGCATTATATAAAATGAGTGCATGGATTCTTTGAGGGAGGCACATGAAGGCATTGAAATAGGTCATTACACAGGTGAGGCTACTACACACAATTCTTGTTCTCAAGCCTATGGTGGCTTACATTATTTCAAGGTGCTAAGGATTACTCCAAGAAGTGTGATGCATGCCAATGGGTTGGCAAACCTAATTTATGTGATGAGACACCCTTGATACATATTATTTTTAAGAACCATTTGAAAAGTAGGACATCAACATTTTTAGGCCAATCTCTCTCACTATGCGAAGTACTAGTGTCAGTTATATCATCATTGTTACTAACTACCTAACCAGATGGGATGAATTTGTGCCAAAAATAAACTATAAATCAACAACAACATGTTTTATATGGGAAAACATCATTAGTTGATATGGGTGCCCTTTGAGTTTTACAAGTGATCAATGAACACATTTCCTCAACAAAATAGTGTGCATTTTGCTTACCAAATTCATTATTATCCATCACAAGAAACTTTGTATCATCCCCAATCCAATGGGACTATTGAGGCATTTAACAAAATACTTGGTACCAATCTAACCAAATTTTGTGATATCAGGTGCATGGATTGGGATGATTGTGTTTCCATCGTCCTATGGGCATATCAAACAACATACAAAAACCTAAACAAAGCCATACCTTTCCAACTAGTGCTTGGCGCCAAAGCAATGTTACTAGTAGAATTTTTATTGCCCTCCCTTCGAATTTCACATGTGGGATATAAAAATTATTTGGAGCCACTGGATGTGTGCATTATGGATTTGATAAAATTAGATGAGATGTGCACCATAGCACAATGGACCCAAACAGTTGAAAAGGCTAGGTAGAAAGCTTGGAATGATAAGCATAGTAAAAGTAAATTTTTTCTTAAGGGCACACATGTGCTTTATGATTCCAATTATGATAAATATCTAGGTAAACTCTAAATCTTTTGGATGGATCCTTATGTTATTTATGATGTCTTAGAGATATGTGCATAAAAATTACCCACACTAGATGGTGAAATGCTCCTTGAGCTTCTCAATGGAAAATGGCTCAAGTTGTATTACCTTTAAATAGTACCATGAGTCACTCAAAATAAGGCATATGCTATAATGTTTTTTTTTTTTAAATTTTAGTATATATTTGATTTTGTCCAATAATCATGACTATTCATACACTCTTAACAATATAAGTAAGCATGTAACTTGGTTAAATATTTAAACACTTGTATGATGGGCGCTCTTTCAGAATTTGAATTAGCTGGTTCATAGGCAGGCGGGAAACTGGGCACTCTTTCAGAATTTGAATTAGCTGGTTCGCAGGCAGGCGGGAAACTAGTTGGGGAGAATCTGGAAGGAGGTACAGACCCTGGAGGAACTATAGGAGGTGTTGAGAAGAATGTTGGGTCAGAATCTTTGGCCGATGTGGCTTTGTGTGGATCTGATCCTTTTTGTGGGGTTCGTGTCCCCCAATCGGATTCCCCATCTGCTTTTCATGTGTTGGGGCAGGAGCTTGAAAAGGAGAAAGATAATGTTGATTCTAACAAGGAAAAGTCCTCAGAAGGGATGAAGGTAGGGTTCTCAGAATGAAGGACGTGGTCATCTCTGTTTGGCAAGAAACCTACTGGAAAATCTCTTTTCCCGCCGGTGACTGCTAAGTCTTGCTAGGAGAAAGGTGAGTTTCAAGTTTTTATTCCAGATACTTTAGTAGATTTTTCTATGTCCTCCATGGATTTCACCCTAGTGGGCAAATTTTTAGGAGCAAGACCAGATCTAGAATCTCTTACAAAAATGGTTAAAAGGAAATGGGTTATTCGAGGAGAGGTAGATATTACACCAATGTCGAATGGGTTCTTCTTGTTTATCTTCAACTGTAAGGAAGATATGAATACGGTTCTTAGTGGAGGACCGTGGTCTTTTGGTAAATGCTCTCTCACTATTAAAAAATGGGAGCCTAACATGGATTTCTTAGATTCTTTTTTCTTAACCACTCCCATTTGGGCTAGACTTCCTGGTCTCCCTTTAGAATTTTGGCATGAGGACATTTTTAAAGGTATTGCCAGTTCTTTTGGTGAACTTGTGGCATTGGATAATGCTACGGCTGCTAGAACCAAACTTCAAAGTGCTAGACTTTATGTTAAAGTGGCAGACCTGAATCATCTCCCAAAAAAGGTGGAACTAATATCCAAGCTTGGTAAAAAAACTCAAGAATTTTTTTTGAAGATTTGCCCAACTCTTGCTATGCTTGTAAGAAACAGGGGCATCTGGTTAAAAATTGTCCCTCTAAAAGTAAAAATCATCCTAGTAGTGTTTCAGATGGGAAAAAGACCAAGGTCCAGCAAAATAAAGTATGGAAACCCAAAGAAGATCATCACCAAGAACTTTCTAAAGCTCCACATGTTGAGGCGTATAAAGAGCCTTATTTTGAAGATCCTAAAGCTCCACATGCTGAGGCGGATAAAGAGCTTTCTTTTGAGAAAGAAAATTCTAAGAAAGAAGGACATGGTTTGCAATCAAATACCATAATACCTGAACAAAGAATAGCTGATCTGATAGATCTATCAAAACAAATCATTTTCTATCAAAGGATAGAAGATCGATGGAGAGATGTAGACGAAAAAATTGTGCTAGAGGAAGGTGAATTCTTGGCTGAAGCTAGAAATAAATCAGAGGAGGGAGATTTTCTTTTTTCTCAGTCTAGGGAGATCCAGGTGTTATCTCAGGCTGATAATGACTTTCCTTTGGATGAGCCTCCTCCGCTAGAAGTTGTGAAAGATAATGGAAAAAACTCAAAGCATAAACTAAACCAAAGAAAAAGGGCTGAAAAAAAGATCAATACTAAGGGGGTAGAAACTAGAAGCAGCAAAAAAGATCAGCAAACTAAGGCAAAACCTCTTGCTTCTACTATGAATAAATCTAGAAAAAGAGCTAAACAACATTCTAAGATGAAACCGGATGTTGGTTCCCTGGACAAACCTGAAAGAAGATCCACTAAGAAAACCAGAGAGCTAGAAAGTATGCAGAATATTGCTGATGGTAGGCAGGCAACTATTTTGGATTTTACCCCTAAAAAATAGATATAAAATCATTACTTGGAATATTAGGGGGATGAATAGTATTCATAAACTAGATATTGATGCTATCCCTGTAAAACCTGATTTTGACGCTGCTCTTCAGTAGGTTTCAGGAATGCTTTTCCTGGTGGTTGTTAATGCTTTATCTTTTTTGAATCTGTTAAGGGTTTCGGGGTCCCTTCAAAACCTGATTTTATCATAATCTAAAACACTTGTAATTTATTTTTGTCTATTATAAATTGATTAAAATTACCTAGAACAAGCCCAATCCTCTGTTTTCTTGCATAAATTTTGCACTGATAAGATGCACTTTCTCTTCTTATCAAGATGTTTTATTCCCAATTTTATTTCTAATAATGTTGGAGGACCATGCACAAGATTTAATGTGGGGTGGGGGAAAGAAATCATTAGAAAGAAACCAAAAGATGTGCATGAGATAATTCAACCAGGTATTTGGATACGACACAAGAAAAAATAATGACGTAGGTCATGCTAAAGAAGAACCATGCATGATGACATCACCAGAATCAATTGAGGTTGTTGAGGAAAGCTACATCTATCATGCACTCACATTTATTGTGAATGGGTTGAAGCGACAGGAATGTGAACATGCTAAAGTGATGGTAATGGTAAAGTTAACTATACGGATTATGTTGTTAGAGAAATTTAACATCGATGATGATATATATTCATTTTCTCAAGCCATTTTTAATACTTGTGACTTTCATAGAGATTTTAAGAGCCCACAAAGCGTGAAATAGATGAGAAAAAAGAAAGAAATTTTGAAACAAGGCTGAAAGAATTAAGGTAGTTTGATCATCAAATTCATAACTAGAAGAGATTGAGAACCAATTTCAAATAAAATTTGATTAGATGGGCAAAAGACAAGCAATATTGGAATAAGTTTCAGGTCATAGGAATTGAAAGTCGCCATTCAGGCATTGCAAAGTGAGGATTTGAGGAAAAATTTGGTGTTTTAGGAAAGTTAAGAGCCCAAGGATTTGTCAAAAAGGGTTCAAAACAAGAATGAAACCAGAACAACAATGAAGCCAAAGTAGAAGGCTAGCAAGACTAAGATACTAGGATCATCTAAAAATTGCATATGCATGTGCATGGCAGAGATGGTAGGTGCCAAAATAGTGGTGATTAAGGAGATGATGCAGGAAGATGTAGAAGGAAGAATGGAATAAGTGCCATCCCAGATAGCCAAAATGCAAAATCCAAAAACTTACATGTGTGGAGAGAAGTGGAATCAAAAATAGCACAATGAAAAATTAAATATTATAACCACAAAAGAGGAAAGAAAGAGACAGATTTGAGCAGGGTTTACATGATTAAAACTAGAAAAAAAATCACATATGGTGTCATTTTGTTTGATGCCATAGTCAAGCAAAACTTAGAGAAAATTGGATTGCTACAACTATAGAATTGACTTATTTTGGTAGACTTGTTGATTTGGTATGATTTTTGTTGTCATTCATGCATGCAAATTGGTTTTAATTTATTGGGTACAAAATGAATCTCTTTGCATCAGGTATTAGCAACTCTAGAGGGTTTCCATGTTCTAGATAAGATATGAAAGTTATATTGGCCAACACCATGGAGGTAGAGTGAGTATCACATCTACTGAGATATAAGAAGGAAAATTTCACTTTTCCTATCAAACATATTAAAGACCATGCAACCAAGGTAGCCACACATTTGGTGAGCACAAAATTGAGCAGAGAAAGAAGGCGAAGAGAGATCATCAAACACTTCTTTTATAGCATGCATAGGATGGATGAAGGCACTCTATTAAACATATCCAAATTTATTGATGATTTTATGATTCAAAGTGTATAAAAATACAATCGCATAGAAAAGACATTTAGATGGAGCACAATCCTCATATTATAATTCTTTGATGAGATCGGGATCTCAGATGGATTTGATGACAATATTTGATATTTCCCAGTTATAGACAAATCACTTGTGAGTTGGTACTAGAAGCATTTGTGCCCTGAAATTTATAATAAACAATACAAAATGAAGATGGAGATATGGCACAAGAATATTGTTGAGGCATTAAAAAATGAGTGGCTTATTCCAAAATCATTGTTGGAGTATGCAGGGGATATGCCAAGTTTGGAGTGATGCAATGCCACTCCATAGAAAATATTCTTCTTGAATGTGGTAGAATGTTAGGTTTGCTTAGGTTTCCCTATGGATTTTATGCTTGCTACTTCTCAAATGGGGTTGCTATAATACTGAATGCACAAAAGGAGGAGTTGGATCTACATTATTTGTGAATGATGTTTGTTTATTGGAGCAAGAATATGTCAAGGGATGAGGACTCAAATGATGAAACTACAACTAATTCCCAAATACATGAAACAATAGAGAATAAACATCAATAATTATTTCATGCACTAAAACCAAGGAAAAGGAGCATAAGATGAGAAATGCAGGGGCAAGAGAAGAATAGTATTCACTCAGGTACAATTGAAGTAACAAAAAAAACCTCCTCAAGAAAAAAATGTAGGTCTAAAAGGAAAAGCATAATTCTAGACACTTTTGAGGAAGATTCCAAGCGCACCGACTCAAATGATGAGAGTATACCACTAGAATGAATAATTGCATACCTCCAATACCAATCATATTCCTTGGAGAAATAAATCAACCTAATTAAAAAACAAGCCATCCCTGAACTTCCTTTACCCATTCCATCACCCATACCTTCCCCTCTAAAAGAGCCACCACGAGCTCCATTATCACCACCAAAATATAGTACAATGCCTATTTCAGAAATTGATTCCCTTGATGCAGCCAAGAAGGTAGAGTTAGAGTATTCTTAAATGGAAGTCACGCATGGATAAGAACAATAAATTGTCCCAACGAACACAACTAAAAAAGAACAAGACTCCCTCAATTCACAAAATATTGGGCAAGATTTGGATATAGGGGTCAACACTGCTCTACATCTTTAGGTAAAAATGGACACCATGGTACAAGACCAAAGGGAGGCACAAGTGGCACATGATAAAAATAAAGGTAAACCCAATGCCCAAGAATAATAGGGTGGGCAAGATAAAAATGCCAAGGTACTAGAAATCAAAACATTAGAATAAGAATGAGATGAGAGAGGAAAGAATGTCATAAGATAAATATAGACCCAAGTAGAATCCTCCCCAACCTCTAAATTTGATGATGGTGAGGAAATAACTCATAAAAATACCAATGAAAGGTATGAGATAGGGATCTGTATTTGTGGAGCTCGATGAAGATAGAGAGTGTGACCAAAAAAACTTGCAAACATATGTCCTTTATGTTTGACACCCAAATGGATGAACCCTTGATCAAAGTATCCGTTTATGATATTCAAGAATAGGACCCTAATGAAGTAGAGGAAGGGTGAGAGATAACCTTTGTCGATCTCACTAAACTCAATGAGGTCGAGGCCAAAAGTGCACTAATGAAAATAGCTACTGAAGTGACCTAGAAAAATGTAATAAATAACACTACTATTTGTATCCAATGCCAACATTTGAAGCAAATGGACACTCAACATGCATAACCACCAATGAATTAAAGGTATTAAAACTCTATCAACACATCATGAGAGCATAACTTAGCCTTATAGAAGGGATGAATTTGAAGAGTTTAGGCATATAGATAAACTAGTTGTAATGGTGTGTGTAGTAGGCTAGAATTGTACCCTTGTGGGAGAGTTTTCAGGCTCCTTCACTCCCAGCTACAATATTGGAACAACCTCAGGCTGTGGGTATCTTGTAGTGAGGTTAAACCTCTAGGATTTTTAATGAGGCTATCTCCTCAAATTATTCACTTCATCTCATTTCCCACACTAAAATATACTATTGACTAAGGAAAAGGGAGATAAATATAACATGAAAGGGAAATCTAAGCCAAGGATGGTGATGCACCAAAATATGAAATGGTCCACTTTCAACCTGGAAACCTTAAAAACTACTAATGAACATAACCAAGACACATACTACTCTGATCCTATCTCAAGGCCAAAAGCATAAGTATTTCATGTGGAGGTTGAAGGGAGATCCTGCAATTTGAAGGACAAAAAGAAATAGGTCTGTATGAGACACTATAAACTCATGACACTTCAAGAAAGGGACCAATGTCTAACACTGCACACAACCTGCAAGGAACCAAAAGAATTAAAGCAAGATACATAGAGAATCTATAGATGATGAAAAGGGACATACATCTACTAGTTAAACTCCAATAATGTATACTTGACTTCAAACCAGAATCAAAAAATTCATCTCATTGCTTCAAGAGAGTGTTACAAGGCAATTTTGATAGAGTAACTCTATCATTAGTCAAGGGATCCATTTTTAAGGCTCAAAAACCTATATATATATATATATTAATATAGTAGAAAAGGATGAGAGAGAAGAGGGATTTGAGTCAAAAAATGGAGAGGGGTCTCATAAATGGTTGCAACCACCACTATGTCCTTGAGATCCTTTTGCATTCAAAGCATGCAACTACCTTGATCATGAGATGAACCACCTAAAATTGCCACAAATCTCCTCAAGCCCTATGTGCATTTAAGTCTCCCCTTGTTTTCCAGGACAAGGTCCCCATACTTATGCATTTGGTAGTGTCATGATCAAACCTATTTTGGGTAACTATCTATTGAGGGTATGGATCAGGACACTCTTCATTGAATGCAAGCATCAAATCTTACTTTAAAACTAGACCTGAGTTCATTATGGAGAAAAGCCAATCCAAAACATTGGTTTTCTTGGATTCTAAATGTTAGGGACTCGGTCTAAAGCATGGTTTCACTTCTTCATTTAAGTCATCAAACCACTTTGTGGTAATAGGTGTGAATATCCCACTTGTGTCTTCGAGGAGCTTTAATGACGGAGTTTGACCTTTATCTACATACTAGTTCCACTTTTGATATTTTAAATGCCAATGACTACTTGCAGCTGTTAGCCCATCATGGGATATTTGAATCCCAATGGATATTTCTTCAAACTATTTGTTTTGGCCTTTTGTTTCCTCTTTTTCCACAGACTTATCCCCTCCTGAAGGAATTCCTTTGAAATTTTGAAAATGGACTTTTCTTTCAGATAATTTGTTCGTGGCTTATTGCTTCAACATTTTTGTCTTGAAAGAATTTATTTAGACTTCTCTCCTGAAAGAAATTATTTAAATTTTTTTCTTGAACAATTCCTTCGGACAAAAAGTCTAAATAAAATTGTGTCTTTGGGCTCTTGCAATGGACGATTCTCTCGAAAGAATTCATTCAGACCATTTGGACTTGAACTATTCCTTCAAACTTTTCTTCAAAAATGGACCTTCAAATTTTTGAAGAGTGCCCCTTTTTTTGCTTAAAATTTCCTTTTTGACAAGAAAGTACCCTTTGGCTCTCTTGAAAATGACCCTTTTTTCCACGAAGTGCCCTTTAAAGTTTTTGTAATGGACCCTTTAGCTTTTATGAAAATGATCTTTTGGAAACTCTGCTTAGGTCCACTTCCCAAAAGAAAAGTACCCTTTGAAAACCTTGAAGTGGGCCATTTTCTTGAGAAAATACCCTTCAAGAATTTTGAAAATACCAATTTATTTATAAATTTTTCCTGAAAAACCAATTCCTTTGGAATTTTCAACTGGACCATTTCTCAAGAAAAGAACCTTTCAGGGAAATTGTTTGGGGTACTTTGCTGTAGAATTCCTTTGGGAATTTTGAAAAGGACCATTTCTTAAATAGTTACCCTTCAAGAAAATTGTTTTAGATAATTTTCCTGAAAGAAAAGGTCTTTGCCTTTTGCTTTAGACATTTTGTTCGAAAGAATTATCCCTTCAAGAACCTTGTCTCAGATAACTTGTCTGAAAGAATTCAACACTTAGCCAAAAAGGGTTCTGAAAGAAAAGAAACACTTAGTCCCCAAAATTTTTGAAATAATGAACAATTAAAGACTTAGTCATATAAGAGATTTTACACTTATATTTTAGCTTGCAAGATTATCCTTGAACACTACTGTTGGATCTTTGAAAACCTGCTTGGATCCTCTTCCAAGCCTTTGATCCACTACTTCATCAAACCATGCAAGAGATTTAGTATGTGGGCCAAAAATGGCCAATGGTGGGTAAGATATTAGATAAATGAAAAGGAAGGATGATTTTCAAAGATCAAAAATTGAGTTCATAGAATACTTGTAAAATTATGAATATCAAATGCACAAACTAGCTGAGAAGGTAGCTATGGCAGAATAAGTGTTCCTAAACATCATGCAATAAACATTTTTAATCAATGTGCACCTTCCTATTGATAAATAAAAACATGATGGGTTAACATCCCAAGTGCATACTAATAAGGATAAATCCAAAAGGACCCAACTCTTGCACAAAATAAAATAACTTTGGAAGTAGATAAGCTTGAAAATGCAAGAACAAGAAGCTAATATTGTAGTTTTGCAATGAAGAAAAATTGAAGAAGAAAGCATGTCAGAAGAAGTGCTCAAGATGAACATAGAGAAGTTTAACTTGATAAGGTTAAAAGCTACTGAGTTACAACAACCCTCAACTTTCAAGGAAATAACTACATAGATAATTGGCATTTACAATGATGTTTAAGCCACACTCACAAGATGGGGAAATTTCAAGACAAAGTTATAAAATAATGTGCTTGAGTTTTATGTTAATGTTAGGAATATCCAATGATCATCTAAGGTCAGACAATCAAAATAGTATGGCAAGATGTTGGCCCCCACTTTTTACCAAGTTTGGGATCGCCCATTACATCACATTGAAGGAGCTAAACCTCATAGGTGAAGATGAGGTGGCATAAATGTACTAAGAAACTCAAGAGAGATCAACAAGAACTGACCAAGTTATTAGAGTGTAGGTGGATTCATAGTGGTCAACATAAGGACAAGGATCATGGAGATTAGGGAAGAGGTTACGTAGATCATAGGGCATGGAAGGAGGATGAAACAAGCTCAAAAGCCAACCCCATAAAATTCCAAGAATTTTAGAGTTATGTTTCTCAATTTCCAACACTAATCAATGTACATGTATATCTAATACCATCAATTTAAAATAAAGGACATATACATGACTGTTATAGCCTTGTTATGGTAATCGAATAATTTAAATATATTTAGGTTAAGTGATTAACACAAATTCCAACAATAACCTCATGGTTATATTTCCTATCCGTAATTAATCACTTTAATCTTATGAGACTTTCATCTCTACATCTTAAAAAAGAACAAAGGAATGATCATGAGTATCAAGACCTTGCCTCTCATAATTACAACTATGCAAGCAACACAAGGACACAACTCAAAAAGTATTAAGAAATCATGAGAATAAACTCAACAAACAAACTAAATATTATCATGCGATCAACAACATAATAAGACTCTACAAGCAAAACTGGTATGCAAGCAATATAGGGGTATGACATTCATCAGTGAAACAAGAATATAATTATGCAAACAAAACCATAACATAAAGGTTATATAAATAGAGGCACATACCATAATTATCTCAAAAATAAGATAGATATCACACATTAAGAGAGAAAACAACATATAACTGAATACCACTCGAGCAATCTACGTGAGTGTGTGACTATTCTTAATTTTTCTCTTTTTTTCCCCAGCTGTGATGATCTACCACCATCTCCCCTATGATTCCCTATGGGAGAGGGATATTCAAGGATCATCTGATGGTAGACAATCAAATTAGTGTACCAAGATGTTGACACCACTTTTAACCAAGTTTGGGCTTGCACACTACATTGCATTGAAGGAGCTAAACCTAATAGGTGAAGGTGAGTTGGTGTAAATGTACTAGGAACTTGGGAGAGCTCAACAAGAATTGACCATGTTATTGGTGTGTAGGTGGAATCATAGTGGTTAACATAAGGACAAAGATCATGAGGATCAAGGAAGAGGTTGTGTAGATCAAAGAGCATGGGAGGAGGATGAAACAACCTCAAAAGTCAACCCCATAAAACTCCAAAAATTTTAGAGTTATTTTTCTCAATTTCCTACACTAATCAATGTACATGTATATCTAATACCATTAATTTTAAACAAAGGACATATACATGATTGTTATACCCTTGTTGTGGTAAGCATAAGAATAATTTAACTATATCTAGGTTAAGTGATTAAGACAAATTCCAAAAATATCCTCATGGTCATATTTCCTATTCATAATTCATCACTTTATTCTTATGAGACTTTCATCTTTACATCTTAAGAAAGAAACAAAGGAATGATCATTATGGAAATAATTTTGTTTATGAAACTAGTCAAGCACATGACATAGATCTAGGGCTTACTTGAAATTATCACCACTTAATTGAAAAGGGTAGAATATTCCTTAACATCATGTTTGTGACATTCAAACAAATATTAGGTTATCAATTTTTTTAACAATTTCATCAACAATGCTTTAGCTCTATTGGTCAGTAATTTGTGAAGAGTTTGGATATGTAGAAAGATCCATTATTTCCATTAACTTAGATTATGTAAAACAATATTTAAATAAATGACCAAGATTAAAAATCATTAGTACTTTATGTCAGAGTGGGCCACAATCAAAGATCAGTTTGGATAGGATTGAAGGCATGAAGCTCAACTTGTATGGAGTAGTGGAATCTAAATAGAACAACTCAAAAAAGAAGAATCTTGTATTCACAATAAATAAATTGTATTATCATCATTATTTATAAAATATTTAGGAAGGTAAATTATATAGGTGAAATATAAACATGTCCTCACTTCCTCATGAATGTAGAATTATATTTCACAAGGAACTAAAAAGACACTACACCTAAGTCACACCTAAGCAAACTAACTAAACATGTGTAGGTAAAAACTATTATATGGGATAAAAACTTATACCAACACCCCCCTTAACTGTAGATTAGGTGGGCAGTAGAATTAGGTCTCAACATAAGGCTTGATGAGGTATACACGTACATAGAAATGATTCCCTAGAGGATAATTCTAGAGTTGCCTAACCCCAAGAAGAGACCATAAATGAAAGTACCTGTTCTCAGTGAAGGGTTTGGTGAATATATCTACAATTTATTTGGTTGTATAGATGTAGTGTAAATAAATGACTTGATCATGAATGATCTCTTGAATGAAGTGTATGTGAATATCAATATGCTTGGTTCATTGATAGAGGATCATATTCCTATAAATTTGGATTATGCTTTGATTATCATAAAAGATGATTATTGGTCATCAAAATTGGATACCAAACTCAGTAAGAATCCCATGAAGCTAAATAGCCTCTATAAAAACATTAAAAAATCCTTTATATTCTACCTCTATAGAAGATAAAGCAATAGAATTTTGATTCTTGCTTGACCAACTAATTGGTCCTAAACCAAGTGTGAAAGTGTAGCCAGAGGTAGTGTTATGACATTAATCTATACCCTTGGAGAGAGTTATTCAGGCTCCCTCCAACTAAGCCATAATATGGGAACAACCTAGGATGTGGGTAACCTATGATGGGGATAAACCTTTGGAGAAGGCCACCTTCTTCTTGATATATCACCTAAACTAATGATACTACAGGGAAAAGGGTTAGAAAGGGGGAAAGGGATCCTAAGAAAGTTAACCAAGTGATGCACCAAATAAAAATGGGAGACTCCCATAAGTTTGAACCCACACTAGATCAACACAAGATAATACTAGCTCACACAACCTCAAAATCAAGCTAATTGCATATGTATTTCATAGACTAGGTTTAGGAAGCAATGAATGCAAACAAAGAGGAGTTCTATGAATCACTAAGAGCTTACATCAATGGCAGAAAGAACACTAATCCAAACCTACAAACAATTTGAAAACACCCTAAAGGAGGTAAGAAAGGAGGACAATATATGAGGAAGATTCTACTTCACTATGCCATCATTTACAACTCACTTGACATAGATCCAAAGCGAGATACATGTAAATAAATTCTATTATTTCATCAAGAGGTAGTTCTTACAAATGCTTGATAGGGTTCAGCCTAATCAAGAAAAGAATATATTGCAAGATCTCAGAGAGTCCCCTACTCTTTAAGATCAAAGAGTCCTTGTGAGAGCGTAGAATATGAGAGAGAGAGAGATTACAAATGGAAAGAATGGGTAATATAGAGAAAGGGAGAAGAGAAAACACATTAATCAAGAAAAATCAATGAGTTGCCACCACCTTTTGATCAAATCAGCACCAATTCTCTATTGACAAGATTTCATTTGTCCCAATAGCCTTCGAATCTTCTCATTGATTGAGTAACACACTAGAGGACGAGAGTTTACTGAAGGTGATGAGTCATGATTTTGTTATGAAGAGAGATCCTTAGGCACTCTAAAAATATTTTAAATGCTCTAGCTACTTTCTCCAACTGCTAGATCTCCATCTTGGGACTTTACGCTATCTTCCAATTGGCTTGCTTCTGAAGATAAAATATTCATATCTTTGATCCTGAAAGAGCCATCTCCATGTCTAATTTTGAGTGGTGACAGGTACCTAATTATCAAAAATAAGACCATGTAGAAGGATGAGACATTTTCCCATAATCACAAATATCTACCCTTACTTTGGAATCTAAACCCATGTCTACTATAGATGAAAACCAACCCCAATTATTGGTTTTCCTATAGTCTTAATGTTGATGAAATGAATCTCCCCAAGTATTTGATCTTGCTTTGACAATAGTTTCCACCCTTTTGTCTATATTAGCTCTAAGAGACCTATTCTACCTCCATGGAGCTCTAATGGTTATGCTTGATCCTTGAAATATCCATTCTAGTTCAACTTGGATCATCTTTAAACTCAACTCATATTCATTTTCTTACCTGGGTCAAAAATAACTTCATCAACCTCCATCAAAATTCTCCTAGGCTTGCCTTTGTTCATTGGCCATCGACTTGTTGATTTAGGACTACCAAGTGTCAAATCTACTTTGTATTAGTGAATGCTCTTTGTTGATCTATCTAGACCCATTGACTTGAGCTTTGTCAACATGTCATTAGATCTAGATTCTGCTCCTAAGATTACACCACTTATCACTTGCACGTTCACCCTAGAGATCCTTTGAAATATTTTAAACCCAATGGTTATTTCTTGAGGCTTTAACGTGACATCCCCATACATGTCTCTAATCTGCTTGTTCAAATTTGAACACTTATATCTTGAAATAGACAATCATAAAGACATGAAATTTGTAGAGGATGATCTTGGCACTAAATGCATCATTTTTATGTGATCCTTTGGGATTGAGAGGCTTCTTGAGCATACTTATAAAATGCATAAGAAAACTAGTCTATTTATTTCTCTATGACGTGCAATGATGGTCTAGTTCTTTTAGACTTATGCTTGAACTATTGTTTGAATATCTAAGGCTTGAATGATCTTCTGAGGCTTGTACAATCCTGTTTCATGTTCTTGAATGCTATAACCACCATGAAAACTTGCTTTTTCAAATTTTGACAAACTACACTTTAAGTTTACTTAAAGTGATTTGAAAGCTTACACGATGTATGTGGTCTTTGGACCACTCATTCCATCAAGAAATCTGTTCAACTCATCCATCTAGGTATAAGCTTTGTATGTAGGCCAAAATTGGCCAACGTTTCTGGTGACATCCTAGGGTTGCATGCCTGTTATGTAATAGACTAGTTGCCTTGACTAATCGATTTGGCATATGGAGTCTCAAGTCTTTTCTCTCTGTTGATCATGAAAATGATACAAGGCTTCCCCTTTTATAGAAAACCTCCTATTGAAACAAAGACCAAAAAAGAAAAAAAACAACTATACCCAAAGCACTTTATTGAAGGGAAATATAGAACATAAGGGAAACTAACTATCCAAGCAAGGGAAACTAACCTACTAAACAAATGTTCACATAGGCACTTAGAGAAAATCATGAAAGCTACTCTAATATATATAATATTGCAAAGTAATTTACAAACACCTCCCTCCTAGGTCAAATGGGAAACATTTAGTAACATTCACTTGTAACAAACCAAGATGAGAAATACCTTGATTTGGAGGTACCAGAAATGATGAACTAAGAAAATTAATGGCCAATCCTTTTGATATGCTCTCCAACAGATGAAATGGAATAAACATGTCTCCAATGTAGACATATTGATCCAAGTCTTCCAAACTTGGTTCATGTTAGATTGTAGGATCACTTTATTGATGTTGTTCATCACTCTTGAGAAAGCCTCGCATGAAGACTTCATTTAGGCTTTTGGGAGCCACTGTACGTGGTTCACTTGGTGGTTCAAAAAGATCATATTCTTCCATGTTGTCCTTGTGCAAATTAGGATTGATCATGCTTAGAGTATCATGCTTGTAATGTTTTGGAGGAAGGACATGTCTCTTAGCCTCTTCAAACTCTTTAGTTATAGAATTGAACCACTGCCACAACTCTTTAGGATCTTCACTGGTATGCTTCTCAAACTGCATCTCTTGAGCACTTGAGATGTATCTTTCATCAACCTCACTTAATATTTCATCTTATTCTTCAACTACAAATGAGGGTTGATTTGACCATCCAAGGTCTGAAATATCATACCTGTCTTGCTCAAGCTTTGATCTACTTTCCTCTTGATCCAATATATCAATGTTATCCTCAAATGACACCTCATCTTAAAGTGGAGGCACCTAGTTTTGATACTCTTCCTCATTTATATATAATGGAACTTTAGTATTCCATTTAAGGTCTGTCCCATGTTTAGCTTGATGATTGTCCTCTTCAGGCAAGTTCATAACATTAAGCTACTCCATTGCACTCAAGAAATCTGAGAAAAAATGCTGCCATTAATCTTCTAAATCACTTGAGATACCCTTGACCTCCATAATAGGTTCATGAAGGTTGTCCTCTTACTTCTCATCAATCTCCTGCAACTTGAAAGCTGAAACATGCTCCTTCTTATGAAGTGGGCTACCTATCATGATTTCCTCATCATAGACACTTGCATTGTCCTCCTTTGGCTCACTTATGACTGTAAGCTCCTCCTCTATCCTTCATAAAATAGGTTCTTTCTCCAAGAGAGAGATGGTGGGAGGGTGAATAAGTTCACTTTGCTTTCAAATTAGGAGAGTGTCCTTCTAGCTAGGGACTTTGAATGGCTTATTTGGTTGCTCTTTAACTGGTGCTTGGGCCTCCATAACCAACACCTCCTCTTCCTTCTTTATTCCTTTCTAAACTGATTTCCATGATGGAAATGAGTATGGAATAGACACTTTTTCTTAATTTTGAATGGTTATAGGAGAGGGTGGCCTCATAAGTGAGGGCATGATATAGGCATGGTCGAATGTGTTAGAAAAGATTCATGATGGAAAGGTTTCATGCTCTTTAGTGGGAATGGGCATAGGGGTAGGAGAGAGAAAATTGATTGGTTTAGGTTTGACATACTCTTTCTCCCACTGGTCAAACACTTTTTCAATGGATAATACCCACCCTTTCAATTCTTGCTTCTCAACCTGTGGATAGTCAGCTTCTTCAATGGATGCCCACACATTCTAAAACTCATGAAATAAGATCCTTATCCCCTCCATGACATGAATGGGGAATTGTTATCCAACTTTAACCCCCTCATTGATTTTCATGATTCTTTTGCCTTGGTCTAGTATTGCCTCTCTAAGTTTTGACAAGGATAGACTTTGACAAGGTTGCCTAAGGGGCTAATCAAGAACTATTGAAGGTTAAGATTTAGGCTCTTAGAGGGGAGAGGACACATAAGACTAATCTAAATGATCCTACTGATCTTCATAAGATATCAACACATTGTCTACATTTTAGACTATGCTTCTCATCATTATTATGTCCTCATTCTCACAAGATGACCATTGTTCACCCTCAAAAACTAACCATATGTTCTTGAACAATTGAAGATCACTCCTTGCCTCTTGTAGAACATGGATAGGCATGATTGGAGCAAAATAAAAACCCATACCAATCTCCCTTATCAACTCAATATAAATTGATAATGCTTTCTTGACTCCTAACAAAGATGTAACAAGATAAGCTTGGTATTAACAAGGGGAATTAGAACACTGATTTGAATGCAAAGGAGGCTGACCTTGGTTATATATAGGGGTGAGAGAAGGGCAAATTCCATGATAGGGCTGTTTGAGGGCCACTTGGGGGGAACACATAAACATTATTTTCCTAATAAGTGTGATGCTGAGGTAGAGAATAAGCATATTGATCAATAGTTGGTTAATTGTACATACCAGATTATAATGATTAGGCTTTTAGTTAGGCTACTTAAATCAACTGATAGATGCTTGGAGTCTCTATTGATGTTTGAACACTTTCCTCCAAATGTTGATTAGATGAAGATAACATCAAAACTCTTCACCAGTGAACAATGTAATAAATCCCACTAGGTATGCTAGAAATTATTATGACATTAATCTGCACCCTTGGAGAGATTTCTTTAGGCTCCCTTTGACTAAGCCATAATATGGGAACAACCCCAAGTTGTGGGTAACCCATGATGGGGTTGAACCTCTGGAGAAGGCTGGATTCCTCTTGATGGATCACCTAAAATAATGCTACTGGAAGGAAAAGGGTTAGAAAGGGGGAAAGGGCTCCTAATAAAGTTAACTAGGTGATGCACCAAATAAAAATGGGAGACTCCCATAAGCTTAAACCCACACTAGATCAACACAAGATAATACTAGTTCACACAACCTCAAAACCAACCTAATTGCATAAGTATTTCATAGATTAGGTTCAGGAAGCAATGAATGCAAACAAAGAGGAGTTCTAAGACTCACTAAAAGCTTACATCAATGGGTTAAAGAACACTAATCCAGACCTGTAAACAACTTGAAAACACCCTAAAGGAGGTTATAAAGCAAGACAATGGATGAGGAGGATTTTACTTCACTATGCCATCATGTACAACTCACTCAACACATATCTAAGGCAAGATATAGGTAAATAAAGTCTATTATTGCATCAAGAGGTAATTCTTACAAATTCTTGATGGGGTTTAGCCTAATCAAGAGGAGAATATCTTGAAATATCTTAGAGAGTCCCTTGCACTTCAAGATCAAAAAGTCCTTGTGAGAGCAGGAATTTGAGAGAAAGAGAGAGAGATTACAAAAGGAAAGAATGGGTAATATAGAGAAAGGGAGAAGAGAGAAGAGGGAACACATTAACCAAGAACAATCAATGAGATACCACCATATTTTTATCAAATCAACACCAATTCTCTATTGATAAGTTATCTTTCATTTATCCCAATAGCCTTCAAATCTTCTCATTGATTGAGAAACACATTAGAGGATAAGAGTTTGACAAAGGTGATGAGTCATGGTCTTGTTACAAAGAGAGACCCTTAGACACCGTGAAAATCTATTAAATGCTCCAACTACTTTCTCCAATTATCAGATCTCTATCTTGGGAATTTACGCTATCTTCCAATTGGCCTACTTGTGAAGATAAAATATTCATATCTTTGATCTTGATAGAGCCATCTCCATGTCTACTTTTGAGTGATGGTAGGTACCTGGTTGTCAAAAATAAGACCATGTAGAAAGATGAGACATTTTCCCATAATAAAATATACCTACCCTTAATTTGGAATTTGAACCTAGGTCTATTATAGACAAAAACCAATCCCAATTATTGGTTTACCTATAGTCTTAATGTCGATGAAATGAATCTTACCAAGTGTTTGATATCACTTTGACAATAGTTGCCACCCTTTTGTCTATATTAGGTCTAAAATACCTATTCTACCTCCATGGAGTTCTAATGGTGATGCTTGATCCTCGAAATATCCATTCTAGTTCAACCTAGATCATCTTCAACTTTGGATCTTATGCATTTGCTTTTTTGGGTTAAAAACAACTTCATCAACCTCCACCAAAAGTCTCTTGGGATCACCTTTGTTTATTGGTCATTGACTTATTGATTTAGGGCTATCAAATTTAGATGTTTGGTGGCCTCACACTTGATCTGAGCTCTATTGACTTATTGACCTTGCTCATACCATTGATCTTTCTCTATACAAATGAATACGAGCCATAGATCTTTTACCAGTTTAATGTGCTTAAGACACTTGTCACCCATGCATTTGCTATTAGGATCCACTAACCTTTTGACCCATCACCCACCATTAGATCTACTTTGTACAAGTGAACGCGATTTATTATTCTACTTGGAACTACTGAATCAAGCTTCATCTACATGATATTGGATCTAGATTTTACTCCTAAGATTATGCCACTTGTCACTTGTGCATTCACCCTAGATATCCTTTGAAATATATGAAACCCAATTGTTATTTCCTAAGGTTTTAAATTGACATCACCACACAAATCTCCACTCTGCTTGTTCAACTTTGAATGCTTATATCTTGAGATAGACAAATCATCAAGAGATGAAATTTGTAGAGGATGATCTTATCACTAAATGCAACATTTCCACATGATCCTTTGGGCTTGAGAGAATTTTTGAGTATACTTACAAAATGCACAAGAAAATTGGTCTGTTCATTTCTTTGTGATGTGAGATGACGGTTTGATTCTTCTAGACTTATGCTTGAACTATTATTTGAATCTCCAAGGCTTGAATGAACTTCTAAGGCTTGTGTAAACCTGCTTCATGTTCTTGAATGTTATGACCACCATGCAAACTTGCTTTCTCAAATTTTTACAAATTGTACTTTAAGTTTACTTAACAAGTTTTAGAATATTTTAAAGTTGTATGTGATCTTTGGACCACTCATTCCATCCATAACTCTGTTCATCTCATCCATCTAGGTAGAAGCTTTGTATGTAGGCCAAAATTGGCTATCAAGGAAAATTAATATTTTGAATGTTTCCAACCTAATTTGAATATGGATACCTAATTAAGTCAATGTTGATGCCTACTCCATTGTGGATTAAGAAACTAATTACCCTAAATGTTATAGATAATCCACTTAGCTACTTTCGAGTGTGGTTTATGTGGTTCTTATATAAATTTTGAGACTATGCCCATTACATATGTAATGTTAGGTCTAATGTGCATAAGGTAAATAAGATTTCCAATAAATTATCAATATAGGGTAACATCAACCAAACAAGATAGATAGTTAGCCTCATGTTTCACACCAAATAGAAAGGGAGTAGGAGATGGATTATAGTCATGAATGTTAAATGATGAAATCAAGTCAAGAGCATACTTGGATTATGAAATAGTTATCTCAGAATTAGATTGATAAATTTCAATCCAAGGGAAGTAATACAACAAGCCCAAGTCAGACATTGAGAACCTCTCAGACAAAGCAGTTTTAACTAATGTGATGGTGGATGAAGAACTCCCTATGATCAATAGGTCATCCATGGAGAAAACCAAAACCAATAGTGAATCATCCTAACTCAAAATGTAGACATTCAGATCAGAATGACATCTAGTAAACCCAACTGAAAGAAGAAAGGAGTTTATCTTGGCATTCCAATCCCAAGGGGTTTGTTTGAGGCCATATATATATTTATGAAGCTTTAAAACTAAGGAATAATTTTACACAAATCCTTGTGGTTACTCCATGTATATTTCCTCTTTGAGGTTACCATGAATAAAGATACTCTTCACATCCATCAGATGAACATCCTAATGATGTGTTATGGTAATGGCGAGAGTGAGTCAGATTGAATTCATTTTGGAAACTATGGAAAATATCTTGGTATAGTCAATCCCAGGGACTTGGTAAAAACACTTTACAATGAAATGTGCTTTGAACTTGTCTATGGACCCATCTATATTAAATTTTTTTAGTAGATCCATCTACATGAAATAAATTTTCTTCCCTTGGGAAGAGGGACTAAATCCCATGTTTTGTTCCTTAATAAGGAACTGTATTCCTCTTCCATAATAGTGTCCCACTCAGGAGTGCCTAATGCCTTATGAAATGATTGTGGATAAGAATAAAATGCAATGAAAGCATGTGAGGCATTATAAAATTATGAATGTGTCTACTTTTTGTTTGATGGATCCCCAACCTAATTAATAGCACTTTATAGTGTCTATCTATCCTAGAGTAGACCAAAAGTTAAAGATTAAAGAGGATATTCCTCATCCTATGAAGATATTTTGGGATAAGGAGGATATGAATCCCCATCATTACTCTCATCATCATAACTAAAAGAAGAATCTAAATCATCATGAATCTATGCAGACATATCTAAATCATCATATTTATTATCAAATCATAGTGCATCGAAGGAAGGGGGAGGTGTCGAGTGTATATTTTGAAGGACCGTCTTAAAATTAAACACTCCTCTTAATGAAAAAATCATGAGTAGTGGGATGGAGAATCTTGTATCCTTTAACACCCTCAAGATATCCCACAAAGATGCAATGCTGACTTTGAGGCTCCATAGCCTTACATTTCTTCTTAAGAATGCGGGCCATTAAAGGTGAACCAAATAATCTAAAATGCTTGACTATGGTTTTATAATTTCTCTATGATTCAAAATGAATGACTCCCTTTAATGCTTTGAGAGGAACTTAGTTCTAGATGTAATATGCATATTTGATGGCCTCGACCCAATACTGAGGTACAAGAGACTTGGAGTGTAGCTTATAGTTGACCATGTACTTCAAGGACCTATTTTTATGCTCTACAACACCATTTTTATAACTATATGGAACTTTAATTTTTAGTTCAATCCCCTTTGAAGTGAAAAATTACTCAAAATGGTTTTTAACATACTCATGACCATTATCGGTGCCTAAAATATTGATGACTTTACATGACTATTTTTATACAAATGCCTTGAAGTCCTAAAAAACTAATCAAATACCTCAAATTTTTTCTTAAAAAAGTATACCAAAGTATACCTTGAAAATTCATTGATGAAGATAAGCATGTATTTTTTTCTATTGAATGAAGGAGCTCGAAATGGTCAAATAATGTCACTATGAACTAACTCCAATGTTTATGTAGCTCTCCATGATTTATCTTTCTCATACTAATATTCAAGAGGCTTACCAAGTATGCAATCCTAATAAACTCCATTATAAAAATGAACACATGGCAACCCTAAAACCATGTCTTGATGATTGAGTTGCTCTAGGTATCGATAGTTAAGATGGCTGAATCACTCATGCCATAATTTACTCAATCCATCTAAATACGTGAGAAGTGTAGTAGAGGGTTGATCAAGATTAAAATGTGAGAAAGTGTACAAATTGTAATGATGATCTGCTTTCCCATATGAAACTATGGAGTTACTAATAGATTCCCTCATAACCACAAAATTTGGTGTGAATTCAAATATCTTGCCTAAACTAATGTGAGTGATCTGATAAATAGATAGGAGATAGTGGATAATGAGGGAACACATAGAATATCATGACATGTTACATCATCCACTTCAACATATTATCTCCCACTAACTTATGCATTAGTATCATCACCCAACAATATGGAAGGCATAGAATAAGGCTCCAAAGATGAGAAATTGTTATGTGATAAAGCATGTGGTGCAAAGCACTAGAATCAATAATCCATGTGGAAGGCTGGGATGCAAATAAAACATGTCATTTTCCATTATATTTTCCATTTATAATGTATTTGGCCTTAGAATACTCTTGTGTTGATGAACTCTGATTAGCTAAATCAACAACACTGATATTATGCTTCTCAAAAATATTTGTCAGTTGGTCAATTTGCTTCTTCATGCATTTAATTTCATCATGCCAATATTTATTATAATAAGCATATGTGAGTCTCTCTTTCTTGGATTTACTTATTTAATAGGAGGACTCAGTTGATTCTTTGGAATTAACATCAAATTTATGACCATTTCTTTGCTCTTGGTCCTTCTTGTTATATTTATTCACTTTACTTCTAGAAGCCTTCTGTTTGTCATGACTCATAATTAAGGCATGTGATTTGGAGGACTTTAGTGTACCAATGTAATGAAATTACTTATATGTTTGGACAAAATAATTATTTATCACAAAAAATAAGCAAAGATAAGATATCACATAACAACAATTGATAGCAGAGTAGAATACTGGATAATATAACATAACCACTTCGAGGGGGAAACCTCCACAATAATGCAATAAAATTAGAATAATTAATATGATGATCAAATAATAACCACTACCTCCTATATATAATCTAATTATCCATGGTTATTCTATAAGACAACCTAACTAAGAACATATAAAAATGTAACAAGAATATAAAATAGGTATGTAAGCCACAAGTCGGCCACACATATCCTTAGACATGCCAAAGGTTAAGGGCATAACATACCCCTTCCATTCAAAACAATGTTGTCCTTAATGTTGAATCAAATTTGGATGTTACTGCACAAAGGATTCATCCTCTCAGGTGGCATCTTCACATGGTATATTCTTCCATTTGATTAGGTACTCCGTAATCGCTCTAGACAATAGCTGCTTAGTGCATATTTAAAGGATTGCCTCAAGATCAAGAATAACTCTCCTTCATCTAATTTTGGTAACACAATTTGAGTAGCAACTTTTTTTCCAATGACTTTATTTAGTCATGATACATTAAATACTAGATGTATGTGAGTAGATGAAGGAAACTCTAACTTGTAGGCCACACTACTTATTTTTTGCAAGATCTAATAAAGCACATAATAATTAAGGGACAATTTATTATCCTTTTTATTTTTGTTCAAGTACATCTGCTTATATGTATTCAAGTGAATAAACACCCAATCACCAATGTCAAATTACCTCTCACTCATGTGTTGATTTGCCTGTTGCTTTATGCGATTCTGAGCCACGGCTAAATTTTCATGCAAACTTGTAAGGACCTCCTATTGATAGTGAATATGTTCCTCAACTGGACAAACCTTAAGATGTACCTTCAAGGCTAAAGTTATGGATAGAGGGTGGTATCATATAAATACAAAAAGGGAGACATTTTTGGAATAACTATGAACTAAATTATTATACCACCATTCAACAAGTGGAAACCAATGAAACCATTTATCCTATTTATAAAAAACAAAACAACAAAGATATCCTTCTAGACATTTGTTGACTACCTTAGTTTGTTCATTTGATTGAGGATGATAGGATGAGTTATGAGCCAACTTGGTGCCCAAACATGCAAACAATTCAGTCCAAAAATTACTATTGAAAATGGGATCTCTATCATTGATAATGATCTTAGGAGTACCATGCAATTTCTAAACTGTATTGAGAAAATAAAAAGCTATGTACTAAAAATAAATGGATGTGATAAGGAACAAAAATGAACATACTTATTGAGATGATCCATAACAAACATGATAACATTTTGATCATCATATCTCGATAAAACTGTAATGAAATCTATAGACACCTCTTCCCACCACTAGTTAGAGATGGATAAACACTGTAAAAGACCTAGGGGTTTGATGGTTTCACCTTTATTTTGTTGATATATCATACATTCATCCACTTATTTATGGACATCCCCCTTGAGTCCTTCCCAAAAAAATCCTACTTGATTCTATGATAGTTTTTCAAAAATCTTAAATGAACCCCAAGTGGAGTTGCATGAAGTTCCTATAAGATTTTTATTTGAGAAGAGAATTCTTACATAGGTATAATATATATTTATACCATAATGCATTACCCTTCCATGTGAATTTTTCAAATCCACCCAAACCTTGCTGAAGATTTTGAATCAAATCATGGGTAAAAATATCATTTTCCCATTCTGATCTTGCTTCCTTTAGCCAATCTCCTTGCCAAATGGTCATGGCACATAGCAATGCCTCAACTGATTCATCTCTTTTGGATAGTACATCTACCACCACATTTTCCTTTCCTTTTTTGTAGACTATTTAAAAATCATAACCTAACATCTTAGTTACCCATTTTTGTTATTCTTTTGATGACAACCATTGTACCAAAAAATATTTGAGACTATCCTGATCAGTCTTTACTTGAAAGTGATGACCCATCAAATAAGGTCTCCATTATTTGACTACATGTAGAATGACCATCATTTCCTTCTCATAGATGGGCTTGAGCTGATTTTTACTCTTCAATTGGCAACTTTCAAATGCAAGTGGTTTGCCTTCTTGCATGAGCACAACACCCATAACATATTTAGATGTACCACATTCAACCACAAAAGTCTTAGAAAAATCAAGAGTGGCCAACACTAAAGTGGTACATATAGCTAGTTTTAATTGTTCAAATGCCTTGGTAGCTATATTAGTCAAATAGAAGGAGTCTTTCTTCAACAAAGAGGTGAGTGGGGCTGAAATACTACCATAATTTTTGACAAACTTATGATAGTAACTAGTTAGCCCCAAAAATTCTTTTAGTTGTTTGAGTGTCTTAGGAACTGGCTAGTCTACCATTGCTTCAATTTTTTTAGGATCCACTTTCACTCCTTCATGTGAAACCATATGACCTAAATACTCAACCTCATGAGATCCAAAAGTACACTTAGAAGGTTTAGCATATAATTGATGTTGTTCTATAATTGAGAGTACCTATTTCACATGATGCAAATGGTCTTCCCAATTTTTAATGTAAATGAAGATATCATCAAAAACACCAGAACAAATTTCCTCAAAAATGGCCTAAAAATAGTATTCATCAAACTCTGAAAGGTGGATGGTGCATTTGTTAGACCAAAAGGCATAATCATAAAATCATAATGGCCCTCATGAGTTTTGAAACCTATTTTGGATATGTCTTCATCATGGATCCAGATTTGATGAAACCTAGAACACAGATCTAACTTGGTAAAATAAAAAATATAATTAAATTCATCTAGAAAATCATCAATGAAAGGAATAGGAAACTTATCATTGATAGTGTACTTGTTGAGCTCTCTATAGTCAGGGCACATCCTCTAATTGCCATCTTTCTTTCTCACCATGATAACTAGCAAAGACTATTCACTTTGGCTATGGGAAATGATTCTTGTGTCCAACATCTCTTATATCATATTTTCAATTTCACTTTTATGGGTGTAAGGATACCTGTATGCCCTGATGTTGGGTGGTGTACTAATAGGAATAAGTTTGATGGTATGATCATGCATGTGGCTGGGTGGAATTCCTTTTAGCATGCCACCAAAAATAACAAAATGGGCATCAATCACTTCTTTTAAATCAAGAGGTGTAGATGTTTGAGTTAGCTAGACTTCAATGGAGAATAAACAAGCCACAAATATTTCAACACCCTTTTAAATAATCTTGGTCATTTGATGAGAGCTAAAAATTTATGGAGATTTATTCATTAATCCCCTTAGCTCAAATGCCCTTCCCTCAGAATGAAAGTGCATGAATAATTCCTGGAAACTCATCTCAATAGTGCCCAAAGTGGTGAGCCACTATACTCCCAAAATAATGTCAGCTCCACCCATGGGAATAGAAAACATAAAATAATATAATAGGTAGTCTCCCATGGCTAGATTAATACTATGGCATTTTATTGAAAAACTGATAGTACCACCATCTACAATCATGACCTAAAATTCTAGAACAAGATAAATGAAATAGTTCAAATGAGTAGCCAACTTATTGTTGATGAAGTTGTGTGTGCTCCTAGAATCAATCAATACAGTGACATTCTATTTCTTAAGGAAACCCACCACCTTAATGCTTTGGGGAGTACCAATATATAAAAAGGCATAATAGAAAATAGTAGGCTGAGAGTCTTTAGATTCCTCCTTAGGTCCTTCTACATCCTCACCAATTACCTCCTCATCATCTACATCCTCATTGGCACCTTTGATGTAAACTAACTTCTTTTTAGCATAATGATAACTTTTATTCCATTTGTTTTACACCCATAACATAAACCTTTGGCTCACTTCTCCTTAATTTTCTAAGGTGTCAATCTAGTGGGTTAAAGAAATGATGGTGCTAAAAATGTGTGGTCATGACCAGTAGTGAAAGTTTTCCATTTGACCATATTTTTTTCTTCTACGATGCATGCCCTTGGGATAGTTTCTAATATACAAGATGGATTAAACATCCTAACCTTAAGTTGGATGCTATATTTGAGTCCACCTAGAAAAAAGATCAATCAAATTTTCCTTAGTGATGTCTTCCACTCATAAGGAGAGATTCTAAAATTGATGAATATAATCCTACACAGTTCTTATTTGATGTAGTTTAGATAACTAGCTGAACTAGTTCTTAGATACATTATTTTGATAATGATCCAAAAAATAATTAGTTAAAATAAACCATATAATATGATCACCATAATTTTTATTTTGAGTACACAACCAACGATACCAAATGAACTGCTCAGGTTCTAGATATAGAGATACCACTATTACCTAATGAGAAATAGGAGTTTTGTGTAGATCAAATAAATTATCAATTTATGTAATCCAAGTGAGATTATTCTTACCATCAAACTTTTAGACACCTAAATCTAGCCACCTATAACCTCTAATTAGGCTTTTGGCCAATTTCCCCTTAAAATACATAATTTGGCCTAAAAACACTAAAACATGCTAAATGATGTGAAACTGACGTATTCAAGTGCCAATTTTGGCTAGGGTATCCCTAAATGAGGCAATGCAATTTATGGGCTAGTTAACTTTGATAAGATAATTCTGAGTCAAAATGCCAATTTTGCACCTAGGTGCTTTGGATTGCTCTTTCTTATCAAATCTTATACACAAGACACATGCCTTTGTTATTTATTGTTGGTAACATCCTAAATGGTAATATGGTTTCAACACATCTGATAACACCTTCCAATTCCAATCTAGTCAAATTTTGGACCAATAACAAGACATTCTGATCAATCTGAGTAATTTGTGCATATAGTGCTTAATCATGCTTAAGAGATAATTAACCCAAATCAAGGCATAATTAATAATTCCATGGAAACTTGTTGAATAAATTTTTTTGGAAATGAATATTGAATATATGCATCATCAAGTAACCTCATTTTCTGAGAAGACATCCCTAGGCCATAAATGCCACAACTATCAAGATTCATACCCTCCATACCTCATCAATGCCTTCCATGATGCCCTCCATGCCTCTTAATTTCCCCTTATTCTAATGCCATGATGAGGATAATTACAAACTCAATTACAAAAATTTAATTAATCCTCGACCATACATCTCAATCTTAGGATGGATAGTTTAGGTTGATTTTAGACATTTACAAAAATCTATAAATAGGAGGCCTCACTACATCATTTCTAAGTCTCTATTATGCAAAGTTATAATGCTCAAATGGTTATAAAAGCTTCAAGAAACTAGTGTTACCATGCCAAATTTATTCCAAGACAAGCCAAGCCACAAGCCAAAGGTGCCAAGGAGAGATGGAGGTAGCCAAGATTCCATTGCCAAGGACTTCATGAGCACAAGCCGAGAAAGTCACTATAACAAGAATTTTAGAGCATCCAAGGAAGGTAAAAGAGGTTTATTTTACATTTTATTTGTGTTTTTTATTCATGTTTATTAACTAAGCTCTTCCTAGTGTCTAATCCTAGAGATGTTATGCTATTAGTGTGTTTCTTTCATTTTGTTTTTATTTTGGAACTAACACCATACTAACCATTCTCTCTTGTGTTAAATTCCTAGATCACATAATGGCACTTTTGGTGGGACTAGACACATCTCACCCTTGAATAAGATCATTTTGAAACTCTAAAATATTTATTTGGATTTTCAAAACTCTTACAAATTGATTTTATAACTCTATTTTGTTATTTTTGTTTGCCACAGTTTTACACAGTAATTGACATTGGTAAGTAAGACCAACATTGGTTACATGGCTTAACCGATGTCGATTAGCAAAACCAACATCGGTTAGATTTAGGTTAGCCAAGTAACCATCATCAATTGTATATAACTGACATTGGTCACTATGTTTTTCCAAAGTTTATTGTTTCAAGATAAAAAGAGCTTCAAAGCTAAAAGACATGCTAACATTTTTACCACAGAACCAAGCTTGATATTCATTCAAAACATGTTTAAATCACCTTTACATGATTGAAAATCAATTAGGAACCTTGTTTTGGGTGTTTAATAAAAAAAGTTGATGTTTTTGGTGAATGTTTTCAAAGTTTGCAACTAAGGCCAAAGGGTCAAATGAACACCACCAAATCTCTCATTTTGGGCTTAAAATTAAACACACTTGTCAATTATTATTTGCAATAGTTATTTAATAAAATTTTTTTTGGCAAAAAGAGGGATGTTGCATGTATGCTCTTCCATTTTTCCCCTATAGAGAACCCTTGGAATCAAAAGTGCTATTCCTATTGCAAATAGCCTAGTCCAAGGCTTAGAAATAAAGTCATCTAAAACACTCCCCAAAAACTCATTAAAGTTTGGGTGACCTTGAAAATGACCCTAAAGTCTTTCTATTTCATGTTTTATTTATTTTTTTATGCAAACTTGGCTTACAAGGGGGACTTCATCACCTCTCTCAAGTTCTTTAGGGAAGCTTTGACCCAGGGTTTTATCTCCCAACATTGACTTCATTTGACTCATTTAGAGTTACACATGGGATGTAGTGGCACTGTGGACATCACACTACACTGAGTGAATAACAACATGTAGTGATTGTAAAAAGGACTAGACCTTTTTACAATAAGCCAAGTCATATAGACCCAAAATCTATGCTTGTCTTTTGCATTATTTGGCATGAAAGTCATTGTGTAATTGATTCCCCTAGATCATTTATAAAGTTTTTAGATCTTAGACAAATCCCCACTTGTAGTGGAAGTATTATTGGTGCAAGGTGTGCCTCAAAGTCCATGTCATAGTACTATCATCTGAGATAAGGGGGGGGGGTGTAAGATCCCTACTATATAATGCACATTTACTTTTGGATGAACACTTAAAATCCTCTCAAATGATGTATATTGATGGATTCCAATAATACCAAGCAACCTTGTCAGTTTAGAATTTAAGAATTATTAATTAGTTGGTCTTGTCCTAGTTTAAAGTCTTGTTTGGAGTCAAAACTTGGTGTAAACAAACAATCCAAACCAAACACATAGTTCAAATTTTCCTTTGAACAAAGAGGTGTTATGATGTCCATGTGAGATCATCAATTTTCCTTGTTCAAAAGTCTAACAAAAGCTTGAGAGTTATATCATCCACTTTGGTGTAGTTATGCTACCCAATTGAGTCTATACCTTTACCAAAGTTTTTTATGTCCTTCACTTATAAGCTAAATTTATAATTACACCTTTACAAGCTCATAGGGTTGATGTGTTAAGTGGGTTCGCCATTTGCACTAAACTTGAGGGAACTTAGGTTCAATTTCCAATTTGGGTTGAAGGCTGTTTAAGACTCATAATCATTGTCATCACTTGATAGAATTAAGTCATTTTATGCTAAACACTTGCACTTTGAGTCTATACACCACAACATTTTAAATCAAGAAAAGTAGGGTCATGTTGTCAAAAATTGTGGGAAAACGTCTTTGCCTTAGAGAGTTTTTGAAGCAAACCTTTTTTGTCACACCTTTTGGGTAGTATAGTGTCGTTACACTGCCCAAAGCATTTCAAAAATTATTTTATGTACCCTCTTACATAGAGTTCCAAATTTGTCCCTACATGTTCAGACCAATCCAAGTGTACTTTTGTGATCTTTTGTATAAAATAGTTATACTGTTCACTTTGTCTAGCTTATTTGTCAAAAGAACCAAGTTTTATACCATTTTTTGTGAGAAAATAAACTATCTTTAAAAGTACATTTTGTTTCATACCTTGTACCTAGTTGATCAAGTTCATGTCCAAGAATCAAGTGCCTAGTGTTTGTTAGAAGTATTTTAAATCCATTAGATTAAAACTTTCATTTATTTCAAAGTCTATCTTTTGACGCCGTTTAGCCAAGAGTCCTAACTCATGCCTTGTTTGAGCCTAGCTTTTGACATTGCATTTGGCTAAAAGACCTAGTAACTTTTCAATTCATAGATTAGATTGATTTAAAACACTTTGACCTTAGATTTTGGCATTTTGATTTTAGGTTCATTTACTTTATTATCTTTGTGTGAACAGTGAAATGTTAGGTACTTCACGCTAGCTTGTTTCCTCATAAATCTTTGCATAAAACCTTTTAATCCTTTTGACAAATCTAGACCAAATTAGAACATCATCTATTTTAGATAGTGTCCTTTTTAGAGTTTAAAGAACTCTTTGACCTTTTATCACAAAAGCATTGACTATGGATCCAAACCTGTATTCATAAACTCATAGTGGACTTATTTACAATCTAGGGATTAGTAATGTAGTTATGCAGGAAGAAATGATGCAAGACCCCTATGCAGATAATATTGCTTATGAGATGGATTCTTATCCCTATTATAATACTCAATCAGGGGAAAAAAGCTAAGATCCATTGGCTAACTATCTAGTTAACACACCACCTTATTCAAAACAAGACCAAGAGCAAACCGCATAATACCTAGCTGCAATACATGCAGTGGATGAGCCAATACTTCAACAATCATATCCTACTAATATGGCTTCCATGTATGATCCATTTTTATTTGAGTGATATTTGTTAGAAAACAAAGATGAGATTTTGGTTAGAGCCATAGAGGTAGGGATCAAGTTTTTAATAGACTTCCCCCATGAAAATTTACCAAGTCTAGTAAGAGTGCCCCATAATATCATTTACAATTAACATGCTTCTTCTAGAAATCCTATGGATCTAGTCCAAACAACGTATCAAGACCCCAATATATCTAATCAAGGCAAAAATATTATGGAATATCACTTTAACCAAATGAAAATAGCATATCAAACCTACCTGAATCTAACATGTGATTTTAATCAGATGAACATGGTAAGTAAGCCTCTTATTGACCTAGTTCCTTCAATAGGACTGTTGATAGAGTTAATTGGATAAGAGAATCTAAGTTTCAACCCAATCATACAAACTAATTTGATAGATAACTTGATGCATATGCCCTTTATTGAAGAAGTGTATTTTACCTATACACATAATAGTGAGCCAAACATAGTAGACAATGTGCAAACATCATCCAATCCTAATCAAAATGGTACTAATGTGTAAATAATTAGCCAAAAACATGTGCCTGTAGTTAATCCTATGAATATGTCATCATACCAAGGAGTAAGAGTTTATACACCCCAACCTCAACTGGTTTGTTCCTCAAGTGTACAACCTATGGGATTAGGTAATCAAATAAAAACCAATATCATGCCTCAATAGTAGAATGTGATGAACCCTACTCCTTCTCAAAGGGTAAAAAGTAGTATTCCATAACAACAAGCACAATCTAGTGTATCAATGTAATAGAGGATAAATGCATTGCCACCTCAATCAGGGGCAACTAATGTTCCACCTCACTAGGTAATGGTGAATGTACCTCTTCAGTCACAGACTAATATGCCAATCCAAAACCAAGCAATGGCTAGTCAACAACGTGCAAATATTGGTCAATAATAGATGCCAAATTTGAAATTTTCTTTCACTTCCTCATAGGGATTCATGCAACAAGGAGGTACCCATGTTTCTTAGGTACCTACTAGACAACCGTTGGTTGAAAATGTGCCACAAATCTAGAGACAGGGTCTTGGCCCACAAGTTCCCACTCAATAGCAAGGTTTGATTAGTCGATAACATGTCCCTTTTCAACCATAGTAGGCATAGTATAGTTATGTACCTCCATCCCAACCAAAAAATCCTCTAAGTCAAACCTTTATCACTAACCCAAACCAAAATATCACACAACCAAGTGTGAAATTTCAAGCACATCCCAATCCACGTATGCATATTCTTGATCCATTCCCAAACTAAACTAATATACCTCAGCAGGTATATCTATCATACCCTAGTCAAAGTTCTTCACTTGTGACCAACCATCTATCCAAACCCAAATTCTCCCTTAAACCAATATTAATTCTAGTTTCTTATCCCAAGAATTACAACAGATGAAGGATGTAATTGTTGCTATTTAGGTAGGAAAACAAATTAAAAAGTTCAAATTGGATGATGTATGTTCCTATCCATTTAACATGGAGTATTTGTAGATACCATTTCCTCTAGGATATGAACCACCAAAATTTGATAAATACAAAGGGAAAGGTGACCCTAAGGCTCATTTGACCAAATTCTTTATCGCATGTCAACTAGTGGCATATAATGACATATACATGTTGTTTTTATTTATAAGGAGTTTGGATGGAAAAACCTTGGAGTGGTTTTTTAAGTTGCCTAAAAAATTTGTAATATATTTTGATGATCTTTCTGATAAGTTTATGAAACACTTTTCCTATAATCTCGAGCATGAGATTTCGTTAGTGGACTTAACACAAGCACAACAAAAAGATGGTGAGAGTTTTACAAGTTATTTACAGTGATAGAGAGCCCTTGCAAGTCATTTCACCCATAATTTACTACATAAACAATTAACCACTATGTTTACCAAAAATTTGCATAGTGAGATAGCTTACCATCTGGAACTATAATGTGCACATACTTTCAAGGAGATCATTGATAAAGGCTTGTTGATTGAGTGAGTGATCATCAATAAAGGAGTCATTAATCTTAATTCAACTAATCAAAATCAAGGTCCTAATGAGATAAATAATCAACATCCCATTTAAGCATCAACATGGTAACCAACACAAGCCAATAACCATGAAAGATCAAAACAATTCAACCATAATAGGAATGTTATGGGAAATAGAGTAACTGAGTCTCGTCACATCCAAACATCATCTGCACAACCTTTTTAGCTTACTCCTACCCAAGAATCTCTCCAAAAAATATTGTAAGTGCAACAACCAAGACTTGCATAATAAATACAGTAGCCATTACCATTACAAACCCCTCTTCCTAAGAGAATCATGCTTACAAATAATGTCTTTAGTGACCTAGGAGAACCTATTGAGTCTATATTTCATAAGCTTGTTACCAATAATCTGATTAGTTGGCCTATACCAAAGTATTAGCCACAAGGGATTCCTTATCCTAATTGGTACTGTAAAAATAAATTCTGTGACTATCATCAGGTAAATGGGCATAATTTATGAAGATGTGTCCAAATTAAGCATTTAATTGAGAATATATTGGAGAATGGGGAAATAACATTAGATAATGGTGTTTTCAATTATAATCAAACTCTTGGGATTTATCAAAATCCCTTTCCTTGACATAATAATGAACATCAACAAAATAATCAGCAATGGTAACAACAATAGCCAGTGTAGTAGCAAAATCAATAGTATCAAAATCAAAGGCCAAACTAGAAGAATCAACAAAATCAACAGTAAAACCAATAATGATAGAATAATAGACAAAACCAAGGTCAAAATGGTAAAAACTAAGAAACCTACCATGCATTTGCACATGACTACAACAAGGTTTTAGGTCATATTACAGGGGGTAGCATTAATATCATCTCCATTTATCCTAGACCAAGTACTAATCAGCCTAAACCATTACTAAACAATAATATTCAACCAAATTACATGGATAATCCTTCTTTGACCTAGGAATGTATACAAGCAAACTAGAAAACTAGGACTTCCCATTTTGGATGTTATATCAATAACTCGTTCTTGCCACATGATCACATGCAAGTGCATCAATAATTGAGACTTGTCTTGTTTGGTCCCACACCATTCCCAACATTTATTATCAATAATGGTTTAGTATTTAATCTCGATTTTGAAATCACAACTCGAAGGTTAAAGATTACTATCCTAAGCCCATAACCATTTGCCATTTTGCCTGCAATCTAACTAACCATTCAACCTCAGAATAAACCAGTCACTACTGACCAAGACAAGAAATTTGATATTGGGGAACAATTACAAAAGACACCAGCATAAATTTCTATTTTAAATTTGCTGTGAATGTCAATAATCTATAAAAACATCTTGAATAATTTTTTGACCCAATACACTGTTGCTACTAACATATCCCCTAATAAATTTCAAGCTTTGGTTGGACACCTAGCTCCAACCCAACAAGTCATGTTCAACCAAAGCAATATTTCTTCCCTTGGCCCACTCCATAATAATCCATTATACATATAAGTTTATATAAAGTGTCATAAAGTGAAATGTGTCCTTATAGACAATAGATTAGGCCTCAACATAGTGTCTTTAAAGTTCATCAAAATTATTGGGTACATAGTGGCAGATCTCCAACTAGAAACAATAACTATCAAAGCCTATGATAATTAGGAAAGAGAATCACAAGGCACCATTATTTTTCTAGTTATCATTAGACCTTTGACCTATGATACACTTTTCCATGTGCTTGATCTTGATTTATCATATAATATGATTCTAAGAAGGCCTTGGTTACATGAGATTCATGCACAACCATGAACACTGCACCAATGTATCAAATTTTCCCACTCAAGGATGGAAGTGAATATTCCAAGATATTTACACCCATATGAATACTACAAGAATCTTTAGGTTGAATTTCAAATCTATAATTATTAGTACGGTATGAATCCAAGTTCCAAGCAGGATAAAGGAAAGGCTATACTTATCGATTCTTCACTAGATAATTGCATAGATCCTAATACCTTGGATTCCCTTTCTCATAAGCCACCTTCTAAAGCTTCTAATAATTTCACCATTTTAGATAATGAACTGAGAGAGTATGTGACCCATGATACATTTCATATTTCCAATCTTCCTTAGAATCTAAAAACCTTTGGGTGACCTAAAGTCATCCCACATATGCACTAGCAACAAAAGATCAAAGATAAGGGACCTGTCACATTTGTACTAGCATCTAGCCAAGGACCTAACCCTCTTAAAGGGGATGAATCATGGTTATACAATGATAACCAAGCTGATTATTATAAAATTGTAAAGTATACTATTCCCAATAGGATCATGGAGCGTTACAATTATGAAGGAAGAGACATCAGACTAAATCAGCAAGGAACAATTGAGCCAATTTCTATGACTAAATATGAAAGACCTTATGGGCTTGGATTTAAACTATCTGGGGGTGACCCAACATATCTTATTCAAACTCCATCACTAGCGACTAGTGATGATGATATTGATAGTGAATCAAAGTCCAATCATAGCCTCACCTTTGATAACCTAGCTAAAACCAACCTATTTGATAACAATGCCATTTATACCCTTATGTTGGCCATTCATCACAACCCTTTACGATTATATTATCCCTGACTGATAGATTGGGACCAACAAGAATCCAGTCTACCAATTGATGATTTCTAGATGATGAGGCATTCTATGACTTTCTAGGCCTTAGACAATGTTCCATTGGGAGATGACAAATCAAGATTCTCAATCACATTAGATCTTGTCACCTATTTTGGAGAGCAAGTGAACACCCTTAGCCAAAAACAAATAAGTAAAACATTGATGTCCCAAAGTGAAAACCTATTTGAGGTGATTTATAACTAGGAAAATAGTAAAGATAAAGGCTAGTCTACTAGTGAAAACTTGTGTCAAGCACCATTAGACAAGGGTGTTCATTTTTCTTTGAATTTAGACCAGGAGATCACCAACAATGAACTTGCCTATGGATATGAGTCTAGCTTTGATAAAAAATAAGTATTTGATCAAATTCTCCAAGAATTTTTGACTATTTTTGTTACATGGCTAGATCTTCTATTAGGGGACTTAGATTCATCATGCTTAGGAGAAGTTGAAAAGCAAGTCATAATGGAGGACCCTAACATAATTCAACTGTTCAAGTCACTGCCTACTATCCTAGAAGATGGTTTTACCCTTCTAGTTGAAGCTATAATAGAGGTCAATATCAAAACTCCATCAAACCTAAATAGATAAAATAGGAGCATCCCTCACTGAGGAGGAACGTGATGTCTTTACAACTTCATTGAGAGAATTTGTAGATATCTTTGCATGGGCCTATTTTGACATGCTAGGTTTAGACACCACCTTGGTTCTACACCATCTTATGGTTAATCTTGACACTAAACTGGTAAAACAAAAGTTACGTAAGATGCATCCTCACATTACTATATTGGTAAAGAAAGAGTTGGAAAAAATCTTAGAAGTAGGATGTATCTGATCCATTTACTATGTAGAATGGATCTCTAATGTGGTACCTATTAGTAAAAAGCTTGAAGGGATCAGAATTTATACTAATTTTTGAGACATCAAACAAGCTTATCCTAAAGATGATTTTCCCTTGCCTAATATTGACATGATCATTGAATCCATAGCAGGTTATGAAATGCTTTCACTCATGGATGGCTTTTTAGGATACAGCCAGATAATAATAACACTAGAAGACCAACATAAAACAACATTCACCACTCCAAGGGGAACATTTTATTATCAGGTAATGCCATTTGGCCTTAAGAATGTTGGAGCTACATATACTGTCATATTCCATGATATGATGCATGATATCTTTGAGGATGATGTCGATAACATATTAAGAAAATCCAAAATGGGGGCTAACCATCTAACAATAATACATAAGATATTTGAAAGATTAAGAGAGTATAAAGCTAGAATCAATCTAAATAAATGTGTGTTTGGTGTAACTTTAGGAAAATTACTTAGCTTCATCATGTCTCATAGAGGTATTGAAGTCGATTCGGCTAAAGTCTATGCTATAACCAAGATGTCACCACCAACCAATTTGAAGTAAATCCATAGTTTACAAGGTAAAATCTAGTGAATAGGATGCTTCATCTCTTAGTTAGCAGATAAGTGCCATCCATTTACATACCTTTTGAATAAGGGAGTTGCATTTCATTGGGATGATCACTGCTAAATAGCTTTTCAACAACTCAAAGACTATCTTATTAATCCACTTGTTCTATTACCTCCTATGCCAGGAAAGCCATTCTTACTATACCTATCAGCTACCGACCATGCTTTGGGGGCACTCTTGGCTCAACATGATGACAATGGAAACGAACATGCCCTATAATACCTAAGTCATACCTTGGTTACATATGAACATAACTATGCACCTTTTGAAAAAGCTTATTTGGCCATGGTTTTTGTAGCTCAAAAATTGTGCCATTACATATTGAATAATAAGACCATAGTCATTTCAAAAGTAGATTTGCTCAAGTATCTACTATCTAAAACAAATTTTCAAGGTAGAATGGATAAATGGATCATGCTTCTCAGTGAGTTTGACATAGAGTATGTCAATCAGAAGGTAATTAAAGGACAAGCTCTTGCATATCAACTTGATGAAGCACCTATCAAAGACACACATCCACTCATGTTTCAATTTCTTGATGAATCCATAATGACCGTCATTAACACACCCCTTGAGGAACAACCTTGGAAACTATATTTTGATGGTTCATTTACTGCACATAGATCAGGGGTAGGCCTATTGTTTATTACACCATAGGGGGATCTAATCCCTAAATCATTTAGAATTAGCTTTCCTTATACAAACATGGCCGAGTATAAAGCACTTGTTTCAGGACTTTGAAAATTAGTATATTGGAATATATCTTATCTCAAAGTTTATGGTGATTCTTAGTTAATCATCAATCAGGTCATAGATCATTTTTCGACCAAAGATGATAAGTTGGTTTTATATAAAGTCATGGTTGACACTCCTAAGCAATAAAATGCCAATCTTCAGTTTGAGCATATACCAAGGGTTAGTAAAAAACTATAGATGCCATGGATACTATTGGTTTTCTGATTCAAAAAATAGATAAAGCTAGAGAATATCTATTCCTCATCGAGAATTTATTAGCACCAGCTCATGAACCTTCAACCGTTGCCATGATTTATGATATTATTGGTCCTAATTTTATCTGGTACTCAGGCCTTTACAACTACCTTCATGACCAATTTATATCACCTAACCTATGTCAAAAACAAACCAAAGCCTTCATTCATCATTCCACTCATTATTATTTACTTGGATCCACCCTTTACCATCATAGTTTTGATGGAAATCTACATCGTTGTTTAACTTCAATAGAGTCTACACTAGCGTTAAGAGAAGTTCATGGAGTATGTGGAGCTCATTCTAATGGGGTAGTGCTATCAAAAAAGCTTTTACGTACTAGTTATTAATGGCCCACAATGGATATAAATGCTACTACATATGTAAAAACATGTGATAAATGTCAATGGCATGCTAATATGATTCATGCCTCAATAAAAACTTTGAAATTGATGTTGACACCATGGCCATTTTCTACATGGAGACTTGACCTCATTAGGAAGATTAACCCCACTTCATCTGATGGCCATAAACATATCCTTATTAGCATCGAGTATTTCACTAAGTGGGTTGAAGCTATACCCCTCACGTGATTGGAAAACAAATTTACAAATTCATTTTCAACCATCTCATTTTCCACTATGGTATCCCTTCTGAAATTATATCTAATAATGGAGGATCATTCAAGAACAAGGATGTAGACCAGTTGTATACTGAATATAACATCACACAACATTTTTTTATAGCATATTAACGTCAAGGTAATGGACAAATTGAGGTATCCAATAAAACAATTGTTAACATCCTAAAAAAGATTGTCAATGATGCCAATCATGAATGGTACCTCCATATATTCCCTACCCTTTGGGCATACCATACCAATCATCATACCCCCATAGGAGCCACTTCATACTCACTTGTTTAGGGTATTGAAGCCATCCTTCCCATTAAGGTCAAATTTCCTTCATTAAACATCTCTTTCAAGCATGTCCTAGATGATCATGAATATCACGAAGCCTGCCTATAATAGATAGACCTATTTGATGAGAAATGCATGATTGTGCTCAATAATCTTCAAGCATATCATAACCAACTCAAAGGCCACTATAATTATCATGTTAAGTATAGAATATTTGAACTTGGTGATCTTTTTCTTAAAGAAAACCAAAAGAACACTATCGCTGAGAAGAATCACAAAGGGAAATTCAAACCAAACTAGATAGGGCCTTTCATCATCACTGTAGATTATGCATCAGGAGCATACAAGATTGCCATACCAGATGGAGATGAAATTGTAGAGTTAATGAATATTATTCATCTCAAGTGATACTATGCTTGAGTGCTAAGGTGTATTGTTTGTAAGGACCATTTTAGTTATGCTATTTTATCACTATTCTTCTTTATACAAATACCATCCTTATCTATCCCCTTCATCATATCCATTTTTTTCTTCCATTCTATTAACCCAGTGTGTTCTAAAGCCTAGCCATTTTGACCTTGGTTTTTTCCATTTGTTACAAATTTTTAGCATCAAGGTATCTAGTCAGTTCATTAGTTAGTTCAAGTACTTTAGATAGTGTATTTTGGGATAGTGTGACAGAAGTTTTGATAGTTGCATCCTTTGTTTGTTATTCCTTTCTCACCACCATTCTTGCTACTAGTTATAACCACCTTTGGGTAAATTAGTACCTTTGATATATGTCATTGTGTCCTAGTTATAACCACCTATGGGAAAACTAGGGGAAACATTAAGCTTTGATGTACCAACTTGCCACTTCTTATGTCATACTATGAATTTTTACCAATTGTGCCTATTTTATTTGAATTGACTGCTACACTAGTCAAATTCCTCTACTGTAAGGGTGTAACTATAGTGAATTGAGGTCCTACTTTGGGACTATGTAGGAAATGCTCAATACTTATTGAGGTCATCTCAGTCACCCTTGTCCACCATGCTCTTTCCATTTTATGAGCAACCTAAGCCATGATCTTATCATTTTATGATCAACCTAAGCCATGCTCTCACCATTTTGCGAGCAACCTAAGTTTGAATGCTCTCATCATTTTGTGAGCGTGAACCATTTAGTGTCTCATCATTCTCAATTGAGTTGAGATACTCCAAAGCAATTCCAAAAACATTTAAAAAATCATTAGAAAAGAACAAAAACATTGACCACTTCTTTGCCTTAAGGATTATGGGAACGCTTACTAAGTTACAAGAAAATCACTTGTCATTTAGTTTCCCCATCTTTTTTGGCCTTTTTATCTCATACACTTGCCATTTTTTAAGACCATTCCTCTTCTTCTCTCACATCCATTATATTTTTTTCATTAGTTATCAAATTCTTCCCATTCCTTGAGAGAACTACATTTTGTCTAAAGTTTTTTATTACATATTACATCCATGTAGCTATGTAGGTAGTGTCCACTTGCCTAGTGCATATGGAGACAACTCAGCCACCCCCTTCCTTTTCTTCTATTCCCCATTATTGTTTTTTTGTTAAGTTATCACCTATTTTCTAGGGGCAATGTTCATAGGGTTTCTATTGCATTGTTTATTTGTTTGTTTTTGCTTATTTCTATTTGTTTGTTTGTCTATTTGTTTACTTTTAGCACTGTTGCCTTTAGTCAATTTATGTGTGTTCATTGGGTGATTCCTTGCCCACAATTATACTTGAATCCATCCATATTTATATATTTACATTGTCATCATGGTTTCTATCATTGGTGCATTATTTGCTATTGAGTATTGTATTACGGGAGTTAGTCCTCATGCACATTTTAGCCAAATCCTCATGATGTTGTATCATGATGTCTACCAACACATGATACAACAAACCTCAACTTCAAGACATCTATTCAACAATGGTGGCATCTCTTTGGCATTGACATCCTGATTCCATCTTAATCATATCCTAAATAGAGTAATTAAACATGAAAGAATTTCAAACTTTATTAGTTTGGATGAGCATCTCCCTACTAGTAGGTTCTTCCAATTCATTTTTACCCTTTGTGTTAAGTTATCATCATCCTCAACCAAGTTTATCATGTTTGCCATAATTTGGATCTAATGATTATAACTGCCTTTGGGCAAATCATTACACACCATCCCACCTACATTTCTTAATGATTATAACTACCTTTAGGCAAATCATTATGTTGTCACCACTTTACTTTTTTACTTATACATGGGCTTGTTATCTTGTTTGTATATTCTAACTAGGGTAGCTCCATCTTTTCAATGATTATAACCACCTTTCGGTAAATCATTGTGTTATCATACCACGTTGTCACTATCAGGGTATAATGCTTATAACCGCCTTTGGGAAAACCATTATACACCATCCCACTTGCATTCTCAATGATTTTGACTACTTTTTCAATATCATTGTGTTTTCCCCCCATCATCTTTCCTTTCTTTGGTCCCCTCATTTCACTTCTTTCTTTTTGAGGGACCGTTTGCTGACCTACTTATGCCAACTGCTCCCTCAAAAGGGCATCATACAGTTAGTTTATCATCATTATAGTTTGTAGGCATACTGGGTATTTTTATTATTTTAGAAGACATTACTATGCTTATAGCTTGTAATGCCTTCCTAAATAGGGGTAAATTGTAGACACCTAAATTTGGCCACCGATAACCTTTAATCAAGCTTTTGGACAATTTGCCCTTAAAATACATAATTTGGCCTAAAAACACTAAAAGATGCTAAAAGATGTGAAACTAACATATTTAAGTGGCAATTTTGGCTAGGGTATCCCTAAATGGGGCAATGCAATTTATGGGCCAACTAACTTTGATCAGATCATCCCAAGTCAAAATTCCAATTTTGCATCTAGGTGCTCTGGATTGCTCTTTCTTATAAAATATTCTACACAAGACATGTGTCTTTGTTATTTGTTGTTATTAACATCCTAAATGGGAATACAGTTCCAACGCATCTGACAATACCTTCCAATTCTAATTCAATCAAATTTTGGACTAATAACAAGACATTCTGATCAATCTCAGTAATTTGTGCATAAAGTACTTAATCATGCTTAAGAGATAATAAACCCAAATCAAGGCATAATTAATAATTTTGTGGAAAATTGTTGAATAAATTTTTTTGGAAATGAATATTGAATATCTGTTTCATCAGGTGACCTCATTTCTTGGGAAGATATCCCTAGGCCATAAATGCCACAAATATCAAGATTCATCCCTCCATGCCTCATCAATGCCTTCCATTCCTCTTAATTTCCCCTTCTTCCGATGTCATGATGAGGATAATTAAAAACTCAATTCCAAAAATTGAATTAATCCTCGACCACACATCTCAATCTCAGGATGGACGGTTTAGGTTGATTCTAGACATTTACAAAAATATATAGATAGGATGCCTCACTCCATCATTTCTAAGTCTCTATTATGCATAGTTATAATGATTAAATGGTTATAAAAACTTTAAGAAACTAGTGTTACCATGCCAAATTGATTCCAAGCCAAGCCAAGCCACAAGCCAAAGGTGCCAAGGAGAGATGGAGGTAGCCAAACTTCCATTGCTAAGGACTTCATGAGCACAAGCTGAGCAAGCCACTACAACAAGCATTTTGGAGCATCCAAGGAAGGTAAAAGAGGTTTATTTTGCATTTATTTGTGTCTTTTATTCATGTTTGTTAACTAATCTCTCCCTAGTGTCTAGGCCTAGAGATGCTATGCTATTAGTGTGTTTTTTTATTTTGTTTTCATTTTGGAACTAACACCATACTAACCATCCTCTCTTGAGTCAAATTCCTAGATCACAAAACTTATGCATGTCCACTTTTGGTAACATTGATTTCACACCAAGATTGAAGCTACTAGTGTTGAGAGGAGGAGGACCCAAATGATGAAGTGGAGGGTTGTTTGTCTGTAACTAAGATGAATGGTAGCTAACTGCATAGTGATTTGATGCAATTGAGTGTGTACCCCATTAATCTCTCTATGCATCCCTGAAACATCAGTTTGAACTACAACAAATTCATCCTACCATACCAAGCCCTTTATGTCAGCCTAAAGTTTAGAAATCACTAAATCTAAAGTTCTAGATTCCATGTCATCCCTAGAAAGAGTCGCTTCCCCCCTTTTTTCCTCAAGTAGTAGGACCCACCATGTACAAACCCTAGGAGGGTTTTCACCCCAAAAAAAGTGTAGCAAGAGATGGTACTGTTGTGATCACCTCACCAAGATGAATCCAATGATTGTTTTTACATACTAGGTGAAAAATTTCAGCACCAAAAAATTTTACCAATAAAACATACCGTTGTGATCATCTCACTAAGATGAATCCAATGACTATAAATGTGCAAAGGGATTTTTTTTCTAGAATCTTCTTTTTTTTCTAATTTTTTTTCAAAAAAGATTTTCAAACAATACTACACTGACAAAAAAATTATTTCTTCCTAGATTACAAGTTATGTTTTTTTACTCCTTCCACTTGTAGAAGTCACGCCTCGCTAGATTAAAAAAAAAGCCACAAAAAACTTGCCCAAATTGAAGCTCAGATACCACTTGTAATGAAATTACTTAAATATTTTCACATAATAATTATATATCACATAAAATAATAAAAAATAATAGATCACACAACAATAATTGATAGTAGAGTAGAATACTGGATAATATAACAGAGCCACTTCAAGGGGGCAACCTCCACAACAATACAGTAAGAAAAGAATACTTAATATGATGATCAAAGACTGACCACTACCTCCTATATGTAGTCTACTTAGCCATGGTTTTTCTATAAGCTGATGTAACTAAGAACATAGAGAAATGCAATACAAATATAAAAGAGGTATGTAAGCCATAAGTCAGCCACACATATCCCTAGACATGCCAAAGGATATCCTTATTTAAGAGGAGGACTCGATTGATACTTTAGACTTAACATAAAATATATGACTGTTTCTATGCTCTTGGTCTTCATTTTATTTATTCGCTTTACTTCCACAAGCCTTCTATTTATCATGACTGATAATTAAGGCATGTGATTTGGAGGATTTTAATGTACTAATTTGAATGATCTTGTCTTGCTCCTGAATCAAGTCAACAATAAAACCATCCAAAGATGAGAATACCAATGTAGCTCCAATGAAATGCTTGGTGGCATGGAAGGTATAAATGAAGATAAAATAGTTTAAATTTAATTTGGCAAGGATAAACAGAATCAATTGATTATTATTTTTGTCTATGCCACATAGTTTTAACTGTAACATGAGTGATATGAATTTGTGAAGAAGTCTTGTATCATGTCAATGTTTCTTGGGCTCACATTGATGAGCTAATTCTCTAAGTCATGTCACCTCAGTATGTCCTATTGTCTAAAGAGTTTTTCCAATGTGGTACAAACTTCATTAGGAGTATTTGTAGATTCAATATGAAAGAGCAAGTGGGGAGACATAGACAGGCATAGAAGAGCATAGGATTCATCATTTTTGTTATATAACTTCACCTTCTCTACTTTTAGTGTCAATTTATTTTTATACCCATATTGATTAGGTGTAAACCTTTACTCCTCAATAAGATTTTTATTTTTTGGGCCCCCAATTTTGAAGACTATTTTGGCTAAGTAATTTTTGGTAACAAGTGGCACAAAGAGACATGGTGCGAAAGACCATGGCACAAAAGAAGCAAGCCCCATTGAGTAAAGATGTATGTTAAATGGAGAACCTAAGAATGAAGGACTCTGATATTAGTGAAATATTTGGTGAAAGCATGGAAAGTAGAGATGGTTATGGAATGGTTCATAGGAACAATAGAGAAGACTAAGTCAAACACAAATCCAACATTGGCCCATAGGAAGATAGACACTCGATGATGAATTTCCAATATTGAGAGAGAATATATGGATAAATAGGCCCAAGTTCATAGGAATTTATTGTAAATGGTTACCATGACTCAATCCAATTGGTGATCATTGGTGAGTCATCTTAATTTAATTTATTTCTATAACTAATTAGTTGGGGTAAACCAAGTATAAATACCCCATTGATGTACTATTATTGTTGATGAATTGGTTATCATTGTAACTTTAAAATAATTGTACTCTTTGACATACTATAATTTATATAATGGAAAGAATCATGTGTTGACATAATGCTTGTGTTCATTTGTCTATAGTAATAATGGAGTTGATATTATCTCTTATCATTTTATACAAACTTCTTTTTATTTTGATTGTTAAGTGATAAACAAGTAAGTTGAATTAGATATAGGACTAAAGATGAGTTTATTACTAAGTAATTATTTGAGTTCCCTTATTTAAGAAGTTAAACAAACACACCCTTATGCAATAAAACTAGCAGGAACTAGTCTTAAGTTACATGCTTTGGGTAAGCATGTGAGAACTTATTCTTTCATAAATGCCAATATGATAACATGTTGTAACTCTTATTTACTTAGGCATGAAACCAGGAAAAAGACATGCCAATTTAAAATAAAAGAGCCCAACATTTTGGTTTTGATTATTGTTACCCATTGTGTTTGTTGGCATAATGGTATAAGATGCTCGAATGACTATTTATGGAGAATATTAAATGATGGGTTCCTAGAGTATAAGATAGCTTTGAATTACCATTTATTGAACTATGAATTTATACATGTGCATGGGTAGAACATAATATGTATGAATCAATTTATGAATCATTATTTACAATAGTGCCTCTGCACCTTCATGATTGGATTTTAGTATACACACAAGATCAGTTGTGGAACTATGGATGGAAGACATCTTGGTCAGTAGAGCATCAATCAACTTTAGCATAGTTGGGAGCACCTTGGATGCATGCATTAGATGTTTGGTGGTGTATAACTTTGAATAGTTATATTTTGGAATACGCAATCTCAACATACTCCTATCTAGAGGAATCCTAGTTTCACTTCCTTTGAGAACTACACGGTAGATATCTCAGACATTTTTATTGGAGATTAAGAATATCTTAATCGATTATAGACTTGAAAGCTTCTCCATGGACATATAAACTCTCTCTCAAATAAGTAACATAGTCAGTGGGGAAATAGAGGGGCACATTTTGATTTAAAATTATTGGTTCAACATGGTAGCTAGTCAGTGGGAGTTGTGAAAGTGCAAGTATGATGAAGCTAGGCAAAGGAATATGAGTGAAAGTAATCTATGGAGGGGACAAGAGGAATTAGGAAGTGTCATAGGTGTCCATAGAGAAGCATAAGGGAATAGAAAGGACTCCCAAATAATAGGACCACACCTAACACCAACACAAATATGTGCAAGAGAAACAACTCAGGTAGTAGTGACTGAAGAACCTAGTTTGGATAGGTCTAGTTCCTTACCCAAAATGGGTGATCATGCTCTTGATTCAGATAATTTTTTTTTATGTAATTAGGATATAGATAGTGTAGATTCAAAAATTGAACCAATTAGTGATACTTTTGTAGACTACAACCAAGACTGTAGTTTATTGTTGATTTCTTTTCCATTACAAGACAATTCTATGGCCTAGTTTGGAATACCTGGTAGATCAAGCATATACAGTGGGAGGAGTACCATCCCATCTATAGTTAATCAGCCTACCTTAGCACCCAATATATCAAGTGCTTGTTTTAATGTAGGAGACATGGGAGGTGGTAATGGTGATGGTTTGGTTAAAGGATTTGGATGTGGAATGGGAGGCACTAGTGGACCTCCCCCACAAGGTTCATGAGGGTCAAGAAGTGAATCCTATCAAGATCCATTACCAGCACCTCATATTCCCACTATGTATTATGAGATGACACTCCATTTACCTAATTATCATGGTGTGGATAATGTATTAGAACAAGTTCATAAGTGTGAACTTATTTGGCAAGCATGTGGCATTATATCTTCTAAATGAAAGGCAACTCAATTTTCCACCACTCTTTTGGACAGTGTGCATAAGTGGTATGATATGTTTGATTTATAATAGACTGTGGTGAATTATGACCAAATGAAGGAAAAATTTATCTAAGAAATTGATGTCTTAGATTTTGAATAGTAGAGCATAGCTGCCTTGAAGGACATCAAACAAGAACTAACTTAAAGCATGCACAAATATGATGCATGTTTGAAGATTCTACTCTCTAACCTCTCTTTTTAGATAAGAACTACATAGCATGCCAAGTGGTTCATAGGAGGATTATTAATTCCCTTTTGATGCACCTTATCATAGAAGACCTTCACTAACCCATGCAAGGCCTTGAAAGCTACCCTTCATGCCAAAGTTGTTGGAAACATCAACACAGGGGTTAGTTCCTTCATGGAGGCTTAGATTACTGCTATGGCATATCAACTAGAATCACTCATTGTGCATAATACTCATGACACTCATAATGGTTTGTGGTGTGTGGAATATGAATCTATAGGCCATAATAGGCATATCTTCCCTAGAAAGAGTATTCACACTGTGATGAACTAATCCTATGAGATATACCTAAAAGAGCATGATATGAGGGATTGGCATGTGATTCAATGTGATAAATAATCCAAGGTATCTACATATTGTAAGATATGTGATGCATATACTCATAATACCAATGATTACCATCTTATTAGTGAAATTCATGAGGCACACATGCATGGTACTCATCAAATTTATGTTTCTAATAACTAGGACAATGGTGGATGCCACTCTTTTAGAGGTCATGGTTGAAGATATTGAGGTAGACATTTTCCACCAAAAACTTGTTACAAGTGCATTTACCTAGAGCACTACTAGTGTGATTTCTAAGTGTATCCCACATGTGATTTTTGTAAAAATGAATAATGTCTGGAGGAGTGTCTAGACATGTATACTGCCATCAGGAAGGAGAGAAATGAAAAGGGTGCTAAAATGATACAAATTAAAAAGAATAAATGGAGACCATGCCCTGCTACTTTGACTCATCCCAAAGTTAACATTGCTACAAGAACTGGTGCCTAGTCCCAGTCTGTGTCCAACCAATACACTATAAATATTCAATGGGAAGAGCCTCATGTGACTCGTTATTCAAATGCCAAATTAACTAAGGCATCATACACCTAGGCCTATAGAGGATCATCGATTACACCATGCACGCTATCAAGAGACTCATATCTAGCCTAATATGTAGGGGGATAAGAAGATATTGGTTAACATCACTATTGATGGATTGGTCATTCAAGATATCTTAGTTTATACCGATGCCAAAGTAAATGTCCTCACTAAGGATGCTTGGAGGAAGATGGTAAGCCCTAATTTTCAGCCTTATCCTCATGTTCTATTTATGGCCAATAAGACTCATGATATGCCTATTTGAGTACTTAGATATGCCAATTGGCTATATTAGGCATGACTTACAAGGCTAACTTTAAGGTGAATTGAGTTGGTCAAAGATGATGACTTCCCAAATATTTTGGTTTACCCTTAGTGTTATGCAAACAATGTTGACTTAAGCTTTGATAAGTGTTACATCAACTTTAAGAATAATGAGAAGTGCATTGTAATACCTATAGATCATGCTTAAGAACCTCCATATGTTGAGATAGCTAAAGTTCATGAGGATATTAACCATATATACAATGTCATAGATCAGGGTACTAAATGCCTTGATCCTAGTTCAGATGGCACATTACATTGGGTAGACACATAGTCTATAGCTAACACTGCCAATAATGTTTGTGACTACTAGGATCATGGTGAGTATGGTCTTATTGGAAGGATATGTGGTGTTATATGTAGTCAATAAGAAGCTCCATGAAAGCACCATAAACATCATAAGTTTGTTTATCTTATTCATGGATGTATTATGGCTATGCCACCCATGGGGTTAGATGAAGCTCCTAGATTTCATGGTAAGATGGAAATTTAAGAGTTTTTGAAATAGTTAGAGGCCTTATATGTGTTTGATATGATTAGGTATGCTCAATAATCCATCTTTTTGATGACAGAATTGCTTGGTGGTGGAGAACTCCCTATCATAACTTGCTTACTTGGGATTGAGTTCACTCTGATCTAACCATAATTTTCATCAAGATAATTATGTTCATGGAAAAATATGTTATGACTTAATTAATGCTCTAGAAGCTCAGCTTAAAGCCTACAAAAACATGTGGAAGGTGTATGAGATGTTTTTTCCTGAGTATCTATGGGTTCATGCATTTTATGGTACTTTATGCACTTGGGCTAGAGCATGATATGTACATGAAGAATGACACATGAAGAATGATTATTGGAATTGACTTGATATTAATATGATTTTAATGATATATTAATCATCTCCTTAGATGGATTTATGCTTCACTTTATAATCCATGTGGCAAGCCTATTATAGGTGACCAAGCACTGATTGAAGATCACATCAGACATATGCATGATGCACGGGAGGAGAGCTTGAACATTTTATAGGAAATTGATATGAAAACATAATATCCACCACATGAACTTGAACTTGACCATGTATCAAGAGAACATATCCAAAAAGGCAAATAAAAGGTCATGTACCACGTTGATGAAGGTGCTAGTTCTTATTTGCCTGATCTGTTTATAAATCACTTGGATTTGCATACTGAGTATGACATGTGTAATATCTGAGACACCATACAAGATGAATACCATCAATATTTAGAGCCACTTTAGATGATTCAACATAATATTGGCATATGATAAATGCCCAATATGGTTATTATGGGACACTATTAGTTTGATATAGAGATGTCTAAGGTTTTTGAATTGTTAAAAGAGTATCACGACACTTTTCCAAGGAGTTACATTGAAATGAAATAAGTGCATAATTAATTAGGAATGATGCACACCAAGTTGGTAAAGGGTGATTGACCTATTATGAAGAGGCCTTATTGTATGAATCCTAACTTGTGTACTAAGATCAAGGAGGAGATTTGCTGCATGCAAGATTCATCACTCTTATGGATGAGTCTAAATAGGTGATCCCCATGGCTATTAGTATAAATAAATATGGTTGAATTTATGTCTATGTGGACTATCAGGTACTCAATACTACTTGCATAACTAAACCCTTTCTTACACCCTTCACTGAGGATATTGTCGAAGGAGTTGCTGGGTGCGAGATCTATACTTTCATTGATGGCATCTCTAGATATCATTAAGTCCAAATCACATAGGAGGATAAAATAAAGACCAATTTTACAACTAAGTGGGTTTTTTTTATCTTAAAATGTGATGTCATTTGGTTTGAATAATGCTCTTGATGTGTTTTCATGAATTGTGGTTGAGGCTTTCAAGGATTTTATTCATAAATTCTTTCAAGTCTACCTAGATGATTGGACCATATATAGTTTAGTATGGGACCACTATTTTAATCTCCACCTTATACTTGAGTTTTGTTTAAAATACAAATTTATTTTAATCTAAAGTAATATGTTTTTGCTACCTCGTTTGGAAATTTTCTTGGTCATGTTATTTATCATGATGGAATCCTAGTGGATCTGGCCAAGATTGTAATTATTTTTTGCCTTTCAACATTGACCACCCAGTGAGGGGTTCACATCTTCTTAGGAAACACGAGATACTATAGGAAGTTAATTCTTGGTTATGCTAAGATAATTTAACTATTGGAATAATTAATAAAATAGAATGGTTAGTTTCTTAGATTTATGATCACAAACAGGTGTTTTTTGCACTCAAGGATAAGCTCATTGCTGCCCCTATCCTCTAGTTTATGGACTAGACAAAGCCCTTTCATGTGCATGTCAATGATTTAGTCGTGGTAGTAGGTTCTATCCTTGCTCAACCTATTAAGGGAAACCTTGATCATATTATATATTTTTAGTAGAAATATCACTCCAACTGAATAGAACTATTCAACTACAAAATGAAAAGCCTTGTCCATGGTTAACACACTTTAAAAGTTCTATTAGTATTTACTAGCCACTTTGTTATTTTATTTATAGACTAGGAAGCACTGGTACCTAGTGAATAAGTTGGTATTGTGTGTATGCATTTGTTAGTAGATTGCACTTTTCTAATAGTTCTAGTTCTTAGTGACGGTGAAACCCGATAAGGCTAATTATGAACCTGATCATTTATCACTTATTAAATCTGGTGAACTAGTGTATGCCATTGAAGATGACTTACCTGACATGTAAATTTTCAAAGTCACATGCATGCTTGAAGTTTTTGAGGATATCATATTGTTTTTGAATACAAGTTCAACACTAACCCACCTCAACACTCAAGAAAAGAAGTAGTTAGTTATTTGTGCATCTCCCTTCTAGCTCATAGGGGTGACTTTTATAAGCTTGAGTGGGATGAAGTGCTACGCCACTATGTCATGAATCATGAGCATGATAAGGTTCTTTGGGACGTTCATGAGGGTGTCACTAGAGGACATTATATTGGTAATGATATAATATGGAAGGTTCTTTTATTTGTATTATGGTGACATACTCTATTTAAAGATGCTAAATCTTATGCGTGACAATGTGATATGTACCAGCACATGGGTAAATCAAACATAAGGGATGTTATGCCCCTTCATCTAATATCAACACATGAACCCTTTGAGAAGTGGTTTATTTATTTTATTGGCCCCATTAATCTAGTAGGGAAGCATACTATTGCATGTTATGTCATTACTGCTATTGATTACCTTACTCACTAAATTGAACTCATGCCAACTTGGGATTGTACCACTATAAATGCTGTTAGGTTTCTATGGGAAAATTTTATTAAATAGTATGGATGTCTATTAATTTTGATTAGTGATTGAGGAAATCATTTACTTAATGAGACCATTCACATCCTCTTGGTCGAGTTCATAATTACGCACCATAAGACTAAACCTTACCATCCTCAGGCCAATGGTACAACTAAAATGCTCAATAAGATCTTGGGTAATACATTGACTAAGATTTGTAATATTGGATGAAATGTATAGGATGATCATGTTTCTATGGTGTTATGGGAGTATTAGACTATATACAAATTATTGAACATGAGTACACCTTTTAATCCTGTGTTTGGTACCTAAGCTATTTTCCTAGTTGAATTCTTTGTCCCTTCTCTACGTATTGCATGCGTTGGTTGGTTAGATGATGAGGAATACTTGAAAATGCACATGGATGATTTGATTTAGTTGATTGAAACCTAGTTTCTAGTACCTTGGAGTCAAGGAATAGATAAGAGGAAACAAAAGGCCTAACATGATCATCATTTGAAGAACATGACTTTTTCTCTAAGAATGTAGGTTTTGGTTTATGACTCCAAGTTTTCATGCCATTTGGTAAAGTTTCATATTCACTGGGATGGTTTATTTATTTTTCATAGTATTTATCCCACTAGCATATGTAAATTGAATTGGTTAGATGTCTAGTTGATTCCCAGCCATTTCAATAGTAGTCGATTGTGCCCCTACTATTATAAGTAGTGTTTTTCCTCTTTAAGTAATAAGGCATATGCCACTAGTTTTTTGTAGGATTTTGGTTGTTTTTAATAAGGCAAAATATTGGTTTTACTCCCTTATTTAGTTTTATGTCAACACTTTTTTCTTTGTATTTGCATTTATTTGTAATGTCATGGAGGACTATGGAAAAATTTTAGTGTGTGGTAATAAGGGTGAAAAAAGTGTAAAAACTATAGATCACCAAGGAAATGGTGAATGGGAATGCATGGGAGAAAAGGGTAGGTAAGTGGAATTGTATGAAGACAAATGATTATGTAAGATGTGATGCATAATCACTAAGATGAGTCAAGGTAAAGAAGTGAGGTTTTCTCCTTGGTAATGGAATTTTTTGAAATTCTTTACAACTATCATGCACTTTGAGAAAAGTGCAAGATGGGATAGATGTATTTAATAAGAAGAAAGCAATTGTAGTGGTAAGTGTTCCAAGTATAAATCATGGAAATATCGTTAGGCCATTAATTACATGAAGTGTAGATGAGGTAGTGGGGAAGTAAATGAAAATTACCCTTCAAGGATATAAAAGACCAAACACATCTCATTTTAAATTTTACTATTATCAAATTCACAGAACCAAAGGAATGTTATCAAGTTGATATAAGAACATTTTCAACTTACCCAATGAGTGTATATCGAATATATATGACTAATTTGAGAATTATGGAGTGAAGTGGTTGTGGTGAATGGGGAGAGTGTTGAAAGAGTGATTGAGGAAGCATATGTCTAAAGAATTATATGTTGTAGAGGTTGGCATATGTGATTAGAGGACATTGAAGAAGGAGAGTTGAGAAATTTAAAGAATCAATCACATATTCATTTGATATTGTCAAACGTCCATGCCTCAACCTTCAATATATTTAGAGGGTGATGTAGTCAAAGAAGAAGGCCCAAAGTAGTGAGCTCCTACTTGTGATCCATGAGGAAGATGATTTTGAGATCATGTGTGTTCATCTAGTTTTGATAAGGGAAGAGGTACATGTTGAGTCTAATGCATGTGAGGAAGGATTATCATAGTAGGCTAAGGAAAGTGAAAAAATAGAATCAAGGATGGAGTGGTAGGCTAAGGAGAAGGCTACAGTACCACCTCCACCCTGAATGTTAATTGAGTAAATGTAATATCTAAAATCAGTGTTTCATGTTGAGAAGTGGGATTCAAACATTCCAACCTATAATATTTTTGACTATAATCATTTATAATTAAGAAAAGAGGTAGAACTATAGCATGACTACCGATTAAATTACCAAAACACCTAGAATGATCTTGTGTGTGACTTATGTATTTTTAATAAATTTAATGATGTAGGACTCTTTCAGTTATTTAATCTTTCATATTTCAGGAAACCTATAGAAGCAATCAATTTTCTTATTTCATGCATACATGAAGATTATTTATATTTTACTAGGTCAAAGATGCATATCAAGTTCTAAAGGGTGAGTAAAGTTACAAGTTTGAAATGCTCAAGTGATGACCTCACTTTGGACTTAGAGGACCAAGAGGAGATTGAGAAGACTGCAATGACACTTGAATATAGAAAATAAGGTCATGTAATACACATAACAAGTCTCCAATATCACACCCTTATAGAGGTCATATGATTGATAATGACCAAGGTTAGAGGCATGGATAGATGAAAAGAGGTAGACATGGCACATTTATATGTTTACCATATGGTTAAACTGGGAGTAAAGTATAACTAGTCATAGTATTTTTTAGACAGATTATTTTAGATGTGGAAACAGTCCACTGCCTGTCAAACCAAAAGTTTGCATGTGGAACAATCCTTTTGTTATTAGTTTTTGATGAGATTAGTGTACCAAAGTACACAATTGGTGAATTGAAATGAGCTTTCCTTTTTGAGCATAAATCCCTTATAGAGAGGTTCAAAACATTCACTTGACCTATCATTATAATTACCTTCCATAAGGTTAAGATGAAGGGGTGGTATGACAACATGAAGGAAGCATTTAGGAATGAGTGGCTTGTTACCAAACACTTGCCTAGACAACTTAGAGACCAAGCCAAATTTATAGTTAAGAAACACTATTCTATAGTATGCATCCAGATGGTTCCCTTAGGTGACTTGTCCATGTGGATTAAATTTCCATATGCCTTCACCATTAGATATTTCATGAATGTCATTAATATGATCTATAAGGTGTGCATTGTTTACATTAATGCTAAGACTCACACTCTCTATTAATTATATATTTACCTAGGAAAAAAGGTATATGGGGAGAAGCTAGAGTCAGATAATCCTAACATTAAGGTCTAATATATTTTATTTGGTAATTACATTAATTATTTATTTTATTTGTTGAAACCACAAAATAAGACCTCAGGGAATGCAAACAATAGTAGAGAAATAATTCCAACCCTGATACAAATAAGAAAGAAAAGGAAGTAAAATAGACAAGGGCATGATGCCAGTACTAGTGCTCAGCTAGAGTAAGATAAGTTGTAAAAGACTACCCCTATACCACCTAAAGATACTATGCTAGTAATTTTACTAGAAGGCCTATATCCAGTGATGAAATGTATTCCTTTAGAATATGAAACTTTAGTGCCTAAAGATGGTGACCTAAAAAAAAATATAGAAACCCCAAAGGCAACACTAGAAAGAAGGAATTTTGAAGAAGAATATAAGGAGAAAGTCACCCATAATAAGAGAATACACCTTCACTAGCATGGCATGAAGAAACCACCCTTGAGTAAACACAAGTGAATATTTAAAGTCCTACTAGTGAAGAGAGGGATGGTTTAGACACAACCTTGGGAATGAGTGGTCTTGATATCAAACCCAAACACCATAGTAAAGACATGGATGTTGAGATACTTGAGTGATATCCTTATAAGGGGAAAGATATAGTTGATGAATCCATCTAATAGATGCCAAAAAATACTGATATTGCCATGACCCTACATGCTTAGTATCAGAAGGGAGTGTTAGATAAGCATTATTTATGTGGGTGAATTTTACACCAAAAAACTTGAATGAGTAGACTCATCAAGAAATTTAATTTTACAACAATATCTATAATAAATAACATAATTTTGAGCTCCCATTAGAAAGTCTAATTATAACACCAAGAGAGATAGAACTTCTAAACACACTTTGGGTATATCCCTAGATGTGCACTTAGACATAGGAAAGTGCAACACTCTTGAAGTTTACACATGAGGTGACTAGGAAAAATGCATTAGATGAATTTGATGTAAGGTAAATCCATAATAAGTATTCATAAATGGTTACTCTATATCACAATGAGTGCACCATGAGAATAAAACTTAAATAGGAGCTAGCCAAGGTCAAACACTAATTATAGGTAGAAACAATGGATTGGGTAAAGACCCTGACCCTCTAAAAGATAAATTTGAACCAAGATATAGATCTTATAGATGAGGTATCCCTCAATGGAGAGGAAATTAACAAACTGGAGCTCTTAGTAGAACTTTTGTTGAAGAGATGCAAGGACCAAACTAGCCCCCGACATGATCAAACATGGGGAAAAAATAATTTACTAAAGCTATGGAGTTTTGTAAGATATTTTTGAATAGAGTTGGTGATATATTTACCATATTGGATGGGGTTTTTGTTAATTGGCATAACTTGACAAAATTTTGGAAGTAAAGCTTCAGGCAGAAGAGCTTTAGTGCCAAAAGTTGGCTGACAACACCTTAGTAATAAAAGACAACACTGAGTGCATCAAAGAATTTAAAGATGTGGAGGCTATGAAAATTAAAAGAAGTTCTCATTTTTAGGATATTAATGTAATTTTAATGACACTTTGAGGACATGTTAAAATAGAGGTCACCTAACTCAAAGACAATCATAAGGATGTTTCTACATCCCTTGAACATTTGGTCATTCAAGCAAGTGATTATCTTAAGTAACTCAAGGAGATAAAAAATATTAATGAGGTAGTATAAGAAATCATGTTTCAACTATTGGAGAGTTGTCTATAATGTCATGGAGGTGTCCAAGTGAGTGGATGAAGTGTCTTGATAGTTTAAGTGTAAATGATAAAGTGTGCAGTGTGTTTGTCCTAATATGCTTGAAGTAGGCTTAGTTCATCTTGAATTTTGGCATGATTAAGGATGGGTCTGAAGTATTGATCATATGTGAGGGGTCCTATTAGAGGTCAAGGATGATTGAAGAGCTTGTGGATTTACATGGTATTCATCTAGTTCTTTATTATGTTCATCTTGGCATAATTGGTTTGTTTCACTTAAATTTTGTCTATTTTCTTTAGAAAGAAAGATGTAAAAATTGAAAAAATGGTGAGGTTAGTATAACCTAATATGTTATGTGGACATGATTCTAGAGGATTGTGGATACTCTTCTTTGTTTGGGGAGGATGACCTATAGAGAAGAAAAAACTAGAAGAGAATGGTTGATTAGGGAGATAATAGGGTGGATTTCTTAGCGTGGGCTAGATTCAAGAAGCACAAGCTTCCTTAGAGGCTATCAATCTACACTTTTAAAACACTTAAGTTATAATTTACTAAAATTAGGTACTTTCATAAAATAATAGAAGGTACTAAAATCAAATACATGAAAATCTTGAAAAGAAATAAGTGATATTTTGACTAAAATAACAATAAATGATTGAATACTAATGCTAAATTACTCAAACTTGATTTAGACAATAAGTTGAAGTTTTGTGATAAAATATAAACTTAGAAAATGGAATTTGGGTATGTATAGATGGGTCAAATCATCTTGCTATTGTAAAATAACACACAATGACCATTGGCAGTTAGGTATGACCGCTAGTGGTTCGATGACCATTAGCGATTGTTAACCGTCGATGGTTAGAAAAGTCTATTGGAAGTTAGGAAAGACCATCAATGGTTACTATGGGATCTAGTTTTGAAAAATAAATATGTTGAGGGGAGTTATAGAAAGGTTTTGGGTGTGGTGTTTAGGTTGAATGTTGGCTATAAGATAGGAATTATTACTTAAAGGTATCTGGTCTAGGGATTGGGTGTTCAGGTGAGTGAGATAGGTTATGGGTGGTTTTGGGTAGGAGGTGAAGTGTCTTGATTTATAGAACTCCAACATTTGAAAGTGAGGTGAAAAATAAAAATAAAAGGGAAAGACACAATCAATGAAACAAATAGAGCTAATTACTGAATATTAATGAAAAACATAGATACTTAGCTTTTGGATTCACCTAGGAGTTAAAACCTCTTGCACCTACCTATTGATATTGATGATGATTTAAAATTTCTCTTCATCTCTTAATATAGAGGAAAGAGAGGTTCAAATCAAAGAGTTTAATAAATGATTTATTAAATAGTCAAATTACATATTGATCATTTGAACAATAGACTAAATTTAGATAGCAGGTAATCAATGAGTGAGTTATAGTCAAACTATAATTGATTCTCTTGATCATGTAAGAGTTCAAGTAACCACCAATGGTCTAGGTCACCTATCAGTGGTTGAGGGCTGACCATTGGTAGTTAGGGAGACATAGTCACAATATATAAGATTAGTCATTTTCACTTATGTTTGGTAGTTAAAAAGTTAAGAAATGGTCCAATGTAATTAAGGGGGTAATGGGGTGCTTTGATGATTGGAAATGCATTGCATGGTCTTTGAGTGTCTATATTTTACCCATTTTTATTGTATAATTTGTATTAGCAAGCTAAAAAATAAAAATAGATAGGTTGGTAGAAGGTTGGATGCCTTGAGTATGAGAAGAGGTGTTCCTCCTCAAACTAGGAATCGATGAGGTGAAATATAATTAGGTTTAGGTTTGATAAGTAGATTCATAGGTCACAAGGTGGGTGATAAGGTCAATTGGTTGGGCATTTAAATGAAAATAAGCATAAAGAATTTAACTAAGTTTGATATCATAGATCACACATAGATTAGGTTGTTATAGTTGAGGTAGGTGTTAAAATAAGGTTAGACTAGAAGGATAGGTGACAGGGTAACTAAGCCACAATGTTAGGCATAGATGATATGGGTTACTCATATAAACTCAAGTATCCTAGGCAAGGTCGATGTATTCATAGGTATTTGAGGTATGATGTGATCCTGAAAAGACAAAATGGTCACACGTGTTAGGACCACAAAGGGTAATGCTCTGAGACACCTAAATGGTTGGTGCACAAAAGAAGCACTAGTTCATCAAGCATGGTAAGGTAATCGATGCAGTCAAAGTGACCAAGGCAAGGTTATCACAAAAAAATATGAATGGTGGGCTAAAATGACCAAGGCAATGCTATTTGGTTGGTTGGTTGGAGGAGTTACTCTTCAGTGGGTGCATATTGGTGGTAAGGTAGTCCTTTGGGAAAAGGATATGATAGGATGGGAGAACCCTAAATAATTTGACCATCGATGGTTAGGGTCAACCATCAGTGATCACCTAGTGATTATCGATGATTGAAAAGAAATCCTAAAAGGGTGACCATAAAAGTTCAAAAGTGAGCTTTATTTTCTCATTTAGAATTTGATCGATGATGCTCGCTACATTTGTCTTATGTGAAAATGATGACAATTTTATTTTTACCAGTTGAGTGAGTGGGGTAGTGTCTAACCAAGAGTTGATTGAGGAGGTGGAGGTTAATCAAGGTGGGCCAAAGTGGATTTGAGAGCAAGATAGGATGAATTAAGGCAAGGGTAGAGTGGTGTTGGTGGTTTTGAGGGCTCCACCATGATGGAGGATGCACAACAAGGTAGGGTTGTCTTGATTTTGTAGTTATTATGTTTTTGTAATTATTTTATTATGTGGCTAGGTTAGGGGTTGAAAATTGGCAGATTTTAGTTTTGGTATGAAATTTGTAGAGTGGGGGGTGAAATAGGTTGAGGTAGGTAAGGTAAGTGGATAATTTTAGAGGTTTAGGTAGAATATAGGTGTTTTGTTGAGTGGTTTGAAGGTTGGGTAGGAGAAACCTAGGGTGAGGTCACTAGCAGTCACCACACAATGACCATCAGTGGTCTCTATTGAATCTCACTTGTTAGGTAAGGTAGGGGAGGGTTTTAGAGGTTTAGGTGTTGTATTGAGTGGTTTGAAGGTTATGTGGGAGAAATATAGGGTAAGGTCACTAGTGGTCACCACACAGTGATTGTTGATCATCGCTATCAACTGTCATTTGTCAATAAGTGACCATCAAGTAGTTGATGTGTGGATCATCAGTGGTCCACCACCGAACCATCAATGGTCTATAGTTGATCAATGATGGTTCCATAAGGAATTGTCACTCATTGACACTTGATCATCGATGGTCGTTATAAGGTATGGGTCAAAAGGTTGAAGAGTTAGGTAAGGAATTGTATAAAAGTGGTATAATAAGAGAGGGTTAAGGCTAGATTAGGAGTAAGTTAAATGTTTGGATATGATGTTAGATGGGGTAAGGGTTGTGGTTGTATAAGGGAAGTAAGGTAAGATAGGTCTTAAGATAAGATGTGGTTCATGTGGTAATTGGATAATGTTAGGTAAATAGGTTAAGGTAGGGGTGAAGGTTAATAGGTAGAATATATAGGAAATGTTTGAAGGGAAGTCAATCTAAGGTATACACCTAACTTTATAGGAAAGGGGTTGGCTAAAATTGAAAGATCAAGTGCCTCAGCTCCTAGATGAGGTATGTAGGGCTATGACAGACCACGAGTGGGAGTACATGAAAATAGTGGGATTAAGAGGCATGAGGTATTATCAACACATGCTTAGAGATGTGGCTATGTTGGTGGCCATCATCAAAAGATGGGATCCAACTACCAACAGTTTATTGATTCTTACTAGAGAGATTACCATCTTACTAGAGGATATTTATCATATTTTATGGCTATCGATACGAGGTGAGATGATAGAGCATATTGATAATGAGGAGCAAGACACACATATGGATTAGTTATTTAACACAAACTTTTGAAGATGATAGAATATATAGGAAATGTTTGAAAGGAAGTCAATCTAAGGTATACACCTAACTTTATAGGAAAGGGGTTGGCTAAAATTGAAAGATCAAGTGCCTCAGCTCCTAGATGAGGTATGTAGGGCTATGACAGACCACGAGTGGGAGTACATGAAAATACTGGGATTAAGAGGCATGAGGTATTATCAACACATGCTTAGAGATGTGGCTATGTTGGTGGCCCTCATCAAAAGATGGGATCCAACTACCAACAGTTTATTGCTTCTTACTAGAGAGATTACCATCCTACTAGAGGATATTCATCATATTTTATGGCTATCGATACGAGGTGAGATGATAGAGCATATTGATATTGAGGAGCAAGACACACATATGGATTAGTTATTTAACACAAACTTTGTTCATGCTAGGTGGCATGTAGTAGGTTTCCATTACACACCTATGTATTAGATGGATAGGAGAGGGAGACAACTTGTCACAATGATGATGATAGCCATTACTTTCTATGAACTCCCAAATTCTAGTAGTAGAAGATTTCCATTTTTATTGTTGGGTGTTCTTGTTGACATGATAATTGATCAAATAGTGTTTTCTTGGGCTCTGGTGTTACTAGTTAAGATCTACTAGGAGATTTGGGGATAGAAATCACATAGGAATTATGGTATCAATATCAACTTTATTTTGCACTGTTGGGCATGCAAGCATATTAGAATGCTATGACCAGGTCGATTGCCATGGCACACATGGACCCAGATGGAATTTAGAGTTAGTTTTATGAGATGGAGAGCTGATTACACACTTATAACACCAAGGGGAGTAGTATGAAACTTTGAGTGGTATAGGGATAGGTTAGAGGCACTGGTGGATGGAGAGGTCATCTGGCAGGCATATACTAGATTTCCAACATGGGTGGTAGTTTAGGCTTGTGTAGGGTGTCCCAAGTGATTTTTTGAGATACATGAGAGAGAATGTTGATTCACCACTTCCTCCACCAGAGCCTTAGGAGATAGAGATTGATCATGAGGATCTACTAGTGGCCATGGATATCAATGATGTAGGGGTTACACTAGATTACCTTGTATGGTTTTAGGCACATTATGCAGTGGTAGTGTTTTAGGGAGATGATGCATAGTAGGCTCCCAATATAGACATGGTGGAGGGGGTGGGGATCAGATGGATGTTGATACCCCTAACATGCATGTACTTATTATAGAAAGAGATCAAGTGAGGGAAACTCTAGCCATGACACAGGTAAGTTTAACAGTAGTGGCCCTAGAGAGAGATATGACATAGGGTCAAGTGGCCACTCTTGTGAAGGAGAGGGATCAAGTGAGAGTGAAACTAGCCTTGGTCACATAGGAGAGAGATGATTTGAGATAGGTGAGAGGGTGGGCTTTGGTACCTATAGGACCATTGAGGATGATTCTTTTGAAGAGGTATGTGGCCATGATTGAGGAGCTTAGATATTATGAGGCATTGGTCTTTAGATAGTTTCCAAATGAGCCTCAATATGGTGAGTACAAAACATTAGTTACTAGGGGAGTTAATAGTGTGACACTTGGTTAGTAGGTAGCATCCGTAGGTGCATAGATAGTGATAAGAGATAGATAGGTTATAGGGAGAAATAGTGTTCCTCTATCTTAGACTCCTATGAGATGCCTATTTTGATGTATTATATGAGTTTGATATTGGCATACAAGATGATGTAGTGAGATGTATACATTGTTGTGAGAGACATGGATATTTGTGTTATATATATGATTATTTCTATTATGAGCTTATGATGTGATCATGGCTATGGATGTGGCTTATGGTTTATGGTTATTAGTTATTGATAATTCAATTTAAGATGTGATGATGTTGTTTGTGATAGGATTATGATTTTGTGATGTGATTATGATTTTATGGATGTTGCTTATGGTTATGGATGATTTATTTTTATTTATTGGACATGATTATGGTGTTATGATTAACACTTCTCTTATGAGTAGATGTATGTTTTGTTAGAAATGTAGATGTTTTCAATTAAATGAATCTATACTTCCTTATCTAGATAGACATATGATGGATAACATATGTGGATGATGCATAAAAAAAGAAATGATGAAAGGGTTATAAATGTGAAAAGTGGTTGTGAGTAGTTGATGTGATTGGTTAGAAGGGTGAAGTAATGTTTGATGTATGAGATGTTAATTCATTAAAATGGTTTTATGATTAAAAACACTTAAAGGAATAAGGCAAGAAAGTAATCACAAAACACATATTTGTTATTTAGATATTTCTTAATGTATTGCACTTACTTAGATTAAGGTGAATTAATCTTAAAACACATAGAGTAAGTTTAGACAACAAGACTAGATGTGAGAAAAGAAAAGAAAGATAAAACAATCAAAAGGCAATCATCTAGTGAATGTATCAAAAAATAGTTGTGAGAAAAAAAGGAGACATGATGCTTCTTCTTTGGTAAGGAATAACAAAACTAAAGTTAGACCGATTTATGAACATAAGCCCTTCCACATGCTTTGCATCAGTAGTTGTCAATTGGTTAACAAGTCTTTGGATTACATAGTGTCAAGTAAGCTCAAAATCCCTTAATTTATAGAGGGTATAAAGGGGAGGTGGATGATAAAGGAACCTTCATGTGAGGCTAGTGTGCCTCTTCTGTAGGTTGACAAAGAGTTAGTATGAATAAATCTATTTCATAGATGGTGTAGACTGATCAATGTAGAAAGTCTACTCATGAAAGTCGATTACAACTTCAAAATAATAGGTCTTTTGATATTTTTATTATTGCTTTGTGGAAATTGATTTATGTAGAAGCTTATAAGAAATTACTCACTTTTGATAAATGCATTTACCTATCCATCCTTCAAGGGAGTGGTATAAGATTTTTGAGACTTGTTTTAGGATTTGTGATAGTTGTCCTTTAAGGGAGAAGTCTACCTTACATTTAGAAACTTTGATTGGTTTTGGTAGCTATTCTTTAAGGGAACAAATTGCTAATGCTAGAGATGACCCATATGATAGATGGCTATTAATGTTTTTTATTTTGATGACATAGACCTGATTATATATGCTAAAAAGCTTACCTTTATGAAGGCAAAACTAAAGCACAAGAAGGTTAAAATAGTGGGTGAGAGGATTCTATGAGAGACAATGACCATGGGATTCCATCCTATTAGGGAAAAAAAGTATCTATGAGAATCATGCTATAGGTAGAGCCATGGTACCCATGTTTAGGATTAAGGCTACAACTCTGATGGATAATCACATGATTTTGTGTTTTAATTGGTATTCTTAAAAGTGGGGTGATGAAGGTGAAAATATTATACAATAAGGGATGAGCTTAAGTTAGATAGAACATGAGTTTGATCTTATTTAACAAAAGAAAGGATGCAGATGTGAAGCATTGAGAGGCTTAGGTTTTGGTTTCCCCTCAAGAGAGGATAACTAATAAGCTCCTAATCCATAATTGTGTGTGATGATATAAAGTCCAAGCCAATTGAAATCAAACTTGCCCTACTTTCTTTTTTCCATATTGGTTACATGTTGATTTTCCTTTAGGATGACATCTTCGATATTGAATTATTATTATCTTTAGTTTTTGTTATAGGAACACTTGATTCATTCTTGATAGACATGAAGATGGTTAAACATGGCCAAATGATGCTCATCAAGTAACTCGAGTTGGGCTAAACATTCTTGATGATAATCGCCTCAGAAATGATATCCTATAGGGATATATGAAGGGATGGAATTTAGACTTCAAGAGGCAAGAGAACCTCTGATAAAAAAATAAGGGAGAAAAGTGTATCACATGTAAGGGTTCAAATGCTAGTAAAATATTCCCATAAGGCAAAAGGATGTGTAAATTCTAATTCTAACTAGATGCATTAACCATTTTAGTTATAATTTTGTTAAGGGTTTTGTTAGAGGCTTCTACCTATCCATTAGCTTGTGGAAAATAAGGCAAGGATAAACTTAAGTTAATGCCAAATGTGTTACAAAGACCTTGGAATTTTTGATTATTAAAATATTTACCATTATTGGTGATTATCTTTTGAGGAACACCGAAATAATATATAATATGATGGTTAATGAAATCAATAATCTTGTTAACTTTAGTTGAAATTAGAGGAATAGCCTTCACCCATTTGGTGAAACATTCTATCATAGTGATGATAAAATGATGTCATTGTGAAGAATGGGGGTTAATTTTTCCAATAAGATCTAGTCCCCATTATGAGAAAGGCCAAAAATCCTTGGATACTTGGAGGCTATAACTAGGCGCATGATGTAAATTAGCATGTTATTAAATTTAAACACACTTCTTCACATAATTATATAATTCCTAGTTAAGGGTGGGACAATAATAGCCAAGGTGAAGGATACATTTAGTGATAGATACACTACTAAAGTGTCCTCCATAAATCCCATCATGCATTTCCTTGATAAAATGAGATATTTCATGGTTACATAGGCAGTAGAAAAGAATACCATCAAAGCCATGTTTATAAATAATTCCCCTTAGTATGGTGTAATGAGAGGTACTTTGAATGAATTCTCTTTGACCATTCCTAGAAATATTAGAAGGGATGATGGTAAGGTTGAGATAGTCAAAGGTTTGATTATACCAAAGATTAGATGGGGATTATTCCACACTAAAGATGGAAGGAAGATTTGATTGGGTATAAGAGGGTTTGGTAAGATGATGGATGTAACAAAGAGTTTAGAATTAGAAGGTGAAGATGTGATCTAGGAAGTACGATAGGCCATTATATCAACAAAATTATTCATCGACCACATAATATTTTAGACAAGGTAATGTTTAAATAATGCCAAGAGTATATCGAATAGTTATTTGTATTGTTGAAAAACATCATTATTACATTTATAAGATCCATTGATTTAATTGACCACAAGTTGGGAGTCACCAGAAACATTGATCATCTTGACTCCAAAGGCTAAAGCAATTTAGAGACCTATCACTAGGGCTTCATAGTCAACCATGTTATAGGTATAATCAAAGTCAAGTTTGAAGGATAAAGAAAGAGGTTCAACATCAAGGGGAATAAGGATGATATTGGATCCCCCACCACATTGACACTTTGATACATCAAAGAACATGGTAATTTGATAGGTGATGTCCTCTTCAGAAAGGGTTATAATAGACTCATCAGGAAATTTGAGACGGGAAGGTTGGTTATCGACTAAAGGTGCTTCAACTAATTATTCAATAATGAATTTCCCTTTAATTAACTTATAATAGAGGAACTCAAGATAAAAATTAGATAAAAACATGATCTACTTATCCATACACTAATTTTGGCATGGCTTAGAGTGCATATACTTGAGGGGGTCAGTGGTTATGACAAAGGTCTTGTGGTTGAGAAAGTAATAGTGGAGTTTGGAAGCTATAAAGACCAAGGTGAGGCAAAGTTTTTGGTATGGTGTACTGAGTCTCATAATCTATAATTGTTAGATTTATATAGTAAATGAATTGCTCTTTATGCTGCTCATCTCGACGTGCCAACATTTCCCCTAAGGAGTGGTTGGTGGTGGAAATATAAAGGTATAAAGGCTGATCCTCTTCGGGAGGAATGAGGATGGGTTGATAAAGAAGGTAATATTTAAGTGAATCAAAGGTCTTTGGATAGTCCTTATTCCACTTAAAAGATATATCTTTTTTTAGAAGGTGGGGAAAAGGTTGGCATCTATTAGATAGCTGAGAGATGAAGTGACAGATGTATTAGATCTTCCCCTGCAAACTATGGAGTTGTTTGAGGTGGGTCAAAGGAGGAATATCAAGGATCTTTTTGATTTTGGTGGGATCCACTTCAATTCTTTGAAGAGAAATGATAAATCCAAGGATATTTCCTAACAAGACCCCAAAAATAAATTTCTTTGGGTTAAGGCAAACATGGTAATGGATGAGGCATTCAAAAATAACCTTGAAAACTGCTAAATGATCTTTGCAACATTTAGATGTAGGTCATGACACATTGGTAGGTCACACTAACATTTTTCAGACCAAAAGGCATGACCTTATAGCATAAGGTTCCCTATGGGGTGATAAAATTAGTTTTATATTGATCTTCAGGGGTAATCAAGATCTGATTATAACCCAAGAAACCATCTATAAGAGATAACATCTCGTGGTTAGTTGTAAGATCAATAGTTTGGTCAATACTTGGTAAAGGGAATTCTTCCTTTAGGTAAGCAAGGTTAAGATTATGGAAATACATGAAAATATGAAGTCCCCTTGTTACTTTAGTGATAGGTATGATATTCAATACCCATTGAGGATAGTCATTGGGTTGGATGAAATTCATGAATATGAGGCATTGAAGCTTTTTTTTGACAAGAAAGGCTATGTGAGGGTGCATCTAATAAAGCTTATGATTGATAGGCTTGGCATCATAGGTAGTAATGAATCTAAGTCAAAATTTCTCATGAGGCTTTTGGGTCTTACATGGAAGAAACTCGTGTGGTCCGTGTTCATAATGTTTTAAACTGAATCCCTTCTAAACACACCTATGGAGGTATGTATTAGCAAACTCTGGTTTATCTAAATAGGAGAAATCTGAGGTGAATGGTCAAGGAGAAGAGGAGGTCAAGGAGGTGGAAAGTATTTGATCAAGTCCCCCATAGACAAGATTAGTTTAGAGACTGGGAGGCCCATAATGAATAGTGGTTTCAATGTTAGGGTTGTAATCAGAGTTTTGGTCAAGGTTACCATATTGTTGGGGAGTAGGGAAGGCATCCAAGGTTAAGAGGTGATGATACCCAAGTGAGAGATGTTGTAATGTTGATTCTAAGTGGTATTTCATGGGGATCTGGGTAGAAGGGATGGATGATCTAGTCAAGGCTTGGTTGGTGAAAGAGGTGGGGTTGTCATTAGTTGGTGAAGGTTTGGTTAATGGGAGAAGGAGAACATGATTTTTGTGATACATCATGTTAAAATATGTGAAAAGACTTGGGTTAGCTTTTATGGTAACTACTTGACCTTTGTTTTCAAATTTGATGCACTGATGTAGGGTAGATGGTATATAATTCATGGAATAGATCTAAGGGCATCCAAAGAGAAAATTGTATTGAAACTCACCTTCCACCATGTATAAGAGCTCAAGAAGCATAGGAGGTCCTAAATGAATGTGGAGGATGATAATTCATAGAGTTGTTTCCATAATGTCATTGAAGGAGTGAAACACCACTATGGTGTTTGACATAATGTTCTCTAATAATTTTAGTTGGTCATATGCATGGGAGGAGATAATGTTGATGCTATTTCCTCCATCAATCATAACCCTCTTGATGTGGATTTGGTTTATTTATGCACTAATGAGTAGGATAAGATCTAAATCTTAGGGATGAATGGAGGGTATTTATAAATCCTTAAAGGTAAAAAGAGTGGAAAGCTAAAGGGTTCCAACAAAGGTTGCTAGAGGTTATGGATCTTCTAGTTGAACCTCTATGAATTGTAAATCCTATATCATCATCTAACGATGATGGGGTGAGGTAATAATTAGTTCATATAAGCTCATCTTCACTAGTTTTTGATGAATTTATTTTATAAATACTCTTTGGATTGACTCGAAAGGGTTAGATTGAGAGGTACCCAAGATGGACACCTTGGGCTTAAGTGAAGGTGAGGGTGCTTGGGTTTGGTTGGGTGATTGGTTGGAGGAAGAAGGGTATGTCTATAGAATAGAAAAAATTTTCTTCCCCTTATCATTTTTTTGGGCTTGTGATCATGTGATCACATGGATGGTATGGATTTCAGGAAGAGTCAAGCTAGAGGATTGCTTTGATTCCTCCTCACTCTTAGATGAGAGTGTGGGAGTAAGAAAGTGTTAGGTGGTTGGTTTTGATTCTTGGAGTGGTAGTGGGATCATGGGAGGATCTTCTGAAAATAGGAAATTATTAACACATAGCTAATGGACTAGGATTTGGAGAGCTTTATAGTTCTTCATATCATGCCCAACATTCTATGGTATGAGCAAATCAGATTATCATCAAACTAGGGTGGATTAGGGAATATGGGGGTCAAATGGTTTTATAGGAGGAAAATTCAAGTAATAAGCTTGATATAGTCCTTGCATTATGTATGAGTAAGACTCAAATAAAGGTGATAATTGTGTTGGGGTTTTGGCTTTAACTTTCAGGGTGGAAGCCTTCTCAGGAGTAGGCTTTACAATAGGGTTTTAGGTGGTGGAATATTATTTGTGGGTGGCATTTTAGAATTTAATTGATTGGAGGTAGATGGTTTTTAATTTAATGGCTTAGAGGTAAATGGTTTGGACGTATAAGGCTTAGAAATAATAGGCTTATTATTTGGTGGCTTGGAAATAGAAGGGTTAGAAGTAGAATGTTTAGTACTTAGGGGTTTCGAGGTAGAAGGCATGGAAAGAATAGGTAGAGGTGTAGATAAAGGAGGAGGTTGGTTTGGGTTGTATTTGGTAGATATGTATTTTTAATAGAAGGATGGGTTCCTAGGATGGAAGAAGGATGTGGTCCTAAGATAGAGGGCAAGGCAGAAATGGGTGGCAAGGTTTTGGGTATCAGGATCCTAGGTGGCTCCACTTTTTTGCTTGGCTTAGCATGGGGTTTATTTAGTGGGATATATGGTGATAAATACAAATTTAATATAGGGTGAGTAAGGATTTGATTATGGAGCATGATGAGGTTTTTGATGGGCTTTATTGGGATGGTAGAAGGTGCTTGGGTTACTTTGTGTGGAGTTACTTTAGTTAATTCAACTATGGTTTGAGAGGTAGAGGTTTATATTGGTTTTTTTGGGGTGAAGGTGGGTTCACTAATGGAAGTGGAAGTTTGGGTTGAAAACAATATGGTTGAGGGTTATTGCTTGGTTGGATAGGGGATCCCAAGATGGTGCAAAAATGTGGCACAATCCATGTTGGGTTGGTATAGGTACTCCAAGTTTTGAACTAGTCTATAAAAATGCTTATAGATGGGTTTAGTTCCTTTGGTATTGGTATCAAAAGACAAAGCCCATGGGTTTAGAGAGGGAAGTGTTTACCTTGTCATTTTACTCAATCAAAGAATCCAATGTTTGGGAAGGTGATTCCTCCATGGGAGGGGTAAATAAAGTGACCTCTTCCTTAAGAATGCTTTCCAAAGGAAGAGTGGATTGCTCTATGATGGAAGATAAATGTATGATGGTAATGGTTTCCTCTTTTGGTATGTATTCCAAGGGAGAGGATGGTAGCTCCACTACCTCAATAAGTGGAGAAAGGGGAATGGTTGCTTCCTTTATTCCAGTTTCTGAAGGAATGGAAGGTGATTCCACTACCTCAATAAGTGGAGGGGAAGAAGTGGTTTGGGTAATGGTTTCCTCAACAATGAGTTCACTAAGAACCACATTAACAATATGAAACTTATGGTTGTGGGAGGATTCTTCTCTATTATTTTCATTGTTCATGGAATGGGCATGGTTGGAAAAGGTTGTCTAAAAATTTCAAATGACAGATTTCAGGGTACATTGGGATTATCTAGAATAAGTTCCCCTTTGTCAATCAACCCTTAGATAATGGTTTTGAAGGTATTACATCTACTAACATCATGTAAAATGACACAGTGGAAGGCACATCATTCATTCTCCTTATACCAACTAGGTGTAGATGAGAGGAATCAAATTATTGTGGGGTTTAATTGGAGGAAGTTGTATGATGTTAGCTTTCAACAAATTTTATAATACTAAAGCATATGAATCCCCTATTGGAGTATATTGCTTTTGGTTGTTACAATTTTGGTTTTGGGTATTCTGGTTGGAAGAATTAGAAGAGTTGGGTTGATTAACAACCAAAAGAGGAACAATTTTAAGGACAACTAAATTCATGGTTCCCTTGGTTTTGGTGTTGGTATTGGAGTGATTGGTATTTTTGGAGGATGAAATCTCATTTGAATTAAAACTAGAATTCTTGTTTCTCAATTTTAGCCCCCTCCTTAATGTCTCTAATCTCTAATTTCCATGCCATGGTGAAAGGCTCATCCTAGATATTGAATGTATGAAGCTACAGAATGGAAGATATCTATTTGGCAGAAGCCTGAGAGAAAATTTCAATCAGCTCAGGTTGGGGAAAAAGAAAGAGAGTTGGTTTATCAAACCTCTCCAATGGGCCATAAAAGAAGAAATTGATTCATCCTCAAATTTCTAAATGGAGTAGAGATCGGTAATGGAAGCTTTTTTAGATATGTTTATGGAAAAATGATCTATAAAGGTTTGAGCTAATTAGGAAAAAAAAAGGAATTATTGGTAATAGCACTGTACCAATATAATGATGGACTAGATAGGGACATGGGAAAGGTGCAAATAAGGAGAACATCATCATAAGCAATCAAATAGTAAGAGTGTCTAAATGCTCTAAGATGTTGCTAGGGATCTTCCTTGCTCTACAAATTTTAAAAATTCATAAGTTCCCATTGAGGAGGATAAGTTTGGATTAGGATGGATGGATGAATTGGTTTTTTACAAATTTTATTGTATGATAAGAAGATATGGGCACTAGAAATAGATGACTCCAAATTGGTTATCTAGTCCATTAACATCAAAACTGGATCTATTTACAGTTGTGCACTCCCATAGTTGTATTGTAAATTATTTTGGGTTTGGGGAGGTACAACATAAAGATAACTAGTGGAAGTTTTGGAGGGTGCCGTATATTGGTATTTGGATAGGGGTGGTTAGGTGGATGCCATGTATGGGAAAGTGGATGGATGAAGTTGGGTATAAGATAGAGATATATACCCTTGTAGTTTAGGAATATAGCTTGGGTTGGGTGGAATAGGCATTTGTTGGGTAATTGACATGGGTTGGGTTGGAGGTGTGATTGGGTTGATAGGTTTTGGATGGGTGGTGACCTTGGTATTAATGGGTGGAAGGGTAGAAGGTATGTAAATCACCAGGATTTAGAATGGAGTGGAGGCTAGTGGGTTGGAAATAAGAGTAAGGGTAACAACACTAGTAGAGGGTACTCTAATGGTAAGTGGAGTATAGGTGCCAAAAGGTTGGGTTTTTTTAATACTAGAAGGGTTATTGGTTGGGATGGAAGGCATTTGGGTGTTGGTTAGTTGGATGGGTTGGTTTTAGATGGTGTATTGGGGAGATTGTTGGTAGAAGAAGATGCTTGAGTGACTAAGGGTTGGGTGTAAATGGTGGAAATAGATGTGCTACCCATAAGATGATATGACATACCATAGGGTGGACCCATAGGTGGGAACGAAATAGGGGTATGATGAGATATGGTGTTAAGGTAATGTTGGAGGGCTATGGGGTTATTATATAGAAAAGTGGAAAAATTTGCATCTCCTTAGACAACTATTTGGGGTATAATAGGACTTCCTGAATGGTGGGGTGAACTTTTAACATTCATATGGTATTCCATGGAGGAAGAAGAAGAGGAAGATGGGTGGTTAGTAGGTGGATCCTAATTTTCTTGGTTTCTTAGTTGTTGTTTAATGAGAACTATGCAAGGAAGGGAAGAGAAAGATACAAGTAATCTCATAACTCAAAAGAGAAGCAAGTAGAATAAAAAGATATCAAGGAAAAAAATGCATACACTAAAGTAAGTTAAGATCCTAGGATAATTTATTATCTCTCTTTTAGCTTATGCCTCAATTTTAAGGAAGTTAAGAAGACCAACTTGGGCTTGTAGAGTAGGTAATAGAAGATGATGTCTAAAGATAATTTTAGGAGTTAAAAAATCTCAAGATCTATATTAGAACTTGGTATGTGGCTTGATATTGGGGCCTACCCCCTCAATTAACACAATGTAGTGATAAGGGTATTGGTGCTTAGCCAAAATTTACTGAGTTTCTATAGATTATACTCAGTCAACATACTGAGTTGGTTCTCCCCTTGGTGGTGAGATACAAGTAGGATAGCCAAGGAAAGGTGACTGTTAGGTGATGAAATCCTAGTCAAGCCTTATGTCAATGTTTTTATGTTTAATTGAGTATGTGGTTTGGTCTTGTGTGTAGAGAAAAGTGAGACTACAATTAATTTACTTGATTAATTTAAGCTATGTGAGCTAATCAACACAAGCAAACTATGGATGCAAAGTTAATTTTAATCCAAAGGAAAGTTTTAGTGTCTTTTCAAATGAATAAAAAGTAAATAAGATGCACCTAGATTAGAGATGATGATGCAAAGCCTAAGCCTAGGATGAATGCTTTTGGTTTTCAGAATTGAAAGTAAAACAAGATAATTTTTACTTTTTTCTAATAAAGCAAAAGAAAATAAAACTTGTGTTTCGGAAGGGAATTAAGGAAATAAGGAACATTTAATTTTAAGAAAACAATGCAATGAATGATTCTTATCTAATGTAACTAAATGTCCTACAACTAAGAACCCAAAAAAAAGCTCAAGGGTCCCACTGAGTGTGCTATAATGTTTCACTAAAATTTTGACAATTTTATTTAAAAAGAAAGATGTAAAACTTGAAAGAAGGGTGAGGTTAGTAGAATTTGATGTGTTGTGCATGTGTGAATCTATATGATTATGGATACTCCTCTTTATCTAGAGAGGATTACCTACAGATAAGAAAACACAAGAAGAGAATGGTTGATTAGTGAGATAGTAGGGTTGAATACCTAGCATGTGCTAGATCGAAGAAGCACAAGCTTCTTTGGAGGCTGTCAATCTACACTTTTAAAACACTTAAGTTTTGATATACTAAAAATAGGTACTTGCATGAAATAATTGAAGGTATTAAAATCAAATACAATAAATGCTTGAAGAGAAACCGGTGATATTTTTACTAAAATAACAATACATGATTGAATACTAATGCTAAATTATTCAAACTTGATTCAAAAAATAAGTTGAAGTTCTATGATAAAATAGAAACTCAAAAAATGGAATTTGGGTATAGGTATATGGGTCAAATCAACTTACTATTGTAAAATAACATAGAGTGACTGCTAGTGGTTAGGTATGACCATTGATAGTTCGGTGACCGTTGGTGGTTAGAAAAGTCCATCAGTGGTTAGGAAAGACTATCGACAATTATTATGGGATCTTATTTAGAAAAATAAATCTAATGAGGGGAGTTATAAAGAGGTTTTGGGTGTGGTGTTTGGGTTGATTATTGGCCATGTGACATGAAATGATACTCAGAGGTATCTAGTCCAAGGATTGGGTGTCTATGTGAGTGAAATATGTTGTGGGTGGTTTTGGTAGGAGGTGAAGTGTCTGGAGTTGTAGAACTCCAACATGAGAAAGTGAGGTGAAAAATAAAAATAAAGGGGAAAGATATAAGTAATAAAACCAATAGAGATAATTACTAAATCTTGATGAAAAACATAGATATTTAGATTTTGGATTCGCCTAGGAGTTAGAACATCTTGCATCTACCTATTGATCTTGATGATGATTTCAACCTTCTCATCATCTCTTAATATAGAGGAAAGGGAGGTTCAAATCAAAGAGTTTAAAAAATGGTTTATCAAATAGTCTTATTATGCATTGATGATGCAAATAATAGACTAAATTTTGACTAGTTATCAATGAGTGAGTTGTAGTCAAACTGTAGTTGATTCCTTTGATAATGTAAGATTTAAGTAACCACCGATAATCTAGGTCAACCATCGATGATCCAAGGTTGATTGTTAGTGGTTAGGGAGACATAGTCAAAATGGCTAAGATCAGTCATTTTCACTTATGTTTTGTATTTGAGAAGTTAGGAAATGGTCCAAGGTAATTAAAGGGGGTCATGGGGTACTTTAATGATTAAAATGCATTATGCAATTTTCGATTGTCTACATGGTTCTATGATAGAAAAATATGAGAAGGTAGTTTGATGATGTCACCATTACCACACATAGATGATTCAGGGGGAGTCGATCATATGTGTATGATAAAATTAGTCCCAAGTTGCTATGGTTCAATTTTTAGGTAATGTAATTAAGCACAACAAAAGTTATTAAGGTTCAAAGTTGGTTTTCTAGGCATATTGTAAAGGTTCCCATACTTAGCCAGACCATCAATGCACATCATGTATATACGTATGAATCAAAATGTTTGTTCATTTATTTTAGGTATATAGAAAGTCATTTTTGATCAAAGGCTTACATGGAGATGTTGTCTATAGTGCCAAAAAGCTACCCTAAAAATTTGGAGTCTTGAAGTGATTTTTAGCAAAAGTTATAAATCTTTAAAATTGCTCTAGTAGACTGTGATGGGATAGAGACCACCAAGTTTAATCATGCTTAAGTCTTAGTTCATTGGTCTAGAAGATCCAATAGTGAGTGCTTAATCATACATTTTGAGATCAATAGTGCATATAAAGTCAGCATGTCAAAGGTTGTATGCACATGTGACAAATTTGATAAGATCACTAGCCTGATAGAAGATCAATGGTGAGCGGTGGTTCATACTGATGAATATCAATGGTGTAGGACAAGTCAAAGAGTCAAAAATTCATGTGAGATTGCCAAGTGACACAAGTGCATGGACTGTCAGTAAAGTGCTTAGAAGGCACATAAGGGTACCAAGTGTTATAATCTTGGGAGTTCTAAGCAAGATCTAATGGTGAGAACTACAAGATAAATACTTGGTTAATCTGTATAAATCAATAGTGCATATTTGGTCAATATTTTAAGGGTGCATGAGATGAGGTCAAGATGTTTAAGGTTTAATGTTTAGACAATAGAGCACTGAAAGGTAAAATTCAAGCTACTTCTAAAGAATATCGATGGTGCGAGTTGAGAGAGTTGAGCAAAGAGCACAAGATGTGTTCTAAGTGACTGAGGTTTAACTATGACCATTTGGATTTAAATATTTGAATTTGACAAAGGAAAGACCAGTGCTTGGTTTTTGAGCCATAACTTTCAATCTATGCAAAATTTGATGATGTAGTAAAAATATATGTTGTAGAAAACTTTAAGATGTATCTAGTAATTTTCATTTTAAGGTATACATGTTTATACAATCAAAGTTATTGAGATCCAAGGTTGATTATGTGTTTTTTCATGCTCTACAAGTAACACAAGAAGGGTAATAGAGTTATTCTTGATGGTATTTCTATGTTTTGAGATGAGCTAACTATTAGAGAGTGTTGTAGAATCCATGAGGACCATCTATGTGGAATATTAAGGTTTGATCAATCATATTCAGTATGATTAAAGATTTAGAAGGTGACTGTGTGTTCGTTCATGGTAGTTGTGTGTATTAAATGTTGTTTGAATGAATTGAGCTTTAGTATAAGGGTGATGTGATGGTTTTTATTACTTAAGGAGGACCTATAGACTATGTGGCATGAGTCCATGTATTTAAAAGTGTTTTTATGTTCTTTTTTTAATCAAAGAAGTGTCAAAGAGGTGAATGGGTATTCATAGGACGTAAAAAGTGACTTTGGAATATTTGAAAGAGGGTTATGATTAAAGGTGACTCATGTTAGATACCTTAAGAGTGAAGGCATGTGTTGTGGCCGACAAGGAAGGTTATGATCATAATAATCACGAAGAATCTATAAAAGGTGAAATCAAATGTGATGGTTTTTAGAGGATTTTTGTATAGATGTTAGAGCCCTGAGAGAAGAGGTGTGCATGAGAATTATGGAGTGAAGGGAAGGGTGTGTGCCCATTAGATGGGTTGTGGAGTAGAGTAGGTTGATGACTGTGTATATGACCTATAGGTCATATTTATGATATCAAAGATAGTGCTCTTGCAAGTTTGAATAATGAGGATGAGAGAAGAGGTCTAGAGTAATACAATAGGTGGTTTTGGATGTTTGTAGTTATGTGAAGAAGTAAAGGGGGTTGATATACATTATATCTTTATTAGATAGGTAGGTAATTCATGATTAGGATATGTTTATTTCATAGGTGTTGGGAGGGTGTTCAACATCTAGGTCAGAAGGACTTGAATAATAGGTGGTCAAAAGGACTTGATCATATTAGGGGTAGGTTCTCCTTGTGAAACATGTGTTTCTCTAAAGTGGGTCAGAAGGACTTGAACATTAGGTGGTCAAGACTTGATCATCTTAGGGGTAGGTGCTCATGAAATAGGTGTTTCACTAAATTTTGGTTAGAAGGACTTGAATAGTCTCATGTTTGTGATCATCTTATAGTATAATTAGTCCATATGTTTACAAGCTTGAGAGTGGGTTTTATTCCCCAAGAGGGTTTTCCACATAGTTATTATGTTGTGTGTATGATATTGCATTATCTATTATTCATTTTTATGAATGACTTGTATATTCTATGAATGCTTTTGGTAATTAAATAAAGGTTTGAAAGGATTAAAATTAAAGTTGAAATATATTGCATCACTAATTCATTTGTATCTCAGTGATTGTACCTCTAATAATTGGTATCAGAGCAAGTCCTTTGGTAAAGGCTTGACAACTTGAAGGAGATCCAAAGTACAATATGGGTAGCCATCAAATATAAGCAATTTTTTCCAGTAAGCAAGCTCTGATGTTGAATGGATCTAACTATGATTTTTAGAGTGTGAGGATGAGGACCTATGTCATGTACCTAAGGTTTGACACTTGGAAATATACTATGGACAGTTATTTTTCACCTACTATTCCTCCACCCAGTGCTATAGATAAGATGTTATTTGAGAATAATTCTAAGGCAATAAATGCTATCACTTGTGATCTTTTAGAGACTGAATACACTAAGGTAATCCATTGCATATCTATTAAGTAAATGTGGGATAAATTGAAGACTATTTATGAAGGAGATTCAAAGGTTAAGTTGCTAAAGTTGTAGACTCATCAGAGATAAGTTGAGAGTCTTATAATGAAGGAATAAGTTTCTATGGCATCTTTTTTGTAGAGAGTTGATGAGATTGTGAACATCATCAGAGGTCTTGGAGATAAGTTTTAAGAATCGATTATAGTTCAAAATTTATTAAGGTATCTCTCTCCAACTTTGATCCCAAAGTATTTGTTGTAGAATAAAATCATGATCTTACTCAGTTGAAGATGGATGAATTGCATGGCATCCTTACTGCCTATGAGATAAGAGTAAATGATGATATACCACCAAATAAGGAAGCAACATTTAAGATAGAAATGAAGCCAAATAATAAGTACCAAGGTAAGAGACTCAAGGTTGATGACACATCTAATATTGATGAAGATGAACTAATTACTTTGTTTACAAGGAAATTAAAAATAAGGTCAGGCAAGTATAAGGTTAAACTACCCTTCAAATGCTTCAATTATGGAGAAGTAGGACATTTTACTAATAAGTGCCCTCATAAGCATAAGAATAATGATGATGAAGAGCATGGTGATGGTCAAGATGAAGACAAGAAGACATACAAGTCTGATAAGAGGAAGAAAGGATTTAGAAAGTATGATTAAAAAAAAAAGAATTTCAAGAACAAGAAGAATCTCTACACCAATAAAGATTCCAGCTCATCAGATTAGAGTGAAGACAAAAACTTTGAGTATGATCATGAAGATGATGGTCTTATTAAAGATGAATATCTCTTCATGGCTGAGGAAGGAAGTTGCTCATATCAAAAGGAGTCTACTTGGAGTGCTTCAGATGATCATAAAGATAAGGTGAATTGTTAGACTGAATTAATGAATGCTCTTGAAGAACTAAAGATTGAGAAGAAGATTAACAATAATATGAAGTCTAAAATCAATGACTATGAAGAGTAATTTAGTGTGTTTGAGGAAATAATGAATGAAGATACTAAGGAACATGAAGATATAGTCAAGCATCTTAGTTGTCAATTTGAAATCCTATCTAAAAACTTGAAATATAAAGAAGATGAATGTTTAAGGTATGCAATTGAAAATGAGTCATTAAAACCTAAGTTAGAGAAGAAATCTAGTAAGATGTAGTCATTTAGATTTGAAAAGAGCTCAAGTGATCTAGACAATATTGTAAGTGGTCAAAAGCATGTAAGTGATAGAATTAGTTTTGGATACAAAGAAGAACCAGAAAATGCAACTCAAGACACAATGAACACTAATGTAAATCAAACTTTTAAGGTCAATAATCAATCAAAAAATAAAGATGATAGTAGATTGAAGATAAATGAGATCAGACAACCAAATTCCATGATGTATGCAAGTTTTAATGATTATTATTACACATGTAATTAGTTTGGGCATAGAGATAGATAATGCAAGAGACTTGTTAGAAATGTGTTTTCATGGAACTATGATGGGGGTCATTAGTCAAAAGGTGTGAACAATATTAAGTGCTTCAAATGTCTTGATGAAGGACATTTTGCTAAGCATTATCCAAATAAGGTAAGGTAAGGTGAGTCTTCTTCAAAAGGAGCAGTTTGTTTCAATTATCAAAAGAATGGATGTATTACAAGATTTTGTTCTAATCAAGAAAGGAAAGATAAGTTTCTTGAAAAAGATATAGTGTGCTTCAAATATCAATAGACAAGTCACATTACTAGATTCTACAAGCAAAGGCCTACAAGATAGAATAGGTTTAAGCAGGCTCTTAGAGTGCAAGAAAGAAGGCGAGTTAACTCATGGAAATTGAAGGTGGAAATTATGAGTCATGATGAGTCTATATGTCCAAGTAATTTATTTGTGATGGTGGAGAATGCTACAGAAGTTGGAGATTGCTAAGAGATCTCATTATTTGCTCATGGTGTGAATGAAGAGACCAAGCTCAAGGAGAAGACCAAGGTGCTAGTTGAGGCTAATTTTGAGGTGTGTATGGCTTCAAGTAAACAACCTACTATTATTGAGAAAGTTTCATGCAAATAACATTAATTATCGGTACTTAATGATGAGGTTCTGAACTACAAGGAAGATTATTCAATTGAAAAGGTATGCCATGAATCTATGTTATTCCCATGTGTTATCAATACAATCTTAGAAGAGAAGGAGAATGTTGTAGTGGATGATTAATTTGTTTTTATTAAGACTAAGAAGAAGAAGAAATATTAGTATCAGACGACCAAGGAGGAGAAGGAATATGAGGAGTTGTGGGCAACTCCTAGTTTCATATTATTCTAAAGAACCATGTGAAGTAGGAGGTCTTTGTCTCTGCTTCTTAAGAGACTCCTTTTAGTGGAGAAGCAAGCATTGCTATGATGTTATTTAAAAGGTCCTAGAAGGTAAGAGATTAGTGTTTCCAATTGGAGTTGGTTTGTCAATTTGGGAAAAGTGCTTTGATGAGGTTAGAATGATGTCATAAGGTGTTTTTGCTATGTATGCAATGTCTATAGGATTAGAATGGGTGTTTTTAGGTGGAATAATGAGATTGATGGAATGTAAAGAAGAGTTTGGTACTCAAAAATGTCTGTACACTTATTTGTGATGTGTTCTAGGTGGTTTTGTGTCTTGATGATCTTGTTTGTGCCTTTTGGAGGTTTTTTTGTGCTCTTAGGTTAATCTTTCTTGTTGCAGATCAAAGCCATGGTTTAGGAAGTCAAGGTTTTAAAAGGTGTTAAGGGTCTAATCTTTGTATAGAAGTGTGTGATGGTTGTCTCTAGGTGTGAAAGAAGTTTCAAAGGTGGGAGTTGATTGGAATGAGGTTTGTTGACCTTGTTTGTTTTAAGATTCTAGAGTTTTGGGTTACGCTATAAAAGTGATTTACCTTATGAGTTGAGGTTTGAGGCTTATTAATAGGTTTAATGGGACAAATGGGTTGTAAAATATAGATTTATATATATTTTAAGGTTTGTGTTTTTAAATTATTCATGTTTTTCTCAAAATGGAGGCCTGATTGGCTAGTAGATTTTTTAAAGGAAGTATGTTTCAAAAGAGGATCTAGGTGATAAAAATTGGTGTAGTTAAGGGGGAATATGAGAGTGCTACATATATGATGTTTCAGGTCTTTAAATTTTATATACTAAAATTTGTGGGCTTTGCAAGATTTAGGTAGGGCTACAAGGAGTTTAGACAGGCATAGTGTGAAGATTTGATGTTTTTGATTAGTTTATCCAAAAGAGAAAGGAATGAGTGATTCAAGGTGAGTTATCAAGTTGGTTTAGATAATTTTTCATATTTGGTGAATGGCATGAAGTTATTTTGGTAGTCCTTGAGGTGGATTGAGAGAGAAGGCTAGTAAGCCTGTCTGGTGGTTGTTCATGGTGTGTGAAGATTTGAAGATACTCAAGAGGTGGAATGGCTCAGAGATCTTAGGGGGAGTCCCTATCAGATGTTTTTTGGTGAGATACATCATATTTATATTCTTTTATGTGTTCTTTATTCATTGGTTGTAGTGCTTCATCGAAGAGAGTGTTGGCATGTAGCAAGAGGAAGTTGTCAAGGCAATAAAATATAGGTTCAAGGTAAGGGGGATTTTGTATCATATTTATAATGTGGTCCTCTCTTTTTGGTGGTATTTTTAGGTCCTAAGGATTAGTTTGTGCCCACTTTATCCTTGTGTCAAAGGAGGAGAAGGTTCATATTATAAGATTGCTTGAAGAAAGAGAAGGAAGGTGGGTTGTATGATGGGTGTTGACATCAATGAGAAAGGGAGAGACTGTTGGAGAGTTGTTAGTGATGTCATGGAGGTGTCCAAGTAAGTGGATGAAGTGTCTTGATAGTCTAAGTGTTAATGATAAAGTGTGTAGTGTGCTTGTCCTCATATGCTTAAAGTAGGCTTAGTTGATCTTCAGTTTTGGCATGATTAGGGATGGGTATAAAGTATTGATAATGTGTGAGGCATCTTATTAGAGGTCAAGGATGATTTAAGATCTTGTGTAAGTGCATGGTATTCATCCAGTTCTTCATTATGTTCATCTTAGCATAATTGGTTCTATGATAGAAACATTTGAGTAGGCAGTTTATTGACATCACCATTGCCATGTATGGATAAGTCAGGGGGAGTTGGTCATATGTGTGTGATCACATTATTCCCAAGTTTCTATGGTCCATGTTTCAGGTCATGTGATTACGTGAAGTAAAAGTTATTAAGGTTCAAATTTGGATTTCTAGGTAGATTGTAGAGGTTCCCATACTTAGCCAGACCATCACTACATGTCATGTAGATATGTATGAACTAGCAAGTTTGTACATTTATTTCAGGTATGTTAGTTTTAATCAAAGGTTTATATGGAGATGTTTTCTATAGTTCAAAAAAACCACCTTGAAAATTTCGAGTTTTGAAGTGGTTTTTAGCACAAGTTATAAATCTTCAAAGTTGCTCTAGTAGACTGTGATGGGCTAGAGACCGTCAAGATTAATCTCATTGAATATTGAAGTCATTGGTCTAAAGGATCTAATGGTGAGCACTTAATTGTGAGATCAATGGTGTGTATAAAGTTAAAATGTTAAAAGTTACACGTGCAGGTGATAAGTGTCATAATCTCACTAGTCTTACATAAGATCAATAGTGAGTGGTGATTTATATTGACAAAGATAAATAATACAGGACAAGTCAAAGAGTCAATAATGCATGCAAGACTACCAAGTGGCACAAGCGCATAGACTATTAGTAAAGTGATCAAAATGTACATGATGGTGATAAGTGTCATAATCTAAGGAGTTTTTAGCAAGATTTAATGGTGATTGATATAAGATAAATAACTGGTTAATCCACATAAATTGATGGTGCGTATTTGGTTAATATTGTAAGGGTACATGAGATGAGGTCAACATGTTCAAGGTTTAACATTTGGATATTGGAGCACTATGAGTTAAAGTTTGAGCTACTTCCAAAGAAGATTGAAAGTGCAAGTTGAGTGAATTGAATGAAGAACATGAGATGTGTTCTAAGTGATCTACGTTTAACTATGACTGTTTGGATTTAAATATTTGAATTTAACAAAGGAAAGACTAATTTTTGGTTTTTGAGCTGTAACATTTGATATATGAGAAATTTGATGTTGTAGTAAAAATAAAAGTTTTATAGGACTTTAAGATACATCTATAAATATTCATTTAAGGGTCTAAATGTTTATACAATCAAATTTATTGAGATCCAAAGTTTACTGCATGTTTGTTCATGCTCTCCAAGTAACATGAGAAGGGAAATAGATTTTTTATTGATTGTATTGTTGGGGATCAACCAACAATATGATTACACTTATGAAAGCAATAAACCATGGAATTAAATCAGATAGATAAGTAACTAGAATCAGATAATAGCAAAGAACAACAGATACAAGAAACCACCTTGAAAACTTGTATTAAACTCTTTACAAAAGGAATACAATTGAATAAACTTCTTTCTTCCACACCTCTCTCAGATGCACAAGATCTCTCTCTAGATCTCTATCCGTTAAGAGCTCTCTCTCTCAAGTACAATTAACTCCAACAACCTAGATTGATACAACTCTGTACTGTTTTTCAACATTCACATACAATGAACTACTACAATAATCACACTAAGATAAGAAGATCTAATTCTACATATAGAATTAGGAAACTTGAGCATGCACTTACAACCAAAAGTTAAGCCTCTTGAACAAGGACTCTAAAAACAATCTTACTAATAATAGAAACGTGAACTTAAGACTAAGACTTAAACTCATCATGCAAACACTCACTTCTGTCCTCCAAAATAGCATTCTGGACGCACAGGTAACCGACACTGGTTCCTGCCTGCTTGCCTGTGACCGACGTCGGCCGATCCTCTACCGACGCCGACGTCTCTTCAACTGCATCGGATCAACGTCGGTCACTCCTGACTGATGCCAGTGACTGTGTAAACCTGTAACTTTGGTAATGCACTCATATGTGAAGCTTTTAGGCTCCACACCTTAACAATCTCCCACTTGGAGATAAACAGCTGCACCAGTACCTGTACAACAACATCTTCTAGCTCCTCCATCTTTAACTCAATCATGAAGACCAACAAAAGTTGAATGAAGATTCAACTTCTCCTTTGTAACCAGCTTGGTTAACATATCAGTAGGATTCCTATCTGTATGGATCTTCTCCAGCTTCAAATCACCATCTTCCAATACCTGCCGTATGAAGTGGTACCTTAGCTGTATGTGCTTGGTTCTTGAATGAAAAGCTGAATTCTTAGCCAAATGGATTGCACTCTGACTATCACTGTATAATCTACAACTCCCATGCTCCTTTCCAAGCTCTTCCATGAACCGTGTCATCCATATCATCTCTTTGCTAGCTTCTGTGGCTGAAATATACTCTGCTTCTGTAGTTGACAAGGCAACAACCTTCTGCAACTTAGATATCCAGCTAACCGCCATTCCACCTACAGTGAAAACATAACCTGTAGTGCTCCTCCTGCCATCCAAATCACCTACCATATCTGAATCTACATAACCATGTAGAGAAGTATCTAAACCTCCATAGCACAAGTGCCTACTGCTGGTTCCTCTCAGATATCTAAGGATCCACTGAACTGCTTTCCAATGTTCCTTACCTAGATTGGCCATATACTTACTTACAACTCCCACTGCTTGGGCAATATCTAGTCTAGTACACACCATTGCATACATCAAACTTCCTACTACGGAAGAATATGGAACCTTACTCATGTACTCTACCTCATCATGTGAATTAGGACATTGTTATTTACTCAATTAAAAATGTCCAGCCAAAGGTGTGCTTACCGGTTTAGCATCTTGCATATTGAACCATTTCAACACCTTGTCCACATAATCCTCTTGAGACAATATCAACCTATGATTTTTCCTGTCTCTCTTAATGCTCATGCCAAGGATTTTATTTGCTGCTCCCAAATCCTTCATAGCAAACATTTGAGCTAATTTCACCTTAAGCTCAGAGATATCCTGCATGTGTGATCCTGCAACCAGCATATCATCTACATACAACAATAGAATAATATATCTACCATTATCCAATATCTTAAAATACACGCAATGGTCAGATTGACACCTACTGTAGCCATGATCAGTCATAAACCTGTCAAATTTCAAATACCACTGTCTAAGAGCTTGCTTGAGGCCATATAAGCTTTTCTTCAATTTGCACACTAACTTCTCCTTACCTTTGACCTCAAATCCTTCTGGCTATTCCATATAAATTTCCTCATCCAAATCTCCATGAAGAAATGCTGTCTTAACATCTAGCTGCTCAAGATGCAAATCCTCAACAGCAACCAAAGACAGTACAATCCGTATAGAAGTCATTTTAACAACAGGAGAAAAAATCTCACCAAAATCAATACCTGGCTTTTGTGCAAATCCTTTCACTACCAATCTGGCCTTATATCTCATCTATCCATTCTCACATTCTTTCAACCTATAGGTCCATCTATTCTTCAGTGTCCTCTTACCAGCTGGCAATTCAACTAAATCCCATGTTTGGTTCTCTCTTAAGGACTCCATCTCCTCAACCATGCCACGCTCCCACTGACTCTTGGACTCCACCTGTATTACTTCTTCAAAACTCTCTGGTTCTCCACCATCAGTTAGTAATAAATAGAATAATGAAGGAGAATATCTAATTGGAGGCTTACTTACCCTTTCAGACCTCCTAATGGGTGTCTGAGACTTGTTTACAACACGCTGTCCACCCAAATTCTCTGACAGTGACCGACCTCGGTCACCTCTAGACTTGTTACTGGCCGATGCTGATTCTACCTGACTGACGCTGATGCCTGTCCTACCAACATCAGTCTCTATATGACCGACATCAGTTTCTATTTTGTCGATGCCGGTTCTTATCCTGCCGACGTCGGTCTCTATGTTTTCCTGCAAGTGATTATTTCTTTTTCTTGCGAGCTCATTTTGGACCGTCACCTCATCCAATTCACTATTGCTCTGCCCAGATTGATTCAGCTTCTTCAACTGATCACTATACATCACTTTTTCATTGAAAACAATGTCACGGCTCCTAATTATCTTGTTAGTTCCTAGATTCTAAAATCTAAAACCAAAATCATCTGAGCCATAGCCAATAAATGTGCACCTCATAGATTTAGCATCCAGCTTCTTTCTATTTTCCTTATCTACGTGCACAAAGGCTTCACAACCAAAAACTTTGAGAAAAGAGAGATCTACCTTTTTACCTGTCCAAACCTCTTTTGGAATTCCACCATCCAGAGTTGTAGAGGGTCCTCTGTTAATCAAGTACACTGCAGTGTCAACAGCTTCTGCCCAAAACTCTAAAGGCAAACCAACATGCAATCTCATACATCTTGCATGCTCCATGATTGTTTTGTTCATCCTTTCAACAATTCCATTCTACTGAGGTGTCCTTAGAACCGTCCTTTGCCTATGGATTCCATGCATGTAACAATACTAGTTGAACTTATAACTGCAAAACTCTCCACCATTGTCAGATCTCAGGCACTTTAATATTTTGCCTGTTTCATTCTCAACCATAGCTTTTCAAATCTTAAAAGTCTCAAATACATCAGATTTATTCTTAATACAGTAGATCCATACCTTTCTTGTAGCATCATCTATGAATGAAACATAGTACTGTGATCCTCCAATAGAAGCTACCTGAGTCAGTTCCCACATGTCTGTGTGAACAAGCTGTAACTTATGCTTCTTCTTTGTAGACCCAGTCTTGAGAAAACTAACCCTTTTCTATTTTCCAAATACACAGTGCTCACAAAATTCTAGATCCATGCTTTTCAAATATGAAATCTTACCTTTAGACTTAAGGATTGACATCCCCTTCTCGCTCATGTGGCCAAGCCTTGAGTGCCACAATTTTGCATCCACATCTGAAGTAGATAATACAGAAGGAGAATTGTTGGTAACACAATTACACAAATAGAGAGTACCTACTCTCTTACCTCTAGCCATAACAAGTGCACCCTTGGTCACCTTCCAAGATTCTGCTGTGAGAGTTACTGTACAACCCTCATCCCCTAACTTTCTTGCAAAAATCAAATTTCTCTTCAAGCTAGGAACATGCATAACTTCTCTCAACACCCATGTGTTTCCATTCTGCATTTTCAGCTGCACTTTACCTTTGCCAATAATTTTACAGGGTTCATCATCCCCTAGATACACTATTCCAAAATCTCCATGGATATAGTCACAAAAATATTCCCTATTAGGGGTAGCATGAAAAGATGCACCAGAATCTAACACCCAAGATTCTATATTATTATGCAAAGAGAATATTAAAGCATATTGTGCAATACCTGCAACCTTTGCTTCTTCTTTTCCTTCATGCTGATTGTCCTCCTTAGGCTTTGACCAAAAATCTCTGCTTATGTGCCCCATCTTTCCACAATTCCAGCATTGTGGCCTTCTGCCATTTCTGGATTTGGATCTGCCTTTCCCCTTAGACTTGGATCTTGATCTCCCTTTCTTGCTCTTCTCTTTTTGCCTTCCCCTGCTCTCAAAACTTAAAGCATTCCCAGATGTCTTTTTTGTGCTTTTCCTGTGAATTTCCTCATTCAAGATAACACTAACAACATCCTCTACTTTTAAAATGTTTGATGCAGATGCAGTATTGCTAACTGCCATTACTAAGCTATGCCAGCTTTTAAGCAAAGAACATAATATTAAAAGAGCTTTTATTTCATCATCAAATATAATTTTGACTAAACTTAATTGATTTACAATACCATGGAAATCATTTAGGTGATTAGATACAGATCCACCTTCCTGCATATGCAAATTAAATCGCTGCTTCATAAGATATACCTTATTAGAAGCTGAGGGTTTTTCGTACAAATATGCTAAAGTAGTCATCAACTCTACCGTTGTTTTTGCCTGTGATAAATTAGATATCACAGTAGATGCTAGACTCAGTCTTATAGACCCCAAAGCCTTTATGTCAAGAACTTCCCATTCTTCATCCTCCATGTCTGTGGGCTTCTTTGCGATCCCACCTAATGGTAAGTATAGATCCTTCTGATATAGATAGTCCTCTATCTGCATTCTCCAATGTTGATAGTTTTTTCCATTGAACTTCTCCATTCTCAATTTACTTTCATCTGCCATTGCTTCTCCCACTCAAACAAAAATCCCTGCAGAAACTCCTGTGAGCAACCTGTAATCAATACACACTACACATATCTGAACCGCCTGTTAGTGAACCTGAGCTTTGATACCAATTATTGGATATCAAAATCTAAACCTACAACCAAGGCTCTAATACCACTTGTTGGGGATCAACCAACAATATGATTACACTTATGAAAGCAATAAACCACAGAATTAAATCAGATAGATAAGTAACTAGAATCAGATAATAGCAAAGAACAAGAGATACAAGAAACCACCTTGAAAACTTGTATTAAACTCTTTACAAAAGGAATACAATTGAAGAAACTTCTTTCTTCCACACTTCTCTCAGATGCGCAAGATCTCTCTCTAGATCTCTATCCCTTAAGAGCTCTCTCTCTCAAGTACAATCAACTCCAACAACCTAGATTGATACAACTCTGTATTGTTCTTCAACATTCACATACAATGAACTACTACAATAATCACACTAAGATAAGAAGATCTAATTCTACATATAGAATTAGGAAACTTGAGCATGCACTTACAACCAACAGTTAAGCCTCTTGAACAAGGACTCTAAAAACAATCTTACTAATAATAGAAATGCGAACTTAAGACTAAGACTTAAACTCATCATGAAAACACTCGCTTCTATCCTCGAAAATAGCATTCTAGACGCACAGGTAATCGACGCCGATTCCTGCCTGCTTGCCTGTGACCGACGTCGGCCGATCCTCTGCCGATGTTGGCGTCTCTTCAACTGCATCGGACCGACGTCGGTCGCTCCTGACCGACGCCGGTGACTGTGTAAACCTGCAACTTTGGTAATGTGCTCATATGTGAAGCTTTTAGGCTCCACACCTTAACATGTATTTTGATTTTTTAAGATGATCTAACTATCATAGAGTGTTGTAGACTCCATTAGGACCATTTTTGTGGAATATGAAGGTTTTATCAATCATATTTAGTATGATCAAAGGATTAGAAGGTGACTATGTGTTTATTCATGGTGGTTGTGTACACAGAATGTTGTTTGAGTGAATTGAGCTTTAGCAGAAGGGTGATATGATGGTTTTTATCACTTAAGGAGGATATATAGATTGTGTGGCATGGGTTAATGTATTTGAAAGTGTTACTATGTTCTTAGTTTCCTTGGATAAGTGTTAAAGAGGTGAATGAGTCTTCATAAGACCTAAAAGGTGACTTAGGCCTATTTAAAAGAGGGTTGTGATTAAAGGTGACCCATGTTAAATTCATTAAGGGTGAAGGCATGTTTTTTGGCTGATAAGGAAGGCTATGATCATAATAATCATGAAGAATCTATAAAAGGTAAAACCAAATTTGATGGTTTCTAAAGGCTTGTTGTATAGATGTGAGAGACCTAAGAGAAGAGGTGTGTGTGAGAATTATGGAATGAAGGAAAATGTGTGTTCCAAGGAGATGGGTTGTATATTAGAGTAGGTTGATGATCATGTGCATGATTTATAGGTCATATTTTTGATGTTGAGGATAGTGCTCTTGAAGGTTTAAAGATTGAGGATGAGTGAAGAGGTTTAAAATGATCCAAAAAGTGGTTTTAGATGTTTGTGTCTATGTGAAGAAGTGAAGAGGGCTGATATACATTATATATTCATCAAATTGGTAGACAATCAATGATTAGGAGATGTTCATTTCATAGGTATTGGGAGGGTACTCAACATCTAGGTCAGAGGGGCTTGACCAATAGGTGTTCAAAATGACTTGATCATCTTAGGGATAGGTGCTCATTATGAAACATGTGTTTCACTAAATCTAGTTAGAATGACTTAACCATAAGGTGGTTAGAATAACTTGATCATTTTAGGGGCAAGTTCTCCTTATGAAATAGGTGTTTCACTAAGTTCTGGTCAAAAGGACTTGACCAGTCTCATGTTTGTGATCATCTTATAGGACAAGTAGTTCATGTGTTTATAGGATTGAGAGTGGGTATTATTCCCAAAGAGGGTTTCCCATATAGATTTTTTTTATGTGTATAATCTTGCATTATCTATTATTTATTGTTATGAATGACTTGTATATTCTATGAATGCTTATGGTGATTTAATTAGGTTTTTAAAGGATTCCAATTGAAGTGAAATATATTGCATCATTGATTTACCCCCTCTTAGTTATTTTACCTCTATTACAACCTCCAAAATTCCTTAAGCCATTGGGAGGGTGTGAAGAATTAAATTGAGCAAACATGATTTGAATTTTTGGAGGGACCTATAAATGATGCATAGTCTAGGGTAGACTATTGGCTTAGTGTGGGGTGATGTTGGGCTTGAAAATTTCAAGACTATTTTGGGTAAGTATTTTTTGGTAATACGCATCATGGAGAGACATGACATTGAATGCCATGGCATGTAAAACCATGGTGTAGGAGTCCATGGCATATAATAATCAAGTTCTATGTAGTAAAGATGTAAGTTAAATGGAGAACCTGAGAATGGAGGACTTGGATATTAGTAGAAGACTTGGGGAAAGTGTAAAAAGTAGAGATGGTTATGAAATGGTTCACATGAATGGTAGAAAAGAATAAATAAAGTGGGAAGATAGGCATTAGACAAGGCCTATGTCCATAGGAATTTATTGTAAATTTATTCCACAAGTCATTTTTGTTGATGAATGTTGGTGAGTCATCTTAATTGTATTTACTTCTATAACTGATTGGTTGGGGTAAACCAAGTATAAACACCCCCTTGATGTACTTGTATTATTTTTGATGAGTTGTTGATGAATTGGTTATCATTGAAACTTTGTTCTCACTGTACTCTTAAATATAATTTATGAATATAATGGAAAAGCCCATGTTGACATAATGCTTGTGTTCATTTGTCTATGGTGATAATGGGGTTGATAATATCTATTATTATTTTATGCCAAATTATAATTCTTTTGATCGTTTAGTGATGAACAAGAAATCTAAATTATATATAGGACTAAGGATGAGTTTATTAATAAGTACTTGTTCAAGTTCCCTTGTCTAGGAAGTTAGACAAACACACCCTCACATGATAAAACTAATGGGAACAAGTCTTAAGCTACATGCTTGGGGTGAGTGCACAAGAACTTATTCTTGTGTGAAATGCTAGTGCAACAGAACATTGGAACTCTTATTTACTTAGGCATGTAATTAGGGAAAAAACATTTCAGTTTAAAGGAAAAGATCCCAACATATTTTGAATTTCCATTCACGATATTTTATCAATGTAAGAAATGAACTTGAGACTAGTCCATTGTAGGAAGTAGGTATGTGTTGAACTGATGGTGTTTGAAATACAAAGGTATGAACCCCCCATAAAAATAAATATGTTTAAATTTATAAGGTATGATAATATTACTAATGCCTAAAGATAAAAAGAACTCACACTTAAAAAAGTGGTACCTAAAATGGAGCCGTCAACTAAAAGTTATGGAAGTTTTGATGTTTCTTGCTAAAAAAAAAGGTTTTCCACTTTCAATTTTTTTAGATGTGTAAATATTTATCAAAAAATATTCAAGCAAGGTCGATGATGAGGTCCTCAGAGTGGGCCACACTTTGAGGATCAGACTGGATAGGATCAAATGCATGAAGGAGAACCTGTATGGAGTAGTGAGATCAAATGAACACATAAGATGAAGAAATCATAATGTGCACAAAGAAAAATGCATTAAATTAAGATTTTTCATCAGCCAAAATAGTTTTAGGGAAGTCATATATATAGGTGGAAGATAGACAACACCCAACATCCTCATGCATGTGGGACTATCTTCCCCAATAAACTAATTAAGACACTTAAAAAAGCTAACTAAGACCATGTGAGAAAAACCACATAGTGTACAAAAACCTACACCAAAAACCCCATTAAGCATAGCTTAGGTGGGTAAGAGAATCGGGTTTTGATAATAAGACTTGATGAGGTACCCAAGTACATAATAAATAGATAATTAAGAAGTCCTTGTAAGAGATGCTAAAGTTACCTACACTAGAGCTCATAAAGTGACCAAGGTCGATGATGAGATCCTCTACCTAAAGATTAAAGAAGCTCTATCTCCATTGAATAATGTTCCTTACCTTTGCCAGAGGAAGATCATGATAGGTGTAATAAAATTTTTCCCATTTGATAATGGAAGAAGAAGATAAAAATACAAAGATCTTTAAATATGGTCCAAGGCTGAAATGTGGCATAAGTATAGAAAGATTGTGCACAAAAATTAGATGTAATGCCACTGAAGTAGACCTATAAAAATAATGGCATGGATGATTTGATGGAAGAATACCCATGTGAAGAGGAAAACATGGATCAACAACCCTCGAATCTGAATAAGATATTATAGATAAAGCATGCATATCCATAATAGGAATATCCACAAGAGGAGAAGAGTCATTTATGCTCTCAATAGGTGTACTTATTGGTGTAGGATTTTTTCCACCTTATGGTTTTACCTACACTTATTAGTAAACTTACTTAGGGTTATTAAGGTCATTAGAATAAAATTCACTTAATGTATTTTTTAATTATGAGTTGAGTTGTTATCTTTTGGGTGACCTAATTTCTCATTATATAATGTACCTCCTTTGTAATTTTTGGATAATCACTTAATCATTCAATCTATTAATGAATCGATTATTGCATTTGGTTAAAGATTATTTTGGATATTAGATTTCACTTATTCATTTAAAATTTCTTATAAATGATTTATTCATGCATACTACAAAGATTTATGCTTCATGTTTATGTAGATAGATCCATGATTATGACCTACTCCTTTATGGTATCAGAGCTTTGATTTTTGGTAACTATAGCCATAGATCTTATTGTGAAATTTATGGTTTTATATATTTTGTGCATTAAATATACCTATCTTGACTTAGAATTTTGAGATTCATCACATTCTCTTACTCTACTCTTCCTCTGAGATCCTCTATTGATCTAGATTCAGAATGAAAAACAAGGGAAGGTGTCTCTTGCCAGCCATCTATCATCTAGTCGATTTTTATGTAAAACAAACTATGACATCAAATTAATAAGGTGTGAAAATCCTAGGATAAAATATAAACATGAATTAATTTTGTGACAGTCAATTTTGGCCATTTTGGAAGGTTTCAAGGCTTTTTCCATGATTTCATATAATTTTGTATAGTGATGGTCTTCAAAGGGAAAATTCATTTTTGGGTTTTTTTTAGGTTTTTGGATATCCTTAGTGGGTATTTTATGGTTTTTTCTTAGGCATTCCATATCTAGAGTTTATGAACTTAGGAGAAATTTCACACATCCATACACAAAGCAAAGTTTCAAGCCCTTATTACAGCTGTGGGAAGTTTGAGGTGCTACCATAATTAAAGCCCTCAATATCAAGACTTCAAGTTTCATGTGCACCATAAAACATATAATAAATATGTATATATGCTTCCATAAGCCATAATTATAATATTAGGACTTCAGACTGCATGTGTAGTCTATAACCTTGACATCAAGACTTTAGACTACACATGCAGTATAAAACCCTAATGTCAAAACCTCTAACTGTCAGTGTAATAAAAGACCCCATCATTACAAAAGGGAATTTCAATTATGACATGCAACCTTGACCTACATATATGATAAAGTTTTTTGACTCTAGAACCTCGTGAACCCTTGACACTAAAATGGAGGCTTATAATCTCAATGTTGACCTTTAACACTTCAACTATTGATAGGGTGATTATTTTTGATGTGGAAAACTCTAAGACTGCAAGGGGGACCTGTAACCCTGATAGAAAACATAGACACATATATGGAAGCATGAAAAATTTGATGATAGTCCAAAATATGTCAAATTTAAGCCTTTTGTGAAACTATTCGTCTAAAATTTGGAGCCATTTGGAGGGTGACATCACTCTATCATCCACACCGTTAGCTTCCTGGTCTTATGGTATGGTCACATGGGGGGATTAAATATTTATTTATATTAGTGGGGGACTAAATCTAGTACCTAATCCATCTTCCACACACCTAAACATTTTTAAAAAATTAATTTTTTTTATGTTAGGTGGTGATATTTTGTGCGAGCTTAAATCTTCAAATGTGTATAGCTTTTGATCGATAGCTTAGATTGAAGTGACATATTATTTAAAAGTGTTTATTTTTTCATGCTATACGCATTGGTGGTTATCTTGGGACAACTATATCCACCTTAAAACCAACTATTTTACTCTTATGGATGCACTATCAGCTAAGCCCAATTTCTCTCTAGTTCCTTGTACTTATGCGTTGATTACTCAATATGCATTGTCAACTACGTTAGATTTCCATATGAGCATGCTTGTATTTTGAAAATTTTGAAGGGGGTCACCACTGACATATCTGAGAGGATATTATGTGTTGTGTATTTATTTTTTACTTATTGTAACAACTTTTCCTTCTGCACTATGGATTTTAGTTCAATAAATCCGCTCACACTGTTTAATTATCAAACCTAAAATGAAAATAATTTTGAAATCCAAGGGTTACCATAAAATTATAATGGGTAATGAGACTAAACTTGATATAGGAAAAGTGAAATTAAAATGGTTTAACCATTTTGGTAAAGTTTGTGGAATTATTTATCTTTCCATCTCCCCTGATCTACTCTTTCACATAGAATCTACCAAAACACCTACTGAAGTGTGGACCACTCTAGCAATGCTCTTTGGGGTGCATGATGTGATGAAAGGCCATGAGATAGAAAATGAGATCATTAATTTTACCCTTAATGATTATATTACCCTTTAGGATTTCTTCACCAAATTTAGACTTATAAGGTTATAATTGAAAGAATGTGGAATTGACAAGAAAGATGAATAACATATTCTATCGATAGTCTCTAAATTGGGTCCTAAATATTATGTATTTATGTCCACTTTCCATGCCAAAAAATCTCTCTTGGCACCACATGGAAGATTATTTATTTATATACCTTTGTTTTTGACCTAATTTTGGAGAAAGATAAGTTGATATAGATGGGCACAGTGAAGTCCTCTAAATATCATGCATAACTTGCTAAGAAAGATAATACTTCAAATAATAGAGAGAGGAAAAATAATTAGAAATATCAAGATAAGGATTCAAATCCTCCGACCTAAATATCAAGCCATGATACTTTTTATTCCATTCATAAGCCTAAGAAAGATATGATCAAATTTGTGTTTTTTATGGTAAGCATGATGGAAGCAAATGTTTGAAGAAATAAATTCATAACCTCATTGGCCTCCTTGAGAAGCACAATATAGGTGTTCATGAATATATCAAATCATATTCATCAACCCATCAATACTCTAAGGTAAATGACCCTTGAAAATAAAATAAAAAAGTGAATTTTAAGTAGAAATCAAAAGATAAAGCCCTGGTTGCATTTGTACCTCTGACTCCTCTTACATGGGTCATTGACTTTGGTGCTTCAAATCACATGGCCTCTTCATAGATAGAGTTCAATTTATTTTAACCATGTGACATGTAATCTATACAACTGGGTGACAACACTTATAAAAAGGTTATCATGATAGGGTATGTTGAATTGAGTGATGAAACTTTTAATAATACTCTAAGTGTTCCTTTAATTTCAACTAATCTTCTATCAATTTACCAGATCATTCACCTTAGTTTGTGCATGAAAGTTGAGTTTAATACAGAATTAAGACATCAAAGAGTTTCATAATGATACCATATTGGTAATTGGAATGGATTATCATTAGAATCTACTAATAACTTCTCACACTTTGCTCCTGAGTCTCCATTAGATTTTTCTTTAGGCTTGCTTATACTTGATGACATTTTTGAGATTGAGAACATTTCTATTATTGACAACTCTTCTTCTAAAAAAAATGAATAAAATAATGATGGGGACACACCACCATTTCCTTGTTACCTTATATATATTAAAGAGTTAGTTCTTGATCCACCTACCTTTGGTCCACTTCATTCATTATAGAGAATAGGTATACTAATCCAAGACACATCAAATACAAGGCAATGTATTCCATAGTTACAAAGCATTATGTATTCCTTCTTAGCCTCTACTTCTACTACACCATCATGGTATAAAGAATTTATCCCATTTACCTTGCATAAGGAGAATAATTCCTTTTATAGGAATCACAACTTGGGTTAAGATCCATCAGGCACTTGGTGGAAAATTTCACTGTTCCAGGGTGATCCACTCTTCACTACATCTATTTTTGATTCATAGTCATTCCAAGGCACTCCTTTGTAGGACATAGGGTGGTTATAGGAAGTTTTAGACCTTAGTTGGGATTTTAAAGCTATCTCTTCTTATTTTCTCTCTTTTGAGGAGGATTTTTTTTCCTATGGATTTTCTCCTTTTCCCTACTTTATGGGAATTGCATTGTGCTTGGGTACCTCATTATGCCTCATTTCTAGGACCCAATTCTTCTACCAACTTAAGATACACTTATGAGGAAGGGTTGGGGGGGGGGGGGTTGGTGTAGGATTTTACCCACCTTATGGTTTTACCTACACTTATTAGTTAGCTTGCTTAGGGTTGTTAAGGTCATTAGAGAAGAATACACTTAATGTATTTTCTAATTGTGAGTTGAGTTGTTACCTTTTTGGTGACCTAATTTATCACTATATAATGTATCTCATTTTTAATTTTTAGTTAATCACTTAATCATTCAATTTTTTAATGAATTGACTATTGCATTTAGTTGAAGGATTTTTTGGCTATTGGATTTCAATTTTTCATTGAGCATCTCTTCTACATGATTTATTCATGCATACTACAAAGATTTGTGCTTCATGTTTACACAAATAGATCCATAATTATTTCTTACTCCTTAAATAATCTAACTGGAAATAATAGACTTATTTAAAGTACAAGACTATGAAGGATCTAGAAGAACAACATCTTGAATAGGGATGAAAGTAGAATCTAAAATAGGATAACTAAGGTTGGGTAAAATATCATCATGTAGTGGGGGCTTCACATACAGAATAACATAATCCACAATGAATGTGTTATCACAATAAATAGGAGTAGGAGGGAGTAAAATAATATTTGAAGAGATAATAGGAAGAGGTGGAGTAGGAGTGATGTAAAACTCAATTGGATCTCTAAAAAGAGACTGTAGGATTCTCCATATAGTGCTTGGACACATGGTGATATCGAAATGAAAATATAGATCCATAAAGATATTTAACAATAATTGACCATGAAAATTTTCACATGTGTTAACCCACTTGGTGTATCGATCAAATTCAATGGGAGTAGGAATCTATCCATATAGGAATGGAGTATAATTATTTTTCATGAATTTGTAAGCATATCAAGAAGCATAGTTAGTCTTTCCAAATAAAGCCATTCGTGTAGAATAAATTTCCTCTAAAACTAGTATATCTCAAAAGGATTCCACATGATTGAGAGGAGACACCAAATAAGACATAACAACATAAAACAATTGTAATGATCCCTTGGTGAATATAATAATGCATGCTCATGAAGAGGACATTGAACACATCCAAGAATGGGTCCAAATGAGTAGTAAGTGCATGAATAAACATAATACCACATAATAATCCCTCAAAAATATCATCAGTGACCTCCCCATAATGTTAAAATTATAATAATTCTCTTATAGACGTTAGGCACAACTGAGAATACATCTTGAAGAATCAATGTAAAAGTATGAAATAATTGTAGTGCAAGTGTGAAGAAAGAGTTTAATTAACCCCTTGAGGCTAAAAGGGTTAAAATTATAGGCAATGAGAATAGTATCATTACATATAAATAATAAAATTAGGCACTTTCAAAGAATACGACATGAAAATCTGAGATATCGATCAAAAGTTATATGCATTTTAATTTATTGTTAGCAAAGGAAGTTCTCCACCATGCTCAAATTTGAAAACAAATTGAGTATGCAAATGTTTTAGAAATATTTTTCCAAGGAAATTTAAGTTCCCCTTTCTTGGTTGTGACCAAGGTATTATTTCCCATATGACCAAGGGGTTAAGACGTTTTGTAAGCTAAGTTTTACATAAACTTTAGAAATTGATGCAAATGATGAAAACCCTGCATGAAGAACCCCAAATATGCAAAAAATTATTATTCTCCCAAAAATGATTAGAACCCACTAATTTTTTTTATAAAGCCTAGTAAAACCCAAAAAATAATTTTCATTTTAAGGCACCTATGTTATAGATATACACAAAAGCCAAGAAAACTACCTAAAACTATAAAAAAATGGCCAAAAATGACTGTCACAATTCTAGGTCATATTTATAGCTAATCCTAGGGTTTTGGAATCCTCTAAATATAATGACACTTCTATCTAAAAGATATAATAATCATATTTGTATGAATTTTCTATAAATCCCACCAAACCCTAGAAAATGACCATGAATCAAGAAAAACACCAAGAAGGAGCTAGAATTTTGGATCTCACAATAGAATCTGATTTAAATTATTTGGGAATAATAGATTTTTATTCCTATTTTAATTAAGGGTATAGATTAATAAATTATTAAAAAATATATAAATAATTATGTTCCTAATTTATGTAATTGTTTGTCTTTTTTTTACCTTTCTAAAACTAGCAATAAATAAGGATAAATATGACTTAGATAGAAATAGGCTAAGATGGTTGCAACAAAGGCTAAAACTGGATATGCAAGATTGGGATAGTGTTGTGAGTCCAAAATTAGATTTCATTTAGATAAAGGATAGGAACATCAAAAATAGGACAATTTAGTGTCTGATGCTGTTGTCCACTCCTGCCATTGTTGTCCAAACTAGTCACAAAGACTTGAAACTTTTTGGGTTTTTGCATTATTATTATGTAATCCTACCTATGAAATCTTAGTGCTGATTATTGATGAAATTCACTATATATCTAATTTAATCTTTAAAAACCTAACCCTCCATAATGCTTGATAAAATAATGTTTGAATCACTTGAGAAAGGGGGGTTAGTATGTAAGATGCACTGAACATGTAATCCACACCCGTTATGTGGGCATGCTACACACATACCAATAATATAAAGAGGGATCAATCCATATGTAGTTATCCAACATAATGTGATTTGTGAAATAGTGTGATGTAGATGCAAAAATGCTAAATTGAGAGTGCTTGAGGGGCTAGAGACTAGGATGAGGGTTTGAGTGTGTTTGTAATTGTGTTGGGTGACTATATGTAGAGAATAAGGATGTTTTCCTTAGTGATTTATTTGTATTATTTCTTGATTTATAATATTTTTCACCACCCTTGTAAATGAAATTTGAGTGGGCTTTTATAGGGAATAATTGGTCATGGGTCAGATGTCTTCGCACTAAATTTAGCTAATTAAGGATAAGGACTAGATGGAAACAACCATTGGGCTCAAAGTGTAAATGGATAAGAACATAAAAAATGGGACACTTTAGGGTCTGACGATGTAGTCCAAGTTTGGTGCTCCTATCCTATAGACTCGAGACCTAGGGGAATAGGAGTAGAATAAGAAATATGGTTTAGTTGAGCTTGAATTAGGGTTTAAAAGGTTTTGGATGATTGGTAATAAGCAAGAAGGTGTCTAGAAGGGTCACAAGAGTATGCAAAAGGGACATATGGATGGGGTCTTGCAAGCCACACTCAAACTACCAATTTGAAAATTTTATGTGACTACATTTGCCTCCCCTTTATTCTAATGATGCAACAAAGTGAAATACTAAGATAAAGAAAAAATAGAAAGCGTACATAAACTTACCTACAAGGGTGAAGCCAATGAAGATGTGTGATGTTGAGTGTGCATAGAGAGCACAACATGAAGCATAAATCTGCAAGAGAAAACAAGGAGTAGATCAGTTCTTACTAGACATGCTATAAACCCTAGAAACCCTAAAAAAATCTTTACTAATTTTACTATTATTATTATTATTTTTCTTGCATATATAAATCAAAATTTTATATTTAATTTTTAAAATTTACCATAGTAATTTTAAAAATTATTTCTTTCAAACCCTAATTAACTATACTAGGTCCCAGTGTTTTCAAACCCTAGCCTGGGGTTTTGAAATTAAAATTTTGATTTTTGCACATTGGGTTGAATATTCAGATTTTATGAATCATGATTTACTTATGCAAAGTTTTATAGTTTCTCTTTCATGCTTGTTTCCTTTCATTTGGAATGAATTAAAAAATGACATAAATACATATGTACATGTTATTTTAAGACCAATTCAAATATATGTTATATTTTATTACTTATTTAACATGCCATCTCTCTATTATGTGTAATTAAATTAAGAATAAAATCCTTACATACTTTGAGTATCCATTACATAAGCTAACAACCACTTGTCAAGTTTCAATGTCATATCTTATGCACATGAAAGAACTTCCTTCTCCTCCTCTCCACCAAGTGGGTGATAGCTACTTTCCCTCTAACCAGGTCCATGCTATCACCCATCCAAAATGTGAGGCATCCTATACTATTGTTCCTAATGCATACATTTAGCCTATAGATTCTTCAAACCTTCTTCAACATATCTGCTTACATATTCAATCAGAAGCAACTAGGGTTTGCACTTGTGAGACTCTAAGGGATCAAATAACCAATATGAGAAAGTTAATTTTATATTTACAAACATAGAATAAAATATTACATGAAAATATCACAACATTATAAAGTTAGATTATAATACAAAAGCCTCAAAGGCACCCTAGTGCCAATCATGTATGTGCACCTTCACCTAGTCAATTGGTTGCAAACAATATTACATATCCAAAAAATAAATCACAAAAAAGTAACTATGCAACTAGTGATTCAAAAAGTATTCAAAGATCAAATAAGATTTAAAGTGAGGTACTAAGGGAAATGATTAAATCTAAGTTGATCAAACTACCTCCTCTACATCCAGTGAGAAGATTTAGATATTATTGTGCATATCATAGAATGCATGGGCATCACACAAATTCATGTTTGGTATTAAAAAACATATACAATAGATAATGAGGACCTTATAAAAGGTAAATAAATCAATAAATCCATAGTGACACAAGAACACATTCACAAAAGGTCAAATCTAGAAATAGTACAAAAGTGGTTACCAAAGCATAACTCAAAACAACAAAAGGATCAAAAAGCAAAATTAGAGCAAGAAATAGTACTTAAAGCATAGGTAAAAAATAAAAAATATGTAAATATACCTCTCCAAAATAAGGGCCAACTTTGAAAGTAGTATGGGTTTCGTCAAAATCTACAACAGTTTGATTATCAAGGTCAAGGGTTGGGCAAGCATGCTCAAGGCATCACTAATCCTATTCTAGCAGTTGATAATGTTTGTCACAAAGGTTTAGGATTTATTGAACATCCTAAGGAAAATCATTCATAGGCACAATTTATCAAAGGAAAATATTTAGATACAATAAAAGTCAACACTAAAATTCCATTGGTTTAAAATCAAGATGATAATGATGAGTGGAATAATATAGGTTATTATGATTTCCAAGATACCGATAATGAATTTAAATATTTAGAGTCATATTTTCAACCATTTCCTCATGCTTCACAATCATGCATGATTCCCTTGTTTGATACAGGACACCATGACAGGGAGTCTTTTTTGAGACTCATTGATTAGTATCATTTTTTCTCATCTTACTTATACATAATTTCATAGCTTACTTTATTATAAATAGTTTATTTTTGTTTACTTATACATAAATTATTTAAAAATACCAAAAATATTATAATATGTCAAAATACAAAATCATTAAAATAACTCAAAACACCAAAAACACTTTTCAATTGCATGCATTATCCATGCTTTACATTTCTACTACCATGCTAGACTTATATTTTGCTATTATATGATATTGTTTGTCGATTTATCTACATTACCATGCTTCACTTGATCTTATTTGAGTGTGTATAGTGACACCTAGATCTTTGATTGCTTCATTCTACCCATTAAAGGGGAATCCTATTTCTATATTCAAGACATACATTGACATATCTACCCACTGGGGGTATCTTCTACATGACTACACCATTCAGGTTATATCATTTCTACACAACACACTCTAGTTATCATATTTATTTATATTACTTACTAACTTACATAGATTATTCTATCGACACTCACTAGTATATAAAACTTGTGTATTTTTTAGCATCTACCTAGTCTTGTACTACATGTTTTGCATACTTTCACTTCTTGATTTGATTAGTTAGATGTGATAGTATTTCAAGAATTTACATGCATTCTTTTCTTTCTTTGAGTATCTATATGTGATGGCATTTATTAGTTCCTATTTTTTTACTTGTGTGTGCCTTAGGACATTTGCTAATGTCCTTTACTTTTACTCTTGTATGTCCTTTTGGATTTCATGCCAATCTTATTTATTTGTAATTATATGTGTGTAGGCATTTGAACATGATTTGTATGCTTGTTTTTCCTATTTTGAGTGACATGTTCCCATGTCCCTTGTTTTCTTGGCCCCTTGGCCTCTTTTATATGCTTCTTGTTTCTTGCCTTGTGTGTTTGTTTGTGTTTTATTATTTTAAAAATAATGGGGTTTTATTCCTAGTTAAATAAATAGTTTTGAGCAAAGTAAATTAGTAAATAATATGTCGGAATTAAGCTACTAATTTGTGTAAATATATTTGTATATTTTGCATTTTCTAAATATGGTAATAAACAAGAAAAATCTAACTTAGTTTATTTTGAATGATCCAGACTAAGATTGTTTAATACTGGAGGAGTAGGATTGGGAAACTATCAAAAACTAGATATTGAGGTTCATTTTTGGATTAGATAGGAGTGATAAAAGTGGGACACCTTGCTATTTGGCACTGTAGTCATTTTTTGGTGCTATTGTCTAGGTGGTCTAAGCTTTTTGGGTTCTATTTGGTAGGCCTGTGTTACCTTGTCAATGTAATATCAAAGCCTAGAAGCCTGTGGATCTCACTGTGAATATTTTTTAAATCTTTAAAGCCATAGGATCTCTTTATACTTAAACTTGAATGGAAACTTAGAAAAGATAGAGAAGGGGTTAGTGTGTAAATGATACACTAGATGCACTTTACACCCTATGTGTGGGCACACTACCTACATACCAATACTCTGAGGAGGGATCAAGCTAATGTAGTTCTCCCATTGAAGTGTTTGGTGCAATTGTGTATGATAAATGCAATTAGATGAGAAAATAGATGTACTTTGGATGGATAGGGACTGATGCAAAGGTTTGAATAAGATTGAAATGATCTTGGAAGGCTGTAGGCAGAGAATAGGGAAGAGTGCTTCAGTTTACTTGCTTGTATTCTTGCTTCTCTCTTATAAATGAGTGCCAACCATTCTAAATAGAATTTGAATGGAATTTTATAGGGAAATTAATGATCATGGGTTAAATAAATTCATGTTAGGCTAACAAGAAAAATGATAAGGATCTAAAAGAATCTAACTGTTAGGACCAATTTTGCACTTGGACAACTGCACCAAAATAAGGACACATTAGGTTTTAGTACTCATGTCCAAGTTGGGTGCTATTGTCGAGAGGGAATGAGACCTGGGGGGATGGATCTAGGCCTAAAATAGCTACCTGGTTTTGTAAGGGTTTAGTTTGGAAGGTTATGGATGACTAGGAATCACTGAAAAAATATCCTAGAAGGGTGATGTAAGTAAGTAGGAAGACCTATGGATTGGGTGTCATTAGCCATGCTTAAGTCATCCAATTTCACAATTTATATGAGTAAATTCCCCTCCCTTTATTATAGTGATATAACAAAGTGAAATACTAGGATAAAGGAAAGTAAAAAGCATACCTGAACTTACCTTTAAGGGGGAAGCTCATGAAGCTATGTGATGCTAGATGTGCATAGAGAGAGCATGTTGTGAAGTGTGAATCTATAATAAAAACATAAAAGTAGATTAGTTCTAACTAGATATGCTATATCTAAAATAAGAATGTATAAAATCTAAGTAAGAGGAAGAGAAAGGAATGAATACACCTCACTAGCTATGAGAACCAATATAAAACTTGTTGTGATGCTAGATTGTGTTAGATGATGTTGGGTATGTGTTGAATCAAGAGTAATATCAGAAATAGAGTTGAGTGCTCATTTTATTAGAAGGTGGATCAAGAATTCAAAGGCTGGCCCCTTGGCTCCATTATCACCAACTAAGTGAATTTAACAAATCATGCATGTGCTAATTAATGTCTAGACTGTGTGTCTAATCCCTCTAAATAGGTGGCTCAAGAATACAAAGGCTAGCCTTTTGGCTCCATCATTACCCCATGAAGTGAAGCTATGAAGTGATATCAGTATAGAATAGATGTCATATGAGATGGCTCATGGAGCCCATGGATGTTATATAAATCTGACAATGTGGTGTGGATAGCCTAAATATATGATGAAAACTAGGCCACTCTTGGCCACTTCAAAAGATGAAAGCTAGGCTTGTATGAAAGCCACTCCAAAATTGATGTACTAGGATTATGTTAAATCCAAATCAAGAACTCGGGTACTTAAAAAGTTAAAATTGTGTGAAAGTTCAACTCGAAAGTGATGTCAATCACCTATAGATGGAGTAAGGCATGGAACTGCTAAGAATGCCTGGATAATAAACTGAACGTAGAAAATAAAAAAAGACCAATGTGCCGTGCACATTGCCTCCAATCACTGGTGTCTAAAATATGGATTCTGATCTAGTATTTATGTCAATTTCCTAATCTAAAACTAAAATTGAGAACATCATGCCATGCATGATAACCGCCTATATCTAGATTCTATGAGAAAATCATATTGAATTATTGATTTTGACTGATCTAGATGTGTAAAAATTGTATATGAACTAAAATTTTTGCCTATTTTTGGAAAAATTGAGTGTTTTTATGCCTAGAAAAGAGTGTAAGAATGAGGACACCCCTATGTTTGGTGCTATTATCTATTTCTAGTGTTATTATCTTGTGCTAAAACTAGTTGCTAATTTGGAACTGTCACTATTTTTTTGCTCTATTATGACTGCTTTAACCTCTAGATTTTGAATTGGGTGATTTGAATGGTGCTCTTTTGACTATTAGGAGTTTTGATATTTGTGAAAAAACCACTATTTATTTCCCCCTCTTTTAAAGGTAGGAATGATGAAACTACAATGACTACCCTTAGAAGAAAGAATCCTGCAAGTGTGTTAAGCTGTATAGATATATGATATAGCAGTGATATTTGACAAGATATTTGTAGATATAAAAATGCTTGTATTGATATATTTTTAGATCAATAGGGGTATTCTTAGATAAATATAATAATGTTAAAGCATGTGCAAAGTACCGAACTAAAACTAGAAATGTTAGATGTTAGTTATTAGTTAGAGGGATGGTGCATGATGTCCATCATAGCATCCAAGAAAGCAATGAAAATTCATGATGTGGATCATGGCATTACACATATTAATAAGTAAACAAGAAATCAAGCAAATAAATAAGAAACAAGAATCATACAAGGATGGCCTAGGGGCCATGCAAACAAGTGACATAGGCATATGTCAATCAAACTGGAAAGCAAACATATAAGGCATGTTAAAATGCCACATACACATACAAGTGAAACAAGAAAATTTGCCACAAGGGCCACAAGCACATGGAAGAGTAAAAGCAAAGGACATTGGTAAATATCCTAAGTTACATATATGAATAGAAGTAAAGGACATTAGAAAATGTCCTAAGGCACAAACAAGAAACAAACATGAACTAGAAATGCAATCACACAAGCTACACTAAGCAATAGGAGAAATCATGTAATAACTAGAAAGGTATAATCACATCTAACTAATCGAAACAAATGTGAAAGTATGCAAACCATGTGTAGTACAAGACTAAGTATATGCTAAGAAATACATAAGTACTAAATACTAGTGGAATGTCAATATAGAAATCTATGTAATCTAGAAAGGAATGTACATCAAAATGATAACTCAAAGTGTGTAGTGTAGGAATGACATAACCTGGATGGTGTTGTCATATAGAAGATGCCCCCAGTGGGTATTTTTATCAATGTGTGTCTTGAATGTAGAAGTAGAAATGCCCCCTCAATGGGTAGAGTGAAGCAATCAAGTAGCTAGATGTCACTGTACACACTTAAAAGAGATCAAGTGAAGCATGGTAATGTAGATAGATCATCATACAATATCATGAAATAGAAAATGTAAGTCTTAGCATGATAGTAGTAAAGTAAAGCATGAATGATACATATAATCAAAATGTTTTTTGTATTTCTGACATAGTTGAATGTTTTTGTATTTTGAAATAAGCTATGTATAATCAACGAGAAGAGATTATGTACAATAAATGTTGAAAAGAAAATTATGTACAAACATGGAGGTAAATCAATATGTACATGATAAAATAAAAGACTACGCTGGTGGGGGGAAGGGATCCAAGGATGGAGCCTACTGGGGATGGAAATGGAGGAAAAGGTCATGACCATCATTAAATACCTTTAGATCATCATCATAAGTATCATCATGTGCTGTAGATGTTGTTTTTATGGTGCATCATATCAAATGCAAATTAAAGGTTGCTCTAGTGGTGGAGATACTAAATCTCCTCTAGGATGTTTAGTCCTATTAGTATATGACTTCAGTGGAATTGGTGGAGCTAGTGCTATTGGTGGTGCTATAATCTAAATAATGCCTTGATCCTGTAGTTTATCCAATTTCTATCTTAAATTTACACATGAGTTTGTATCATGGCCTGTAATCTTATAAAAAGTATGAAATGGGTGACCATCTTGATGTGACAATTTATTGATAAATTTGTACCATACTATAGGTAATGTGATGAATCCATGATCAAGTAATATATGTAACATAAACTATTGTTGATGTTATGTCCTACCTACCTAAATTGAAATAATTGGATCTATATCCATAGAGGTAACCATGTGAAATGTATGTGCCAAGTGGTCTAATTGTGGTCATGAGTGTGGAGTATATCTAGTGAGTGTAGTATGAGATGATAAAAGTGTTGTAGGATGTGGTATGAGATCTCTAGAGTCATCTCGATACTCTCCTGAGCTAACTAGTATAAAATTCAATCCATATAAATAGTCATCTGTGAGTGTGGGTGTCGTATCATCATCTAAAGAAGCCTATGAATTTGTATCAACATCATATACATATGGTAACTTAAAATTTACTACATGGGGTAAATGTGATATAGGAGTTTTGTCATCTATAGTAGTAGAAGATGGTGCTATTACAAAGGTATCTATAATTGGTGGAATAACTATGGAATCAACTAAAACTAATGGTACTACCATAAGTGATGGTGGATGTGTAATAGGTGTCAAAACTATGACTGATGAAGTAGCTAGAATGGTTGATGCTACTATGACTGGTAGAATAGTTGGTGATAATGGTGTAATTGTAAGTGGAGTAGTGTGAGAAGTTATAGTCTCTCTAACTTCATATGTATGTATTTGATCAAGATAAATGTTATGAAGTGGTGGCTATACTATGAGATATGGTGTTCCATATGATGAAATAGTCAAAGATGATTCTATAAGTCAACAATATTTGAATGGCTGGTTGTTTACTAGACATGTGTATAGATATCCCTCATGGAGAAACTTGATACATCGACGGAGAGTGGAAGGAATGGTACCCATAGTATGTATTTATTGTCACTCAAGTAAATGATTATAGTGGAGAGGACCTGTCATGACCTAGAACTATGTAGAGAGGGTTTTTGGTCCCACCAGGATATCTAAAGTAATAGTATCCAATGTCTGTCAAGGTATATCATCGAACCCTTAAATTCTCTTATATATTTTTTACATTGATTCCAAATCTACACCCATGGCCTATAATAATTTGATATTACATAAATTTAGTCTAGAATCACTATGAATAATAACTCTCTTGACTATACTGGTTTTGACTTGTACTTGTATGAATAATGGTAAATTTTGATCAATAACTATCTGAGAAGGCATTTCCTCATGATAAAAAGAAATTATATCTTATATATTTTTTGAAGTGTTGACCATTAATGAAAAATAAGAAGGTTCTAAATCAATAGGCATAGTAGTCTGAGTGAGTGCATGATAAAGAATGTCCTTTAATACATTAGCTTTTTGAAGCAATTCTAGCATGGAAATTTTGACTGGAGTGTTTCTCAATTAATCAAAAATGTCATATGACTTGTGCAAATTTTCCTATATGGGTGGGTTAGGTTTAGGATAGGTTGGAATAGTGGGGTGATGGGGCTCCTAGGTAGGTGGAGGAGGCATTGTGGTACATCAAGTAATAGATCTAACTGCATTATCTACTATCCATATATGAGGAGTAGTATTTAAGAGAGGAGAGTAAAGATAATCAATGGGTTGAGGTGGTAGAGGGAATAAGGGTGTTAGCTAGGCTCTGTGGCAATGGGTAGTGACCTAGGGAAGAGAAAAATGGGCCAGGAAACATGACTCAACATGGGGTAGAGGCTTTAAAGGAAGTGATGCAAAAGATGTATTAACATGTTTAAGAATAACTTACTTAACAACATCCCATATAATGAAAAATAAACATGAAATGCAAAGAATAAAGATTTGTACTATCATATGATAGACTTCATCATTCATGTACATAATAGGGCCCATTAAGGTTTCCTTATTATTTGCAAGAAATGTAAGAAAATTTTGTAAATAAATAAGCATCATTTTTGCAAATTTAATTATGGAGGTAAGGTGATATCACAAGAAGCAAAATAGGAGCTAGTATATGCAACTAAGCATTTGTCAAAAATATTTATGCAAAATACTATGAATTTTTGAATTTAAAATTGATTTTATGAGTTTGATATGCAATTAAATATTCAGAAAGTGATTGAAAAAGTACTGGAAAATAACTGAGAGTTAGTTAATGCAACTAGAGATTATTGAATGATTTTTTTAACAATTAGTATGATCATTTTAAAAATTTGATATGAATTTATAGAAAATTTATATAATTTTACTTGAAACATTTAGGAAAAACCTAAAAATATTTCTAAAATTAGCAATATATTTTTCCTAGTGTTTGGAATGTGTTTGTATGCAAGAGGGACCTAGTATGTGCAAACTAGGATTTTAACAAAAAATGTGATATTTTTGAAATTTATCTGTAGATTTATGATATTTAAATGCAATAAAATCAAGAAATTATTTCAAAAAATTAGAAATATTTATCCCTAGGGTTTTTAGGGTTTTTGTGTGAAATTCAAAGTCAGGTTCACCAAATGTTTGATTATTTTCAAAATAATGGAGTTTTAGTTCTAATTAAATAAATAAGTCTGAACAAAGTAAATCAGTAAAAAAATATGTAGGAATTAAGATACTGATTTATGTAAATAGATTTGTATTTCTACTTTTCTAAATATAGTAATAAATAAGAGAAATCTAACTTAGCTTATTCTAAATGATCTAGGCTAAGACATGGTCTGATACTGGAGGAGCAAGATTGGGAAACTATCAAAAACTAGATCTTGAGGTTCATTTCTAGATTAGATAGGAGTGCCAAAGTGGGACACCCTACTATCTAGTGTTGTAGTCCCTTTTTAGCAATATTGTCCAGATGGTCTGAGCTTTCTAGGTTCTATTCGGTAGGCTTGTGTTACCCTATCAGTGAAATATCAAAGCCTAAAATCTTATGGAGGTCACCATGCATATATTTTAATTTTTCAAAGCCCTAGAAGCTCTTTGTACTTGAACTTGAATGGAAACTTAAGAAATATAGAGAAGGGGTTAGTGTGTAAAGGATACACTAGATGCATTTCACACCCCGTGTGTGGGCATGTTGTCTACATACCAATACTTCAAGGAGGGATCAAGATAATGTAGTTATCCCATTGAAGTGCATGGTGGAATTTTGTATGATAAATGCAACTAGATGCAAAATTGGATGTACTTTGGATAGCTAGAGACTGATGCTAAGGTTTGAATAAGCTTGAAATGATCTTGGAAGGATGTATGTAGAGAATAGAGAAGAGCACTTGAGTGTACTTGCTTGTATTCTTGCTTCTCTCTTGTAAATGAGTGCCAACTCTTTTAAATAGACTTTTAATGACCTTTTATAGGGAAATTAATGATCATAGGTTAAATGAATTCATGATAGGTTGATAATAAAAAGGATAAGGATACGAAAGAATCTAACCATTAGGACCAATTTTACACTTGGATAATAACACCAAAATCAAGACACCTTGGATTTTAACACTCTTGTCCAAATTGGGTGTTATTATCTAGAGGGAATGAGACCTAGGGGGATGGATTTGGGCTTAAAAGATCTCCCCAGGTTTGTAAGGGTTAAGTTTGGAAGGCTATGGATGACTGGGAATCAATGAAATAATAGCCTATAAGGGTTGTGTAAGCAAGAAGGAAGACCTATGGATTAAGTGTCATTAGCCATGCTTAAGTAATCCAATTTCACATTTTATATGACTAGAGTTTGTTTGTTTGCTTCTGAGTTATTTTAAATGACATGATCCACATCATGTATTATCTTTCCTTCTTGGATGTCATGATGGACATCATGCTCCATCCCTCTTTAATAACTAAAAACTAACAACTAACTAGATTTCTAGTTTTAGTTCAGTATATTACACATGATATTACATTGTTACATCTATTTGGGCATACCCCTATTGAACTAACAATATCCAACATAAGTTATGCTATATCTTGAGACATCTTTTTGATTATCATAGTTATATCATGTATTTTGTAGAATAACACACTTGTAGGTCTTTTTATTTGAGGGAAGTCATTGCAGGGTCTTCATTCCTACCCTCAGAAGAGAGGGAAACAAACAAGGGTCTTTGTCATAGAGATTAGAGCCTTCTACTAGTCAAAAATCAATGTTTAGAACACTTAAAATGATAATTAGATCTCAAAACATGCAAAACAGACCAAAAAATAGTGATGAATACAAAATAGTCCTAAGAAATAGTAAAGGACAAGAGCATTGAAAGTGGACAACAACACCGAACACCAAAGTGTCCCATTTTCAATGATCCTATCCAAACAACCAAAAATATAGAATTTTTAAAAATAGATAGAAAGTTAAAGTCAATTACAGATTTATCATCTATAATTTAATTTAGATTGGGAAATTTTATTAAAGTTTTACTCAAAGTATTTTGATATAAGGGGTATCATGCACAACATAATGGCTCTTACTTCCAATGTTAGATTGGATAGTTTTTGCAATTTCTAGATCATAATCCATGTTATAAAAACCTGTGATTAGGGGAAATGTGCACAACACATTTGCCTTCTTTTCTTTCTAGTTCATTATATTACCTAGGTATTCTTAGCAGTTATGTGCCTTATTCTATCTGTAGGTGGTTATCATCATTTTGGAGTGGCTTTCATATAAGCTTAGTTCTCAATTTTAGAGTGGCTTTCATACAAGCCTAATCTCCACATCTCAAAGTGGCCAAGATTGGCCTAGTTTTTAGTACACATTCAACTATCCATGCTACATTGTCAAATTATAGAGCATTCATGGGCTTCATGAACCATCTCATATGACACACATTCATACTAGTAACAATTCATAGATCACTACATTATAGGTAATGATGGAGCTAAAGGAATAGTTAGCATTTATATTCTTGAGCCACCTACTTAGAGGGATTGGACACACAATCCAAATATCAATTAACACATGCATGATCACATAGCTTCACTTAGTGAGTGATGATGGAGCCAAAGGGCCAGCCTTTGTATTCTTGAGCCACCCTCAAAGAATTGAGCACTTAGCTCTATTTATGATATTAACCTTGGTATAATGTATCACTCAACATCACTGAACGTCAATCAACATCACAACAAGTTTTGTATTGGTTCATGTACCTGGTGAGGTGTTTTTATTCTTTTCTATTCCTCTCTCTTTTACCCAACCTTTATACATTCTTATTTTAAATAGTGTGTCTAGTAAGAAATGATCTACTCCTTATTTTCTCTTGCATATTTATGCTTCACATTTCACTCTCTTTACACACATTCAACATCACACATCTTCATGGGCTTCACCCTTGCAGGTAATTCTAGGTACACTTTCTATTTTTCTTATATCCTAGTAGTTTGCTTTGTTGCATCACTAGAATAAAGGGGGGGAGGAAATTTAGTCATATAAAATGTTTAAATTAGTATTTTGAGTGTGGCTTGTGAGACCCTATCCATAGGTCCCTTTTGCATACTCGTGTGACCCTTATAAACACCTTATTACTAATTACTAATCATTCAAAACCTTATGAACCCTAATTCCAGCTCAACCAGACCATATTTCCTATGCCACGCTTGTTCCCATAGGTCTCAAACCTATAGGATAGGAGTGAAAAAATTGGACTACAGTGTTAGAACCTAAAGTGTCTCATTTTTGGTGCTCCTATCCATTTGTACTTTGAGCCCCAATGGTCATTTCCATTTTCTCCTTATCCTTAATTAGGTCAGCTTAACATAAAGACTTCTCATCCATGACCAATTTTTACATATAAAATCCCACTCAAAGTTAATTTACAAGGGAGGTGACAAATTTTACAAAACAAGAAAGAATACAAACAAAGCACTAAGGCAAACTTCCCTATTCTTTACATACAGTCACCCAACATAGCTATAAACACACTCAAACCCTCATACTAGTCCCTAGCCATCTCAAGCACTCTTAATTTGGAATTTTTACATCTACCTCACACTATTTCATAAAGTACATTTAGTTGGAAAATTACATATGACATGATACCTCTTTAAAGTATTGGTATATAGACATCATACCCACACAAGGGGTGTGGATTACATGTTCAGTGTATCTTACACACTAACCCTCCCTTTCTCAAGTGATTCAAATATTTTTTATCAAGCATGATGGAGGGTTAAGATTTTAAAGATTAAGTCAACCATATAGTGAGTTATGTCGATAATCAACACTCAAGATTTCACAAGTAGGATTACATAAGAACAATGCAAAAACTTAGAAAGTTTTAGGTCTTTGTGACCATTTTGGACAACAACAGTAGGAGTAGACAATATCATCAAATACCAAAGTGTCTTATTTTTAACACTCCTATCATTTTACCAATTTAAAGCTAGATTCAGATTTATGATACTGTCCCAGTCCTGCACAACTAGTTTTAGCCTATATCTCAGCCATCTTAGCCTATTTCTAGATAAGTCATATTTCTCCTTATTTATTGATATTTTTAGGAAGGTAAAAAAATATAAACAATTAAATAAATCATGACTGTAATTATTGTTATATTCTATATTAATTTATTAATCCATACCCTTAACTAAAATATGAATAAAACTCTATTATTTCTAAATAAACTAAATTAGAATCAATGATATTTGTCTTTCAGCATCACTCTGCTACCATGTTGGAGTAGACCATAATTAATGATCGGTCTAGATAGGATTGAATGTATGAAGCTAAACTCATATGGAGTAGTGATATCTAAATAAAACAACTCAAAAAGGATGAATCTTATCTTAATAATAAATAAATTGGATGAACATCATTAGCCATAAAAGTTTTAAGAAGGTACATTATATAGATGAAAGATAAACATGTCCTCACTTCCTCATGTATGTGGGATTATCTTTTCAAATAACTTAAAAACATACCTAAATGACACTTAAGTAATCTAGCTAAACATGTGTAGGGAAAAAATATTGAATGGAATTAAAAAAATACATCAAAATTATATATATATTAAACTTTACTAAAAATGACATTTAAGTCTATAGTTTCCCTTGGTAATGTAAGATTTTGATCTCAACGTATTGTATAAGTTTAATCATGTATTTTACTACTTATGACCACTTATAAATATTTCACTAAGAAATACAAACACACTCATGGTTTATATTAACAATATTTTTATATAAAACATTTAAAGTATGTTGGGGTTTTATCCAAGTATTAATTTCTTTAAGCACTAGTCATATTTAATGTTGAGTATGATATCAATATGGGTACTTGAGTTCTATTTTTATAATTAGTATATTTTAAATTTTTAGATGTTTTTAAAGGTTATTTAATTTATTTATGACATTAATTAGTTTTTTGGTCACTTTGAGACATTTTCTAATGATTTCTTAAAGAATAATTGGAACTGTTAATTCACTATAGTTCACTTCAGTATACTTTAGTTTAATATTTGAGTACTTAGTTGACTCTAAATAATTATCCAATCATTGTAAAAGATAAATAACATGGTTTATTTATTATATGACTTAAATTAAAGTTAATTTGAGTCAATTTGTTTTTATTATCTTAGTTGAAACTCTAAGTTTGACTAGGATGTATAGTAGTTGAATGTTTGACTTTACTATTAAAGAAGTTTTCTTGCACGATGTTTAAATATTTATAGTGAGTTAAATTATATTTATTTATTCTATTTTTATTTGAGTTTAAATTCAATTGGTGGTCTAGGTGTTCTTTATTATATTTTTATATTTAGATTTTACTTGTATTGCAAGTTACCTTGTAATAAGTTTATTTTAGCTTTCCTTATTAATAAGAATTACACACAAAGGTTGGGTGGTGAATTCATTTGAATTGAGAATATTTTTTTATATTTTATCTCTAATATTACTATATTTATTTAATAATTTATATCAAAAAATATATATTTTCAAGTTTGAAATAATTCAGTACAATTTTTGGTCAATAATTTCACTCACAATACAACTAGTAATTGTGGGACAAATTGTTGATACATAAATTCAATATTAGAGTGAAACAAGGCTGATTTTCACTCCATATAATCATTAAATTTTTTTATTTCGTATAATATCCATGTTCAAGAAAGGTTAAGAAGATTTTTAGGCCATTTTTCAGAAGATACAATGACTTTAATGAATTCTACTTCTTTGAATATTCTTGTTTTCAAAGGTGACAAATTTGAGTATTGGAGAGATCAATTGAAGATAATTTTTGTGTGGAAATGAGTTTTATATAGTATTAAATGTGGGTAAAAATGACCTCAATATTTAAATATCTTGACATAAGATCAAAAAATAATAAAAAATAGATGAAGAAAAGGGAGATTCACAAGCTTTCTTCTATCTTCAAAGTGCCATAGACCTAAACATTTATCCAAGAATTATAGGATGTAAGAATGTCCATGAGACATGAAATACATTTAAGACTTCATATCAAGACTATATTAAAGTAACATAAGAAAAAATATAAACCCTTAAAATGAATTTTAAGAATTTACAATTTTGAAAGAGTTGGAGATTATTTCTTAAGGGTAAATGATTTAGTACAAAGAATGAGGGTTCATGGAGATACTATACATGATAATGTTATAGTAAAAAATATTTTGAGATATTTAAGCCAAATATGAATATATATTTTGATCATTATTGAAGAGTGTAAATACATGAACACTATAAGTGTTGATGAGTTAGTGGGTTATCTCTTGTATCATGAGGATAAGATGAGATTATATGCATCAGATCTAGAACATGGTCTAGAACAAGCTCTTGAAACCAATGTAAGGGTTTAAAATATCAAATAAAAAAATAAAAATAAGAATCAAGAGAGTTAAAAAAATCAAATTCAAAGGTTAAATCTAAATTAAACTTCACAAATAAATGTAATAAATACTTGTCATTACTAAAAAAAATGAGGAGACATGATAAAATATTGTAGGATACTAGTAGCTAATAATCAAACCTATCAAGAAATATAAGATAATGATTTTTAAGCTGCATAAAGTGAGTGTAAATAAGAAAACATTATTATTTGACATGTTTTTTGGGAATATAAGAATAATTTTTTTTATTGTCTCTTAATTCAGGTTTCTCAAATCAGGGGACAAGTTGCCAAGATGATTTCAACAAGTTGATGATTCCCTCAAAATCCAAGAACAATAAAGAGATGGGAAGTCTATCCATGTTGAAGGAAAAAATAACATGAAAAAAAGGTAAGGGTGATATATAGGATCCTAATAGTGTTTCTCATATTTTCACAGATTATTGTAATAAAATTAGAGCATATAAGGTTTGTTATCCTAATAGTAAATTAATAATTATTTCTAGGGATTGTATTTTAAAAAAAAATGAGGTGTATGTTTATTTTTATCATTTAAATACATAAGTAATAATTTAAGAGGGAATCCTAAAATAAGTTTTTAGTTCAACATGAAATAATACTAGCTCTTTGTAAGAGACTAGTCATCCATCTACATCAACACCATGCAAGAACAAACATTTTTTGAATCCTAAAATAACCAATAAAATGTTGTATTATAAATATGAGAATAAAATATTGTTAAGGTAATTTTATGATGCTTGTGATTAAAACACTATGTTTGCATTATCATCAATGATCAATGATTCTATAAGTTATGCAAAACTAGTCAAAAAAAAAAAAATGGGTTGATGCTATGAAATTAGAGATGTATTAAATTGAGAGGAATGAAAAATATAATTTAATTATACCTCCATTTAATAAATATGTCATTGGTATAAAGTGGGTCTACAAAACCATGGTTAAAAGTGATATGAATCTCACCTCTTTGCATTAAAAGGGGGAATGTTGAGTATGATGCCAATATGAGAACTTGAGTTCTATTTTTAGAATTAGTATAATTTTATTTTAGGTATTTTATAATTTTATTTAATTTATTCATGATATTAATTTTTTTTCACTTTTAGATTGTTTCCAATGATTTCTTAAAAAATAATTGGAACTACCAGTTCGCTGTAGTTCATTTCGATGTATTCTAGATCAATATTTGAGTACTTAGATGAGTATAAATAATTATCTAATCATTTTTAATTTTTTTTCTTGATTATATGAATTAAATTAAATTAAATTTGAGTTAATTTGATTTTATTATCTTAGTTAGAACTCTAAGTTGACTAAGATGTCTAGTAGTTTCATGTTTGACTTTACTATTAAAGAAGACTTCTTAGACGATGTCCAAATATTTATAGTGAGTATTTAAATTAAGTTTATTTAATTTATTTGTAATTGAGTTTCATTTAAATTAGTGGTATATTAGTTCTTTATTATATTTTTATATTTATACTTTACTTGCATTACAAGTTACCTTATAATAAGCTTATTTTAGATTTCTATTTTAATAAGAATTGTACACAAAAGTTGGGTGGTGAATTAATTTAAATTGAGAATATTTTTTTATGTTTTATCTATAGTATTATTTAAAGTATACAATAATTTATATAAAAAATCATATCTTTTTAATTTTGAAGATATTCAGTACAATTTTTGATCAATAATTTCACTCACAATACAACTAGTTTGATAACTAATAATTATGGGATAGTTTTATTGATACATAACTTCAATATTAGAGTGAAAAAAATCTGATTTTCACTCAATAAAATCATTCAAAATATTTATTTAATCTAAATAACAAAGGGTCTCATCAAGATAAGTTCATTGAAATCATTAAGTAACTTAAAATATCTACCAAGACAATACACATACTTTAACCATCAATATTTTCAATCACATTTAACAATGGTTTCAGAATGAATTCTAACAACCAAAATATTCATCAAACTAGGATCCATTTGTATCTACTATCCCAAGTCAAGGTTTGATCTGCTATCATAAAATCACTTATTTGTGTTAGTCCCAAATAGAAAATAATCCTTAGTTTTAAAATAATTATGTAGAATACCATCATCAAGAGATAGACATCACAATGAAAAATAAAAATCTACCCTTGTCCTTATATACATCTTTTTTACGACATAAACATTCACAATGTTTCTACATAATAACCCAACTCAATTCAACTCTAATAACCTCTATCAGATTTCATAAATAAATAACCAACTCAACATTATTAAGCCCATCTCATTATTTAGAGCACATAATAAAACACTAATTTTTGGAATTCTTGGTTTTCACATGGAGAAACAATACAAAAATAATAAATCATTAATTTTACTACTATGTTACTACCAAATTCCACATTGTCCAATCTACTTAACAGGAAAGATTGTACTTATGATTAACTATAATAGAACAACTAGATTTTCAACCTTTTAGGTAAGCTATAGTATCTCCATTCACTTTATTATAGTTCCAAAAATAGTTTATCAATCAACATACCGTGGTAACTAACTTGGTCAATATGAGAGAAGTTAGAATAAAATATGATAGTGCACTCATACTTATACTCATAAATGATCTACAAAGAAACATATATTTGTAACAATGTTAATAGGTCTCTCACAATATCATATACAAAAAACATATCAATATAATATTAGATGCTATAATTGAACCCAAGTATGATTTACATAGGGTATAGTTAGGTTACACTTTAGTGAAACAACTCAACCACATAACTAACACAACTAATTCATATTATTTCACAATTCTTTATGCCCATGTAGACATCATATCTTACTAATTTTTTTTACTCATGATTAAAATGAACATAAAAATAAAATACTAATTGATATCTTATTCCAAACTATAGTAATTCCTCTATATTATTAAGAATTTAATAATAGAAGCAAGTAATAAAAAAATATACTGCTAAAGTAATATGAATTAAGCATGCATATGGAAAATTATGTTATTCTCCAAATCATCTAAACATTTTGTCAAACATGATTCCCAATTAGAAACTCAACTCTAATTAACCATGGACTACTGCATGCAAATATATTCACCTAAATAGATCAGTAACAATTTACATATTCCTCTCATAAGACAATAATCATTTTATGAAATCCAAGTAAAGGTCTGAAAACTCAAACCAACATGCATTGATATAAATAGAGTCAAATAAGCATAATAATCCAACTATTTTAACATGCTTCATACTTAAAATTTTAGTGCAAAAGAGATATTACAATTTTACTAGGGAAAAATCAACAATCATAATCTTACCAATAGGAAGTATTCATCCTTTATAACTGATAGTTTCAAGATAAATAATCAACCAAGATTATTGTTTCCTTACCTTATCTAGTCCTTCTTATTTAATTTGGTCATTATACTAATGGAATTAAACCTTACATACAAAGAATATTGAGCTCACTTATTTTAAACAAAATTGAATAAGATTTAGATCCATTTTATTATTTTAGCACACTAAAAATCATCAATAATTAAATATAGTATGAATTCACTTATGTTTTTTGCATGGTTTAAATCAAGAAACATGCTAAAAGTCAACAAGTATGTTCTCATACAAACCTTATTTATCATTGAACATTTCCCAATGTTACCCTTATAAGATTGTGACTCCATAGAGAACAACACTTTTTATCATGTTACCAAAAAAAACTAAAAATTTGGCTTCATGTAAAACCTATGTTACAACATGTTACAACAACCAAATTTAAGAACTTTTCATATATACTCAGCAAAAGACCAATAGTTCAAGCATGCATGGAGGCTTAAAACTATTTACGCATGCTTTATACAATCAACTAGGTTATAGGGCTCCAATTTACATACAACAAGATATGCCTATAAAATTAATCACAAATCATTACTATGGTTATAAATTAAATAAAACATAGTTATTATAAACAAGCAAATGTATTCCTTCATGAAGACTTATAAAACCCAAACCAAGAGATCTCAAGTGTTTGAAACATACAAAATTGATTATCAATAATTTCAATCCTTTTTATTATTATAAATAATTAAATTATCTATGATATATTTGTGTTTTTAAATACAAGAAAATACTCACAAAAGAGCATTAAATGACTACCCTAGTTCAACCTTGGACCCAATAGAAACAACAATTACAATAGGGTCACTGCTAGTAGTGATTATAGGAGGTAGCTTGTATTAAATGCATTTTATAACCAAAATGCATATTGCATTCAAAACACAAATTATCTTAGTGCCTATAGATTTCATTGGCACAAGCATTATTCTTCCACAATCAATAATGAAACATCCCAAATCATAGTTATCTGCAAACATCAAAATAATGTAAAACTTGAGCCCAACCATTTGGTGGTAACACTACCCACCTCAACTATCAGTTACATGTTGCAAAATGTCATCAAAAAATGGATTAGAATCATAAAATCAAATGACAAATTAGGGTTTATATATAAATTCCACCGCTATAGGTGTTTACACAAGGGAAATACACAACATAAACCTAGAAAACAAAGATAGGCAACAATATTTTGAGATAGGATTCCAAATAAAATATACACATTTGAAAACATGATGCTTGTAACCATCTAAAAATGAAATTTTAGTGCTAATAATTCTAATTGAGATTGCCCATCCCTAGATTATCTCTAGACCTATCTTAGGACCTATTTTCACACTTATCCAACCTTTGTGTGGGTTACATGCATCCCTAGACATCCCTAAAGTAATCCCAAACCCTCATTTTAACATCTTATCCCTTCATGCTTGAGGTTATACCACCTGGAAACTAACACCATAATAGGAACAATAACACCACATGGTGCTAGTGTCTAAATTTTGACACTATTGTCCTATCCCTCCTTTTTCCACTAATGGATATATTTTCAAATCTAAGACCACCTAGGGTTGGCCTAAACCTTTTTAATGCCCGCACAAGCACCATAATAATATATAAACATTAATTTTATCCCTTTAACCAATATATGGAAATTAAATTCAAATTACATATACAAACTAGGAATAAGTTGTGCACAATCAAGGTTATCAATCCCTATTTTTCCTTACTTCTGCATATAACCATATACAACATTCCTAAGCTCATATTACTTAGATTTATAGTCTCAAGTAGATTAAAAACACTCAATTCAATAATCATATTAGATTCACTTTAATTTACACCATAACTTAGGTGGGTATAACTACATAGAGATTGATCCCTCTTCGGAGTATTGGTATATAGGCAACTCTCATCACAATGGGGTGTTGAGGATGTCTAACCTACCCTATTTACAAACCCACTTTTATGATTGTATCAATTGAATGCTATAGAAATATGGAAGACAAGGGTTTGCACATAAAATTAGTAAAAATAGGTCATATACAAAGATCTAGAACTTATGCACGTAGGAACATATTTGATAGACCCAAACACAGGTACATTTAGAAGCTTGGAATAGTTTTACATAGAGGACACTACTACCAAAATAGGGAAATTAGTGCCACATGACACTACTAATATATTAGGGTGTTATTGTCTAGGATGGTTTTTTACACCTAGATCCTATTTAAGACACTAAGACCAACTTTTTCCTTAGTTTTTAGCCTCAAGATCTTCCATTTCAATCATTTTTGAGCTAAGTTGTTATTTACATTATTTATTGTTATTTTTAAAAAGGGTAAATTAAGTAAATTATGTTAAAAATCAATGGCTATATTTACTGCATATTTATACCTTGATTTACTATAATCAACACTTTAAGAACATATGATTTACATTCATAAAAGTCCTAAAAGGTTAAAATAATTATAAATCAAGTAACACATTTTTAGAACATGATGTTAAATCAAATAACACATTTTCAGAACATGATGCTAAATCAAATACACATTTTCAAAACATTTATCACATTCACTACATCTATATGCCATATAAGGGATAAATGTATCAAAAAAACATAGCCAATAGGGTTTTTAAAAACAAGAAACCATCATTTACCTTCAAGAATATTCAAAGTTCTATCTAACCTAGTATAGCAACTATATGCATGAAACTTATTACAAGGGTGATGAGGAGGTTACAAGAAGGGTAAAATCACTTTATATAACCTACTCATCCTCCTAAATTTCCAGTAAAATCACTAAAACAATTGTGAAAGTAAAAATAGAATAACAAGATAAACTTACTTGCAGTATGGAATGTTTACCATGGATCTTTCCACCTTATTTTATTTTCCACCACTTTCTCTTCTTTTCCTATAAAACCTTGTGTTTTAAGTAGTCACTCATGGCTCTCTTAATTACATCCATTACATTACCTTCACATTAAAATAATGCGAGTAGCGGTTCTTATAAAACCTCCACGTTCTCCTTGGCTGCCAAAAAAAACCACACATTTTTCCTTCTTTCCTCTAACTTCCTAGTCAACAATATGCCAAACCTAGGGAAACTTTTAGATGCTATTTATGGCCAAAAGGCTATAAGTCAATTTTTAATTTTTTTAAAATGGCTAATTTGGTGAAAATATAAATAGGTCAAATAGCCTCAATTTTGTACAACTTAATAGTTTGGGACACATATTCACCTTTTAGATTATATTCGATCCTATTTTGGGACATAGATTCACCAGAGTTACTATACATGTATGGGTCTGATTTACCAAGACATTATATGAGACATGTATAGGTTAGTTTGAAATAACTAGGTATGTATATATATATGTATACATATATATATATATATATATATATATATATATGTATGTATGTATATGTATATATATATATATATATGTATATATACATATATGTATATATATATATATGTATATATATATATGTATATATATATATATATATGTATATATACATATATATATATATACATATATATACATACATATATATATACATATATATATATATACATATATATATATATATATACACATATACATATACATATATATATATACATATATATACATATATATATACATATATATATATATATATATATACATATACATACATATATACATACATACATACATATATACATACATACATACATATATATATATATATATATATATATATATATATATATATATATATATATATATATATATATATATATATATATATATATATAAAGGACCACTTAGGACACAATAAGCTTAAGACAATAATTATATTTTACAATGAAAATGTTTTGAATATTCTTTGACGCCACATGTTCTTCCTTCCATATGGTTTTTAATAACTAAAAAACTTAATAATAAATAATATTCAAACCTAATTTTTATTTTATTTCTAGTATTAAATGTGGTGCATGTGGAATTAAATATACGACGATTGAGGTTTAGATCTTTCTCCATTTTTTAGTGAATTGGCATTGACATATTGAGGGGCCTAAGGCAAAATTTAATGTTGGTCCAACACATCACCTAAAGGATTAATGTAAGTTGTTCGAATACATATGTGATGATTTCTTAATTTTTATTGTCATTTATGAAAGCTATTGGTAGAAACCAAGCTCTAGTAGTCAAAATATTGGGATGAGAGTTTAGAAACAAAGGTGTAGACAATTTCTAAGATAGTTTCCTTGTGTTTGCAACTATAAAGTATGAATTTATGTTTCTTTTATTTTGAATATTGAGAGAAGTTATTTTTATACATAGTCATCTATCTTAAAATGAATAAATATAATGATAAGTTCCTTGAAAAATATTTATTTAAAGATATTTGTTGATGGTTTCTCAATTTTTCTGGTCATTGATGTAAGCTATTACTAGAAGCAAAGTGATAGTAGTCGAAAGATTATGATGAAATGTTGAAAATGAAAGTGTAAATAATTTATAAGCTAATATCATTATGATTTCAAGTGTAAGGTATGGATTTGTGTTTCTTTTGTTATGACGGCTGAGAGAAGTTATTTGCATGCACATTTGTATGTCTTGAAATGAATAAATATAATGACGAGTTCCTCAAAAAACATTTATTTAAAGATATTTTATGATGGTTTCTTGAGTTTTTAAGTTATTTATGCAAGTTAATGGTAGAAGTGAATCTCTAGTATTCAAAATATTGGGATGAGGTGAAAAAAATTTAGAAGTTGGTTTCCTTATGATTGCAACTATAAGGTATGGATTTGTGTTTCTTTTATATTGAAGACTGAGATCAATTATTTGCATGCACAGTCACATATCTTGAAATGAATATATATATATATATATATATATATATATATATATATATATATATATATATATATATATAATGATAATGTCTTAACCATATTCATAATCAATAATGATAAGGTATACCAAAATATATTAACCATATCCATAATCAATAATAAACTTTCAAATATTTTTTTATTTCAATTCACAAACCATGTCAACCAAATATAATTATTACCTTAAGATTATTGTGTCCTAAGTTGCAAGTGGTACTTAACACATTAATAAAATTGAGTAAAACAAACATGTTCTTCCTTATATATGGTTTTAATGACTAAAAAACTTAATAATAAATAATTTTCAAACCTAATGTTTATTTTATTTCTTGCATTGAATGTCATGTAGGTGGAGCTATGGGGATCGAGGTTTAGATTTTGCCTCATTTTTAGTGAATTGGTGCTGGTATATTGTGGGTACCCAAGTCAAAATTTAATTTTGGATCAACACATCACTCATGGGATTAATGGAATTTTTTTGAATGCATATTTGATGGTTTTATTGATTTTTTTAGTCATTCATGTAAACTTTTGGTGGAAGTAAAGTTGTTGGTCCAATATAGATACTTACATTTCATTACACTATAGATACCTCAAATAAGTTTGGTACAAAATAATAAGGGAACACCAAAATATACTTATGTATCTCTATAATAGAATTTAAAACTATTATAGACATGTTCTCTTATTCAAACATAAACAAAAATACACAAATTAATTCTTAATCATTTATATACTCTACATTATTTTCAACAAGCTTTCTCAAAACCCTGATAAAATAAATCTCAAAATTCATCACAAAAATTGTTGTCCTTCCTCCATAACCTTGGATTTAAGATGCCTAAATTTCAAATTTCAACATGCCAATTTTCTTCATTTTATTCTCGATAATTATTATTTGTATTCTCTTTAAAATTTTTTGGACTTAGATCTAGTATTGTAGAACTATATTGTGTTTGAAGAATTATTAATCAATCCTCTTCTTTCAGATGTTGACTATCAAATTACCGAAGCTCTATCCAATGGAAAATTGAGGACATTGTATCTAGTTTTATAGAGCCTTAAGCAAGTGTGCATTTTTTGTCAAGCTTGTTTTTTGACTTTGACTTTAAAAATGACAATGCACTAAAAATTCTCTCATCTTCCAATGAGTCCAAAATCATTATTTGGCAAGATTAAAATATTATGAGATACCATAACATAGTATTTCACTCAAAATTAAGGTAGTTCATAGTCTAGTGATTGAGCCATCTTCAAAATCATGGTCCAAACTTGTTGTGGCAAATCAAATAGACCACTCTCTTAGCTTTGGCAAATCTAAAATGCCTTTAGTTTGTTTACCATTCAATTCTACACTCTTGCAAAAGTGTTGGGTCAAGATTTTGATTTTATTAAGAAGATATTATGAGATAACATTTTTCTAATATTGAGGGTACATCACAACCATGGATTCTAGTAGCCATGGCTTTTATTCTCAAGATTTGAAAGACATTGCTTTAAGCAAATATCTTTAAAAAAATGCTTTTCAAGGAAATTATCATTATATTTTTTATATACTCAATTTATTATATTATATGGTTGGTATTTATCACATACTTATTTTAAACAAACAAGAAATTGATTTCCTCTGAGAGATAATGACATGCACGATACTTATTTTAAACAATGTACAAAGAATAAAATGAATAAATGCAACAGAGCCTCATTATCATACTGTATTTTATTTTTAAAAGTTTAAGGTAATAATTATGTTCTAGTTGGCATGGTTTGTTAATTGAAATAAATAAATATTTTAAAGGCCAACATGGATGTGGTTAAGACATTTTGGTAGACCGTATTATATAGTTTATAATTTTAAAACTTTGAAAATGTTTTGAATATTTTTTTAGTTATGTCATCCTCACTTTTCATAATTATCTTTCCATATGACCCCTTAGTTGGTTTATATTCTATACTCTAATTTTTTGTCACTATTTTTGATATACTCAATTTATTATATTATCTAGTTTTAAAAAAATAATAAATTGATTTCCTCTGAGAAATAATGATATGCATGATACTTATTTTAAACAATGCACAAAGAACAAATTGAATAAATGCAATAGAGCCTCATGATCATACTATATTTTATTTTAAAATGTTTAAGTAGTAATTATATTCTAGTTGGGATGGTTTGTTAATTAAAATAAATAAATATTTGAAAGGCCAATATGGATGTGGTTAAGACATTTTGGTAGACCTTATTATATAGTTTATAATTTTAAAATTATGAAAATGTTTTGAATATTTTTTTTAGTTATGTCATCCCTAATTTTCATAATTATCTTTCCCCATGGCCTCATAGTTGGTTTATACTCTATACTCTAATTTTTTATCATATTTTTTGCTATACTTAGTTTATTATATTATCTGGTTGGTCTTTTGAGAGAATTAAAGAGGTATGTACTCAAGTTATAATTAGTCATATGGCCAAAAAATTTAGCACTTAAAAAGGAAAAATTTAATATTTAAAAAGAATGAAAAATTTAATCATTAAAAAGAAAGAACCATAAATAAGATCTTGAAATTAGACTTATCATCCTCTAACCTCTTTCTCCATTGGTTTTTTAATTAGCACAAATTACTTCATATAAAATAAATATATGGAAGTGTTTAAAATTTATTAAGACCTTAGAACCATGGACGCTAACACCTTCATATAACTTCATTTCTATCAAAATTTTATTCCTTTATGGTTGTGATAATCATAAAGTGAGAAAATTTAAAGAGGAGGCCAAGGAAGAGTCTAAGTAGCCAATAATGAAGTACAATCCAAGTAAAAAATACAAGCCCTACATGTCATGAGAATCATGGAGTGAGTGATAATTGTAAGAGGTGGCCAAGGAGTCTAAGTAGCCAATAATGAAGTACAATCCAAGTAAGAAGTATAATCCCTACATGTCATGGAAATCATGAAACGAGCAATAATTGTAAGAGGAGGCTAAAGATGAGTCTAAGCAACCAACGATGAAGTAAAATCCAATAGATAAATACAAACCATACATATATTCAAATGTTTTCACACTTTAATTAATTCTACATATATTTTAAGGGATTCAAACTATTTCCATGTTATTTTTTTCATCATATCTTTGCGCATAGTGTGAAAACCCTTTTTTTTTTTAATCATATTTCAAAACCCTTAATATTAAACATAATTTGGTTATTACATGGGATTTTTTATTTAGTAATGAGATCAACAAGATATTTTCATTTTTTTAGGATTGTTTATTTAGTAATGACATCAAAAATAACTCAAAAATCTTATGAATGTGTGTTTTGGCATTGATGTGGTAATGAATTTTTTTTAGAGTTGCACACACTTGCTTAGGGTTTAGGTTTAGGATGGGTCTATATTAATTATTATTCATGATGTTTCTCATGTATTACTTGATTGGATTTATTCATTTAGGAGAGTGTTTGAAATTTTTGGACTACCCCTAATTTCATAGGGAAAATTAAACTACTTAATCTGAAAAACTTAGGTTATCTACTGATCATAATCATTATTCCACCTCAAATATATTTGCCTCATGAATGTGTTTGGATAAAGGGTTTAAACTTGGATATTTATCCATTATTTATTGATATGAATATGACACTTGATTTACCATCTATTTATAAGTTTTTTGAAAGAGCTAATAGAAACCGTCAGTCAATTTATACCGACATGGTTATTTTGTAAAAGATTTGCTAATGGAATTATACTTGAAATCTAAGATTTGTTAGGATTTTATAGTAATATTTTAGGGGTCCCTTCTTAAAATTATCCCTGGCCCCAAAAAAAGACTCCAAAGGAAAATGATTTCCTTATCCATGCAAGTCAATAAAACCCTAATCAAAATATTATGTCATTCAACTATAGTCAAATGTCAACAAATTAATCATGTCCCTTAAGGTCTAAAAATGACACTTTTAATCTTCATAATACTTAAGTCAAATACTTAGTTAATTATGTTTTCAATAAATGTGAAACATAGATTTAAACCTTAGAAAGGTCCTCAATTCAAATAATAAAGCCATGAATATAATTACACATTAATTCATAGTTCATAAAGTTAAGGTAACAACCTTAAATGATCATCACCATTATGACAAGTTTTTAATCAATGTGAAAGAGTTTAGATTTTAGCGAGTGAAGAGATTCTCCAAAGACATAATGGCACAATTATTTGTGATCCAATGATGAACCTAAATTAGACAATCAAATAAATATGAAAAATATGGGGTATTCACAACACAAGAAAACATAAAAAGACATGGTGGATTGAATGGATCTCTAAATTTTAACTCATTTTTCATTTACCTATATGAAGCTATTGCATTTGTTTGACAATGTATTCTAGGCCTAAATATAGCTCAATTCACATGACTGTTACCTACATTTAGTTAAGGACATCAACAGTACCAATTCAAAAAAAATATGAATCATAACAAATATTTAAAAAATTAAAACTATATGCATATATAACTAAAATATCATAATGCATTAAATAAACATTAAATGTCTCCCTAGTCCAAAATGTCTCATTAAATTTTTACAATTAAAAACATTATTACTACATGTTTGGGAAGGATCTGACATCCATCCCCACTAAAATAAGGCATTATCAAAAATCCTAAAAAAATAGATGAGGATAGTGCTAAATGAAAATATTTTCATCTTCCAAGGTGACATTTTTCTCACTCAATTGGTCCCATTAGACCAACACTCATTGTATATATCATTTTCATAGGTTAGTGATATGATATGCTAAGATCTTGATGGGATCTATCTAAATCATCTCCAATTTTTCCACCTAGAGATTATTCCAATAAAAATATGAGGTGGATCAGAAACATATTTTATTTAAAGGGCCACATGAAACACATAATGTATTCTAGATAGAGAAGGAGGAAGAACTAGATGGTAGGCAACATGATTGATTTTTTCCATAATGTCAAATGGACTAAAAAAATGTGGAGTTAGTTTATATGCCTTTCCAAACTTGATAGAAATTTTATAAGGTATTATTCTTAAAAATACCTTGTCTAATACTTAAATTTATCTCATTGATATTTTAAAATCAACACATATTTTTTGTATTAGAGGCAACTTTCAACCTTTTATGATTCAAATCCATTTACTGGTCATACTCTTGTAAAGTATGAGGAATTACATATACGTGATTTTACAAACCATCACAACCAAGGGAAGTTTTGCACTTTCACCCATACAAGTTTTCAAAATGTGCCATTTTAATGATAAAATGATAGGTATTATTGTATGCAAATTCAACCAAATGGAGATAATTATCCCATTTAGACTTCTAGTTCATCACATACATCATTAACATGTCTTCCACCACTTGATTTATCCTTTTAGTTTGACCATTCATTTCTAGATGATAGGCTGAACTAAAATTTAGTTTTGTTCCAAATGTAGTTATCAAGGTCTGCCAAAATATAAAAGTGAGTAACTTATCTCTATCAAAGATAATCACTTCAAGAACACCAAAAAGGAGAATAATTTATTTCAAAAACTTATTAGCAAGAGTGGGGGCATTGTTAGTAATATTTATTGCCATAAAAAGAGCAACCTTAGTTAATTTATCAATTATAAATAGAATTGAATCATGCCTACCCCTTGATTTAGGAAGTCCCAACATAAATTCCATTGAAATTACTACCCATTTTCTTTTTGAAATAGTATGAAAGTGAAAAAAATTGAAGGAATGATAGTGTTCAACCTTAACTCTTTGAAATTCCACATATTTTTCTACATAAACAACCACATTTTCTTTAAACTATGTCATAAATAGAACTTTTTCATCTCATGTGTCATTTTTGTGACACTTATATGAGTGAAATGAGGTGAAATATGCACTTTTTTCCTTATATTTATAGCATCAAGAACATATATTCTACTTTAATGCCTCAAAATTCCATATGAGTTCAAGAAAAAATCAGCTACAATACTAGCTATTGTTTCATTAGGTAAATCAACATATTTTTTCTACATTTAAGGTCAGTGAACTATTGATTTAAAACATTTAAAAAAAAATTTGACCTCAAAATAGAAATTATAGTGAGATATGTCCTTATATGAAGAGAATAAACTAATTTATTCTCTTTAAATTTTACATAATCAATATCAATATCAAAATTACTAATAAATTCTAAACACCTTTATTGCCTTGGATTTAACTAATCTTGAGTAAATAGATGCAGTAAACTGAGATGGTTAGATTTTACCTTAAAATTATTCCCAAGCAAAAATTTATTCCATTAGTTGAGTGTGTGAACTACAAATAAAATTTTAAGATAATGAGCTGGATAATTTTGCTCATGAGTTTTGAGCTTTCTAGACTCATATGAAACTACTTTGCCATTTTGGGTGAAAATATCCCTAATGCACATTGTACAAGCATCAACCCAAATCTCAAAATTTCCATTTGGATCTTGAATAACAAGGACATGAGTAGAATTTAACATCTCTTTCAACCTTTTAAAAGTTTATTTGCATTAAGGAGTCCTTTCAAAATTATTTCCCTTCTTTAGAAAAGAAGTAATAAGGCTAGAAAACCTTGATAAGTCCTAAAAAACTTTTCAATAGCCACCACCTAACCTCATGAAGCTGCATAATTCATGTACATTTTTAGAATTGGGTCACTCCATAATAACTATAACTTTTGTAGGGTCAACTACAATACCTCATTTTAAACTGACATGCCCTAAGTAATGGATTTTACTTTGGTAAAAAGAGCATTTAGAAAAAATTCCATTCAACTTATGCTACCTTAAAATTTTTAGAACTAAGTATAAATTTTTCTCATGTTACTTCATTCTTAGAATAAATCATAATATCATCAAGAAAAACTAATAAAAATTGGTCTAAAAAATCCCTAAATATACTATTCATTAAGTTCATAAAGGCATCAAGTGTATTTGTTAAATGAAAAGGCATAATAATGAACTCATAATGTCCATACCTCATTTTAAAAGTTATCTTATATATATCCTCATCTTTGATTTGGATTTGGTGATACCTCGATCAAAGATCTATCTTGGAAAACACATCTGCACCATTCATTTGATTGAATAGATCATAAATTATAGGAATGGGGTCCTTATTAGTGATGGTGACTTTATTCATCATTTGGTAGCCACTTCAAAGTCTCAAAGTATCATAATTCTTCTTGATGAAGAAAATCAGGGCTCCCCAAGGCAATAAACTTGGCCTAATCAACCCATTTTTCATCAAATCTATCAACTACACTTTGAGTTCCCACAAATATACCACATTCATCATATATTGAACCTTCGATGTAGGTGTAGATCCCAACAAGATATCAATGTAAAAATCAAATTCTCTCCTTGGAGGTAAACCTAGAAGCTCTTTGGGGAGTACATACTCAAATTATCTTAAGATATGATAGTCTCGAAGATAAGGTTCCATTTCTTTATAAATTTCATCCAACTATACAAAATAAATATTTCATCCATTTTGAACTAATCTTTTCAGCAAAGTTGAAAGAATATTTTTAACTGAGGGATGTAGGACACCCTAGATCTCTACTAGGTTACTGACATCATCAAGGAATTGTACTCTTTTTACAAGAAACTCAAGCTTTGTTTGATGTTTTTGTTATTATTCTATGCCTAAAATTAGGTCATAAGATGCTAATGGTACCAAAAAAAGTTTACTTGGGTCTTAAATACCACAAGATCAAGTTTAGTTTATTTTAAACATTCTAAAACAACCACTCTTTTACCTACACCAAAATATACTTTCCATCCTTTTCTTAATATATAAGGTTTATTTTTTCACTTATAAGAAATTTTAGGTGAAAAAAAACTATTAGCTACATTAGAATTAACCAAAATAACCAATGAGAAACCATAAATTATACCTTTAGTCTCAATTGATGTAGACTACAAGTCTACATTTATATTATTTATAACAATGTAAACCTAGTGATTTGTTGACTGATTGCCTCATAGCTAAGGATAATCCTTTTGGTAATGATTATCACCACATTTACGATAATCCACAATAATTATTTGAGGCAAAGGCATAATATTAGATCCTACGGTAGGGCCAAAAAATCTACCTTGCTTTTGATTATGGTTCCTATTATTTTGATTTGAATTTTTTTGAGGTTTAGAACCTTTGTTTCCATTCTAAAATTTTTTAGTACTATTTTTATTCTTTACAAATCCTTTTTTTTATCATATTTCTTAATTTTTTATTTGATAGTAGAATTAATTATTTTAGCTTAAGCTGCAACATGTTATGATATTCTTATCTTGCCTTTTGGTGAGACTTTGTTTCCCTACATGATGTATAGATTCAATGTAAATAACTAGGGTGCATTGGTTTTTCATGTTTACATCATGCATCAACACCTCATGAAAGCCTAACTTGAACTTATATCCTTCGGTTTCCTTGTCATGCATGTAATTTACATAACATAGGAGGTTAAGAAACTTTTTCTCATATTTATGAATAGTCATAGTCCCCTACTTCAATAATTGGAATTATATAGTATTTTGTTCATTAAAATTTCTACTCAGGTATCATTTTCTAAACTACATCTCAAAGGTCTATTAGGAAAGAGTCATTGAGTCATAACCCTTGGGAGTACTTAAGTGGTTCCACTGTAAAGAAACATCACCTGCTAATTGGTAGACTCCTATACGAGCCTTGATATTAGAAACCATATTATGCAGAGTGAATTATTTTTATAGGTTCATTCACCATGCCTCTACAGTTTCTTTATATTCCTCACTAAAATAAGTAGGAGGTGGGATTTTCTTAATCTCCTTAATGATGGGATCCATAACATCATGTTGTCTTGGGTTCTCACCTGTTGGATCATACCTTTGTGCCTTATCCTACTCACCTCATTCTTGAAGGTTTTCTAAGGTGACCAAACTTTGGCCAAATGATTCCATCTAGACTTTGATGTTATGAAGTACACCCAAAATGTCATCTAGGACAACATTATGACTAGCTTGGCCATTGTTGGAATTATCACCAAAACTATTTTTACCATAAACATTACTCCTGACATGGTCATTACCAACATATTCCATCATGACCATCATGTCTATGGTTGTCAACAGCATCACTGCCATCATTTCTATTGCCTCCATTTTATCGTGTCCTCACCATCCTGAGAAACACCAAAAAATGTTCAACCCAATTATTACCCAGAGTTCCTTAGGGTATAAATAGGATATGATACCGTAATGCATAACCCAAAAAATCAACCCAAAAAATTATAGGTATTTTAGAGTTATGTTTCTTAATTTCAAGCACTAGTCAATGTACATGTATATCTAATACCGTGAATTTAAAATGGACTTATACATGATTTTTATATACTTTTTGTGGTAACCATAAGAATAATTTAACCATATATAGGTTAAGTGATTAACACAAGTTCAAAAAATAACCTCACGATTATATTTCCTATCCTTAATTAATCACTTTATTCTTATGATAATTTCATCTTTTCACCTTAACAAAGCAACAAAGGAATGCTCATGACAAAAATAGACATGTCTATAATACTAGTCAAGACAGATGACATAGATCTAGGGTTTAATTGGATTTATCTCCACTTAAATAAAAAGGGTAGAATCATCCTTAACATCAATTTTTTGACATTCACACAAATATTAGGTTATCAGATCTTTTAACATTTTAATCAATAGTACTTAACCCTATCGACTAGTCTTTTGTGAAGAGTTTACATATGTATAAAGATCCATTATTTCCATTTAACTTAGATTATGAAAAAAATTATTTAAATAAATGAACAGGAGTGAAAATCATTATTACTCTACATTCATTAAACTTTGATAATAATAACATTTATGTCTATAGTTTCCCTTGGTAGTGTAATACTTTGATCTCAACCTACTGTCCAAGTTTAATTATGGACTGCACTACTTATGGACACTCATATATTATTCACTACAAGACAAACATACTTAGGGTTTATAATAACAATATTTTTAATGAGAACATCATAAGGATTTAGGGGTTTTACCTAACTATCAATTTCCTTAAGAATTATTCACATTTGAGCCAAATAACAAGGGTCTCATCAAGATAAGTTATTTGAAATCATTAAAAAAATTCAAATATATACCAAGACATTACACATAATATAACCATCAATATTTTCATTCAAATTTAACAATGGTTTTATAATGACTTATAGCAACCCAAATATTCATCAATCTAGGATTCATTTTAATCGAATAGCCCAAGTCAATGTTTGATCTATTATCATAGAATCACTAGTTTGTGCTAGTCCTATATAAAATATAATCCTTAGTTATAATATAGTTATGTATAATACCATCATAAAGAGATAATTATATTCCATAGTGAACAATATGAATGTACCCTTGTCCTTACAAACATATCTTTTATGACATAAACATTCACAATGATTATACATAACAACCCAACTCAATTCAACTCTAATTAGATTTATCATATTTCATAAAACAAAACCAAATAAATAATATTAAACCCATATCATTATTCAAATAGCATAATTAAATACTAATTTTTGGCATTCTTGGTTTTCACCTAGAGAAATAGTGTAATAATAATAATTCATAAATTCTACTACTTTGTTACTATCAACTTCTACATTATCCATTATCTTTACATAAAAAGAGTGTACTTATGATTAACTATAGTAGACCAACTATATTTTCAAACTTTTAGGTAATCTATAATAACTCCATTAACTTTAATATAATACAAAAATAACTTATCAATCAACATACCATGGTAACTAATTTGGTCAATATGAGAGAAGTCATAATAAAAGATGATAGTGCAGTCATACTTATACTTAAAAATGATATACAAATAAAAATATATGTATAATAATGTTAATAGGTCTTTCAAAATATCGTATGTAAAAAACATATCAATATAGTATTAGATGCTAGAACTAAACCCAAGGATGATTTACACAGGCTATAATTACGTTATATTTTAGTGAAACAACTCAACCACATAACTTACACAACTAAGTCATATTATTTCACAATTATATATGCCCATGTGTACATCATATCACACTAAAAAGTTTCACTCATGATTACAATGAACATACAAATAAAATACAATTAGATATCTTATCCCAAATTAGGGTAATTCCTCTATATTGTCAAGAATTCAATAATAGAAGAAAGTAATAAAAAATGTATTGCTAAACAAATATGACTTGAGTATGCATTTGGAATATGATTTTATAATCCAAATCATCCAAAATTTTTATCAAACATGATTCTAGAACATGAACTCAACTTGAATTAAGAATGTTAAGATATTAACAAATCAAAACACAGTCTTATTCTAATTTTCCTTTCTTGAGTATTCTCATATTACTATAGTAACCATGGACCGCTGCATGAAGATACATTCATATTAATAGAATATTAATAGTCTATGTATTCCTCTCATAAGATAATAATCATTTTACAAAATCCAAGTAAAGTTTTGAAAACTCAAACCAATATGGATTGATATTAAGAGAGTCAAGTAAGCCTAATAGTCCAACTACTTTAACATGATTCATACTAATTTTTGTAGTGCAAAAGATATCATATAGTTTTTTTAGGGTAGAACCAACAAACATAGTCTTTCTGATAGAAATCCTTCATATTTTATAACCAATAGTGTCAAGATAAAAAATCAACAAAGATTATTGTTTCTTTACCTTATCTAGTCCTTCATATCCAATTTTATCATTATGCTAAGTAATTTAAACCTTCCATACAAAGAATACTTATTTTAAATAAAATTGAACAATATCCACATCCATTTTATTATCTTAGCACACAAATAATCATCAAGAACTTAAATATAGTATGAATTCATTTATGGTTTTTACATGGTGTAAATCAAGAAACATGCTAATAGTTAATAGGGATGTGTTTATAAAAACCTTTTTTTATCATTTATAATTTCCAAATGTTACCCTTATAAGACTATGACTCCAAATATAACAACACTTTATATCATGTTAAGAAAAATAAACCTATGGAAGAGTAATAGTACTTGAACCTATCCATCAATCCCTCAAAAAATGATATGCAATGAACAAGTGATGATTGGGTTAAGGTTGGCCATGACGAATTTATAAATGGTGTTACAAGGCCATGGAATCTCTACCAAGCTACTTATGATGACTAAGGGCACATCTGTGGAGGAAAAATTACTAGATGAAGAGCTTGAATCAAAGGTATAGGTAGGGGTGACACTATTTAGGGAAAATCAAATCAAGAATGAGGCATCGATGCTTAGGGATGTTGGAAAAAAGTCTATGGTGGTGGAAAAAGATTTTTTATTAGATACCAGAGATGCTAATGTTGTAAGTTAAATAGAGGTCTCGATTATAGAGGATACATTTCCATTGAAGGCTACATTAGGGGAGACAAGGGATGAGACAAACTTGTGGATTAGTGTTTAGACCCAAAAATTATACAAGGTCATAACAGATGTGGGCTATGTGGTTTCCAAGAGGGATATACCTATTTTTGTTTCTTTTGTTGATGATAAAAAGGTGAATAATTTATAAAAACTAGGGTTTTAAATCTTGGTTTGGTCTCTATTAGGAAGAATTAAATGCATTTGGGTGGAAGTGACATATTCAGTGATGGAATTAAAGAAGTTAGAGATTTACTTGGGTATCCCAAATATGGCATAATGTTTGGTGTATTATGGCAAATAACTTTAGGATTGTATTTTTTATCAAGCTATAATTTAGGCATAGATTCAACCATTGCTATGGCTTCAAGATTATGGGGAGATGTGGAAGGGCTAAAAAAAATATCTTCATACAAACTAGTGACTTTCAAAGAAGTGGTTAGAAAAGCTGCATCCAATCTTAATCAGGTGAAGTGTAATCCATCTCCTCATGCCTATATTGTCAATATAGAAAATGAGGTTCTTTGAGTAGATCCTTCAACTAAGGATTTTTATGAATATCAACTCACTATTTCTAAAGACATAATAATATGCAATTTCAAAGGTTTATGGCCCACAATAGTAGATTTAAACCAATGAGTTTTTGAGACATGGATAAAGCAATGTGAGATTATCATTTGTTTAAAAGGGTTATTTATTATTCATTTTCCAAGAATAGGTAGATTACAAGAAGTGCCTTGAAAAAGGGCCTTATTTTTTAGGGAATGTATGGCTACTTATTACTCCATGGTTTCTAGAGTTTGACCCAAACACACTTTTAGTAACAAAGGTGCTAGTTTGGGTTAGGTTACCAAACTCACCCCTTCATTTTTAGCCAACATCTAAGATGATTAGTGACACTTTGGGCATTTTTATCATGGTGATAAAGAGAGATTATCCATAGTCTATGCACAGACACCTACATATGTGTAGAGATTCACCTTAAAAAATGAATACTAGATAAAATTACTCCTAAAATGGAAAAAAATTCATGTCCAAGTTCTAGATTATGAAAATATAGCATTCAAATGTCATAACTATAGAATTCTAAGGCATATTCTAGCCTTTTATCCTCAAGTTCTATCTCAAGTGATGAAGAAAAAGGGGTGAAACCAAAATTAATCAATTGGAGTGCTCATAATTTTGAGTTCATGGCTGATGATAATTTCCAAGAAACTAAAAGTTAGGAATAAACATAGTTTAAGGAGAAAAGGAACAAAGAATAAGAAACATATGCTAAAGAAGTCATGAATACTGAGGGGGGTTTGGAAAAATATCAGAATCCTCATTTTAAAAAATCACTAGGAGGAATTAAGAGGGGGCATGAATCTTATAATTTAGTTTTAGAGAAAAAATCCCTCCAAATGTGATTTTAGTTTCTCAGAATTTAGAAAAGTAGATGGTTATAATTGATTTAGATCACGATCTGTGGTAGAAGGTAAAAAAGAAAAAAGGAAAGAAAGGTAGGATGGCTAATATTTTGAATTATTTTCCTTCTAATTAATAGTTTGCTACAACATTTGGGAGTGATCTAGTGGTTGTTTAGTGTTATGTTTTTTTTGTGGTTGGTTTGTTGGTAGTTTGGTCTGTTATTGGCCTTGTGGATGTTTGGTCATTGGTTCTTATGTAGATATTTGTGGTTTAAGCCTATTTTATTTTTTAATCCTCTTTTAATAGATCAGTAAGGGTCCTAATAAACCCAATATTTATCTTTAGAAAAAATAAAAAACAAACCTACAAATTTATCTTCATGAAAAGCTTGAGTTACAATGTGTTACAACATCCAAATTTAAGAACTTATCATATAGTGTCAACATAATACCAATAGTTCAAGGATGCATGGAGGCTTGAAACTATTTACTCATGCCTTATATAATCAACCAATTTACATAGCTCCAATATACACACATACAAGAAATGCCTAGAAAATGAATCACAAATCATTGGTAAGGTTATAAATCAAATACAATATAGTTACTATAAACAACCAAATGTATTACGTCATGAAGACTTATCAAACCCAAACCAAGAGATCTCAAGTGTTTAAAACATATAAAATTGATTATCAATACTTACGATACTTTCTTATTGATTTAAATAGTTAAATTATCTATGATAGATCTATGTTCATAAATATGAGTATATTCCCATATAATAGAATTAAATGAATACCCTAATACAAACTTGGCTCTAATACAAACAATAGTTAAAATAGCGTCACTACTACTAATGACTATAATAGGTAAACTTGTATCAAATGCATTTTCCAACCAAAATATAGACTACATTCAAAACAAAGATTATCTTAGTGCCTATAAAAGTCATTAACACAAACAATAATATTCCATAGTTAATAATGAATCATCCCAAAGCATAGTTATTTGCAAACATCAAAATAATGTGAAGCCTGATCCAACCATTTGGTGTTAGACCTACCCACCCAAACCATCATTATGGGGTTGGAATAGGTCACCAAAAAATAGCTCAAAATCATAAAATAAAATGAGAAACAAGGGTTTAGAGATCCATTATACCACTATATGGTTTCACATAATGGAAATACACAACATAAACCCAGAAAAAAGACAAATGACAACATTTAGAGATACGATTCCAAATCAAATATCCACATTTAAAAATAATATGCTAAATAAAACTAAACATTTTTAGAATATAATGCTAAATCAAATAACATATTTTTAGAAAAAGATGCCAAATCAAATAACACAATTTTATAACATTTGTCACATTCACTACATCTATACACTATCTAATGGAGATATACATCAAAATAACATAACCAATAAGATTTTTAAAAACAAACAACAATAGTCTCCATTCAAGAAACATTCCAAGTTATATCTAACCTAATATAATAGTTATATGCATGATAATTCATGCAAGGGTGATGAAGAGGTTCTAGGAAGGGTGAGATCCCTTCCTAAAACTTTCTCATCCTCCTAGGGTTTCTATTAAAATCAATACAAAAACCATGCAAGTAAAAATAAAATATAGATAAAACTTACTTGTAGTATTAGAATGTTCACTACGGATATTTCTAACTTTTTTAATTTTCTACCACTTTATCTTCTTGCCCCATCAAATCATGTGTTTTACATAGTGTTTCATGGCTCTCTTATCTCCCTCCATTCTAATACCATCACATTAATTCAACTTGAGTAGTGGTTCTTAGAAAACATCCATGTTATCCATGGATGCTAAAATAAACCCTACATTTTCCATTCTTTCCTTTAACTTCCCAATCAACAGTCTGTCAAAATAAAATATTCTAAATGAAAATGATTTCCTTATCCATTCAAGTCATGAAAACATTAGTAAAATGATTAGGTCATTTTACTATAATCAAATTTCAACAAAGTAATCATGTTTTTTAAGGTCCAAAAAATGACCTTTTAATATTCATAACACCTAATTCAAAGATTTAGTAATAATGTTTCTAAGAAATGCTTCAAAAAATATTTAAACCTAAGAAAGGTCCTCAATAGAACCAATAAATCCATTACTATACTTACACCTTAATTCATAGTCTATAGAGTTAAGGCAACAACCTTAACTAACCTTCAATATAGCTTTCCAACATTAAAGAGAACTCCAAAATCATGGTGGCATAATTGGATATGAGCCAATGATGACCATAAAATAAAAAATAAAATAAATATGCACAACACTGTGTGTTCACAACATAAGGAAATACATAAAGACATGGTGGATTAAATGTATATCTAAATTTTATCTCATTTTCCTTATACCTATATGAATATATTATAACTATTTGGAGGCATATCCTAGGCCTAAAACTATCTCAATTCATATGACTTTTAATTGTAGTCACTAAAGGACATTAACAATATCAGTTCAAAAAAGTTATGAATCATAAAGATTACTAAATAAAAGTACAACTATCTGCATATATAATTTAGATATAACTAAAATATCATAACACATGAAATAAACATTAAATGTCTCCATATTTTGAAATGTCTCATCAAATAAGTAAAAAAAAACATCATATTTGCATGCTTGGGTGGGATGTGACAAAGGAGCAATGGATTAAACTAACTCTAATGGGTTAGCTAGAGATCAGGTTTAAGACAAAACTATTTTGAGTAAATATAGCACATATATAGGCATCAATTTGGTTAAAGAAATTTATTATAATAACTAATTAGGGATACTAGTAATAAGAATTAAGTGCATCTTCAGGAGCACCCATTAATGAATGTAACCATAATAGTGGTGCTTGGGGAATATAAAATCCCATCATGTCATAGTATAAAGAGAGAGAGAGAGTAGTGATACAATAGAGAAGGTAGTAAAAGATTGTGGAATAGAGTTATGATATGAGATTATGTCATATTAATGTTCCATTGTAGGTTTTTTCATGAATACAATTTATTACCATGATGAACTAACCATATATCAATTTGATAATAATATTATCCTATAATAGTTGATGTATGTTAATCTAAAAAATAAACCAAGTGCTAATATGCACCCTAGGAATCTCTTCATCATTAATTAACATAAATATGACCTGAAGTCTCTTTATCTATGATTCAGGTGAGCATGCAAGGGTACATTATGTGATAGATAGTGTGGCTAGACTAATGTTAGGATATGCACTTATGGCATAGAGACCTTGAGTGCATGAGAAAATATCTTAATAATATAATGTTTTAAAAGATTAATTTAGTTAACATGACTTGATTAACCCTAATTCAACACCTAAGACCACCATTTGAAATTTTATCATGATCAAACATCATTGTTTAAGAAATATTGATTGAATTAAGCCCCAACTAGGTGTAATTAAATATGTATTTGTACCTAATCAAGGTCTAATCCATTAAAATTTTCTCAAATAATGACATTTGATAAAAAAATAATAATAAATTTTGATAATCACCTTCAATTATTTCAAATCACCTAACTGAGGTTTAATTCAATTTTTTTCTTATATAATGACATTTAATCATGATATAATGAAAAATGGTGCTCATATATGGCCAATTTTCAATAAAACTACATAGGTCTATTTGATCGCATCTAATCTAACCTATGTAACTTTATTATCATCACTAAGGGGTGATATTAAGGTGTCACTATATGTTGGAATTATTTTTGAATTTAAAGATAATATAATTATTTAAAGATCAATTTTTGAAAAAGTAATGTAATTTGGGGCTCAAATTTTCCTAATTGAGTCACTGATTGAACTGATTACTTATTTGGCTCAATGAGGGATATTTTTATGGGGCCCAATTGAGCCTTGTGAACTTAATTATGACCATATAATGAAATTTGGATCTCAATTTATCCTAATTGAGTCCTTGATTAAGCCCAAAACTCATTTGTTTCAAAGTGGGATCCCATTTGGAGCAATTGAGCCCCATGAAACTAATTGGGACTATATAGTGTGATTTGGGGATCCATTTTCCCCAGTTGAGTCCTTCATTTAACCTCTTAGTCATTTGGTTTATGAGGTATGATTTTTGGTAAATTAAAACTACCTAAACCTAATTACAATAATTTAATTTGATTTAGGGCTCAATTTGTCCCAATCGAGTCCCAAATTGAACTAATTACTCATTTGGTTCAATGAGAGAGAAAATTTTGGCCAACAGAGCCATTTAAACCTAATTGTGACCACATAATATGATTTTAAGCTCTAATTTCTCAAATTTAGTCCCTCATTAGACTAATTACTCATTTTTTTTAATGAGAGATGTAATTTGGGGAAATTGAGCCCTGTTCATGTATTTACAACAAGGTAATGTGAATAAGGGCTCTATTATCCTTAAATGAGTCATCGATTAAACCAATTACTCATTTATTTTAATGATGATTGTAATTTTTATCCCACTTGATTCTCATGAAGCTAATTACAACCATATAATGTGATTTGGGGCTTAATTTACGCTAGTTTAGTCCTTGATTGAACTAATTACTAATTAGGTTTAATGAGAGATGAAATTTGGATAAATTGAGACTTTTGAACATAATTTTAAATAAATAATTGATTTATGACCCCATTTCCCCAATTAAGTCCTTTATTGAACTAATTTACTCATATGGTTCAATTAAAAATGCAATTTAGGGCAATCAAACCTTAAAAACTTAATTGCGACCACATAATGTGATTTGTGGCACAATTTTACCCAAATAAGTTCCCTAATTGAACCAATTACTCATTTGATTCAATGAGGGATTTTATTTTTTGATATATATCCCTATGAATCTAATTTTGACCATGTAATGTGATTTGGGGCTCAATCTTCCTCATTTTAATCCTTAATTGAACTAATTTTTCATTTGGTTTAATGAGGGATGCAATTTTGAGAAATTTATCCCCACGAACCTAAATTTAATTAGATAATGTGATTAGGGGTTCCACTTACCTCAGTTGATTCTATAATTGAATACATTACTTATTTGGTTTAATGAGAGATACAATTTTGGGACTTTTTGAGTCTCATGAACTTATTTACAAATAAATAATATGTTTTGAGGCTTAATTTTCTCTAATTGAGTCCTTGATTGAACCCATTGGTCATTTTATTCAATGAGGGATGTAATTTAGGTAAATTGATCCTTGTGAACCTAATTATAACTAGATAATGTGGCTATGGGGCTCTACTCACCCCAATTAAATCTTTGATTAAACTGATTACTCATTTGGTTCAATTAGAGACATAATTTGTGGTGATTTATTCCCATGAACCCAATTGTGACTAGATAATGTGATTTAGGGCTCAAATTTACCCAACTTATTTGATTAAACTAATTAATCATTAAATATAATGAGGGATGGGAAGGTTAAACACTGAGATCCTAATTGTGACCACATAATGTGATTTGGGGCTTAATTTTCCCCAACTGAGTCCATAAATGAACCAATTACAAAATTTATTCAATAATATATTTTTTTTGAATAATTGATCCCAATGAACATAATTACAACCATATAATGTGATTTGGGCCTAAATTTTCCCCAATTGAGTCCTTTATTAGATCAATTAGTCATTTGGTTCAATTAAGGAAATAATTTGGGGTAATCAAGCCCCACAAACCTAATTTCAACCACAATCTAATTTAAGGCTCAAATTTCCCCAATTGAGTCTTTGATTTAACCAACTACTTGTTTAGTTTATAGAGGGATATAATTTTGTTTGATTGATCCCTTAAACCTAATTATGATGATATAATGTGATTTAGGGCTCAATTTCCTTAATGGTGTTGAATAACAACATTGAATGATGAAATTATGATAAATGGTGTTAAGTATATGCAAAATTTCCCTAATTTTACCTACATCTAGTTGTATGATTTTTTTTTGTCAATATCATCTTAGTTATCACTATTTATAAGAGATGCAAGGTTTTTAAAATTCATTTTTGGCACACATAAAAATCCTACAAACATTAAAAAATCAATCCAACAAACCCAAAAATCTATAAAAAAACTATTGGTTTACCCAAAATATATGCCAAATAAAAAAGTTATGCCTAGAGAATCCTGTCATGACCAACATGTCCCATTTTAAAAATTTAAAATAGGGACCCAATATATTCTAGACATAACATATTTGGTCCCCATGGAGACATAAATTGGCCTTAGGACTTGAGAATAAAAAAGCCTAAGTTTTGATAATCAATTTTCATTTTATAACTCTTTGGCTTAAAATTTTGAGAAAATCAATTAAAATGGGGTAGCTTTTTTTTAAATTATCTTATTTATATAACCAAGCTATCCTTTCTATGATCAATTTTATTGGGTTTTTTTACAAGTCATTTGTGTATTTTTCCACATCTCTTCCTCATGGAATATTGAAGTACATTTGATTCATTTTCAGGTTCTAAGTAGTGCATGGACATATCACAGATCAAGTAACCATAACCATTTATTCAACACTTACATTAAAAAGGGAATATTGGAATATTACACTTTTATCACCTCAACATGTTGCTTCATCATGATATTGCACCATATGTCTTCCTTTTATAACATCAAGGCTAATAGTTAAAAGTTTAAAACTCCATGATGGTGCGATTACATGAGATCATGTTGTGTGTATTCATATTACTTCATCACAGAGTAATACCAACATAAAAAAGTTACAAATACTTGTAACTATACGACTAAGTGAGATTGTACCACATATCATCATCTCAAAACATCGTAAGTCTTTTATCAAAAATTTAAGTCATGAAATCCATGACTACATGAATAAGAGACATGTTGCCACATGTCCTCGTTGGTACAATAATCCTCAACGTGTCATCATCTCATGGTTTCACAAGCCTCTATTTAGAAATTTAAGTTATAAAATATGGAAATAATATGACTATACAAGATAAATTCATGTGTGATCATATTGCAACATTACATACTGATGATAAAAATGAAAGACAACAAATCCATCAATAATGAAACTACACAAGATCATGCCATGTTTCTTAATATCACATATATGTACACTTACATATCAAAAAGGACATACCAAATGACTAAGAGACATACTTTCATGTGTTCTTGATACAATCAACTACCATGTCAGATGCCACATGCCATTATTAGCATAGTTATATACCATTATGAAATAATCATACAAATTTTAAATCAAGATCAAGTGATATATTTACAACTACCATGAACATTGACATAATAAAGTCAATTGAGGTGATCAAACTCATAATACTATGATAAATTAAAAATTGTCAAATAAATCTCCTTAAAATTATGAGTAAAAAAATCAAAAATCAAAATGGAAATATAATTGACATGGACTATTAATTAGTAAAAAGATACTCATAAACAAGATTTCAAGCGATGGGTTTAGGGTTAATTCCAGGTTATATGTTTTGACCAAAATTAATTTTGGCATCATTTGAAAATAATCTAACCTAAAAACTAAGTTTCATAGCCCTATGTTTCCCTTAGATAGTTATAAAATTGAATACCCAATTTGACAAGTTATTATAATGAAAACCAAATATCATGGTCCTACTTCATCTCTATTTTGATTTGGCACCAAGCTCAAGTTCAAGGATATAGAATTTGACTTGAATTCTTTGAACAATGCACTCCCAAACTACTCATCCTTATATAGATAAGTTAAATCAAATCAAGAATACAATGAGAAAGATAGATTATCTATCAAGGAGAGAGAATACATACATGACCTACTCATCATCCAAGTAGTCAAATTACATAAGGTGGTAGCTAAAACAAAGGTATTTCCCTATATTGACATTCTCCATAATTTACTTACTATTAGCATGTGCACATATGATATATTTAATAAAGGAAAAAGATAAGTTTCAATAGCCTATATAGCTAGTGTTTCCTTTGAGAATTATTATACGCTACCCAAACTAGACATAATTTACAATCAATGATTAGTCCATGAATTATTTAAAAACCATGAGGTTAGGGAAAACTTAAGAGGTTGGACATTAGACCCTAATAAATTTTTTAATAAGAGGAAAGTTACCACCATTATAATTTCATAATTTAGACTAGGGGTTAAAATTACAATGGTCTTGTTAAACAAAATCTATGGAGTTCCCTCCATTTCCCATGTTGATGAAGCATGGGTTTCCCTCTTGTCCATAATTCTAGATGAAAAAGGTATCCCTACACTTGGGGAAATAATAAGATATACTTTAAAGATGCAAAATATTATCCAAAATAGGCTAGATGGTCATTTTTATATTTTTTCATATTTATTAGATGTTGTCTATACCACTATAATATCTACAGGCACATATCCATGGGATCCAAATGAGAAAATAGGATACATGATGATTTTGACATCTTCCACATCCATAAGTTTAGAAATTTCATACAAAGGACTACAGACACCTTATATCTTATGTTCTACAACGCTGTAAATGCATAACCAATGCTAAGGTTATCCAAAGAAATAAGGATATCACTTAGGTTAGTGGGATATTATTGGTACTACCCAGACCATATAATGATAAGGGTAGAAGGCACATTGGTGGCACCTATTTACTTACCTAAAATGGTCCCATACAAGTTGGAAAAATAAGAGATAATATACCAACTATATCAAATCATTGATGAAAACTACCAAAGATCCAAATTGGGAGTTATACACAAGATGCCACTTAGTATAAGAAAATAACAATTTCATCAATGAGGAAAATGAGCTAAATCTTCTAGACATAGGTCATCTTTGAGTCTCAAATTGGCAGAATATAGGTCTTGGGATCCTAAGGGCAATGTGGTTTAGCATATACATAACTTAAAAGGATATTAAGAGCTACATATGGCCACAAAGGATATGACCATGAATATATTTTTGTTAATGCTAATGATGACACTCAGGTTTTATACTAGAATACAAGTTACTCATATGACTATGGAACTTAAATGAAGCAACCTGAGAGAGAAAAGTCTCCAAAGGAGATTGATGAATAGTTAAAAATAACAATACTAATAATTATCCCTAAAAAAAGACTACATGGGAGAATTTTTTTGCTATGGACATTGGTGGACCTCCTCTGGTTCTAAAGGTCACATGTGCTTACTGCTACTTCAAGATAAGCAGACCACATAAAAAGTAGTGAGTCAAACACATCCTCATCATATGCATGTTATAATAGGGCCTCTTGTGTCTTATTATGTTAGGATAAATATTGCAATTACTTTGAAATCTCCAATGGTTACATTAGAGGAAAGGCCACAACATATACCAATCTAAGGAGCATCATTGGACATCAATTATCTAGATATAAAGGATGAGTATTTAGAGGAAGATTTAGAAGGGGAATATGTAACTAATGTATTTATTAAGGTTTATGTATACACATAATATTTTTATTAACTTTACCACTTACTAACACTTTATCTCTTACAATAACTTGTCGAGTTTCAATCTCTTTGAGTGAATGCCTTAAAGGGTGCACTAGGAAAAGGGTGGGAAGACCATTGGTGATTAAAAAGATTCTTTGTGGATTTGTATCATTTCTACCATTAATCCAACTTATTTAGAGTGTCTATCCATTTACCTCCTATGATGCCTCCCAAAATCCTAGAATCTTGAAATATGGCTAAGTCTGAAATCCAATAAGACCCTCTAAAATCTAAAATTTGCATTATAGCTTCTAGAGGTCTAAAACCAATCTCAAACATCATGAAAGCATAAATATAAAATATAAATTAAATTATAATTTTACATTTATATGCATGTCTAAATGTCAACTTATACTTAAATGTTTATTTTATATTTGTACTACTTGAATTTAGCCCTTGCCTAAGCCAAAACCTTCATTTACCATCTACAAGACTAAGTCAGCCTAGGACAAATATATTTTGAGATTTGAGTACATTACATGACTAAGTCATCCTAGGATGACTTAGTTTGGACCTAACTATTTTTATTTCCAATAGGGTCGATTGGGATGAATCTATCAACTATACTTTTAGAAATGCTTAGGATTAGATATAACTATATAAACACATCCTTTTAATCATTTTAGGAAGATAATAAGAAGAACATCATATTGCACATTTGATTATCCACCATTATACTTTAGGAACATTTATTAGGGCTTCATATTACCCTTGAAGATATGAACCTTGTCTTGTGAATAACTCTTTTGGATGCATATGTAAGTTATATATCCTAGAGATGACCTATACTTATTATCCTTACATACCACAACAACCTCTTGTGAATCACCTTGGTCGAGGGAGAGATTGAGGCTCAATGTAAATATTCCTAAATTTGTTCCTCCTTTGTTATAGTAGATAGTTTTGAATTTATAATTATCTCCCATGCATTAAGATTTCCCATTAATTATCTTAAGTATAGATATTCTATTCATGTTTACTTGTTATGTTTATTACCCTCATTTTATGCCACAAGATTTGGTGATCACTAGGATATATTTTATTTTAATTTTTATTTACTTTGTGAATATATAGAAAACATAGGACCTAGCTAGGGTTATCACATGGAGTTTTTTGAATAGAGGTTTTGGAACCATATGTAGTGACATTATGGTGGTAAAGGATCCCTTGATTAGGTCTAGTAGATCCATCTTGGTCATGATCCTAATTGTCTAAATTTACTATCAATCAAAAGTGTAAGTGTGATTTATCTTCTTTGAGCTAGGATTGATTTATATATCAGCTACATTTTCCCTTGTATATAGTTCCTACATAGGTAATTTTTGGAGCCCCTAGTCATTTTCCTACCTTATATTCAATTGAATTAATAAATGTAGAGGACACAAATAATATTTTAGACATGCAAGTAAGCAAGGAAGATACTTTTATTTTATCCTAGGCTGATACCTTTATTCCTTTAATAAAAACTTCAATTTATTCAATTTCCAATACTTCCACTACTTACATTGATGTTTCTATTACTTTGGTTGATGTCTTCACAACTATTTCTCCTATTTCCATTTTTTTCACTACAATTGATACTATCCCTATGTGTACCACATTTATTCAAATTAGAAAATCTCCATAGACTCCAATAAAGTCTACCATTACACATGACATTAATTCTTCAACTATTATTGACATTACACCAAAAAATCCATTTGTGGATTTGTATTTTGTCTTTCCAAGACCAAGGTTTGATGCCTTGGTTTCTTAGTCATTTTTACCACTTATCCACTACTTGATGCACACATGCTTTCAATCACACTTACATACCAATGTCAAAGTTTGAGCATTATGTAGATACCTAGATTTTGCATAAAACCCTTTTCCATAATGTCTTATCCATAAATTATCATATTTGGTCTACTTGTGTATATTTTCATGTTTCTAGGACTTCTATCACCCCATATTGGTCTCCATTTAGCCCTTGAGCATTAAAATCACATCTAACAGTTATAAGAATCTATTAATTAACACCCTTGTATTAAATTTCATCTATTATTATGATTTTAATTAATATTTGAGTCTTTATTAATCATAGATTGAGTTTTTCATGGGAAAACATGTGCCTTTTATGGGTATTCCCCATTTGCCTTTGTGGGAATTTCCCCATTATTGCTAATTATGTGCCTTTAACTCTTATACTTATCATTTCTAAAGTTTTCGTACATGTATAAATTATCTGATAATACCCTAAACATATAATTCATCATAACCCATTTTAAAGGAGATCAACCAAGAAAATAAAATTATATTATCATGGATCAAGACCTAGAGTAGAGCCAAGCACTAGGTTTCATCATTTACTCTTAGATCAAGTTGAGCTTCATTGAGTCATAACTTACACACGATAAGGTTATTTACCTTGGTATCTCATCACCATGTTTTAACAAATGAAGGTTTTATCTTGCATATAATTTCATAATTATTTATAAGGAAAAGGAAGTTCAAAACCCTTGCTTGAGCTATTCCCATTACACACTCAAGACTACATGGATGTATAATTCTAGTGTGTGGGACATGTAGTTTGTAATGCCACTTCAATGGTTACTAAACTAAATAATACTTTATTTTTTTTGAGTGCCAAGCTTGGTTAAAGATAAGGAAGTAGTAATTCAACATATTATTCTTAATAAAATAGTGAAGTGACCATAAGACAAATAAAAAATCATGCATCAAAATAGTCACATAAAAATTAGAGTGTGAACCCCTACATAGGTTAGACTCAGTGGAATATAATAAAACATGAAAACAAAAGTTTTACCAACATGATTTTTCCCATGTTTGACTCACATATAATGAGAGTCTGCCCACGAGCCCCATATTTTAGGAGTAGAAAATAGACAGTTTGCATAGTCATATTCTAGATATAGATATTTGTTGTAGCAATCAGGTGTGATTATTTCTTGTCCTTTATAATTAATTTTCATAGCCTAGTTAATTTATCACCATCTTGATATTATTATCAACCAATTAAATATATTTTAATCCTATGATTTCATAGCTATATTATTAAATCTATTCATTATAATTCTTTATCCTTATTTTTCATAAAAGCAAAATTAATGTAAATAGTATACAAATCAAGATACATTGGGGGTCACCCTTTGTAATCCATAGTATTATATCCATAATTATTATTTTAAGAATATAAAAATTTTGGTTATAGTTCACCATTTAGTACTACATTGTAATGGTTAGGTTGCATGTTGTTTAGGGATTTGTATACATGGAACAATCATTTTTTATATCAGTTTTCGAATCTACCTTCCTCATGAAGGGTAGGGCATTTTTTGGGTTATGAGAGGTTTGAATGGGAACCACATTATCTCTATGGTTGGAGGTAAAATTATTAGATGATTCTATCGCTCTCCTAGTTTTATTATTATGACTTTAGAATGATCTCCTATGTTATCTCAATGTGCTCACATTGAGATGTTTCTTTACACTTTTTTTGTGTATCCCTCTCTTTTGACAAACAGATGTATTTTTATTTGTAATCTGTATTTATTGTAAAGACAAATATGATGTAAGGATACTATTGTATATTTTAACCTCTTTAGTAAAAAAGGTAAAGTGGAATTATTTGTACTTTCTATATCTTTATAAAGTATTATTTACAATATATATGAAGAATATGCATAATTACACTTTATGCTAAGTATAATGTTAGAAATGATAAATATTATTATTATATGTAAATGTTTGCTTTAATTATGAAAAATTGAGAGAGTAATGAATCAATATTAGTTTTCCCTTTTTAAAAATCAATAAAATATTAAATTTTGATATCAATTTCAAATGGAAGATGTTAATAATTTAATATGTACTTTGGTTTCATTTATATATAAGTAATAGTTTATTTTTATTTTGCTTACTTGTTTAATTTAGATAAGGACTATGAATTTATTCATACCATTTTTAGTGATTACTTATAATTCACATGAAAAAAAATTCTAGGGGTTTTTTCCAGTTTTCTATCAAGGGGTTCTTATAATAGTAAGCTAGATAATCAACTAGCCATGCCCTAAGTGTCATATTACATAAGATATATAACATCATTTAAAACTCACTTCTTATTTTGTAACTCTAAGGAGTATAAGTACCATATAGAAGTGTCTCATGGAATATGGAAGATAACATCATGTAAATCTCAACAGAAAGGTACCTTATGGAAAAGTAAAGTAGGACAACCTCCATGCCCCAATGATGCAAACATTGCCCTAATAAGGCTAGATATAGAAATTAAAAACACACAAAACTAGTGTGCCCCCATATATGCATGGTTAGTAACATGTAAAAATAGGCACCAAATAAGTATAATACAATATAAATGCATGCTATAGAGCATGGCACTAAACATATTATAATTATATACATGATAAACATCATGGTGACACAACACATAAGGATATAAAAATCAATGACACACCAATTAGTACTGTATAATTTAGTGACACAAAAAATAAGGATGAGACCCACAAGACATGACAATAAGATAACATTTTATGGAAAAGGACACAAAAACATACACAAGATCATATACATGCACATGAAAATAAGGAATCATAAACAACACTATTTTAATGTAACCAATCCATGCAGATATTTCTATAAAATATAATATCTAGGTAATAGAAAGATATGTATGATGCACATAAATTATCTCAATATGATAATTAGACAAGAAGGATAAATATCAGCATGATAATATGCTATATGAACATGTTCCTTACATAAGCATGCCACCAATGTAATCATGCCCCTGAAGGTGTTGGCCATGTAGCCGCAAGACATCTGAATGATCTGATATCATATGTAACTTGTATATGTACATAACACCCATTATAAAATACCATGATAAGTTCATGTGGATTAATATTAAAAACTCTAGCTCAGGTAGATATGTAACCAATGATAAAGAAATATCTTTGATTTTTCAATTTTATAATTTTTTTGAATTTTTGAAATTTATAAAAGAAGATAAATGAATAAGGCATATGGGAAAAAATAAAAGGAGGGATCAATGATCACACAATCAAAAAATAAAATCCAAAGGGAAAAAACAAGAGGAATAAGATGAGGAGGATTCTAGGAAACCTACAACTTCCCTCAGAATTTAAAGCATGATAGGATATGAGGTCATGAGATAGATGATGTCATCATAAAAAATATGATGTAAGTGCTCAAAATAGAATACAAAATCAAATGGAGTAGTACAAAGTAATATAACAATCGACATAAACCAAGTGGGTAGAATAATATCAATGTAAGGGGAGGCAAGTGCTAAGACATAAATATATAAGATAGAAGAATGCAATCAAACTCTAAGGAGGAAATAACATGAAATGAAAAACATGTAAAATAATGAAGACATATATATAAGAAGGATATTCTATAATAAATATGTATCAATGAATCTCAATATTCGAGCTATAAGGGATAACTAATAATTTAGTATGTATGATCAAATCGATGATGATATGAGTCTAATATGTCACTAGATGTATTTCAAAAATGATTAAAAAAGGTGAAATACACATCATCATCCCTAGGATGAATATGAATTTAATGGGATCAAAGAGTTACTTCACACTGTGTAGGAATCTATCATGGTAATTTCTTTACTCTAGGTTGTAAATCAACCATGAAATATGGGTGACTAGGTGTTGTAAGTTTTGGAGGTGAAACTATAAGAATTGAATCTCTAAGAGATTCTATATGATATGGAGATATATTAACCTAAAATATATTAGGTACCATATAGAATTATTATGAAATAGATTATGGATCACATGAGGATAAATGATTTACTCCTTTTGGGGATTATTAGCTAGTTATCATTGATCTATAAGGTAAAATAGGTCTCTAATAAGTTATGCCAAAAATATTATGTACTTTGACATTATACACAAACTTAACACAATTATGTAATGTGGAAGTTATCACTCTGATCTAATTAATCCAAGGGTGTCTAAGCAATATGTTGTATGATCCTGCATCCAATATAACATAAAACCAAACTTGAGTAGTTTGAGGACCAACTGTAACTAGAAGAATAACAACACCTTAGGGTGTGTATGTATGATAGTCATAACTGTGTAATACCATCATTGTACCAAGTAAATATCTATTAATATAGCCTAAATTACATAAGAATGACATCAAAACAAGGTTTTCACTAGAAATTTTTTCAATCATAATGTCATGTGTGATAGAAAGATGATGGAAAAAATTACCATGTATGTATATAAGACCATTTTTTGATGCATTACCAGGTATATCTTGGTCATGAAATGTAATGGAAGGCACATGCCATTTATAAATCAAAACCATGTCAATAACATTGTTAATCTCATGCTCAGGTAGGATAGTATAATGATATATATTTATTTCCACATGTACATTTTTTTGTTTAGGATCTATGTGATTTGATAACATATTAATAAATATTTGTATGCATTTATTATTATTTGTAACATATTAATTCAATGTAAAATTATGCCCATCAATTATTATAATGTTTTTATCATTTAGGTCTTGGATCTTATGTCATAATTTGAAACATATATTAATCACATGTCTTAAAGCTTGATGATATTCATAATATTGATTATTATCATAACCTATATGTAACACTCTAGTTTTATTCATTTGAAAGGGTTCTAGTAAAAAAATAACATTACATTCAAGCAATTAATTTAATATTACATGTAGTGGGTCTGATAGTGTTGTAAATTATCACCTTTATGTAGGATCAAGAAAGTCAAGCTTATCATTTAGTTGGGAAACTATATTAACCATATTGGACTCATTATTAGGATAGAAATTAGGTGTATCATTACTATTAGGTTTAAACATTATTTTTATAAGATATTTAGTTGTAGTGGATATAGAATAGATGTGTACTTAAAATTATTAGAATTTATAATCTTAACCTCAATGTTGTGAAAGACATTATAAAGTTTGTCAAATGAGTCATATGTGTTAAACATGACATTGTCCGTGAGTGAGCTGAGAAAACTATTGGAGAATATACTTTGAAACTCACTATTAGGAAGATGTCATGAAATTTTGGTAAGCATGGTTTTAAATTTAAGCACATATTTAGTGATGTGCTCATTAGGCCCTTTTTTGACTTAATAAATTTGAGAAAATTTAATCTTTTGACAAATGTTTATTGAAAAATGCACCATAAATAAACACATAGACAATGATGTGTTCATTAGGTCTTTGTTTTACTTAATCAATTTGAGAAAATTTAATATTTTGATTTAAAAATGTAATAATAATTGGTCAATTAAATAATTTAATTTATGCATAGAGTCTATAGGTAAGGAAAAAAACTATTCTAAAGCCTATCATGTAAGACTCCTAGGAAATAGATTTGTCATAAGTAATTGATCATGCTAAGAACCAATACAAGATGAAAAGAAAGATTTGATATGTTAAGATTGACCCCCATTACCACTAAATGTTGTTAACTTAGGCACTTATAATGATGGAGGAAGGAGGTGAAAAACACTTCCCAATCCAAAATGTTGTGTAATATGTCATAAGATGAAACCACATGGCTAGTTTTTCTAAATGTTTGAGATAATTATGAAATTTTAACTCTCATATAATTAAATTATTTTTATAATAATGGATTAGTATATGTACTACTACATGTATGATTAACATGTGTGTTGGGGATCAACCAACAATGGATTACACTTGTGAAAGCAATAAACGTGGAAATAAATCAGATAGATAAGTAACTGGAATGATAAATAGCACAGAACAAGAGATACAAGAAACCACCCTGAAAACTTGTATTAAAAATCTTTACAAAAGGAATACAATTGAAGAAACTTATTTCTTCCACACCTCTCTCAGATGCACACAAGATCTCTCACTAGATCTCTATTCCTTAAGAGCTCTCTCTCTCAAGTACAATCAATTCCAACAACCTAGATTGATACAACTTCTGTACTGTCCTTCAAACATTCACAATGTTCTACTCATACTCACACACTAAGCTAAGAAGATCTTTCCTACATATAGAATTAGGAAACTTGAGCATGCACTTACAACAAATAGTTAAGCCTCTTGAACAAGGGCTCTAAAAATAATATTGCTAATAATAGAGACGAGAGCTTAAGTCTACAACTCAAAATCATCATGTAAACACTCGCTTTTGTCCTCGGAAATCACTTTTTAGACACACAGGTAACCGACGTCGGTTCCTACCTGTTCGCCTGTGACCGTCACCGGCCGACCCACTGCCGACATCGACGCCTCTACAACTGCACCTGATCGACGTCGATCGCTCCTGACTGACACCGGTGTCTGTGTAGACCCGAACCTGCTAAAGTGTGCTCCTTGGTGAAGCTTTTAGCTCCACACCCTAACAATCTCCCACTTGGAGATAAACAGCTGCACCAGTACCTGTACAGCAACATCTTCTAGCTCCTCCATCTTCAACTCAATCATGAAGACCAATAGAAGTTGAATGAAGATTCAACTTCTCCTTTGTAACCGGCTTGGTTAACATATCAATAGGATTCCTATCTGTATGGATTTTCTCCAGCTTCAACTCACCATCTTCCAATACCTACCGTATGAAGTGGTACCTTAGCTGTATGTGCTTGGTTCTTGAATGAAAGGCTGAATTCTTAGCCAAATGGATTGCACTCTGACTGTCACTATACAATCTGCAACTCCCATGCTCCCTTCCAAGCTCTTCCATGAACCATGTCATCCATATCATCTCCTTGCTAGCTTCTGTGGCTGCAATATACTCTGCTTCTGTAGTTGACAAGGCAACAACCTTTTGCAACTTAGATATCCAGCTAACCGTCGTTCCACCTACAGTAAAAACATAACCTGTGGTGCTCCTCCTGCCATCCAAATCACCTACCATATCTGAATCTACATAACCATGTAGAGAAGTATCTGAACCTCCATAGCACAAGTGTCTACTGCTGGTTCCTCTCAGATATCTAAGGATCCACTAAACTACTTTCCAATGTTCCTTTCTTGGATTGGCCATATACTTGCTTACTACTCCCACTGCTTGGGCAATATCCGGTCTAGTACACACCATTGCATACATCAAACTTCCTACCGCGGAAGAATATGGAACCTTACTCATGTACTCTACCTCATCATGTGAATTAGGACATTGTTCTTTACTCAACTTAAAATGTCCAACCAAAGGTGTGCTTACCGGTTTAGCATCCTGCATATTGAACCGTTTCAACACCTTGTCCACATAATCCTCCTGAGACAATATCAACCTGTGATTTTTCCTGTCTCTCTTAATGCTCATGCCAAGGATTTTCTTTACTGCTCCCAAATCCTTCATAGCAAATGTTTGAGCTAATTTCACCTTAAGCTCAGAGATATCCTACATGTGAGATCCTACAACCAGCATATCATCTACATACAACAATAGAATAATATATCTACCATTATCAAATCTCTTAAAATATACACAATGGTCAGATTGACACCTACTGTAGCCATGCTCAGTCATAAACCTATCAAATTTCAAATACCACTGTCTAGGAGCTTGCTTGAGGCCATACAAGCTTTTCTTCAACCTGCACACTAACTTCTCCTTACCCTTGACCTCAAATCCTTCTGGCTATTCCATGTATATTTCCTCATCTAAATCTCCATGAAGAAATGCTGTCTTAACATCTAGCTGCTCAAGATACAAATCCTCAAAAGCAACCAAAGACAATACAACCCTTATAGAAGTCATCTTAACAATAGGAGAAAAAATCTCACCAAAGTCAATACCTGGCTTTTGTGCAAATCCTTTCACTACCAATCTGGCCTTATATCTCATCTGTCCATCCTCACCTTCCTTCAACCTGTAGGTCCATCTATTCTTCAGTGTTCTCTTACCAGCTGGCAATTCAACCAAATCCCATGTTTGGTTCTCTCTTAAGGACTCCATCTCCTCAACCATGCCACGCTCCCACTTACTCCTGGACTCCACCTGTAATGCTTCTTAAAAACTCTCTGGTTCTCCACCATCAGTTAGCAATTAATAATATAAGGAAGGAGAATATCTAATTGGAGGCTTACATACCCTTTCTGACCTCCTGATGGGTGTCTTAGACTCGTTCTCAACATGCTGTCCACCCAAATTTTCTGAGAGTGACCGACCTCGGCCACCCGTAGACCTGTTACTGGCTGACGCCGATTCTTCCTGGCTGACGTCGGTGCCTGTTCTATCGACGTCAGTCTCTGTATGACCGACATCGGTTTCTGTACTGCTGACACCAGTTCCTAACCTACCGACGTCGGTCTCTGTGTTTTCCTGTAAGTGATTATTTCTTTTTCCTCCGAGCTCATTTTGGACCATAACTTCATCCAATTCTCCATTGCTCTGCCCAGATTGATTCAGCTTCCTCATCTGATCACTGTACATCACTCTTTCATTGAAAACAACATCACAGCTCCTAATTACCTTGTTAGTTCCTAGATTCCAAAATCTGAAACCAAAATCATCTGAGCCATAGCCAATAAACGTGCACCTCATAGACTTAGCATCAAGCTTCTTTCTATTTTCCTTATCTACGTGCAGAAAGGCTTGACAACCAAAAACTTTGAGATATGAGAGATCTACATTTTTACCTGTCCATGCCTCTTCTAGAATTCCACCATCTAAAGCTGTAGAGGGTCCTCTGTTAATCAGGTACACTGTGGTGTCAACAGCTTCTGCCCAAAACTCTAAGGGCAACCCAGCATGCAATCTCATACATCTTGCATGCTCCATGATAGTTCTGTTCATCCTTTCAGCAATACCATTCTACTGAGGTGTCCTTGGAACCATCCTTTGCCTACAGATTCCATGTGTGTAACAATACCAGTTAAACTTAAGACTGCAGAACTCACCGCCATTATCAGATCTCAAGCACTTCAATCTTCTTCCTGTTTCATTCTCAACCATAGCTTTCCAAATCTTAAAAGTCTCAAAAACATTAGATTTATTTTTAATACAGTAGATCCATACCTTTCTTGTAGCATCATCTATGAACGTAACATAGTACCGTGATCCTCCAATAGAGGCTACCTGAGCCGGTCCCCACACGTCTATGTGAACAAGCTACAACTTATGCCTTTTCTTAGTAGACCCAGTCTTGAGAAAACTAACTCTTTTCTATTTTCCAAATACACAATGCTCACAAAATTCTAGATCCATACTTTTCAAATCTGAAAGCATACCTTTAGATTTAAGAATTGACATCCCCTTCTCACTCATGTGGCCAAGCCTTGAGTGCCACAATTTAGCATCCACATTTGAAGTAGATAATACAGAAGGAGATTTGTTAGTAACACAATTACACAAATAGAGATTACCTTCTCTCTTACCTCTGGCCATAACAAGTGCACCCTTAGTCACCTTCTAAGAATCTGCTGTGAGAGTTACTGTACAACCCTCATCCCCTAGCTTTCCTGCAGAAACTCTTCAAGCTAGGAACATGCATCACATCTCTCAACACCCATGTGTTGCTATTCTGCATCTTCAACTGCACTTTACCTTTGCCAATAATCTTACAAGGCTCATCATCCCCTAAGTACACTATTCCAAAATCTCCATGGATATAGTCACTAAAATATTCTCTGTTAGGGGTAGCATGGAAAGATGCACCAGAATCTAATACCCAAGATTCTATATTATTATGCAAAGAGAAAATTAAAGCATCTTGTGCAATACCTGCAACCTTTGCCTCTTCCTTTCCTTCGTGCTGATTGTCCTCCTTAGGCTTTGACCAACAATCTATGCTTATGTGCCCCAACTTTCCACAATTCTAGCATTGTGGCCTTCTGCCATTTCTGGATTTGGATCTGCCTCTTCCCTTAGATTTGGATCTTGATCTCCTCTTGCTTCTTTCTTTTTTTTGCCTTCCCCTACTCTCAAGATTTAAAGCATTCCCAGATGTCTCTTCTGTACTTTTCCTGTGAATTTCCTCATTCAAGATAACACTAACAACATCCTCTACTTTTAAAATATTTGAAGCAGATGCAGTATTAGAAACTGCCATTACCAAGCCATGCCAGCTTTCAGGCAAAGAACATAATATTAAAAGAGCTTTTATTTCATCATCAAATACAATATTGACTGAACTTAACTGATTAACAATTCCATGGAAATCATTTAGGTGATTAGAAACAGATCCACCTTCTTGCATATGCAAATTAAATAACTGCTTCATAAGATATACCTTATTGGAAGCTGAGGGTTTTTCATACAAATTTGCTAACGTAGTCATTAACTCTACCATAGTTTTTGCCTGTGACAAATTAGATATCATAGTGGATGCAAGACTCAGTCTTATAGACCCCAAAGCCTTTCTGTCAAGAACTTCCCATTCTTCATCCTCCATGTCCTTGGGCTTCTTTGCAATCCCACCTAATGGTAAGTAAAGATCTTTCTGATACAGATAGTCCTCTATCTGCATTCTCCAATGTTGATAGTTCTTGCCATTAAACTTTTCCATTCTCAACTTACTTTCTTCTGCCATTGCTTCTCCCACTCAAACAGAAATCCCTGTAGAAACCCCTGTGAGCAACCTGTAATCCAAACACACTACACAGATTTGAACCACCTGTTAGTGAACCTGAGCTCTGATACCACTTGTTGGGGATCAACCAACAATGGATTACACTTGTGAAAGCAATAAACATGGAAATAAATCAGATAGATAAGTAACTGGAATGATAAATAGCACAGAATAAGAGATACAAGAAACCACCCTGAAAACTTGTATTAAAACTCTTTACAAAAGGAATACAATTGAAGAAACTTATTTCTTCCACACCTCTCTCAGATGCACACAAGATCTCTCACTAGATATCTATTCCTTAAGAGCTCTCTCTCTCAAGTACAATCAATTCCAACAACCTAGATTGATACAACTTCTGTACTGTCCTTCAAACATTCACAATGTTCTACTCATACTCACACACTAAGCTAAGAAGATCTTTCCTACATATAGAATTAGGAAACTTGAGCATGCACTTACAACAAACAGTTAAGCCTCTTGAACAAGGGCTCTAAAAATAATATTGCTAATAATAGAGACGTGAGCTTAAGTCTACAACTCAAACTCATCATGCAAACACTCACTTTTGTCCTCGAAAATCACTTTCTGGACACACAGGTAACCGACGTCGGTTCCTGCTTGTTCGCCTGTGACCGTCGCCAGCTGACCCACTGCCGATGTCGGTGCCTCTGCAACTACACCTGACCGATGTCGGTCACTCCTGACTGACGCCGGTGTCTGTGTAGACCTGAACCTGCTAAAGTGTGCTCCTTGGTGAAGCTTTTAGCTCCACACCCTAACAATGTGTGTGTAAAGGTGAATTCAAATTATTAACATTGGTATGCGAGGCATGAGGAATGTTTTGACTATGTCTAAGACCAAGAGATTGAATATATGAATTCATTGGAGGTACATTAGTATTTGTGTTGGTGGATGGGACCATATAAGTATTAGAAATAAAAGTAACAATGTGAGGGGGTGTGGTATCATGAGGTGGAGACATATGATGATTAGTGTCATGAGGGATGCTAGACTTACTAGTTGATGTAGAATGAGTAGAACCATCCAATGGAGTTTGATCAGGCATGAGATCCTTATTACTAATTTTTTGTTTTACAACTTTCATTTTTTTCAATAAGAACACCACACTTACAAGGGTTTGATTAATCAAAATTGTAAAGCTATCAAGGGTTGAAGCTCTATTTGGGTCAACCTCTTCAGTATATTTTGGAAAATCATAAGATTTAGTGTCACTATCATATCCATCTGTAATAGGTTTGTTATTGGCACTAACTTCAACCATAGAATAATTAATATCACTAGTAATAGCCATGGCTAATAAATGTAAATAAGATGAAAATATGAAAATCAAAATTTAAATAATAGAACCAAACCCTAGATAACCTCCAAATATGTATGTAATCAAGGAACAAAGGTGTGTGCACATAATTTTGAAGGTGGATATAATCTACAAGAAAAACTAGGTAAATGAAATCTAGGGTTTAACGAAGCATATAATAAATATGAATATCTGAAATTAGATATGAAAAAGTATAAAATAGCCATGAATATATAAGAGGAAGGTATGAGTGTTTATAAAATAGAGGGGTTCACCAAAATGTTTTATATTTTAAGTGTTTATTAATGAAACAAGGAAAAAATAATACACCAGGGAGATATACCATTCAAGAATGTAAATAATTTTTTTAGATCTTCCCTAGTAGAAAAAAAAATTAAACATGCAAAATTAAAATACTAAATTTACAATCAAACTTGGAAAAAGGAAAAAAGTGATGGAATGATCACATTTTGATGTTTTATGGATTTTATAAGTACATGGATTATGTAGGTTTATGACTAAACATGCCCTCAATTTTAGCCTCTAACTATGTACATACATGATCAACACCTTCATCATTCATGTCATGGGTGGGATTATCGATCAACTAATTTGGCTAATGATTGTGTGCTGATGTGTCATATCTATCATGCATTGAATTTTAGATTCTAAATTATTCCATGCCTATTCACCACTATATGTTGTATATACCTATGTATATCTATTTATTTAATGTTATAATATGATAGGTATAAATGTAGTAATAATGTCTTCTTTTTTCTTATTGACCTAACTTGCCATCAACTCATAATAGAAAATTGTATGCTAACCAACTAGTATGGGAGCTTCAACTATGAATAGTACATGCTAGAATTAGACCTCAACGTAGATATATGAAATGTGAATAAAATACATAGAAAGGGCTTTGAACCTCCTCTTCCTATATGTGAAGATGTAACTACATGCGGCACACCTAAAAAATTCTTTTGGTACAAGAGGGTGATGCACAAAGATGAATCCATCACAAGTGTAGTAATAGATACTACAAGGGTTAATTGGTTGAATTATGGAACATAATAATGTATAATTTATTCCTCTCTCTTTTATATTTCTCTTCTCTTTTCATGTATGTAAAATGGCTTGGGATGACTTGATATAAATAAGATGCCCTATGACATAATTTGTAGTTAGGAAATTGGGTAAATAGTAAGAAGGGATGATAAAATAACAAAGAGTGTGGATAAAGGCAAAGGGTCCCATAAAATAGTGAAGGAAATGATCAATGGGATTTCCAATTCCATCCTAGGTATAATTATAACACACAGTTTGAGTAAAAAATAGGAATGTGCATGATTAGGCTTGAGGTGGAGAAATGATAGATTTATAAAAGTATCATAAACATTTGGAAGGATTAAGGATAAAATGAGGATTTTTTGGTGTAGGAGAATGCACAGAGCTAAAAAATTATACAAAAATATGGAAAGTACAACAAAACATGGACAAGACACTATGGAAAAGGGTCTTGTACCAAAATTAGGTGTTTATAGTAATACATGAAACTACTTTTGACAAAATGAAATACATTTAACCACAAATGTAATTAATATTAATTAGGTATGAGAAATAAAAAATATATTTAATTATAGCATAAAATTATAAAAAGGGAGGGTTAAAATAAGTATCTTGATTTTTTCACAATTTGGAAATGGTCATCATAATGTAACAACAAAATCATGGGTTTTGTAGTAGAAAAACAAGAACCCATAAAAATCTCACTAACCTATGTAACTCTCCAAAACCAAACACTTCGCATTTATTGTAATTAAAACATAGGAAACACATTTTTGGTAGACATTAAACATGCATAACTAGCTTGATGAATGTGAATCATCAATTTTGGGACTTTAAAAATCTTGCCACCTTTCTAATTTTTATGCCAATATTTGCGAAATTGATCTTGTTATTAAAATAATAATAGATAAATATATCACATACAAAATACATAAAAAATACTAAAAAATGGGTCAATAAGCCTAATCTAGATCAATAAGTAATAAGTAATAGGTGTCTACATATGATCCACTAGAGAGAGAGAGAGAGAGAGAGAGAGAGAGAGAGAGAGAGAGAGAGAGAGAGAGAGAGAGAGAGAGAGAGAGAGAGAGAGAGAGAGAGAGAGAGAGAGAGAGAGAGAGAGAGAGAGAGAGAGAGAGAGAGAGAGAGAGAGAGAGAGAAAACATATATATTTTACCAAATAGTGACACTATTGTATAATGACACTTTGTAAATGGATAAAATGCATAAGGGAGATCTAACATATGATAGTAAAAAATAATAGATTAGGTTTACTCTAGTGGATGAAAATAATAAATAAGCATGAAATTAAACATCTAACAATCAATAAACTAAAAAACATGCAAAAGTGATGAAATATCACACTTGATGATTTAATATGGTATCTATGAGTGAATATAGACTATGTATGTGAAAGAGAAGCTCTATATATTGTCTAATAGTTTTAAACTCATTTGATAGATTCAAAACATGTTACCCTATCATTGAATATGCTCATGGATGATTCGGCCACTAAATATGCTCTCCCTATGATATTGATGATATTTTTCATGATTTATAAATATACACTTCACACTTTTTTGGGTTTAGATGTTTCTGTGTTGCTTCATAGTCTAATGCCATACAATATTGTATTGTCACTTCAATTGATTTGTGGGAAGAATTATTTGATTTGATATTATTTATCTTCTTGACCTAGTTCTCCACAAAAAAATTACAAAGATATGATACAATGTAGTTGGGTTGGGAAACCTCAAGAGAGATATAACTACATATCCCACATTTTGAAATCATAACCCACAAAGTTCTCATCTAGTGTGAATGTATAATTTGAGTAAGGGTTTCAACTTACTCTTCCTAGGTAGGGATTTAATTACATGCACATTCTCCTATCCTCATTCTGGTAAAATATGAAAATCAAATATTTGATGCATGTCCTTGAGAAAAAAATAAATATTTGTAGATAGTGCTTAGACTTAACATGGTAGATGACTCTTCTTGATACTAATTAAAATTCCTCTAGAAGATTTGTAATATAGAATTCTAAAGTTTAAATTAATGACCTATTGGAGAATAAGTCAACCAAAGAAAATGAAAATAACCAACATGATCCAAACATTGAAATGATGAAAGGAAGGACATAAAGGCCCAAAAAATAGATAAGGGATAGATTCAATGGGCTTCCAAACCCATCTAAGGCACATTCAATGACATAGTTTAAATGTCAAAATCTATCCTAAAAGAAGAAATCCCAGAGAACAAAGGAAAAATAAAGAACAACTCTATAGGCACCAAAAAAACAAAACATGAAAGAAAAAGGGCATAATATAAGACCAATAGATTGAAAAAATATGAATAAGAAGGATGATCACACATAGGCAAGTGCCAATAAGATCCTAATATGAACCATTTATCTATACACATAAAATAATACTAAAAACATTACAATAACAAGCCTTATACCAAAATTAGGTGTCTACATAATGCCCCTAATTTTATGTGTGTATGTAGCTCAATGCATGCATGTGTCAAACTATAGAAATAATACACAATTTAAGTAGTACCTTAAATTACCTAGGGGAGGAAGGATTAAGTATTTTTGTGTGTCTATCCACACATTGATTATTTGTAAAACTCTAATGTACCTATGAGTAATGGACATATACCTAAAAGTAATAAATTTCATATCAATTCAATGTAAAATATAACAAATTTAAAAAATAACAATTAAAAAATGAGCATAGAAATGACTAAACTTATTTTTATTTAAATCTATGTTTTCACCACTTTGAAAAAAAAAACACAAATCTAATTATTCTACTTAAATTTTATTAAACTAGGCATAACTAGGAATTCTAAGGGAGTTTTAAAAATCTAATCCATTTCTTGGTCAAATAAGTAGACAATTAGACCATTTATGGTGCTCTCAATTCACTCAAGTTCACTCAATCTTTTTTCTCAATTTTATTTGCTCAATCTAAAAACATCTAGATATATGCCCCTCTTTTGAGGTAATGGATTTTACAATCTTATATTATGATCACTCATCTCAAAATATAGATTTATAATCATTTTGTGTTATAATAGTATAGAGTTGAAGTTTTGAAAATCCTTGAAAATTTCATATAAGCACATGTATGTAGCCATCAAATTTTTTTGTTATGTTAAATTCTTGGAAAATTGCATAAATCATATGTAACCATTATAATATATCATCATGTAAATATTAATAATAATATAAGAAGTAACATGCCCATTTAAAAATGCATAAGATATATAACATCATGTAAAAATCAATGGCTTGATATAACTCTAGGGAATATGAGGATCAATAGATGGGGGAAGTATATGCCCCACTCATAAGCAAGAGTATATAAAGGTAGTATATCCACGTGAAATTATATATATATATATATATATATATATATATATATATTTTCACCCTACTATAAGGATGGATTATTGAAATGGAGGGGAAATAAACATGCCTCATTATATAATAAACTTGATAAATAGACAAATAGTATGTTCATATAAAACCATGTAATGAGGATAAAAACATGCTAAGATCCATAAGTGGGTGCATATTGATAGTGATAATGAGACGATGTGGGTTAACCTGATGCCTGGATGTGGAGAGGTGCTCAAATATGGAATAATATAGAAATATATGTATCACGTGTGAAAATCAGCTATGTGTCAAGGTGTATGTAAGATAATGTCATACCTTGACATTTAGAAATGAAAAATTTATAGACACAAGGGTGTATGAGGCTCCATTGGAAATAAGTATCAATAAAGCTCATGAAGAAAATATATGTGGGTACCATGCCCCCATAGGTAATGTATCATAGCAAGTCACATATGGTACATAGTTTTATTTCCCCCAAATGGAAATGTATATATAAATGTCATTATTAAATATCACAAACCAAGTGTGGGTATAATTTCCCCATAGGCAGTATGTGAGCTCCATAGTATCAAACATGTAGTGATGGTAAGGATATCCTCATCAACAAAAGATATATAAAGTAAATAATTTATGAAATTTTTCTAGGGACAATGCCCCCATTTTTAGTGTATAAGTGATGAGCACCAATGTGTATAATATATAACTATTTATGTATCAACTATAATAATCTTAATGTGACAAGATGTAAGAGTATAATGTAGGATATATGGTCACATCAATGTAATAATGCAAGGTACATAGATAACAAATATCTATGAGAATATGATAATAATAATGAGGCTCAAGGAGAAGGATGAAAAATAATTACCTCAAAAAAAATAAGAAATGTATTAGTATAATAATGTAATGTCAAATCTAAGAAGTATATAGTAATGTAGGAAGGCCAATGTGTTTCCCCAAATGGAAATATATAAGTAATGTGATACAATATGAGAGGGGAAAATACCATGCCCTAATGTAAGCTATGCATGTGTAAGATATATTTAGTAATAAGCTTGATAAGACTTAAAATAATATAATTACTACTTGATGAAAAGTAAGGTAGGGACCAATGATACATCTCTAATGTAGGAAAGGTGACCATAAGAGGGATATGTATAAAAATGAGTTTCACACAATAATATAATAGTCATGGATGAAATTACATTAAGACATATAAAATATGAAAGTATAAATCACATGATATTTAAGATAATGTGCAAGGCATCCATGTAACTATGTAATAACAAACTAGATATATCCATGTAACATCAAAGATGTAGGTAATAAAGAGATGTGTGATCAATGTGAATGGATCAATATGATAAATTGAAAACAAAAGAGTTATCACCACAAAATCCATTCTATGGAGATGCTCCTCAGATAGCTCATACTGCCAATGTGATCATGTTTGTCGGGGTGTGGGAAAGAAAATAACTACAAATAATCTGATAGTCTATAATCATATGTAACCTATATATTCTACATCTCACCCATTCAAATAAATTCCTTGAGAATCACATTTTTAAAACATGAATATGAAAACTTATAATATAGGTGTATAAGAATGTTATGTATCCATCGACAAATAAAAAGTAAAATAATTTTTTTATTTTGATGTTTTTCTAATGTTTTTAATTTTTAAATAATTTTATATAATAAATAGTTAAAAAACACAAAAAATAGGTCAAAGGGTGCACATAAGAAAAATAAAGAAAAGATAAATTAGGCAACATAAAAGCCAAGGGTTGAAATCAAGAGGAAGAATAAGATGATTCCAAAAAACCTACAACTTCCATTAAAACTAAGTGAAATCTAGGATGAAATGTATTGATATAAATGTTGTCATCATAGGGAAATATGAACTAGTGTTTGGGATGGAATCAACAATCAAAAGGTAAGGGATATTGCAACATAACAAACAAAATAAACCAAGTGGCTACAATAATATCAACAAAAAGGAAGGCAAGTGCAAAAGAACCAAATATAGAAGATAGATGAAGAATGTAAACACACTCAAGGGAGGAAAACACATGAAATATATGACAAATAATAATAATCCACTATTTACAAGAAATATCTATGGTATAATAATGATATATCAATGAAGCACCCGATATTAATGAGCATGACTAATTGGCAATATGTCTAAAGTTTAATGTCATAGTTATGAATAATCATATATGATACAATAAGTGTTAAAATTAGTATGGAATATGAAAGCATGAGCTATAGGTGAATGTATGTAAATAATATGAGACAATGATCATAGAGAGTGGGATATAATATCTCCTTTCACTTCTCACAAAGAAGTGAATGTATCAATCCAACTATGTCATATGTAGTTGAACTTTGATAAAGTGGTAACCTATCTCATGTTGTAGATGATTAGGTGTAACAACCAATGATAGTGTAACTATGAAGGAGGGGTAATGTATAAATACAATTTATAAACCAATATAGTAATCAAGTGTCCCAACATGTGAAAGTAAGTAAGCAAATGTGATGTAACATGTATGATGTCAAAGTGTTAAAAAAATATATACATTGACGCACATAATGAGACATGTAAAACACTAACCCTAGATGTTATTAATCCTCAAAGTGTCATCATAGGAAGGTTTATTATCTAAAATTTGAAAGATATGGAATGATTGGTTCTATCCATTATTTATTTCACTTGATGTAAGCATGATTGTCCCAAGGATGGTAAAACATGGAATAAAGTCATGCATGATAAAGACCCCACTGATATAAGTATCCTAATAGTGGCCAAGGTTGTTGCAGATGGTAATAATATTGATATATATTTTTTTACATATCTAAATGTGTAAATGAAATTAAGACTATTGATATTGAATTGAGTTATCTCATCCACCAAAATATTCTCTCTTTCCTACCCATACATTGAAATACTAATAATCAAAGGTTTTACATGTGAAGATTATGAAAATAAATAATCATTATAAATCATACTTGGAACATTTTTGTGTTTGAGTGGTATACATTTTGGAGGTTGATTTTATTTATTGTTGATAATGCTTATTGTTCTAGGTTTTGAATGGTCAAGATTGATTCTATCATGGTTAATAATATTTTGTATTTTGTTTTGTAAAGCAATGTAACTTTTTGTCACATGTCTATTGATGCTAAAAAATGTTCTATAATCATGCATATCATTGATCAAAATATATTTATAAACCTTTTAGTGTTTGAATTTCCTATAGGGTGACCTCCAAGATTCAAAGGTTGACTCCTTATACTAAATTTTTTTGACCTAGTGTAGGAAATAAAAGGTTTGAAGAGGAAAAGGTAGAGAGATAATGTAAAGTAAATGATAAAAAGAAAAATTGATAATCCACTAATAGATTTGGGATTTAAAAATATATAAAAACTAAAATAAAATATAAATCACTCCAATCTACCTTCTTTTAAGATCTAAAACTCACATAATATCATATATAATACTAAAGGCCAACACTCTAAAACAACTAAATTGAGATAGCGAGAAACAAATATCCAAAATTTATTAAATCATATGCTTAGAATTTTTTTTACACAATTTCATAACATACTCCATAGGTGTTAAGTGGAAGGTAGATAAAATTGCTAAGGTCTATTATTGCACAATTTTAAGAGATGCATAGTGTAACTATAATATAATTTTTTTGATCTCTTGTTCTAATTGAGTTCATTAAATTTAAAGTAAAATTTAAAATAAGGGATTAAAAAATTAGAGGTAATGTCAAACAATATTTTCCCCAATGTTGTGTAGGTAATATATCCCATGGGTCTTACTTCACCATATCTGTAGATACACATGAAAGTTGTAGGCGATCATTGTTTACTCAAGTGTGCACATGGTGGCACTAATATCATAGATATCATACCTTTAATACTCCCCATATAATATTAGTTGTCCCAAAAGAGGAAAATACAACAACCCATACTTATAAAGTGTCAATTTTTAGATCACTTCATTTGTAAGGTTGAATCTAAGAGTTTGAAAAGTGTTGGCCTTCTTCAGGACACAAGTCAAAATATGGTGGATCAACTACAACATAAGACACATTATAGGTGAGATAGTCTTGAGAAATATCTACCAATTAAATCATTGAATAATCTAATATCTCATGGTTATATATTATAGGGACCATGATGCTTATTTCCAGTGGGTTTGAATAATGGAAACTTTGTTTTTTCCACTAGAGTCTTTTTCCATGACCCCTACTTACTTGATATGCTTTATGGATCCTAATAGGGGTTGAAATATATATTTTTATTTCTTGTGGAAAGGGTTGGGAAAAATCAATAAGTATCCTTATTAGTAAGTCACAAGAGGAAACATTATTGATTTTCACCTAAAATTTTTACTATTATGCCCATCCCATTTTAGGAAAAAAGGACCAAAGTCCTTCTGCTCAACCATGGAATGAGGTAAATGAATATTTTTTGTGTTTAGGAGTAGATTCCTTATTTTATATCTTTATAAAACTTACTTGATTTGGAAGGATGGATATGTCTTCCTTAAATAATAAAATTTGGACAAAGTTCATCACCTTTAGTCATTTCAAAGGATGTTGGTTAGTACATTGGAAAGATCAATTGTAACCTAATTTTGGATATTGGGTAAACTAATTGGGGAAGGAAAAGTCACTTCTATCATTGAAACTTGGTCACTTCACAACCCTAGATCCTAAAAATGAGATTCACCCTAATTTTTCCTAAAATTACCTTTGTTGTGTAGTTTTCCCTTTGCCATAAATGGCATTTGACAGATGAGCTATAATTTTAAGATAAATTGGAAGAAAATGTTAAGCTACATATTTGATTATATTAAATGGTATTATCTTAGGCTAATACTGAAGTGACTAAACCAATTCCCATTCACTCAATACTATTAAAATGGCATGGACTTGGCATCCTTGTTTACTAAATTGTCCCATATACTTGCTTAGGTAACGTTTCTACTTAATTATTGATTTTTGAAATGATTGGTGGCCTGATATATCCACCAAAAAATACCCCATGGGTCCTTGATATATGATAAAATACCTATTATATGCCTTATTTTACTTTGTTTGGCCTCAAGTGTTTTGAAGTGAAGGTATATTTAGTGGTATTTATAAAACTCAAGCCAAGGATTTTGTATTAGTTCCCATTATTCTTTAGTCGATAGCTCAATATTTAATAGGTAATTTGGAATCCAGTTAGCTCAAAATCATGGTCATGAGAAATATTTTTATTTTCCATGGTCACCTAATGAATTTATACATCTATTTTAATGAGGGGTTTGATTGTCTAGGAGATAACTTCCAAATCAACATTTTTTGGCCATTTTTGAAACATGGGATCATCATTTTTATTGTTCTCTATGGCATGCTATAAAAATACCCCTATAAGTACTCTATAGTTCCTATCCCATGGTGATGGAAGTTCCAACTACTCAAGTTGACTGATTTTATTTTACATGCCATTAATGGATTATGATAGGGTACTTATCTAGTGCATTACTAGCCCACCATGTCTAATTTTTCAAACATCAAGATCACCTTATAGGTCATAAAAAACCTATCTAAAATCCCCATTTTAATTAGTTTATCTTTTATAATTGAGTAATTTATTAGATCTTGAGGCTTGATCAATGTTAGCTCTTATATAATTTTAGGCTTGTAGGACCTTCTTAGCCATCATCTAGTTCTACATTATAACTATATAAATGAATCTTAAGACCAATATTAAGGTTTATATAGATTTAATGATGTGACCCTAGGATAAGGTGCTTACCCATTTGATGAGTTCTATATAATTTGCTTCCCCCTAGCTCCTTTTATTTTTATTATTGTTTTTAGAGATTTAATTCTATACCTTTTACTTTGTTTACTTCTCCTCTAGAATGTTAAAAGGGTCCCTCTATTCCAGGTTTGCCTAAAAATATCTAATTTTTCTCCCTTATTATTTATTCATAATTTTATAATCCTTGAGATTATTGATTATCCCTTCAATCTCCTTTTTGTACTTCCTCAATTACTCATTTGTCTTCAAATAGTTGGAAGATATGTTTTGAGCTAATGCATGGAGATGTTGCACCCTATCTAAACATTTTATATCTTGGTAGGGAATGGTGATTGAGATGATATTTTAATTTTATATCATCATAAATTTTTTAGTCTTTATAATTTGTGAAATCATTTGGTATAATACACAACATATGCTAGTAAATCATAGCAATTTCTCACTTTATTGGTTGTTGGTAGCTATGCATAGAATGTTTATATCTACTTCTTGAATGTGTCCTCCTTCACCTTTATTTGTTACATATGTAGGTTAAATATATCACATAGACCTAAATGTTTCCAAAAAGGGCCCAAATATGGCATATATAACATGTATGTGTATGCAAACAGAGGGAATGGAGATGGTTAAAATGTTGGTACCACTACCATATTCTTTAGAGGTGGAGTGATGATGATAGGAATTGGAGAGAAAGATGGAACATGTAACAATGGTATAAAGGTGGATATTTATTGAATAAATAGGAGAGTATATGACCATAAAAAATACCTCTTAGTAGGGGAGAACTGACATAAGACATAAGAGAATAAGAATAAATAATATTTATAAAAGAAGCATCAAAATCATGAGAAGTATGTGCATCAAAAAAAGATAGAGGAGTGTTAAAATGTTGAGAGATAAAAATAGAATAAATAGAAACATAAACTAGGGAATCATTGACATAAACACCAATATTTATAGAGGGAATGACAATAAAAGATACACAGGTACCTATAAAATTTTCCTTGGAAAGGAAGATATCAAGATCCTTTTACTCATGTTTTTTTTCTATTTATCTTTGTTAGAATTTTTAGAGCCTATATTCTTATGGGCCTCACATTTCCTTTTCTTTTGGATATCATCATTATCATTATCATTTTATTATGTTTGTACTAGCTACCTTTATGGTGGAAGGGCATGAATTGCTTATTTGTTGAGGTTTAGGAGTATTTTATGATGCTTTGGACCCTTTTTTTGGGGAAGTTTGCTCAATTTTTTCTTTATAAGTATCCTTTGTAGTGTTGGTATATTTTATTTGGTTGAGTAATCTCTGTGTTAGGTTCCAATTATTTATGAAGCTTAATTTTCCTTATGGAGAATGGTTCTATGATATAAAATCTTAGTTAATTTCTAAGAATATTGAAAGATTTATTTAATTTTCTAGATTTAAGGCTCTATTTAATTAGTGGGATCACCCTAATATTTTAAATAAAGTGCTTATGTATAAAATGAAGCTATCTAAAATAAAATAAAGAAAGATATGGGAAATTTAATCAATTAAAAGATTTTCTAAAAGAAGAAGGTGAAAGAATATAAGCCAAGCTATTAATAAAATTATTTTCTATTTAGAAGAAAATTCATGGGTAGAAAAGGGAGATAATTACTTTTATATATATATAGAAGAAATCTAAAAATGAAATCTAAGGCAAACATGACACATAAGGTAGCATATGCATGAATAATTTGAAGAGATTTATTAAGCCATTAAATTTGATAGACTTGGATAGAACATGGAAAAAATAGAAGCTCTTGTATTGAATTTTCTTCTACTATTGGTAGTGGGAAGCTAAATAGTTAGTTCTTCTCCCTCTTTTATATCTCTTTTTATTTTTATAAAGTGTGAGAGATCCCTCATTGTAAAATTTATTGTTGGATCTTTATTGGACCTTCTTGGTGTCACTTTTTATTCCATGTTGTCATGACCTTTGCTCTATATTTTGTAAAGAAGACAAACCTTTTATGTGGCATATCTGTAGTTGTGTATATTTTATTAAAATTTATAGAAGCTTATATGGTTCTTGTTTGTGTACCCTTTGGATTTATTCTTTCTTATATAACTCCATTTCCATATTTAGGTTAGATTTTACCTCTTGCATTAACTCATACATTTTGTTTCAACCTATATTGTATATTCATAAATTTTATTTAATACCTTGAGTAAAGGAAGAAACCAATACCAACCTTTTCCATCCTGAGGGATCACCATTTAATTTTTATATCTTTTATATCTTTTCTAATTTCCCTTACAAGTGTTAGATTAGCTATTAGTTTAGGTAAATTAGTAATTGTATTGGAAATAAAAATAGATGTCTCTAGAGGTGGTTTTACAAGATTAGTCCCACACTAGTAAGACATCCCAACTGGATATAAATCTTAAGCATAAAGGAAAAGAGATTTTATTATAAGCTAAAAAATGTCTTAAAAATTTAATGGGCCATAAGTTGAAAAGTTAAATGAACATGTGGCAGCTAAGAGATCCTTTAGATAAGCTTTTCTAGGAGATCCTTTAGAGAAGCTTTACTAGGAGATCCTTTAGAGAAGCTTTGTTAGGAGATCCCTCCTACCATTGATCTAATTTAGATATAATGATAGGAGCCATTTTAATGAAAGGAAGATGATGCCATTATCTAAAATATCCTCTAGTTGTTGGATTGAAATCAAGATCTCTCTCATAATAGGATATTCAATTGAAGAGTTTAAAGGATTAAAATAAAACTTAAGTAATAAAATATTTTTAAGAAGGGGCGCACCAATAAGAATTTGAAAATTATAAATGTGAGAGATCAATCCTATTATTGATCTAGGGAGATAATGCTTATATATATCTTAAAAACCCTTATAGCTATCACATTCACTTTCTTAAAAGATCCCTTTGACCGTTTAATTAAAAGAGCAATGATAAGGGCACAATTATCTTATAACTTGGTGATGACATGGAATTTTGTGGCTGAAAAATGATAAGTATAGGAAAACATAGAACACGAGCTACAAGTAGAGTTTTTAGATAGAAGCATGTTAAAATTTGTGAAAAATTTAGTGTTTTATGGGCTTGAGTGAGAAGTGCAAAATCATTGATTAATTTAGTTTTTCATGATAATTTGAAGGATGGATAAAACTTAGGTAATACACTAGGGGATCCAACCCTAGATCCCATGAGGGTTTTTACCTTAGACTCACCAGTTGATACCACCCCTATAACCTTGCTTCCAAATTCTAGAGATAAAAGAAGAAATGGTGGGGGATCTATGTAAGCTAAAAGTTTTATTTTCTACAAGTCCTATGCCCAATAGATGTAAATTATTCTAGATTTAATGCTTATTAGCTAAGATTCCACTAAGAGCTATCAAAATATTGAGAAATTTACACACTAGGATCTAATAATATATCAAACTTAATTTTCCTCATGGAAAATGGTCCTCTAAGCTAAAATCTTAGTTAATTCTTTAAGGTTGTAAAAACAATTATTTAATTTTAGAGAGTTAAGGATTTATTTAATTAGTGGACTCATCCCACTAATTTAAATAAAAATCTTATGTATAAAATGAAGCTAGCTAATAGAAAATAAAGGAAGCTATAGGTACTTAAATTAATTAAAATATTTTATAAAAGAATAAGACAAAAACACATAAGCCAAGTTATAAATAAAAGCTTTTCTATTTAAAAATAATTTCACAGGTAGGAAAAAGAGCCCATTTTTTTTTTTAAATTTAGAAGCAAGCTAAAATTCAAATCTAATATAAGCATGACATGTAAATCAACATGGGCATGAATAGTGTGCAGAGATTTATTGAGCCACTAAATTTGATAGAGATGGACATACCATGGAAAGAATGGAATCTCTTGTATTGAATTATATTATACTACTAATAATGGGTAGCTAAATATTCAAAATTTCTCCCTTTTTTCTCTATTTTTATCATTCTCTAAAGGGCATAAATCTCTCATTATAAAGGTTTTTGTTGGATATTTTCTTAGACCTACTTGGGAAACATTTCATTCCATGTTATTATAACCTCTATTTTGAATTTTGTAAAGAAGACAAGCCCTTATGTGGCATATTTGTAGTTGTGTGTATTTTATTGTAGTTGATAAAATCTTATGTGGTTATTTTTTGTCTAACATTTGTATTTATTCTTGCTTCTATAATTATATTTCCATATTTAGGTAAGATCTTACCTCCTACGATTTTTCATATATTGTGCTTTAACCTATTTTTCATATTCATAAATTATATATCATACTTAGGTAAAAGAGGATCACAATGTGAACCATTCCCATTTCGGTGCATCACCATTTATTTTAGCTCTTATTTATCTCTTTCCTTTTTCCCTACAAGTTTTATATTAGCTAATACTTTAGGTAAATTAACACTAGGATAAGAAACAAAACCGACTATCTTTTGAAGTTGTCTTACAAGAATATTCCCACACTAATATGCCATCCCATGTTATGATCAATTAGTTATTTTTGATCATTAAAAACTTGAATTTCCCATAGTGGGGACCATTGGGGTTGAGGATATAATAAAATAATTTTAGGGATTATTTGTAAAGACATAACCTCTTAATTACTTGCTCTAATTCCTTCCTTATCCCATGGCTTACTTGCACTTACTGTGATGAGAGGAACTAGGGTACCTAAGCCCCAAGGTCATAGACTGAAAGGTCCAAGATATAACTATTTTTACATTATCATATCCATAGAGTTTAATTTATTGGCATATTTAGGTTCTATGGTGGCTAGAGGATCATGAAGGGGTTATTGGGTAGTGATATTAAGGTATACTAGCTCATCTTTTTATGATGCCTCTTTGACTTCTAGATCAGATTAGATTTGGTCATAAATCCTTTCAAACTTTTCATATCCTTCAAGATCATCATAGGGCACATCCATTATGCCAAATTCCACTCTAAACCTTCACCAAGCCTGGATATTTTCTTCAAAATATCTTATAGATACTAAGATCTAGTCATCAATACTCGATAATGACATGCTTGACACACCTTTACCTTAAACAAATTGAACACCCAAAAAAGTCACAATCCACCATTATCTCATACTTATATGCTATATTATGATTCAACCCTTTCATTATAATTTTATACACCTAAAAGAACATCATTGTCTATTTAAAACCTACTAAATACCCTGGGTAAACATATCTAAACTCTCAAGTTAGTCCACCTATACATAGGTTGGTTCCTCCAAATTTGTTTAGTATCATCAATCAATAATGACCTAATCAGGTTGGTATTGACTCACCCCAAACAATGGATTTTTATAAAATCAACCAATCCTTATGTTTGGCCCATTATCTCATTCAAAAGGGACTTGGGAATTATCTAATACATATCTATTCAGTATTGGACATTGAGCAAATCTATAGAAAAGGATTCTTTCAAGTACCATATTTCATCACTACCTACAATAACACATGGAAAAGAAATAAAAGGTACAATCCAAGTTATATAATATCTTACCAATAAATTAAACATTTTATCTCCATCTAAGAGGCATTTTTATTGATTACCATCAGCTCTACATGTGATACAAAATAAGTTACTTAAATACAATCTTATCACAATTCTACCTCCATGAAAGCTTGATTTGAATAGGCCTACAAAAAATATCTATGATGTAAATGCATATTGTGATTATCATAAAATGGTGGGTATTCTACAATCATATAATTTATATTGAGATAAATAATATAATATATTATTGGCAATAATACTATTCAATTTGGTTCACCTTCAAGTAAACAAATATCATAAAAGGATAAAAATCAAAATTAAGAACATACCATGATTAATAAAAATGGGAAATATATATATGAAAAAATTAAGCATGATAAGAACAAATAATATCATACAACACACATTCATATTATAGATACAGATTTAGATCCTAATAAACATAAAGTTACATCAAAGATATACAACAGATGACACCAATACAACAAGACATTATTACCACTAGATACAAGACCTCCACATGATCTCTTTTAGTCAACAATGACACATATAATTTTATATAATGTCTCCAAGAATGTTTGTTGGATCATATTTAGCTATCTTTCTATATTTTACATACACCCTCACATTGAATATTCTTTTATCCTTTGACTTTGTTTTCACTGTAATCTAGCCTTGTAATTGCTATCATGGCCTGAACAAACCAAAGCAATGATTTTATATTTCTCTATGATTCATGACAACCCCTACATGTATAGTTTATACTAAATCAAACTGTATTTTCCCTCATAGTCACTTCTGGTAACCTAAGTCATAATAGATAGTCATAAATATTTATACTTATTGGAATTGACCCACAACCATTTTTTCACAACCACCCCCATTTATGAGACAACAAAGCCATAATATACACTTAATCATAAAAAAACATAATGTCTAGATCAAGATCATATTGATATAAATATTTTCATGCTTGAAATTGCATATACATGGCTAAATATTAAATTAAACCTTATGAAATGAGGATTCTTTCACATCCCCCTCCACCCCCCACATATCTTGGAGCCATGATTACAATGGATGTATATTTCTTGATTTTAGTTTCTCCACATAACTTTGATATCACATATAGTGCGTAGTATGCCTTAATGCATGTTGCATATTATTAAGATCCTTCCCATTCTTATATTTTTTGAACCATTTCCATTCTGACTCACTTTTCAATATCCAAATATTCCAAAAACATAAGAAAATTAGATAAATAAAAAATACAAAAAACATTCAAATATTTAAAAATTATAAAATTAGGACCTACACATGACATGATTTATAGATTATACTATTTACATATGTTATTTACCACATGTTTGGTAGATGGCATATTATTTACATACACACATGCATTTCATGATATTTGAGTACTATGCATGATATACAAGTTACATATAGACATATATATGTTGGTCTTCCCTCTACCCATTGGTCATGCTGATACTGGGGACATTTTGTTTCATAGGTTTAAATATTATATGTTATATATTTTTATGAAATTTGTACCATTTTAAACTACCCATATTACTTACACTTGTCTTTCTAGTTAATAATTTCTTACATAGTGATATATGATGCCATTATACTACAATTTGACATTGATACATATGGATAGTGTAGACTACTTACTTGTTCTATTATCTATTGATGTTATTGTTAGAGTGGGATGCAATAAGGATCAACTATATGAGGTTGAATGCATGGAGATGAATCTATATGGAGTAGTGAAACTTCAATAACAACTCACAAAATGGAAGAAGCTTATCTTCACAACAAAAGTTGTATTAATGAACATTAACCAAAAAGTGCATAGGAAGATACACTATATAGTGAAGAATTAGGTCACCCAAAAAGCTAATTAACCCAAATCACAATTAGAAAATGTCTTGAAGTACATTTACCCTAATGACCTATTATTAACCTATGTAAACTAAATAAGACCATGTAGACAAAACCTAGTGGGACAAAAGTCTACACCAACGCCCCCCCTAAGCATAGCTTAGGTGGGCAAAATAATTGGGTCTTAACATAAAGGACTGATGAGGTACCCAATTAAAAAGAGATGATCCCCCAAAGGAGGAAGAAGGAGTTGCCTAAAACCCAAAAAGAGGCCACAAATGAATATACTTGTTCTTAGTGAAAAGCTTGGTGAATGTATCAATAATTTACTCTATTATCTAGATGTAGCAAAGATGAATGAATTGATAATGGATGAGCTCCAAAATGAAATGAATGTGAATATAGATATGCTTGGTGATGTTGATATAGGATTGAATTCCTATAGATCTAGATTGTGCTTTGGTTGTCATAGAAAATGACTATTGGTCGTAAAAATTAGATGCCAAACTTAGAGAAAATCCCCTAAATCCAAATAACCTTAGTGGTAAAATTAATAGCTCCTTTGTATTCTACCTATATATAAGATAAAATAATATCATTCTATTTTTTACTAGACCAACTAATCAAACTTGAATCAAGGGAGAAGCTGTAGTTAGAAGTGGACTTATGATTTTAAATGTCACCAGCCTAATCTAAATATGTATACCTAATTAAGTTGATGTTGATGCCCACTCCATAGTGAATCCTAAAACTACGAGTAACTTGAATTTAGTAGAGGATCCACTTAATTTATTTCCTATGTAACTCATGTGATTCTTGCATGAATTTGGAGACCATGCCCATTACATATGAAAGGTTAGGTCTAGTGTGTGTAATATAGATGAAACTATCAATAAGTTGTTGATACAAGGTAGCATAAACCAAAGGATATGGGTAATTAGATTTAAGCTTAACACCAGATAAAAAAGGAGTCAGATATGGATTAGATTTAGCCATGTTAAATTGTGCAAGTAAATTAAGAGCATACTTGGATTATGTAATAGTGATCCCAGAGTTCGACAGAGTAATTTTAATCCTACGGAAGTAATCCAACAAACCCAAGTCAATCATTAAGAGCCTATCAGATAAATTAATTTTCACTATTATGATGGTGGATGGAAATGCACATAGAGACCTAGAATCAATAGTGAATCATCCTACCACAAGATGTAGACATTTTGATTAGAATGGCATCTAGTGAACCCAACTAAAAGAAGAAAGGAGTCCATCTTGGAATATCAATATAGAATAGCTTATTTGAGATTATAAATATATTTATGAAGTTTTCAAACTAAGAATGTATATTTCATAAATTTTTGTGGTTAATCCATGTATATTTTTTCTTTGAGATGGTCACCTTGAAGAAAAAAATCTTCACATCCATTTGATGAAAATACCAATGATGTGTTGTGACAATGGTGAGAGTGAGTTAGATTGAGTTCATTTTAAAAACTAGAGCAAACATCTTAATGTAGTCAATTCTAGGAACCTGAGAAAAACCCTTTTCTAAAAAATACAATTTAAACTTGTCTACTGACCCATCTACTGTAAACTTTGTTTGGTAGATCCATCTACAATGAACAAGTTTTCTTCCCTTAGAAAGTGGGACTAATTCCCAATAATTATTCCTATGTAAGGAACTATACTCCTCTTTCATAACAGTATCCCAATAAATATTGTTTGATTCCTCTCAAAATGTTTATGGATCAGAATTAGATATAATGAAAGCATGTAGGGTATCCTAGAATTGAGAACATGTGTGCTTGTTATCTAATGGATCTCTAACCCATTAACTAGAAATTTTTAATGTCTATCTAGCCTAAAGAGAACCAATTCTCAGAGAGTTAGGAAGGGATTACTCATCATCTAAGGATATTTTTGGAGAAGGAGGAGAATCCTCATTAATATTCTCATCATTAGAATTAGAATAATAATCTAGATCACTAGAAGGTTGATCAAGAATATATGAATCATCCGAACTATCATCAAATCTAAGTGCATCTAAGGAAGGGTGAGAGGTGTTGAATGTGGAGTCTAAAGGAACCTTTTTAAAATGAACAATCCTCTTAATGAACAACTCTTGAGTGGTGGGGTGGAGAAGCCTATATCTATTAACACCCTTAGGATATCTAATGAATATGCAAGACTGACTCTAAGGTTCTAATACATTATGTTTCTTGTTTGGAATGTGAGCCATAATAGGTGAAATTAAAACTTAGAAGTGCTCAACTATGATTTTTTGACTGCTCTAAGCTTTAAAATGAGTGAATCACTTCAATGCTTTATGAGGAACATGGTTCTGGATGTAATAAACATAGTTGATGGCCTCAACCTAATACTAAAGTGCAAGAGACTTAGAGTGTAACATAAAATTGGCCATTTACTTCAAGGACCCATTATTACACTCTAAAACACCATTATGATGAGGAATATAAGGATCTATATGTTGTATTTCAATCCCTTATGATGTACATAATTTCTAAAAATAGTTGCTAACATACTCACCACCATTATCAATGTGCAAAATATTGATGGCTTCACTTGACTATTTATCTATAAGTAATTTGAATCCCTAAAAGTGGTCAAAGTCCTCTGATTTATACTTAAGAAATACACCCAATTGTAACTAGAATAGTCATCTATGAAAGTAAGCATGTAGTTATTCCTATTAAATGAAGGTTTGGAAATGGGATAATGTCACTGTGTACAATCTCCAATATCTGTTTAGCTCTCTGTGATTTTCCCTTATCATACTTATCCTTTGGATGCTTACCAAAAATGCAACCCTAGAAAACTCCATCATAAAAATTAACTCATTGCAACCCTGAAACCATGTATTGATGACTGAACTACTCTAAGAAGTGATAATTGAGATGGTCAAATCACTCATGCCATAATTTACTCACATCATTAGAATGAGTGAACAATTCAGTAAAGGGTTGATAAAAATAAAAATGTGAGAAATTATATAGCCTATATTTGTGATTTTCTTTCCCAAATGCAATAATTCTCACTATTAGCTTCCCTAATAACCATAAAATTGGGTGTGCACTCAACTCTCTTACCTAAATTGATGTGATTGATCTGGTAAATAGATAGAAGATTGGTGGATAAAGAGAAAACACATAAAACATCATGAAATGTTCCATAATTCATTTCAACATATCCTCTCCCACTAAATTCTATGGGAAGTATCATCACCCATCAAGATGGAATGTATAGAACAAGTCTCTAAGGATGAGAACATGTCTTGTGATGAAGCCATGTGGTGTGATGCACCAATTTTTGTAACCCATGTGGAAGGTTGGTATGCAACTATAATAAGTAATTTTATATTATATTTTCCCTTATTATTATATTTTAAATTAGAAGACATATATGTTTATGAATTTTGACTGTAAGAATCAGGGACACTAATATTGTGCTTCTCAAGCATTTTTTTTCAGTTGGTCAATCTATTTATTCATGTATTTATACTCATCATTCCCATATTTCTTGCAGTAGCCACATGTGAGTCACTCTTTATTGGGTTTCCCGTATGAAGAGAATGAATCTTTTGATACTTTTGGATTAGCATCAAATTTATAACCCTTTATTTTCTCTAGGTCCTTCTTATTTTATTTTTTCTCTTTTTTACTTAAAGCCTTCTATTTTTTCATGACTCACAAATAAGGCATGTGATTTGGAGGAATTCAGAGTACCTATTTGAATGATCTTGTATTGCTCCCAAGTCAAGTCAATAGCAAAGTCATCCAAGGATGACATAGTCCATGTAGTTCTAAGGGCATGCTTGGTGGCATGGAAGGTAGAAACAAATACAAAATAGTTAGATCCTTATTTGGCAAGGATGGAAAGAATAAATTGATAATCCTTTTTGTCAATGCCACATAGTTTTAATCATAATCTAAGTGATTATAACTTGATGAAGTCTTTAATCATATTAAATTTACTTGGGCTCAAAATTGTGAGCTCCTTCTCCAACTCATGACCCCTTATTTAATGTTAATTTCCAAAGATTTTATCTAATAATGTCCACACTTTATTTGGAGTCATTGCATATTCTGTATGAAAAATCAAGTGAGGAGACATAGACATGCACAATAAACCATAGTATTTTTCACTTTGGTTGTAGCAATTCACCTTCTCTACATTAGGTGTTGGTTCTATTTTTGTACCCATCATGATTTGATGTAAGTATTTACTCCTCAAAATGATTTTCACTTTGACTTTCCACTCATGATAGTTAAATGGTGTAAGAAGTGGAATTAAACTAAGTTCCACAGTGTTAAAAGGATATGTGCTAAAATATGTATGTTTTAGACTATTAAACATTCACTTTCAAAAAAATGACACCTCGAAAGGACCAATGGACTAAAAGTTATACTCGATTGAAGTTCAATATGGTAAGGTGATTCTCCATTTTGTAGAATTAAAAAAATGTTGAGTGTTTAAAACTTGGAATTGGGTGCTAGAGTTAAGCCCTCACTAGTAGGAATTAACATTTAATCCCCTTTCATGTGACCACCCTATATGACTAAGGGGCTAATGGGTAGGATGAAATGGGTTCTATTGGGGTGCTTGTATGACCATCAAGTTCTAAGGGGGTGATTGCACCATTATCAAGTTCCGTGGGGGTTGCTTCCACCATTATAAAGTTTTATGGGGGGTATTTTCACCACCATAAATTTATAAAAGGGGTGTTATCACCATATTAAATGTATTCAAGTCATGTAGGCACACCTATTGGTTATACTAGTTGTGCTTGCACTTTTGCTAGTCGAGGTCTATCAATTATGTTTGCATGCTAATCAGGGTCTATAGGTTGTGTTTACACACTGGTCAAGGTCCATCAGGGGTGAACATGATGGTTGGTTTCCATCATAGGTGAAACATGTGGGTTAATGTTGGTTGGGGGTGTAACACACTAGTCGAGGTCCGTCAAAGGTACAACACATTAGTTGGGTCTACCAGAGGTGTAACATACTGGTAAATATTTGTTGTAGGTGTAGCATTCTATTCAAGGTCCACCAGAGGTGAAACACATTAACTAGGGTTTGTTATAGGTGCTCATAGGGGTATCAAGACCTAATGGGCATACACATATGGTCTTGAGATCCACAAGTGTTATAGGCACATAGTTCTTGCAAGTTTTAAGAAAGCCTAGATCTATAAACTTGGAGAAATTTATTTAAAAACTAAGAGAGAGCCACTTATTTTCTTGAAAAACCTATAAAAATATAGAAATGGTTTTTCTTGGAAGTCACTAGATGTACAATTTTTGTAGATTCTAAGAAATGCTTCCAAACCCTTTAAAAATGGTTGAAAAACACCTACCATAGAATAAGGTCATGTGAGTAGTTGAATATATGGGTTTTCACTATCTTAATCTAATCAAATGATCCATTTTTAGTTTTAGACCTCAAATATTCATATTTTCATGGATTTTTGAGAAACCTCACTAAACCCTAGAAAATTAAAATCAGTGAAAAACTTGAACAAGCTAGAATGCAAGATTCAAAATAGAATTGATGGGAATCGTATACTAGTAGAGTTATGATACCATGTCAGAGTGGGCCATAATAAAGATTAATTGGATAGGTTTGAATGCATAAATATGAATCTATATAGAGTATTAAAACTTGAATAATAACTCACAAAATGGAAGAAGCTTGTCTTCACAATAAAAGTTGTATTAATGAACATTAGCCAAAAAATGCATTGGAAGATATATTATATAGTGAGGAATTAGGTCACCCAAAAAGGTAATTAACTCAAATCATAATTATAAAATGACTTAAATTAAATTTCCCCTAATGACCCATTATGGACCTAAGCAAGCTAAATAAGACCACATAGACAAAACCCAATGGGATAAAAGTCTACACCAATATTTGTTACTCTTTTACATAATAGGCTACTTTGTGCTTAAATATTATTATGGACCTCAAGTGTTGATTGATGTGAAATAATTGATGTCCCTTGTTTATAACATTTTTATATCCCCTTTCATTCAATCCTTGGCCTTGTTTATTGTGACATTTTATATCCATTATATGAAACCCTTGGATTGATGTGTAACACTAACATTTGTGCTTGATGAAATTACTAGCATTAAATTTTGCCATGATTTATATCATTCAATATTATTGCATAGCCTTAATCAGTTATAATTTTACTATGTGCTTTATTGATATATCTATTAGGCATGAAAATCACATGCCTTACATTACATTTGTTACATACATTCTTTGTTTGACACATAAACTACTATAATGACATTTTATCCACATGCTCAAATGATATTACAAAATTATATCTATATACATGACATGACAGTATTAAATCTTATTTTGAGATGAATTAGTTATAAGATACATCCCTTATCTCAAAAGGGGGGAATTACACTGGACTTGTCATAGATAAATAAAACTCTATAAGCAGAAAATTATATGAGCTTATAAATTATAGAGATTTATAATAGTTTTAATACATGATAGACATTGACACATTAATATATATTATAGGTGCATATGCCATGTATATGCACTCACTTTACAAACACTAGAGAATAATTACATACATATTTGGGTGCATATTCATGGACATATCTACAAAAATATATAGGAACATGATTAAGGGTTTCCATATACACATACATTTGAGATACAATGTCTCAAATTCAACATATAGATTCATAAAATTTATATCAAATGGTTCAGATTTAGGGGGCATTATACAAGTTCATGCATAAACAAAAACACAATATACATTTAAATTGGTTTTCATTCCACTTCATACTTATTAGATTTGTTGTCATGATGGGGACATGTACATTGTCCATTCTCTTTCGATCATGAATTGTATTCTACATTGAGAAAAACCACACAATCAAACTTGCATTCATGATGGGGGCATGAAAATTATTCATTCAATTTTGATCATGTTTTTTGTATACATGAATAGAACTTGAGAAAAACATTACAATTTAATCTATAATCCATCTATAGTGGTTCATTTAATTTCTTTGAGCAAACCTGGCTTGATTATTCTCTTATTTACTTGCATAGTTATTTTTGTTAGTACATTTTGTGATTATCCCCACATTCATGAGGGTTAGGGCATGTTGTCTCCCTAACCCAAGATCTTACATAGTTATACAAGTTTTGGGAATGATCACTACAACTCTCCATGTTCTTTGGTAAAGAAGCACAAGTTTCTCCAATGATTCAATAAGGAAGTGTCATCTCTAATAATTTTAAAGAGAAACATGGTTTTCACCAACAAACAAGTGTAATCTAACACTTTTTCTTTCAAAATTTCAAAAATTTAGTTTCAAATTAAAATAACCAATCTATGGACATTGACTACACATGATTTAAGGTTTTTCTATTTAGTGACCTATAAAATTGGAGCTTCATACAAAAGACAAAGTGTGTTGTACACAATCAAATACATTTTATCCTTTTACCATAGTAATTCTATTACTATAATAAAAGGGGAATTTTTAGATACTAAAATTTGGTCTTCAATACTTGACAATGACAAGCTTGACACACCTTTACCATACATGACTTGATTAGTCAAATAAGGTCCTAATCTACCATTCTCTCACACTTACGTTTAATATTATGAGTTAACCATTCCATTTTGATGTTATATACCTTCAAGAACCTGAATGTTTGTGTCAAACCTACTAAATATCATGCATAAATATCTATAAACTCTCAGTTCAATCTTCCTTTACAGAAGTGCATTCTGCCAGATTCAATTAGTATGGTCTATCAATATTGACCTAATCTACTTAGTAATAACTTGGTCCTAATAATGGATATTTTTAAAAATCAAACCCATCCTTTAGGTCAACACATAAGCTTGGCATGATAAATTATTTAATTGTATCCATATATGAATAAATCAAAGTCTCATTCAAAAGGGACTTGGGAATTATCTAATATACATATTTACACTATTACACATTAAGAAAATTTACCCTATTATTACCAAATTATGAATCAACCACTAGGATATATCAAAATCCATGTTTGAAGCACTCTAAAGTGAACTCACAAACAACATTATAAAGTATCAAAATTAGATCATTAGTTGCATAATATAGCGAAGGTGCATAATTCAAAATCACACTAGGTGGGAGAACTACACGTGGCTTGATTTCCATCCTTAGAGTATAAGATATGTAATTAGTTGTCAACCATAAAATGAATATGATTGGTGTTAGCTAAAAAAATTACACTTTCCCCCTTTTTGTAGGTTTTTAGACCTCATAAGCACATATAGGGTTTTAAGGCAAAGGAAACTGATTTTTATAGTTGTATGCATCATCAAGGTTTGGGTTCTCAAATATAGATCAAATAGAAATATTAGTAGGTTATTTTATATTAATTATTCCCTACTTACACATAGGTTAGTATTAATCAACATGTTAGTATCAATCAATGATATTGACCCGATCTTGCTTAAATAATGAACTAATTTTGAAACTAAATGAACCATAAACATGTTTCATCCTAATTTTCACTTGTTGAATATAATCAAAATCATATAATCAAACCAAAAATATGAGTATAATGATCTCCTTATTACTTTGTATATTTATCATATGCACTTGTAAAATTAGAAGAATCAATCTCAATATTTTATATTTAAATGTATGTTTGAATGACATTAATATTTGAATTATATTTCAAAGTTATATTTTATTTCGATTAATCTCACCCATTAATCCAAATTAGGGTAAAATATATCCCATATTCTTTTGAGGATTATTGTTAGTTGTATCACTTATCTTGTAAGAGGGGTCAAATTATACTTAATTTTCATAGAAGGTTTCTCAAGGCTTGGTGGTAGGGGCTCTAGACTTGAGAACCTTTTCTAGTTTTTGGGCCAATATATAAGAGGGATGGTTAGGGTAAAATTTATTTTGATTCATGTAGGGTTAAAATTGAGGACACGGCTCATGGGTGATCTTCTCATGGGTTTTTATGGACTTGAGCCATGTTGAAAATAAGACCTCTAGTTCATATTCTCATTTCTTGTTATCAATAGTTAGCCCAAGTTTCTTTAGATTTTATTTTAATTTTTGATGAACACCATAATTTTTTTATAGTTATATCATAGCTTGGATGCGGGAATTTTTAGAAACTAATTTTTTTCTTTCAAAAAATACTTTGACAATATAGTCTATGTGACATAGGGGTAAAAATCGTTATGAGTACATTTTTGGGAAACCTAAATGTTTTGTTGGTGTAGCTGTAAAACCAATGAGCTATGAATTCTAAAGTAAAATAATAACCTCTCTTGATTATTATATTCCATAAGGTGTGATCTTCCCCTAATGGAACCTGGTACAAACCATCCCTCAAATGGTGGCCATAATGGAAGCTATAAAATGGAAACAAAGGCATAATATAAAAAGAAATTGAATAGGATGTTAGCCCAATATGATACCGACATTGGTTGGATAAACTAATCAAGGGGATTTAAATCTACTTTAATATATATTTCCCTATTGTAATAAAGGGTTAATCAAGTTAGATATGTAAGGCATCTGAAGATTTTATGGGTGGATAATTGGGATAATTAAATGTGTATGTGATCAACCACTAGTGTCCAAAAATTATAACTGATGAAAAATTAAACCTTAGAGAATAAAACCTCATGCAAGATGGAAAGATGATTTAAGAAGGCCTCATGTTACTATTTTGCTCTAAAATCACCACAACCATGCTCAGGATATCCCTAAAATCATTATAAATTTTTATAGCCTAATAAAAATATTAGGTACTTCTATGAAGATTGGCCTTTAATACATGATTTAACACATACAATTGGTTAAAGTGTGTTTATATGTTTATTTTGATTTAAAAATTAAAATATAAATAAATAAAATATTGAAAACTAATTTAGATTATAGAATATACAAAACCTAAATGTGAAATACAATAATTTATAGAATTTGAAATGATCTATAAATAGTAAATTGATAATTAGATATGAAAACCTAGCTCAAATTAAATTTATATTGATTGTGCATGCTGATTATTGATGGAAATTGACTATAATGACCCTTGAACTATATCACATTGAAAATAAAAATTTCAAACTGTTCTAAGACTATGACACACTAGAACATGGCTACATTACGACTTTCTATGTTGACTTCAACCACATCCAAGTTGACTGTGTGATTTTTTTTTATGAGTACATGTGGCTATCTGATAGGGTTTACTAATTGTTTGTGTGCATCATTTTAATGTGTGGAATACCTAAAAATACAAACCCTAGTTCATACATAATAAACCAAATAAAAATAAAATACAAAGGGGGTAATCAAGCAAGGGGAATATTTGAGATATCCTTAGAAAACCCCATGTAATATGAGTGCTACCTATATAACCCAAAATGGCCTCAACTCAATGTAGTTATCCCTCTTAGAGTGAGTGTGTGAATTTTGATATTTTATATATGAATGCAACTTGATAGATTTACTTAAATCATTGATAATGAATGCCTATGACCTATAATAAAATGACTTCAAAGTTGGCATATGATTATTATAATAAATAAAAATTGGAATTGGAAAGAATAATGCTCTTTTTTCAATATGCATTAGAATTGACAAGTGATTGCTAGATGATTAAGTGAAGAATTGAGAGGCCTTGATGTGCTCATATGAATAAACTTTGGAATATTTATGTTAAACAACCTTGATAAAAATATGTCAGAGTTAATACAAAACACATCAAATTTAAAAAATTTATCATTAGAGTACGGAGGACAAGGCCACACTAGTGGACAAGGCTAAGTAGTGGCCTTATTTGCCTAGTATAGTTTAGTCTCAGAAGGACATAAATTATTAGGATCTGGATAGCAAGAACTTGTAAGCAAAATAGGATACCCGAATGATGTTTCTATTAATTGTAAGATAGTAAATGGAATAATGAAGGCTCTCATAAAGATTACAAGTTCAAAAAATGACAAATAGAATGAATGAGGTGAGGATGTCAAGATTAAATATTCTCAATCGCTTAATAATTAAATTTGAGTGTCTACATCCCCTCTCAAAAAAAATATAGTGATGAAATGAAGTGAAATTACTAGAGTAAAGGAGATGCAAATTGAAGTGTGTATACACACTTTGTATTTTGATGTGAAGATTTATTTTTCAAGATGCTTGAATCCAAAAAATTAAAATAATGCCACTAAAAGTAGTTATTGTCCATATTTTAAAATTTTTAAAATCTTAAACTTGAAATTTGAAAAGAGAGAAAATAAATATTACACCTGAAAGAGTATGAAATCTAATTGCCCTGTAACTTAAAATATGGATAAGTGTGTGTGCATCCTTGTTGAGAAATTTGGAGAAATATTGAACCTATAGTGAATTGAGAGTGTCAAGTCTCAATTTTAAAACCTTTTAATTCCATTGAGTTGGAAAAATAGTATGCTTTAACTCTCATTTGAATTTGTAAAGTACTCCATATAATAATTGAAGGGGCAAAAATACCAAATGTGGCTTACTATAATATAAAAATTGAAACAATAGATTTTGAGTGTCACTAGACTTTAATTTGACCCCCTTTTAAAATTAAGTGAATCACATTGTTGTAGATGAATCTAGATTCTATTTGAAATTTTTGTACCTTTGAAAAAGTAAAATTTTAAATTTTCATGTAGAAACATGAACATGAATGAATATCATGCCCCCTATAGTTGTACTAAATTGATATGGAATGTTGATTAAAATTTTAACTATTTGAAACATATAACTTGGAACTAGTTGAAGCTTATAATTTATAATAGTAAGAATGAGTGTATATACATGTCACAATCCCCCATAATCTAAAAATTCTAAATCATGTTTAAAATTTGAAAAATGTATACTGCATATTGTCATAAATATAAAATTTGTTGCCCATGGAAAGCCATTGTGATGCCTCCTTTTTGAGGTGAGGGACATATCCTACAAGTCACTTATCTCAAAATAAAACTTGTAGTATATGTGAACATTTAAATTGTGTTTCATCATAGTGTTGAATATAGCATTAGATTGCATATGAAAAATGTGTTAGATAAATGAAGTGTCGAGGCACATAAGCAACATGTGAATGATTTGTATCATGGTACAAATATAAAAATATAATAAATGAACTATATGAAATATGGAACCATAGTAACAAGCAATGAACATACAAGTAATCATACAATGTCATGCAATTTTCATAAAATGTGACACATGAGGCCCAAAGACCACATACAAGGGACATGTAAATGTTGTATAAACACAAGGTCTAAGGATCACACTAAAACTTCATGATGATTCCATACAAGCCAAAAAATTTATATATTACACACACAAGGCCAAGGGATATACACAATAAGCAAGCAAGTCCTAACTTATCATGTAGTAAAGTAATAATTTTAAAAATAAGCATAACGAAAATGAGACTAGTTTTCATCAACCATATGTAATTGATATAGGTTTATTATCTTTATATATGGACCCATAAATAGATGGTGGTTGAGGGCTAGGATTCCTACTAATTTTCTATAGTCATAGGATTTTCTTGGGGAAATTCCATAATGTTATCTAGTTTTGGCCTAATGTCTTAAAGTGTAGGAGGAATGGAATTACCTATGATGCCTCTCTTAAAGCCGAGATTTATGTTGATAAAGTGTAATAATCCATTCTTAATTGTGCCCTAATTCTCTTTTGAGTATAGGTTTTAGTATCCCCTTAATTTTTAACAAGGTTTATACCCACTCCCATTAATCAACTCACACCTTGCCATAGTTGATGGTTAAAATTTATCATTGCAAAAGTTTTGGAATTGATTGTTGGTAATCATTTTTTTTGGGGAATACGTTACTTACTAAAACCATTTTCATATAAAATAAGGCATAAATGTCATTTCAAGTTTTTAAATGATTTTTTTACTTTAGAGTTTTGAAATTATTAGTCATATACTAGCATTTAAGCCCGATAACACATGTTTTATTATTTACAAAGGCTTGTAGGCCCCAAAAATAAAAATACATGGATGATGACCAAGTTTATTAATCAATACTAACCTAATTTATACTTTACTAGATGTCATAAGGCTTCCTCCTTATAAAATAAAAATGCAAAGCTCAAGGGATCAATCACCTTAACTTACCAAAGATGAAATATTCATGCTTACACATCCATTTTTACCTCCAAATGATCCAACATTTACCATCCTTTAGTTAAAATTTTTACTAGTGAAGGATATAATACGACTAAGAGGCTACTAGCTGCATAATTCATGCTTTAATTACTATAAGATACCTAGATCTCTATAAAAGGATTTTGGTGGTACTAGTAGATTGCTTCACTATCTCAATTTGAGAACTAGATAAGAGAAAATATTCCCTACCAGAAATACACCTAAAAATACAAAAACACAAAACAAACATAAAATTGAGATCATAAAACAAGACAAAATATGATACAATACATACATATTTGCAAAATATGGAAATGTTATTTTTTAGTGATAGTGTTTGAGATATGTCCCATTGATTGGGATAATCATAGGTTATCCAAGGAGTATTGATAGCTCAAATGCATTGCTTCCTTTACAACTGGAGATTTGATAAGGCCCACTCCACAAAGTATCAAACTTGGAATATCCTCTAGGCTTGTCTCGATCTTCATTCTATTTCAAGACTAGGTCTTTTTCATTAAACTTAAGTAGAGTAGCTAGTTTATTAGACCACCCTTTCAATAAATTTTGATGTTGATGTAAGTTTTTCCTATTAGCCTCCCTCTTTTATTATAAGCATAAAAGTCTAGGAATTAAAATTGTCATAACATCATTATGTTTTAGCTCCATGTTATTGGCAAACTCTAGGGCTAGAAGCTCCACTGATATATGTAATTTAACCTCCTTACCATAGAAAAGGACATAAATGGAATTTACCAAGGCTTTCTTTGGGATAATCTAGTAATATTATAGGGTTTTCCTTAACTTAGTGTGTCATTGTCTGGGCTTATCCATAATGGTCCTTTCCATGATCTTGTTTAGGTTCTTATTAGAGGATTCAATGAGACCATTGCCTTGAGGGAAATAGTTGGAAGAGGTATTTAAGTAGATGTTCAAATGATGTGCATATTATATTACCTTGGCCCAAGTAAAGGTCTTTGCATTATTAGTGACTATAGTTTTGGGAACCCTAAACTTGGCCATAACATTATGTGAAAATTCAAAAATAACCCCCTTTGTAGCCTATTTTAATGTAATTACTTTAGTCTATTTAGTGAAATGGATAGTGGAAGTAAGAATGAATTTGTGACCAACACTTGGCAGGGTTTCATTACATTGATGAAATCTATCTCCAATTAAGATAAGGGCTCATATATTATTACCAAGTTAAACAAAATAATATAATTTATTTTTATACTAAAATGGAACTAACACTTTTTACATTTAATTACTCAAAATAAGGCATCCAAGAACATAACTAGCCAATAGTAACTATCCCTTATAATATTTTCTACTATTGTTTGAGGAAAATAATGAGCTAATAGCCATTGGTAGAACTCTCTTATTAGAATCCTTATGTTGGCTATTTAAATGCAACATGAATTCACCATATTTTTTATTAAAAAAACACCATTAACCAACCTATAAGATATTTTATAGAGCCTATAATTCCTTTAAGTTGAATTTAAACTAAAGGGGAAACTCTTGATTTCTATATACCTAATGACACTTTATATCTAGTCATCTAGGTGTGTCATCTTAGGGCCTACCCATTGTACACATATCAATGATTTTAAATCAATTATGTCATCATCCAAACATTTTCATAGGGCCCAACACTTTACAACCTTAATTGGTCTAATGTTAATGTCATATTGCATAATTTTGGTGACCTATTTTCCTCTCTTTTCACTAATCTCTCCCTTTAGGGTGTAATTTCTTACGCTAGTGTAGATAACCAAGGCATGGAATTGAATCCATAATCATGAAAAAAAATAATTTTGATGATAAAAATTGTTCTCAAATGGCACCCGCCATTGAGTCCAATATATTAGAAAATCTAGTAGTGTGGGGTTTTCCTATAGGGTAATCTTTGGGATTGTAAGGTTGACTCTTTCTACTAAACTAACCTAACATAATTCAAGTAATAAATATTTTTAGAGGAAAAGTGGGGGAGATAATTTAAATTAAATTATAAAAAGGAAAAGTGGTGATGCACCAAGAGAGGTTAGATAAAAAACTATATAACAACTAAAATCCACCATAAAATAATTAGACCTACCTTCCTTTAATATCTAAAACACACATAATATTATATATATTATAAAAGGATAACACTCTAAAATAAATAAATTGAGATAGATGGAAGATAGAGGGAAGCTAATATCTATAATGTATTAACTCATATGCTTATAAACAAATTAAAAGATTGTATAACATAGTGCAAAGGTGTTACTAAATCAAGAAAAAGGTAGATAAATTGCCAAAGCCTATTACTACATAGTTTGAAGAGAGGCAAAGTTTAGTTACAATAAATTTTTTGTTGATCTCTTACTCTAGCTGAGCTCATTACATTTAGATATTTTTTTTGAATAAGGGATTCAAAAAACTGGTAGGAATGTCAGATCCTACTACCTTCAATACTATGCAGGTGATATGTGACATCAATCCTATTTTACTACTCCTATAGATACACATGGAGGTTTTGGGCAACCATAAATTATTAAACATGTGTTAGGGTGAATTCCAACCTAATTTAAATGCTTTAACTACCATCTAATTTATTGGAAAAGGAGTAGACATTGGAATATGCAAAACTAGATTGTATCCTTGGATGATAGCTTAGGGGATTATGTATTCTCAGAGGTCCACCCTAGTGGTTTGGCCACATGGATGATTAAATTGAGTAAAATTTTTAGGAAAAAATGGAAGTGGTTATGGGTTATACCACTTAGCTACTGTGATGTGGTAAGAACAATAAATTTTATGCTAGATGTTTCCTTATCATTAAGTCCATCATAAAAGTGGTATATTTTTTAAGGTGCATGATTGGTCAACTCATCTAGGTAAGTCACTAATTTGAAAATGACTAATGGTAAAGTGTGAAGGAATACAACATGGTGAATAGATGTTAAAATTTCACCATTGGTATACTTTGTCACTTCACTATATTTTAGGTAATGAGATCCACTTTACATCATTTTTACCTTTACCTCTAGAGGATTAATATGGTTTATTCAATTGCTAAGATTAAAGATGAAGATATTTTGTATTGAATTGACACTAGTAGGGAAATATTTGATGTGAAATTGGTTAGGGCTTATATTATGATAGGTCTATCCATTTTTTTAGTAAATTAGGATAAATTATTTAACCTAATGTTTGCTTTGACTTTATGCTAGAAAAAATGGCCAAGGAATTTTGTTCTTAGCATAATGTTTTTACACTACAATGTCCACTGACTATATGATAATTAGAAAATGGATTAGTTTTTTAAATATCTTGTTACATTTTGTAAATCAGGGTTTTTTAAATAGGAGGTAACTAAATAAATTTGATGTTAGGTAATCTCTTCAATATAATGTCTTTATTTTTGAAAAAAATGGGGAATGTTTTGGCATAATATTTGATGATGTGTTTATTTCATTATATTCATTTATATGTGTATCGATAGTAGGTTCATTACTACTAATAAGATGTGAATCCTTAGGAACTAATATAGGATCCCTAAACTAAGACCATCCTTCTTTTAAAAGTCTATCAACCATAACCCAAAGATAAGTGAGTGATTTGTAAGTTTTTTCAAGAAGTCTATTTTTAATATTTGTTGTAAGACTATTGGTAAAGATATGTTGCATTTGAATATTATATGGTTGATAGATTAAGCAGTGTATATGACATAAAAATATGAATATATAATCATACATATCCTCTTTGGGACCTTTTTGAAGGGTTTGAATTCTCTCAAATGTTATGGGAGGTCCATTATTGGTAATGAATTGATCTAAAAACTCTTCTTTTCAGCATTAAAAATTATGTAAAGATATATTAGGTAGACTATTGAGCCACTATAAGGCATCACCACTCAAAGTGATAAGAAAAAACTCAAGTTATATTAAACCACACCTCATAATATCATATAGAAAGAAATATGTAATGAAGGTGTACTTGAGGATCTCCATGACCATCAAATAATTGTAAATGTGGTATGATCAAATCACATGGGAGAGGAATATCAAATACATATCTATGAATAACATTATAATTTGTAACATTATTCATGATCATAGCATTATAAGTATATAAATGGAGGGAAAAAATATGCACTTGCATTTGTAATTCACCTATGCAATGCTTAATATTCACTATATATTATGTAAGAATCATAGAATACTTAACAGGTTTGTTTAAAATATATAATTGATTATTAATTTAAAACATGGGCATGCTAGAAGAGATATGATTATAAGGTAAACAAACATTTGAAATTGCATGCACATCATTATTTTTTAAGTAAAGTAACAACTTCATTCAACATTTCAATAAAATTAAGAAAATAAAAAAGGATTTTGTAAAGTGAATTGTACCATTTGATCGACATATCTTTATTATTCCTATCATCACATGTAAAATAAACATTTTCATATTATAAATACATTTAATTTGTATTCAAAAAATCTATATTTCATTTATAATCTATGAAGCAAGATAATCAAGAACATAAGAAACAAAATTAACAAAGGTAACCCTTAACCAATTATGTGGTAGATATAATGAACAACCAAAAAAACCTTAGAGGAAAATATGCCATGAAACCCTTGGTTGAGTGATAACTAAGGTTTGGGTTATCCAAATATGAGATATGTATGCAAATTTAAATAAAAATTAAAGCTATGGTTATGCTCAATGAAATATCTCAAAATTTAGCTTAAACTCATATATTCATAAATGAAACCATAAGGAGAACCTTAGAAGACATAGTAGTTTGAAGAATGGGTGGATTCATTAAAATGTTTTAATGAATAGTGAAACCAAGGTATAATGAAATTAATTAAATGGGTCAAACAATTTAACAAGGGATATCTAACATATAACAATCAAAAACCATAAATTAGGTCTTCCTTAGTGGCTAAAAAATGTAAATAAACATTAAATGAAAATAATTTATAAGAAATAAAATAATAGAGAAGGATAAGTGATGGAATAGTCAAACCTGATGATATGATATAGTATATGAGAATGAAATTTATCTATGTATGTGATAGAGAAGCTCTATGTAAAATCTGATAGTTTGAAACTCATTGGATGGATTTCATTCTTGCTGGCCTGTCACTAAAATGCCAAGGGTGGATTCAGTTGTCAAACATGATCTCCCTATGATTTTGAATTTTTTTTAGAGCCATTGAATATATACTATGCACCTTTTTAGGTTTCATATTTTTTAGTGTTTTTTAATATTCTAATGCCATACAATATTATTTCACTTGATTTGAAAGTATAATTCCCCAAAAAACACTTGTAAAGAGAAGGGAAGAAGTATTTTGGTTGGGAAACCTCAAAGGAGTTGTAGATACATATCCCACATGCTATAATTAGACCTCATTTAGTTATAATGTGGTGTGAATGGATAATTTGAATAAGGATTTAACCTCCTCTTCCTAGGTGGGGACACAACTATATGCACATTCGCCTATCCTCCTTTTATACAAGATGAAATTTAAATTTTTGAATCAAGTCCTTAATAAGAAAGAAACATTTGTAGAGTGTTCCTAGACATGATATGAAAGATGAATCTTATTTATTCTCTTTATTAAAATTACCTCTATAATATTTGTATATATAGTCTTCTAAAGTTTGAATTAAAGACTTATTGGAATGCAAGACAACCAAAGAAAAGGTAAAGTATTGATGAACAAAAAACCAAACATATAAATAATTTGAGGAAGGGTAGAAGGGCATAAAAAAATATAAGGGATAGATTCAAAAACCCACCCAAGGAACATTTTATGTCATAGTTTAAAGGTTAAATTTATCGTAGAATAATAAAGCCTAGAGAATGAAGGCAAAACAAAGAATATACGCTTGCATGCACAACATGAACAAATAAGAAAGATAAAGAGTATAAAATAATACCATGGGATCATATAAAGAAGAAGGAGAAGGATGAAAGCACACAAAAAAACACCAATAAGACCCTAATTTAAACCAATGATCCATATGAACAAAATGGTACTAAAAAACATTACAATAATAAGCCTAGTACCAATGTTAGGTGTCTATAATATCAAGTTAAAAAAATAGTGTGGAAACAAATTTATGTGCCCCTAAAGCTCCCAAAACAACTATATTGCACTTTCAATACTTGAAAGGACAAATACATGTGGATAAGTGACCATAACAGTGATCTATTTTAATCTAGAAAGAAATAACTAAAAATGACACTCCTAGATTTCCTAGAAATGTGAGGTCACCCCTATATGACTTCTATGTGTCTTTGAATTTGTTTCAAAACTTGTAAAACCATTATTTTATTTTATACACATATAGGAGTCAACTTTGAATAACAATAAATGATGGAAAAATATAAATTAATTAGATCAATGTAACAATGTAATTATTTCTAAGCACAAGTATGGATTGTCATCTAATAAAATCAACAAAACATCTTATAGATATCTTTCCTAGAGTCATTAGGAACTAAAACGAGGTAGTTTTTTTGGGCCTTCAATCCCCCTATCATATATAATCATGTTTGAAATTTGGCATGCAACCAAAATATGAACTAAAAAATAAATTAATAACACTTTATTCAACTAAATTTATTATAGAATAGGGCGGGGGACCTAGCCTGGTTGGCTAAGTATTTTTGTTGCGGCAAGGCTGGTCACGGGGTCTAGTCTCCCCCCACCCCGTGGTACCAGTATTAGGCATGTCTAGCCATTGCCACCAGTCATGTTAAAGTTTACCAGGCTTTAAAAAAAAAAAAATTATAGAACAAATAATAAATTTATTATCTCATCATATAAGTTATGTTCTTAGTTCAAATGTAGAATAATAATAGTGTACAACATTTTAATCTCAAATCAATTATCATCTCTACCACATATGTACATTAGTTCTATTTTTTTAGGAAATATATACAATATAAAATATTAATATCTAAGAATGAAGTCTTCATTATTCTTTTTGTCTCACATAGGAGCTTGCTATCAAGAGGAAGGAATGGGGAAAGATGATCCTAAAAAAATGGTTAATAGAATCCATACCCACCTAAACTCATTCAATGAAAATGATAGAATATAATGGGAGATATATAATTATCTTCATAATCTTCTTCATTTTATATAGTTTTCTACAAAAAAATTAATTAACATTGTTGTGTCTAAATTTTAAAAATGTAAGGTGAAATTACACATAAGAATGTCATTTCAGTTTGTGAGAGAAGAAGAGAAAAATAATTATTTTTAAGCATAAAAAACCATGACATTTGTATATTTAATCATGAAAGAGAAAATAAAAGAGTCAAATACCATTTGAAAGAATACTGTAGTATAAATTATCCTCCAAAGTTCCCCTCTTTAATTTTCCTCGTATCCTTCCTTATAATTTTAACTAGAGGAGCATTAAAAAAAATTGATTGTCCTCCTATCAAACCCCCAAGCCCCCTTTTATTCGGTCCCTTATTTCTTTTTCCATGATAAGTGTCCAATTTTGTGAGACACTTATCTCATTTCCTCCTTTTCTCTTTTTGTTTCTTCTTTTTTATTTTATTATAATTTTGGTTTTTATTTATTTATTTTTATTTTACACTATTTATTGTTTGAAATTATTTAATTATTTATTTAATTAATACATATTAAATTTAGGGTTTCAAAATAAATAAATAATCATTTTATGACTATGCTAAACAATAAAATAAAATAAAATATGCAAATAAACAAAAAATAACATGGTGATGCAACAACCACATGATCCCTTAACAACTATTCCCTTTTGGATTATGTCATCTTGTCATCATCACCATTTACATTTTTCCATTCCTCATACTTCCTTTTTGTGTCATCCTCTCAAAATTGACATTAAAATAATTAACAATACATATGTGTTGTTATCATAAAATAATTGATAATAAACATCATTCATCTTTCTTAATTTGGTGAAAAAATATAAACTCATCAATTTTAAAGCATGATAATGAACACATTTCAAAATACATTTTAGGTTTGATTGTATTACTCAAATAGTTTGATTGAGATCTAAAAATTATGTTAATGTCACAACATGAGTCTATAAATCAGCTAGTCTTAAAATTTGTAAGTGTTACAGATTACTACAGGAATTGATGGGTTACAGAGTTTTAAGTTTGTAAGTGTTTAAAAAAGATCAACTAGTCTTAGAATTTGTAATGTGACATCCTCAACCATTATAAAATCACCATTATGGGGTTTACTAAAAAAGGTAAGGGTATTCCTTGTAGAAGGTTTATATATCTTCCTAAGTATCACTTATTTCATTATATTGCTCCTAAAATACTTTAAACTATTGAAAATATTAACTACACAACTTAAGTTTGCGCTTCTCTAAGATCTAGAGAGTCTCGAGGAAATTTTTTGCCACGTACTCTACCTAAATTGTATGCAAATCAATCACATTAGAAGGATTATGAACATAATTTTTAAAGAAGGATTATGAACATAATTTTTAAATAAATAAATGTGAAACATATCATGAATGTGAGATATAGCTGGATGAAGGGTAATCTAATATGCCATTTGTCTTATCCCTTCTAAAACATTAAAGTGTCCTATAAAATAGGGCAAAACTTGGTAGCCTTGCCAAAACTTAATGGATTTTTTTGGGTTTAACATGGAGAAAGACTTTATCTCCAAATTTGAAAGTTATATGGGTCCTCTTTAAATAAATATAAACATTTTTATGATTTGATGATCCTTTAGAAAATATATAATGATATTCATCTACAAATCATATTCTTAAAGAACATTTGGTCTAGTTATGATCTAATTCTCCAAGTTTTCCAAAACTGTATGGGTTCTACACTTCTATCCATATAGGGCTTGAAAAGGAGCCATGCCAATCAAAGGGTGATATGATTCATTATAATCAAATTCCACAAATGATAAATAATATTCCTAATTTATATATTTCTCCATGACATATATTTTAAGCATGTCCTTTTTGAGGCCAACATACCCCCATTTTTCAAAAAATAGGGACCCTTATTCCAAATCTTGCAAATTTATACTAAGAATTGGATTTTACACTTTATTATATTGCCATTAACATGTTAACACACAATATTTATTTGAAGATCATCCATACCAATGAATTAATTGACATATTTGCACATGATCCTTGTTTTACTCCATCTAATATTGCTAATGGTTGCATCTTGTGTTTCCAGGTTGCAGGTTCAATGAAGTCCCAATTGTGTGAACAATTTTAGGGTTTTGTAATTTAATGTTAACTTGACCCCATTTATTAAACCTTGGTATTTAAATTTATTAATTGAATTCATATTTTAATATCCAAAAATTCTTAGTCTAATTTTTTAGCTTAAGCCCTTTTGAATTGAATTCAAATTTATGTGGGGCTTAATTTGTGTAGAAACATTTAATTATGTCATAGACTTAGTTTAAAGTTTTATCCTAAGGTTATAAGCATGTTTATTAACATGACCAGAACCTTAGGATAAAACATTTAATGCTAAGTCCCATATTACCCAAAAACCCCTAATCTATTTTATTGTTCACATGGACTAATTAATCACGGGAGCACTTTGTTATATTTTATACTTAGTCTAAAGTTTTATCCGAAGGTTTTAATCATGTTTATCAACATGAATAAGACCTTAGATTAAAAAATTTATCCTAAGTTCTTTATGTTCCTAGAGACCTTATTTATTTCATTATCTGTAGGAATGGATTGATGTGAGGATGACACATGGTGAGATATTAGAGCTCAAGTAAAATATCTACAGTACGCAGGCACCTGCTTGGGTCAAAATGTTAAAGGAATCATATCAAGCACAAGAGTGACAAGTGTAACCATCTTATAGGTAGCTCAAAGATCTAATGGCATGGGGAAAATTCAATAAGTTAAGATTTTGTAAACGAATTCGAGAGTGAAAATGGCATGATCTCGATGACTAGGCCCAAAATTAAAGGTTCACATTCAACCTAACAATAGAAAGTGGATCATAATCAATGGTGCACATTAATTCATGCAAGGAAGATCCAATAGAGTGAGATGTAGCTAACTTTTCAAATATCCTATAATAAATATGGTAGTGATGTGTCACAACCATGATGAATGGAATACAGATCAATAAATGGTGTTTAACCTCTCAAATCAAGATCTAATGGTGAGTAAAGAATTGATAATTTAGTGAACCTATATCCAATGAGAGGATTCCATATGGAATAAAGGCATTAATTGATGGCTTATGTTTGCAATAATCATAGAAGACCCGTAGAGCTACCAAGTGGCATGATCTTGAGAGTTCAAGTCAAAATCAATGGTCCATGATAAAGCTAAGGCTAGCAGACTTGATAAAAGATCGATGGAACATATTTAATAATGCTATGAGAGAGAATGATAAAGTGACATGTGTCTCAAAAAGGACAAATGGTCACATTTAAAAATTAATCAAACAATTTGACACCATGGATCCACATAAGCAAGACAAGTTAGTTTAAAAGATCTTGTAGACCCATAGATATGAAAGGTATAAATACATGATTTGGTAACAATCTAAGGCATAAAGCTCATAGTTTGAATTTAATTACCACCATTTAACCTCTACATAACCCTAAAAAAAACCCTAAAACTTAAAGAGGCCCTCTTTTTCCCCTGTTTTCATTGTGATCAAACTAAGGAAAATTGAATTATCATATGTATTAAGATAATTCAATCAAGTGATAAGTTGCAGTCCACTAGTGAGCTATTTGATAAAATTTATAGCAATGGTAGCTTGAAAGATGGTTTCAAATGAAAATATTTAATGGTACTTGACAACATATACTAAAGGTTGTATTTTCAAGGATAACAAGTTCATTCCATTTGCCTTGAACACAAGATACATTAATTGGTCAAAATTATTTTAGATGATCAAGAATCAACTAACCATCACCCGATAAGAGGAGAAGAACCTCTTAGAAAATAGGTTATATGATGACAATTTTGCAATTCAAATGACCAATCTCCATTATGAAATAATGAAGCTTGAGGTACTCCACTACATTGACATTCTTGTTCCTATTTTCAAGGAAACTAAGATAGATAAGGGCATGATAATTAATGATCATAATCTAAGAAAGGTTGCTTATATTTATGTATTTTATTTGAGTCATACTACAAACTGCCCAAACTCCAAATTGACCTATCTTCAATATTTTCTTAGGTTAAAAAAAATAATTTGATGGACACCCTTGCCATGTGGCTATATTTTAGAAACCAACTCTTTTCAGACTTTAAAAAGAACATCCCTATCAACCAATTTAGACTCGAGGTAAGAATGATAATGACTATGTTAAAAAGGTTGTGTAGAGATGAAACCATAACTTATGTAAATCTAGTCTGGGTGCCTATAATATACTTTATAGTTGAAAAGGCAATTCCCCCCTTTGGGTGAAATAATTAATATCTCATTAAGTAGACAAATCTATGCAATTAGGATTAAGAAGAAAACCCAGTTTTTCATGATGCCATATATTTTAGATGCCCTTTATGCAACAAAAAAATCCCAAATCAAAGGGAATGGTCTCCAAATGGAACACAAAATATTTTAAAATATTATTCCAAGCTTCACATCTATAAATATAGGGATCATATTTAATTTATATGTGATTACATCTACTTTCCCTAAGGGAAGCCATAACTGGCATCCCAATGACAAGAATTAGCCCATTAATCAAGAAATCTATTGAAGCTATGGGGGATATATGGATATATCTAGAATGTACAATTATAAGGGTTGAGGGAACTCAAATTTATCCTCTAAAGCTACCTGTTCATGTTCCTGATAAGTTATCTGAGTAGGAAATTGCATACTAGTAGTTATATGGCATTGATGGTCTATGTAAGACCAAGAGAAAATGACTCCTTCACAACCTCCCAATGACAATTGGAAATATTATATTCAAACAATGGGATAATATTAAAGCTACATAAAAACATATATCATTCGTTAACCTAAAAATTGATGAGCTAAAGCAGTGGGATCCTTGTGGGAAAGTTAAGGAACATTTGAAAAACAAAGGAATTCTAAATGTACGCTATGATCATGAGCTTGGTACATATGATCCCATTTACACCAAAGCATCCTCTTATTTTGAAGTCACAAAGAGATTGAAATAACATAGCCCAAATCTTGAGTCTAGGCTAAAAATAAATCAAAAGATGGATGATAGGTGTTAGTTGGGCCCAAGATAGTACCATTTAATTAGTGTTGAACCTTCTAGACCAACACTAGTTAATGCACATATAGAGACACAAAAAAATGAATAAAATAGGACTAAGGAAAGAATAATGGATGATATCCCTTCAAGTTCATCATTTCATGAATTCCCCAAGGTGGTAGAAAAGGAAGCACATCGAGAAGAGATTCACATGATAGCCCTAGACCCTAATGAGACTATTTGAGGATGCATTGAAAATACTATATAATGTTTATGAGTTAGATGATGAAGAAGCCCAAATTATGGAAACAAAGGAAGAAAAGGGGAAGGAATTGGCATTTGACTTAGTTCTGGTTGACACCCCTAAGAGGAAGGTTGAGCTAGCCATTGTTCCCAAAATAAAGAGACCCAAATTTAATTTCACTACTCTTATAAGTGAAGTTAACTTATTTAGTGAATAAAACTTATTGTATAGTCCACACATTCCATAATAAATCTTATATGAACTTAGATTGTATAAAATTCTACTATGTATCATTCGTGGGCTTTGATGAAGGATATCAACATTCCTATGCATCAAGAAATGAAGCCGTAGATCATAACACTATCGGAAGAGGAGGCAAGAAGATTAGTTGTACCAAATGATTCAATAATTCAATTTCAAATGGAGATCCCTATTCCATAAGTGACACAATATTTAGTTAGAGTGAGGTTTGACCCAAGGACTACTAGATTATAAAGAATAATTAAGAAGAAGATCATCCAAGAATATCAAGAGATGATATATAAAAAAGTGGAACCATTGACCAATCTGACTCAAATAGGAAGATAGAAACCTAGAGAAGATCCAATTTTAAAGAAGATGTCTTGGAGTTGGTTGAAGCATAGACAAAACAACTAAAGTCTACCATCAAGGGATTGAAACAACAAAAGAATAAATTTTAGGAGTAGGCTATCTTGTCTATTCTAGAAGCTATGATCAATATGTTTGAAGCTAATATGTATGACATGTTCAAATCCTTGAAATCAATGAGGTCTAGACAGTATTTAATGAACAACTAGGATATGGTGGCCAAGAACTAGGTAGCTTAGTGGTAGGATTCATACATCAAGGCAAATAAATTGGTTTTTATTTTGATATAAGATCAAATTCCTAATTTTAAGATAGTCAGCCTAGCCCACTTCAACATGGCTATGGTTGTATTGACAAAGAAGATCAAGAGTTTAAGTAAATTGGCCAAGATTCTAGAGGATATTTCTAAAGATGGCAAATAATTAAAGACCAAAATGAGGGATATATTGGGGAGCATAATCACATACCCAACTACACTCAGTTCCATTGGTCTAATCAATTATGAGGAATTAAAGCTCAGGGCTACTCAAGTTATGTAAGAGGTAAGAAATCAAAGCCAAGGAAGGATAGGGGCTGACAATAATAGGATCTTAGACATGATGCTAAGTGTAGAGGAAAATATTGGTTAATTTAAGAGCATCAAAGAAGTGATAAATAGAGATGACAAAGACTTCAGAGACTTGGAAGATCAAGAAGATGAGATGTTGATGGAACCTATCATCAACCTCAAGCTGATTGATGGACAAAATGAAAAGGCAATCAAGATCCTACAACAAAAATAATGAACCTAAACAATAAAGGAGTCCCAAAGTTAAATTAGTTCACTTAAGTATATTCCTTTGTAACTTGACATGTATAATATTTTGAAAATAAAATATTCTTTTTGTAAAAGTATGTGCAACTTGTAAAGCACATCACTTATTAGTCAGTCCATTAGGAGATGTCATAGTTCTAGAACATTATAGAAAGGATAGATATCTACGACACTTGTATAATTATAGTTTGAAAGGACTGACCAACATACCTCCTTAGTCTTATATATAAGGGGTATTGTCAATTATAAAAGGGGAGGGAGTTTTTAGCGAGGAAACTTTATGAAAATTTTCAATAATCAATATAAGTAGAGAAATTTGAAAATATTGTCTCATTATGTTTGTGTGATTTCTATTATGGCTAATCTCTCACTTGTCTAGTCTAATTTTCAGATTTGAATGGTTCTTATGAATTTTGGATGTGCACCTTTAAATGTAGAGTTGTCAATTTATGCTAATGCTATATTGATTAAAATTCCTTAGATTTTTTTTGTTTGTTATGCTTGTAGATGTGCTTATGCTATTTGCTTGCAAGAGTAAATCTTTAAAGTAGACCTAGTTCTTATTTGCCTTATTTCTACATTCCTTAGATGTTTTCTTGATGTGTGATAGGATTTGAGCTTAAGCTATTTCATGTCACATATTGGTTTTAAGGGCATGTTTAGATGAAATTTTAAATTTTTCATAATGTCTGTAATGAATATCAACAACACATTCCTTCTTTGCCTTACCCTTCCTTTTGCTTATTTTTTGATCAATTCACTTTAGTTTAGTTTCATTATGAATTTCCATTATAGCTTAGATTTTAGAATTAGCTTTGATCATAATTCACTTCACTTAGTAAAGAATAATTTCATTTTCACAAGTTATCTATTAGGTCATAATTGCTCCCAACAACCAAACAATTACATTATAAATTGTGAAATAGTTCATTTGCTCTATCATTATTCCACCAAATATATCAAGAATATCATAACTTGTAACTCATGCAATAGATTTTTAGAATCTAAAAATGAGAAGTTATTATTAAACACTCTAAACCACCTATGATACACTTTTAGACATCAACAAGACCAACCTTTTGTTGGTGCTAGGAGGGCCTTAGCTAAATCTCTATGAATTTGTAGTGTATCTACTAATTTTAGTGAATTTTGTTCAAAGATCAGTGAATTCTTTGCATATTTGTGTTATTCTTAGCTAAATTGTGTAAATTTCATTGATATGCATGGTTTTAGACCAATATTTAGTCTCATTTAGATGAATATTGTCATTCTTTGAGGATTCATGGTAAATAGTTGCAAAGGTAGCTTAAGTTTTGTAAATCTTCTACATTTAAAATTAGTGATGGTAATTTTTTTCAAAGATTGATTGATTCTTTGAAAACTTAGGTTTGTTTGAACTTAGATGTGTAAATATCATTAATATTCTCAAGTTTAGATATATCTTTGAACTTATTCAGTCAAAGATAGTTGTCTTTTGAAGATAATTATAAAAATTTGTGCAAAACATGCTTAACTTAAGAATTTTAAATGTGCAAATCTATTCATAAGTAATAATTGGACTATTATTTGCAATAATTGAGTTAAATATATTTCATATTTTAAAATATAAAGTTTTCAAGTCATATTTTGAATAGGATTCAAGGTTTACAAGCTAAAACTACCAAGAATCAAGACTAGGTCATGGTCTGAATCAATATTACCTCTCCTTTCAATAGAAGTTCATAGGAAAGCAAGAGTAGACAAAATGAAGTGAAGGGTTTATAAATATTAGCCTACTTTACCTATTCATGGTGCTCTTATGTTCAATCATTATCAAGGTATCACTTAGTTAGGTGGATCTTCCATTAATGTGCCTAGTTAGGTACATGACTTTCCTAGAAATCCTAATAAATATTTACCATCTTTCAGTCCCAATGGTGTTGTTACAACTAGAGAACATATTAAAAGTTTCAAATCTGATTTAAAATTGTTGAATGTAGTTCATGAAGACATTACATGCAGATTGTTTCCATTTACTTTCAAAGATGTTGCATATGAGTGGTTTCTCAACCTTCTTGATAATTATATCACCAGTTGGAATACTTTTACTAGAATTTTCGTTGCTCAATTTGGCAAGATCATCAATCCTTTCATTCTTTATCAATAATTCACCACTATTAAAAGATATTCTATTGAGACCATTAGAGAATTTAATGCTATATTACAGAAGATATTTAGTAGAACCATAGCTCCTTATAGACCTGATGAAGCCTTGGCTTTAAAAATTTACAAGGATGTTTTAGATCCCATTACTTCTCTATTTATTAAAAGGTTTGTTAGAGTTATAAACACTTTGGCCTTGGCCTATGCTGAAGCTATAATAACCAATGATCAAATACAACCTCAAGGTTAACTTTCATATGCAATCCCTAATGTTAACCCTAATTTCCCTACACTGAATGTCATTCTTAAGGCTAATTAGAATGTGCCTACCTTAAATAAAATACCAGTGTTGAATCAATTGCCCTTAAGTCATGCTCATCCTGGCCAAAACCTAAAATTATCGAATAACACTACAAATGTATTTCATCCACAAGATCATAGAGCTTTGGTGATGTCAACTAGAAATAATACTCTCAAGTTAATAACTCAAAGGCACCAAAGAATGAGAATGAGTCCATACTCAAAATGGTTCAAAATCTGAGCACTGACTTCTTTTAGTTGCAAAAGCAAGTAGGCAATACTAGGGAAAAATCCAATAGGAATTATGCTTATCAAAGGTTTAATAAACCTAACAACCAGTTTCACAATGGTAATAATGGAAATAATAATAACAATAATGAGTCATCATCAAGTAAAAACAATCCTGAGATTAATATTTGTGATGTAGCTCTAACTAAATATTGAAGGGTTCACAATAATTCAAAGCATGATGAGTTGGATTATATTAAATTTTTTAATGATTTTAAATTATTTCAAGATGAATTAGATACAAGTGATGGTGGACTTAATAGAGACAATGCTATAGGTAAATATAGATATTGAAAGTCATCTAAGTTTATTGATACAACCCTGATGGTGGAGACATTTGATTTCTCATTCCAAGAAGGGAATGAGCCTGAGGATACTCTAAAAGAGGTGCATGATTTTTAATAGTACCTAAAGAAGACATATCCTCTAAGGAATAGAGAGTAGAATTAACCTTTGACAACTTCAAATCTACCAAATAATTTTGACACTCTTTCTGATCTTACAATTAACAACAATCTAGAACCCAAAGGGAAGTACATTTAGACATGATGCTAATACATCTAATAATTTTAATAGGAGTTGATGTAATATAGTTGAGGACATGAAAAAGATTAAGGCTAACATCAATTTACATGAATTGATTCAAAATACTGAAAAAAGAGACTTGTTAATTGAATCTCTATCCAAGAAGCCTAATAAATCACCAAAGCCTAAACATTCCAATGTAGTTATGTACAAGAACAAAGTAGATGTTCCACCTTTCTTGCTAACAATCCTAATTTTTGATAATAATTTGTATAACTATTTGTTAGACTCAGGTGATTCTACTAATATCATATCTAAAGGTATTTGTGAGAAACTTGGTTTAACTCTAATTAAATTTGATAGAGTTGTTACTCAATTAGATAAATCAAGAGTTAAAGTAATTAGAGAATTGTTGAATGTTCATATGTAGCTTTCTGTTGAGCCAAGGATACAATAATGTATACATATCAAAGTGGTTGATATTATTGATTCTTAAGGGATGCTGTTGAGTAGAGATTGGACCAAGTCCTTAAATGGTTACATGTCCACTGACTACTCACATATGTGGATTCCATAAAAGGGAGTTCCTAATCAAATTCATATTGAAAGAGAACCCAAAATGAAACACATGATCACCAAATATAATGATGAAAATGAAAGGGTAAACATGGTCAATTCTAAGTTAGGAGTTTACACTCTTGACACTTCTAAGGTATGTTACTCTAAAGATACTCATGCTATGCCTAGAATAGGGAAATTATATTTTGATGGTGCTAGATGTAAATCTAGATCTAGAGTAGGAATTGTTTTAGTCAATCCCCTTGGGAAATAATTTATTACTTTTTATAGACTTAAATTTTCATGCACTAACAACTTGGCAGAGTATGAAGCTTTAATCTTAGGATCAAAATTTGCCATCAAACATAAGGTCAAAGAAATGATAGTGTGTGGTGACTTTGAGCTAGTAGTTAATCAAGTTAGAAGTAAATACTAGTGCAAATTATCTTACCTTAAGAAATATAAGTTCAAAGTATGTGACTTGATAGAATACTTTGATGTTTTTAACATTTTCTCAATTCTTAGAGAAGAAAACAAGCCTATTGATGAGCTAGCCTCAGCTGCAACCAATCTTATGCCTAATCAATAATCTAAACTAGGAAAGCTTAGTATTGAATTATTTCCATGTCCCTTAGTTCTTGATAACATCAATCATTTGCAAGTATTTAGTGATGATCAACAAATTCTAGACTTTATGAATAGTTCAAGAGTGTTTGAGTCTCATACATTGATGAGGATGATGAGAATTATCTTGTCAAAGACAACATTGATGACAATATTTTAAAATTAAGTGAAAATAAAATTCCCAAATGGATGATTGCCTTGGAAATATTATTCAACATAGACAAGCTAGTTAAAACTACCAACGTTCCCAAGGTGAATGGGAAATATTATAAAGCAGTTGATCTAGGAACACAAGGTCAACCCTAACTAGTTAATATTGGTACAACATGTAAAAATGAAGAGTTGAGAAAAGCTAAAGAGTTTTCAACCAAGTATAAATATGTTATAGCATAGTCCTATATAGACTTAAAGATATTTGATCCTAGAGTCATAACCTATACTATCCCATTAAAGGAAGCTTGCAAAACTTTTAGGCAAATACAAAGACTAGTCAACCCTATCTTAGAACCATTGATCTACAAAGAGGTCAAGAAGCTATTAGATGCAAATATAGTTTTCACCATTAGACACTCCACTTGGGTATCTAAATTAATACTAGTCAGGAAGAAGAATGGAGAAATTTGATTATGCATATACTTTAGAAATCTAAACATAGCATCTAAAAAGGATAATTATCCTTTACCTTCACTTGACCAAGTCATTCAAATTGTTAGTGGTTCTACTATGACGTATTTTTTTGATGGTTTTTAACGTTACAACCAAGTAATTATGAACAAGGAAGACAAATTAAAGACTACATTCATAACTAAGTGGGGCACTTTTGCCTACAAAAGTATTCCATTTGGACTAATAAATGCAAATACAACTTTCTAAAGAGATATAGACCATGTTTTCCAAGGTCTCATAGGTAAGTGAATTATCATTTATATGGATGATTTAACTGTGTTTTCAAAAAATAGGGAATATTATATCATGCACTTGTAACAAGTAATTGAACAATGTAGGAGGTATGGAATTTCTCTCAATCCCAAGAGGAGCATTTTTTGTGTTACCAAGGGAAAGTTATTAGGACATGTTATAACTAAAGAGGGGATTTCTATAGACCCTGATAGAGTAGATTCCATATCCAAGATAAAACCCCCTAATAGTAAAAAAGAATTAAAATCTTTCTCTGGGAAAATCAACTTTATGAGAAAGATTATTTATGATTTTGCAAAAAGTGTGAGACCATTAAATGACATGCTGAATAAAGATGCCAAAATCACATGGAATGAAGAAATAAGAAAAGCCTTCAAGGACATAAAAGAAGCAATAGTATAGACACCAATGTTGATAAATCCTAATTTTTCAAAAGATTTTTATCTTTAATCTTTTGCTTTTGATCATACAATAACTATGGTTATAACTCAAAAAGTAGATGGATGTGATCATCCTATTGCATTCATGAGCACTAATTTTAAACATTTTGAGTTAAACTATTCCATGATTGACAAGTTGGCATGTGCTTTAGTTAAGGCAATTAAGAAATTTAGGCAATATATTCTTAGGATCAAGGTACATGCAATATTATCAGACCCTACTACTAAAATCATGCTGAGTCAATGTGAACTTGGGGAGACAAGAGGTAAATGGATGTCCATACTTTAAGAATATGATCTAAAAATTTAGACTACCAAATTGGTAATGTATCAAGGACCAATTTAGTTAATTGCTAACACCAACCCTTAATTAAGTGTCACATAGGTGGAGGAATAGATTTTTCAACCCAATGATTGGTATGATTTAATTATTCATTTGATAATAAATGGTACTTCTCTTATAATATTGATTAGGGAGCAAAGGAAATCTCTAAGGCTCAAGGCAACACATTTCTTGATCAAAGATGGAGTACTTTTTTGCTAGAATTATGAATAAATATACATGAGATGTATTTATATAGAGGAATAATAAAAAATACTGAGTGCTTTCCATGAAAATATTGGAAGTGGTCACCCCTTTGAAAAGACAACTCATAATATCTTAAGGGTAGGATACTATTGGCCTACTATCTTCAAAGATGCTCATAAACATGTGAGATAATGTTATCAATGTTAGATATTCAACACTAAAGAACCCAAAGAAACCATATCATTGAAGCTAGTTGTGATTGATAAACTTTTTTCCCAATGGGGGTTAGACTTAATTGGGGTCATCAACCCTAATTATTTAGACAAACATAAATATGTGCTTACTTCTACTGATTATTTCATGCAATGGACAAAAGTAGTAGCAACCAAGCAATGTAAAACATAATATGTGATTAAGTTATTGGAAGAGAACATTAGTACTAGATTTGGAACATTAATATCTCTAGTTTGTGATAATGGATATGCCTTTATATCCATTGAGATGACTGAGTGGGCATATGATAACAACATTGTTCTCAAGTTTTCATCAAACCATTATCCCCATGGTAATGGAGTCTTTGAATCAACTAAAAAAAATTTGATGATGGCTATTGAGAAGTTTGTTATTGACAAACCAAGGATATGGAATAAGTTGATCAAGTATTCCATTTGGGTAGATAGAACCAGAGTCAAGCAAGATTTGAAGGCATCACCATTTCTACTAGTATATAGTCAAGAACCTATATTCCTCATTACTCTCAAACTACCAACCTATAAGTTCATGCAAGAATACATGGAAGAGGATCAAGATTTTGAAAATTCAAGGTTACTTAATATTATTCAAATGGAATATGCAAGAGAGGAAGATTTTTCTAATTTTAGCATACATCAAACCATAGTTAAAAGATGGTTTGACAAATGTTCCAAAATTAAAGCATTCAAACAAGGATAGTTATTCTTTGGGACAAAGCATCTGATCCTAAGGGAAAACATGGAAAATTTAATCCTTTATGGATTGGAACTTATCAAATTATTGAGACACTAGGGGATAACACCTTTAAGCTCAAAGAATTGCAAGGAGTAGAGTTTACTTTGCCAACAAATGGACAATATCTCAAGCACTATTTTTTTGCTGCCCCACCTCAATTTGACATGGAGTAATTTATAAGAATAGTTTAATTTAGTGTAGGTAGGCTTATTTAAGTTTATTTCCATATTTATTATTTTTGCGTAGTGTTTGTGAATATTTTTTTTCTTGTTTTTGTGTGTGTTTCCTTTTCTTTTTTTTTTTGGTTCCCTACTTTCAATAAGTCTTTTCAAGATATTTTCTAGCTTGAATGCATGTAGTTACTTAAAATAACTTCACAAATCAAGAATGAAGGTATGAATATTAACCAATGGTTGATCATGGATTCTAGAAATATGATCTTGATGTTATGATTTAGAGAAAGTGGTAAGGCTTAGTATCTAGGTTGGTTTTTCCTTAAAATATTAAGCCTTATTCTAATCTAAATCTAGTTCCAATAAGGATTACACATGTTGAGTGAAAGTTTGAATTATTGGGACAAAGTCATGTTAAAACTTAAAGAACATTATTACATGGGATGAAGTTTATGACCAAGGATGATTGCCTGAGGATCAAACATTTGACACAATCCCAAAAACTTGGCTAATTTTGGTTCCTAACCTTTGTTGGAAAACTAAAATATATTTGAAAACACCAAAAATAAGAGATTTATTGAAAATTCAAAATATTTTTGAGAAAAGGTGATTTGGGTGACCTACATTGGGGGTATGAATTCCTGACTAATAGTGGAACAAATCCTAGAGTGGATCCAAAGGTATCTCTATCAAGGCTATGGATGCTTGGCTAGCAACAGAGCAATTCCCAAGCCTTCCTTGTCATAAAACATGATTATTAATGAATATACAAATATAATATAAGTTAATGATAATGATCAAGGTCATGAAATATGGAAGTTGTTCTCTAAGTCCCATGGCAATTAGTTAAGGAATGAAAATCACACACATAAGATGACTAAGTTTTGATGTTTAAGCCTAACTCTACACATTTAAAGCTTGTTTTGATCATGAGTTGGTCTTAATAATGGTACTTGATCATATGAAATGAGTCATCTAGTTATTAGTTCAAACTAGAGTATCTGAGTTCTAACATTTGACAATGTTTCCCCCAAAAGTTACCATTTGTTGAGGCCAACATACCCCTATTTTTGAAAAAATTGGGACCCTTATTCCAAATCTTTCAAATTTGTACTAAGGATTGGATTTTCCACTTGATCAGATTTCCATTAGCATGTTAAAACATAATATTTATTTGAAGATCATCCACACCAATGACTTAATTGACATATTTACATATGATCCTTATTTTACTCCATCTAATGTTACTAATAATTGATTCTTGTGTTTCTAGGTTGTACGTTCAATGAAGTCCCAATTATGTGAACACTATTTAGGGTTTTATACTTTAATGTTAAATTGACCCCATTTATTAAAATTTGGTCTTTAAATCAATTAATTAAATTCATAGTTGAATATTCAAAAATCCTTAGTCTAATTATTTAGCCTAAGCCCTTTTGAATTGAATTCAAATTTACACGAGACTTAATTTACATGGGAACATTTAATTATGTCATAGACTTAGTTTAAAGTTTTATCCTAAGGTTCTAATTGTGTTTATTAACACAACCAAAACCTTAGGCTAAATTTTTTTATGCTAAGTTCCATATTTCTCAAAAAACCCTAATCCATTTTATTGTTTGCATAGACTAATAAATCATAGGAGCACTTTTTTTATATTTTATACTTAGTATAAAGTTTTATCCTAAGGTTATAATCATATTTATTAACATGAATAAGACATTAGCCTACAATTTTTATCCTAAGTTCTTTATGTTCCCTGATCCCTTGTTTATTTCATTATCGATAGAAATGGATTAATGTGAGGCTGACACATGATGAGATCTCAAAGCTCAAGTAAAATATCCATAGTACGCTGACACCCACTTGGGTCAAAATGTCAAAGGACTCATATCAAGTGTAAGAGTGACAAGTGTCACCATATCAAAGGTAATACAATATTTAATAGCATAGGGAAAAGTTAATAAGTCAAGGTTTTATAGAGGAATCTAAGAGTGCCAAGTGGCATGATATTAGTAACTAGGCCCAAAATCAAAGGTGTATATTTAGCCTGACAATAGAAAGCAAATCACAATCAATGGTGCATGTTGATTCATATAAGGAAGATCTAATAGAATGAGATCTATCTAAATTTTTAAATATCTTAAGACAAATGCAATAGTAACACATGTTATAACCATGATGAATGGAATACAGATCAACTAATGACATTTAACCTCTTAGATCGAGATCCAGTGGTGAGAAGAGAGTTGAAAATTTAATGAAAATAGATCTAATGAAAGGCTACCATATGGCATAAAGGTGTTAAGTGATGGAATGTGTTTGAAAGGAGCATATAAGAGCTATGGAGATTCCAAGTGGCATGATCTTGATGTTTCAAGTCAATATCGATGCTCTATGATGAAGCTAGGTCTATCAGACTCGATAAAAGATTGATAAAACATGTTTAATCAAGCTATGAGAGAGCATGATAAAATGACACATGTTCCAAAAAAGATAAATGAACACATTTCAAAATTAATGACTAATTTAACATCATGGAGCCACATAAGCAAGACAAGTTAATTCAAAATATCTTATGGACCCACAGACACAAAATTTATAAATACATGATCTGAGAAAAATATAAGGTATAAAGCTCATATTTCAAACTCAATTTCCACCATTGAAGCTATACATGAACCTTCAAAAAACCCTAAAGCATATGAAAGCCTAGTTTTCCCTATTTTCATTATGATTGAGCTAAGGAAAATTAAATTATCATCTACATTAAAATAATTCAACCAAGAGTTTAGTTACAATACACTAGTTAGCTATTTGATAAAATTCACAACAATGGTGGCTCAAAAGACTATTTCAAAGGATGATGTAGAATTATACTTGAAAAAAGATGCTAAAGGTCATATTTTCAAGGATACCAAATTCATTCCATTTGCCTTGAACACATGAGACACTAATTAGTCAAAATATTTCTTGACAATCGAGAATCAAGCAACCATCACCCAGGAAGAGGAGGTTATACAATGACATTATTACAATTCAAATGACCTATCTCCATTATGCAACATCAAAGCTTGAGGCACTCCACTACATTGACATTCTTGTTCCTATTTTCAATGAACTAAGATAGATAAGGGCATGATAATTATTGAGCACAATATGAGAAAGGTTGCTTATATTTCTACTACTGCATTTGAATCATATTACAAAGTACCCATACCCAAAATTGACCTATCTTCAATCAATTCCTAGGATAAAGATACAAAATTTATGGACACCCTTGCCATGTGGCTAGATTTTGGAAACCAATTCTCTTTAGACTTTAATAAGAACATCCCTATCAACCAATTTAGACATGAGGTTAGAATGACAATGACTATGTTAATAGGTTATGTGGAGATGAAACTACATCTCACGTAAATCTAGTCTAGGTGCCTATAGTCTAATTTCTATTCGAGAAGGAAATTGTCCCCCCTTTAGGTGAAATAATTAGTATCTCATTAAGTAGACAAATCTATGAAATTATAAATAAGAAGAAAACCTAGTTTTTCAAGATGTCATATCTTTTAGATGCCCTTTGTGAAAAAAACAAAAATCCCAAATCAAAGAGAATGGTCCCAAAATGGAACACAAACTATTTCAAAATATTATTCCAAGATTCTCATCTATAAATATAGGGATCATATTTAATTTATATGTGACTACATCTACCCTACCCTGAGTGAAGCTATAACTGGCATCCTAATGACAAGAATTAGCCCAATAATCAAGAAATCTATTGAAGCTATGGGGGATATATTACTCTATCCAAAATGTATCATTATAAGTGTTGAGAGAGCTTAATGTTCTCCTCTCAAGCTACCTGTTCATGTCCCTGATAAGTTAGCTAAGTAGGAAATTGCATACTAGTTATTCTATCACATTGATGGTCTATGTAAGACAAGAGAAAATGAGTCCTTCACAACCTCCCGGTGACAATTGGAAATATTATATTCAAACAATGGGACAATATTGAATCTGCATTAAAACATATATCATCCTTTAACCTAAAAATTGATGAGCTAAAGAAATGGGATCCTTGTGGGAAAGTTAAGGAATGTTTGAAAAATAAAGGAATTCTAAATGTACCCTATGATCATGAGCTTGGTGCATATGATCCCATTTACACCAAAACATCCTCTTATTTTGAATCACAAAGATATTGAAATAACATAGCCTAAACCTTGAGTCTAGGCTAAAAATAAATCAAAATATGGATGATAGGTGTCAGTTGGGCCCAAGAGAGTACCATTTGATTAGTGGTGAACCTTCTAGACCACCACCAATTAATGCACAGGTAGAGACATAAAATCTTGAAGAAAATAGGCCTAAGGAAAGAAGACCAAATGAGATCCCTTCAAGTTCATTAGTTTATAAATTCCCCAAGGTATCAGAATAGGAAACACATCAAGAAGAGATTCACATGATAGCCATGGACCCTAATGAGATTGTCAAGGATGTATTGAAAATGTTATCTAATTTTTATGAGTCAAATGATGAAGAAGCCCAAATTGAGGAAATAAAGGAAGAAAAGGGGAAGGAAGTGGCATTAGACTTAGTTACGTTTGACACCCCTAAGAGGAAGGCTGAGATAGCCATTATTCCCAAAATAAAGAGACCTAAAGTGACTTTCACTACTCTTAGAAGTGATGTCAACTTATTCAGTGAATAGAACTTGTTGTATGATCCACCCATTCAATAATGGTTCTTGTATGAATTTATATTACAAAATACTCCTACTATGTATCATCCTTGGGCTCTAATCAAGGCTATTAAAATTCATGTGCATCAATAAATGAACCCTGGATCATAACACTATAGGAAGAGGAGGTAATAAGATTAGATAATCTAAGTGATTCAATAAATCAATCTCAAATAGAGATCCCTATTCCACAAGTGGCACAAAATTTAGTGGGAGTGAGTTTTGACCCAAGGACTACTGGCTTACAAAGAGTAACTGAGAAGAAGATCATCTAAGGAGGTAAAGAGATGATATATCAAAAAGTGGAACCATTGACCAATCTAACTCAAATAGGAAGATATAAACCTAGAGAAGATATAATTTTTGAAGAAGATGACTTAGAATCGGCTGAAGCACAAATAAAACAACTGAAGGTTGCCATCAAGGGATTGAAAAAAAAAAGAACTTGCAAGAGTAGGATATCTTGTGTGTTCTAGAAGCTATGATTAATATGTTTGAAGCTAATTTATATGACATGCTCCAATCCTTGAAATCAATGAGGTTCAAATAAGATGTAATGAGAAACTAGGATATGGTAGCCATGAACCAAGTAGCTCAGTGACAAGATTCATACATCAAGGTAAATGACTTGGTCACTATTTTGACAAAAGATCAAATTCTTAATTTCAAGACAATTAGACTAGCCCACTTCAACATGGCTATGGTTGTATTCATAGAGAAAATCAAGAGTTTAAGTAAATGGGCTAAGATTATAAAGGATACTTTTGAAGATGGAAAATAATTAAAGACCAAAATGAAAGATATATTGGGGAGCATGATTAAAGACCCAACTACACTCAACCCCATTGGTATAATCACTAATGAGGAATTAAAGCTCATGGCTACTCAAGTTATGTAGGAGGTAAGAAGTCAAAGCCAAGGAAGGATAGGGGCTATCAATAGTAAGATATTGGACATGATCCTAAGTGTAGAGGAAAATACTAATAAATCCAGGAGCATCAAAGAAGCACTAGATAGAGATGATAAAGTCTTCAAAGACCTATCAGATCAAGAAGATGAGTTGTTCATGTAACTTATCATCAACCTCAGGCTAATTAATGGACAACATGAAAAGACAATCAAGATCTTACAATATAAATAAGGGAACTCAACAACAAAGGAGTCCTAAAGTTAAATTAGTTGACTTAAGTATATTTCTTTGTAACTTGACATGTATAACATTTTGAAAAGATAATATTCTTTTTATAAATGCATGTACAACTTGTAAATCACATCACCTATATGTCAGTCCATTAGGAGATGTCCTAGTTTTAGAACATTTTAAAAATGACAACTATCTATGACACTTATACAATTGTAATTTTATAGGATTGACTGACATACCTCCTTAGTCTTATATATAAAGGGTATTGTCGATTCTGAAAGGGGAGGGAGTTTTGAGAAAGGAAACTTTGTGAAAATTTGGATTAATCAATACAAGTAGAGAGTTCTAAAAATATTATCTCATTTTGTTTGTGTGATTACTATTATGGCTATACTCTCACTTGTCTAGTTTGATTTTTAGATTTGAATGGTTCTTATGAATTCTATATGTGCACCTTTAAATGTAGAGTTATTAATTTGTGCTAATGTTATATTAATTGAAAGTCGTTAGATTCAATTCATTTTCTTTGATGTGCTTATGTTATTTGCTTACATAAGTAAATCTTTAAAGTGGATTTGGTTCTTATTTACATTATCTCTACATTCCTTAGATGTTTGCCTGATGTGTGATAGGATTTGAGCTTAATATATTTCATGTCACATATTGGTTTTAAGGGCATGTTTAGATGGAATTTTAACTTTCTCATAATGTCTGTAATGAAGATCAACAACACATTCCTTCTCTACTTTAGCCTTCCTTTTGATTTTTTTATCAATTTACTTTAGTTTAGTTTCTTTGTGAATGTCCATTATAGCTTAGATTTTAGACTTATATTTTATCATAATTCAATTCAATTTGTATAGATTAATTTTATTTTAATAAGTTAGTTATTAGGCCATGGTTTCTCCCAAAAACCAAATAGTTACATTATAAATTTTATGAAATAGTTCATTTGATCTACCATTATTCCACCAAAGATATCAATAATATCATAACCTGCAACTCATGCAATGGATTTGTTGAATCCAAAAATGAGAAGTGTTTCGTAAACACTTTAAACCACCTATGATACACTTTCAGGCATCAACAATCCTCAAGCTCTTGATTAATATTCTTTGGCTAACTATTAGTCTTAGGGTGATAATAAAAACTCAAATTCAACCTCATATAAAATATATATGAAGTGTGGTCCATAAAATAGAAGAAACTAACTTATGTTTGTTATAAATCATCATTTCCAAGCTTTCAGGAAGGCATACCATTTCATTAAAAAAATTGATCCAAAGTTGGGGCCTTGTCCATTAGATTACCTAGTATAAAATTGGAAACTTTGGTCAAATAGTAAAAAATAAGTCATGATGATTCTTTGGCTTCGAAAATTTGGTAATAAAGTCCATAAATTTTAATTCCCATTTGTGATGAGATATCATGTGGATAAATACTTTTTGTAGGATCACAATGTTCAGATTTAACTCTTTACCACTCCAAACACTTAGATATGTAAATAAATATATATTTCTTCATCCCAAGACAAAACTACAAAGGTTTAAGGTATGGACTAATTTTGGTGATTCTAGGATGAGAATTTTAAAGTGCATCAAGGGATTATTTAATAAATTTGTCTCTCAATCCTCCCTCCAAAGGAACATAGATTCTACCCAAAGACCTTAAAAAATTATCATTACCAATAATGAACTCACTACTCTTATTGGGATCCTAAAGCAAATTGACTCAAGTGCATGGGAATAACTCATAAAATTCAAGCTAATTTATAATTTGATCTTTGAGAGGGGTTCTCAACTAGGAAATAATTATTATTATTATTATTATTATTATTATTATTATTATTATTATTATTATTATTATTATTATTATAACAAATCAAAGCATATGACACTATGTTATAATTTATTTTAATGAAGAATATATTGATATTAAAATTATAGATGAAATCTAACCATATTCCTTACCTATAATTTAAATATGATTAAGTGAAATAAAATTCTAGTCCTTTGTGGTTTGTTTTGTGTTTAAATGGTTTTCCCATAAGAAAATGTCTCCATGATTTCAATGCATGGATAAAAATAGCCAGATCTAGATCATGAGTGGGATAACCAAGTTCGTGGTTTTCAACATCCTTGACTCATAATAAAAAGTCTTCCATCTTGCATAAACACAACACACCACCAAATCCTTTTTTAGAGGCATAAATTCACATTTAAATTATTTCTTTGGATTTGGCACTTGAATAATTGATGTAGAGGTAAAATATTTATTTATGTGTTAAAATTCAAGCCCTCAGTTTAGAGTCCATTCAAAATTATTTCATTTGCACTAAAGAGAAGTAATTGGTTTGGCCACCTTGGATAAATTATCCATAAACATCTTGTAGTAACCAAATAATCCCATAAAAATTATAATCTCACTAACATCCTTTGGGGATGAACATTATAAAATAACTCAAATTATAGTGGGATCAACTACTATCCCACTAATAAAAATTACATGCCATAAGTAGTGGGTATTTAGTTGGAATAATGAGCATTTAGAAAACTTCCCACATAACTTGTCATTTGAATAAAGAAGCATAATAATCAAATGATATTGATGCTCTTTATAATTTTAATTATAGATCAATATGCCATCTAGGAATACAAGCACAAATGGATCCAAAAAATCAAGTAACACATGATTCATGAGGCTTATGTAGGAGTGCTAGTCAAGCTAAACATTAATGCAGTGAGATCATAGTACATGTATCTTATTCTTAAATTAGTCTTAGGCACATATTTTTACCTAATCCTAATTTGATGATTGAAAAATTTTAAGTTCATTTTTTAAGAACAAAACTACTCTTGTCATTTGAGCAAATAAATCACCTATCCTTGGCAAAAGATATTAATTCCTGATGGTGAATTTATTTATCATTTCATAATCTATGCACAAATGAAAATCCCCATATTTATTCTTAAAAATATTATTAGTATACCCTATGGAGATACATTAGGAGGGTTAATACATTTATCTGACAATTACTGTGACTAAAATTTCAAATTTTGAAACTCTACAGTGTTTGTTTTATATGGGGCCTTAGAAATTGGTTTCATTTTAGGGATCAAGTCAATGGAAAAATCAAACTTCTATTTTGGAGGCATCCCTAGAAACTCATCAGGGAAGAGATTTTGAAATTCATGCAGATTAGGATGGTCCTCAAAGATAGGATCAGGTTCACCTTATAACTATTCAACATGATCTAGGAATAACATACACCCTTTATTTAATCATTTCCTTACCTACATAATAAATTTTGTTTTAGCTAAAACTGATCTAATAATTCCTTAAAAACCAAAGGTTTTCCAAGATAATATAACACTTCTATCTTCTTACCAAAACAATAAAAATTACCTTGTCATGGTCCAGATCAATCCATGCCCAAATGATATCATAATAACCCAACTTGGTTACATGAAGATCCACATCAATCTTCTTTTCCCCCAAATTTAATTCAATGTTGTTAAAAAACTTATTAATATTTTGAGTCCTACCAGATCGAAAATCAACCAACATGCTCTAATTGTAAAAATAATTTGATTGCAAGTTATACTTATTTAATGATTTATAATAAATAAAGCTATTAGTGACACCCAAATTAGTGAGAATAAAAACTTTGTCCCTACAAAACATAACTAGTTCCTCTATTAGAGACCTTGCTATTGAGATTCCTTCTTGTTAGTTGTTGCATAAAATTTAGATTGTGCTTGGTTGATTAAAGTATTAAGAGGTAAATATTAATTTTAATAGTCATATCCACACCTATAATAACCACCTATTGGTCCTTTCCTTCCTAGGTTTGTAGGCTATTGTTCAGGCCTCCTAATAGCTTGAGTCTTTTGTTGATCACTCTAAGTTTTTAAATTTGGTTATTTTTTTATGATACTTTATCTAAAAATCATATTTTTAATGGATTTGGAAACATTATTAAATCCACAATAATCCTTTCAAAATTTTGAATTTTTGAAACTTTTGGTTTGCTTCAAAGACAATTTAGCTTAATTTTGTTGCTTTCTTTCCCACTAACTCTTCATTTTTCTCCTTTGCCAAAGTGACAAATTCAAACACTTGGGATAAATTATATGGTATTATCAATTTATCTACATACATTAGATTCTTTTTTAGACCCAGAGTAAACTTGTTAACCCAATTACTTTAGTCTTTCATATAATAAACATATCTTAACAAGATCATAAAATTTTATTTGTATTATGATATAGAGGAGGTTACTTAGTACAAAAAATAATTTGTGTCAACTTATACTATCCATATTAAACATACATATATTATTTAAAAAACCTCTTCTCAAAAGTTTCTCATGTATGCTTTGACAAGACATACTTTTTGCACTCACAAAAGCGATCCCACCAAAGTGAGGCTTCACCTTCTAACTGATAGATTCTAATTTGAAAAATTATATTGTAGATAACTTATATTAGATAAAATTACTTACTCATACCTTTAAACCAAGCTTAAACCTAATTACCTCCTCCCTTCCCATTAAACCTTGGAGGTTTCATATTTTTCATGTCCTTTAAAAAGGGGTCTAGTGTCACCTCACATGCCTTTCATCAAGAAAAGACTCTCTATATAGCTGAGAGGGACTACAAACATAGTTAAAATATTTATCCTCTCAAAATCCCCAATTAAACCTAGTCTAATGATTCTTCTTTTGTCCCTTATTACAATGAAAATATTAATCTATTGTTCCTAAGTAGTAACTCATGCCCACACTGTATTTATTTTAGCATGCAGTTATTCTAGTACTCTATTATCACAAGGCAAAGTTTCTTCCCCTTGTACATTATTACTATAAATAATAACATGATCAATGGATTTATTCCTCTTGCTTATAGTCATAGTAAGCATGTTTATGTTGATAGGAGATGAGTATGGAATTACTAACAATATGAAGGCTAAGGTTAAGGTTAGAATTCTAGTAAGAAAGGCTTACATTGAAAATGTATGCATTTTTAAAGGGATTTTATTTATAAATTTAAATTTATATAATTTAAAATATTACCCATATTATGTGAAATTAATTTTTAAAATTTACTAAAACCTTATTTAAATTTAAATTATAAAATGCTAAAACATTATTTTTACACAACTAAAATCTCTATATTTTATTTATTTTTTAAAGTTCTTCATGAAGTTGTAGACTTCATAGTTATAATTTAAAATTTATCTTAGTAATGTTTTCATGATATCATAGATAAACACCTCATATTCCTCCTTAGCTTCTTCAATTTCTTCTTCTTCAAGGTCTTACTCAACAATAGGTACTTGTGGTACTAGGGTTTTCCATACAACCTTTTGAACAAATGATTATAGGGTAGGGCCATGAATATAGGAATATCAACCATAACTTAACAAAAATATTATTACATCTAAAAACTTATTTGTATCTAGTTTAGTCTTAGTCTAGGGTAGGGAAGGTCTAAGTTCTTCAATCCAAATAGGTCTTGGTGGTTCAATTGTGTTCCTCCTTTAGTTCCTTTGTGGATAGGTCTTAATTATAGGTGGATGTTTTGGAAAATTCTTATCTCTATATTTTGACATTTTTAAATACGAGAGTCAATATCTCTTAGAAAAATAAAAAATAAAATACATAACCAAAGTTTGAGTGTTGAACCATGCTCTAATTCGAATGCGATGTGTAAAAATAATGAGATCTAAAAAAATTAAATACACATTCATTAAACCATATATATAAAAGTGTAAGCAATATCTTAATAGCGTCATCATAAAATTTATGTAGTTCAAATGCAAAATAAAAAAATGTACAACATTTGACTCTCAAGTTGATCATCAAAGTTATTAGATATTTACATCATTTATTTTCCCATAGGAAATACATATTCAAGATAAAATAAAGTGATAATAATGAATTATTAAATATTATTTTGGTTTCAAACTAGAGATTAATATCGAGAATAAGGAATAGGGAAATATGATCCAAACAAAATGTGAAAACTATCCCTACCATCCCCAACTCATTCAACGATAGGCACATAATATTAAGGGAGCTCCATGTTGCAAAGGATCATGTGAAATTAAAAGTATCACCAAACAAGAATAACAAATATTTTCTATTAAACATAAAACAATCATATTCTTAGAAGTATACATATTCCTCTTAGAAAAGGTATAAAAATAAACAACATACAAGGCATACACCATAACATATTTATTGTCACAGTTAAATGTTCATTTTAAAAAAATCAATATATTATCAAGTTATTTCACCCATTCTGATGACTCAAATAATATTCCTCTTAAGTAGGAATTTAAATTCACTTAAAAATTTAAGTGATAATGTTAAATATAAACATTATCCATTTTCTACAAAATGACCAATATCCACAATAGGAACATAAGGTGTAATTAATCTTTCATCTAGTCTTAACATCACTATGTGACTTTAAAACTAGGTGTAGACACCTAATCTTGGTATAAGTCTTGTTATTTTAATGTTTTTAGTGTTCTAAAATTCAACATAGAAAAATATATGAGAAAAATTTCATGATTTTTATTCAATATAAGTTTACACAAAAAATTTCGCATTTCATTCACATTACATTCATACAAGATTAAATAATCTTGTTTACACATCAAAATTAACAACCTTATGGGTTTAACTACTTGTTATACTAACTATACATTATTAAAATTAATTACTAATATAATGATAATAATGTCTAACTATAAATTATTCTAAATTACTTTATTAATCCTAAGTAGGTATCTCATACATGAGATACGTGCCCTGTATAACAACTAACAAAATAAAATTAATCTAATATATATCATATGACCCAAAAAACCCCTTGATATAAAGGGAACCAAAATATGATCTGGAGAAAATGATTGTGAAGCCATTTAACAATATCTACCTCAACCTACCAACTATCCATCTATACATCCTCATACTAATCAACATGTGTCCCTTATATAAAGCCTATCTTAGATTCTAGTGCAATTAGTGTCACTTATACAAAGCTTTATCTTCAAATGAATATGAGCATAATCTTGGACATACTCATCCCATTTGATCATCCATATTTGTATTGTTATATTAGCATCATCATAGGAATACTCAACTGCATTGATTATTGTCTTAATGATAATTTGTTACATTTGTATGGAACATCTACCCTAATGCCAAAAAACATTGACTAGTTTTCTCAACATTATTGGTGATAACAACCCTATCAAATGTATAATTATTGATGAATGATAAAAAATGAATATAATATCTTCCCTTATTAGATGAGATGTGAGAATTTATGTAACAAACATCACTATATAACTCATCTACTCCTCATGAATGATATAAAATAAATTAAAAACAAAAATTTGGATATAAAACATCAAAACCATATCATATGCCCAAAAATTATACTATAGTAAAACTTGATATCAAAGCTATCAATAACTTAAGATGGGTGGGTTGGTGGCTTTGTCAGCTTGTTTGATCCGAAGGGACCTGTAAACCCAAAATATAATTGTTTTTTATAACACTTATAGAAATAAAGTGAATATCATGGGTTTGCCATAAAAACCCCATTTTACTACTTAAAGAAATAGTAGGGTGTCAAATTTGACCAAAAATGCACCTGTTATACATTTTAAAAGCCTTATTTCTCCACTTTTTAATACATTTTCATTAAATAAACATAAGGGGAGACTTAAAAACAAAAAATAAACTTTTTAAATGGACTCATAATGGTAAAAACATAAAAATCAAGTGGTTACACACATACATTCACAAAATTATGCAAAAGGATGAAAAATAGCTTGTGCATAGGCTATAACACTAGAAAATAAATTTAAAAAAAAAATGACTTTGCATTTTATGGGAATGGAAGACTTGGCCTCATATGCTCAAAACATCCTAAAAATCATTCCTTTTCCAACTTTGTATTCTAGTTTTAGAAATGATACACTAATTGTAAAAATTAATAGATGAGACTTGAACCTGTGACCTTTCCTCAATCAATGTCTTGACTTCAACCAACTCTTTTACACATAATATTGACATATAAAAATAAAAAAATGAATATATCTAAAACATTTTAATGTTTAGTCATTACAAAAATATTAAAATAAACTTTTCTATAAATGAAAATTTTACTCAACAATAAATAAATTTCATCCTGTAGTAAATAAATGGATTCTTTCAATGACAAATAACTGCTAATTAGAAAAAGGTCCCTGTCAAGGTATTAATTAATGAAAATTTCACTCCAATTATGATTTTTTAAACAAATAAAAATATTTCCAACACCTTTGGAATATTACAACACCTAATAAAGGTTGTAGTGCCACATTACTAGCACCAAAACAACTTGCAATGCTTTTAGTAGCAATTAACATCCCCCCAAAATAATTTTAAATTCCATCATAAACATAAAATGACTTTAGGAAAGTTTATAATGCTCAATGAGTAATCTAATGCTTTGGAAATGTTCTAATAGGATTCCAACACCAAAAATATCCCTCAAGAAAAAAATTACATATTCCAACAATGTTTTCTGGATAATTCCACCTTACAACATTTTTACACACACTTATTTAACACTTTAATACTTGAACAAATATTTCTGCGGGCCTACTCACATTCCAAGTAGAGAAAATAACCTTTAGGAAACACTCCCAATAAAATTTAATCTCTAAAATTTGATCTAAATTATTCAAGAAAATAAAAAATGTTTCTAAGAAAATATTTAATGAAAAGAAATTTATTCAAGAAAAATATTTAGGAAACCTTGTTCATGGATCTTCTTTGGTTTCTTATGAGATTTATGGCCACTAAAATTTGATGCCAATATTTTGAATTTTAACACAGGAAAATATGCAAGGATAAACTACAAGATTTTTAGTCAAAAAATGTTAAATAAAAATGTGTGGGATCATTCACATTAATTTCACATTACATTCATACAAGCTTTAATAATCTTGTTTACACATCGAACTAAACCACTTTATGGGTCCAAATATTAGTTAAAATAATTACATATTATTAACATTAATTATTAATATAAAATTAATAACGTCTCACTATAAAGTATTATAAAAAACTTTATTAATCCTAAGAGGGTGTCTCACACATGAGATGCATGCCCTATACAACAACTAATAAACTAATAATAATCTATTTTGAATCATGAACCAACATTTAATATGGTTTTGTGCATATTTATTATTGGTTCAAATTTGAGTTTTATTAATGCTTGTCTATGTGATTTCATACTTATCATTTTTTTGTGTGATCTCATGGTCTTATAATCCCCCCCCCCCCTCTCTCTCTCTCTCATTTTTCTTTTGGCCTTTCTTCATATGGGTCAAATTTGAAAATCCATCAAATCTATCCCTTGCCATTTTGTGGGATCTTATACTCCTATTCATGAAATTTGATGTATGGATTTATATTTATAATTTATTTACTTTTTCTTTGGTTGGATTGTGTGTTAGTAGGTGTTTAATTAAAACTTGAGACATACATATTTATAAAAGTGATGTAAGAGCATCACCTACCACTTTGTAAATACTAGTCAAGTTTCATATTTTGAGTATTTGTAGGTTGTCATGGTCCTAAGAAGTCTGTAGGAAGCATTTTAAGCTATTAGAATGCTATCAAATTTGAATTTGGTCCATTGGGCATTTTCCTACCTAAATGGCCAATTCAAATATTTGAATTAGCTTTTATTATTTCTCAATTTTTTGATGTTGGTGAAAGGTCAAAGTTGGGTGACATTGTGTCTTAGGGTGTTTTTCACTTGTTAGTAGTTAAAATTCCTAATTATAACTAAAGCATATTAGTGATAAACCTTTCTTACTATATTGGAGTAAAAAGGTGGTTAGGTAATTATAGAGTTTTTGAACATAACTACTTTTTTTTAATTAGATAATGAGGTCATTATAATTAGGAGTTATGTAAGGAAGTTGATAGAGGAGCTTTAAGATAGAGGAAGAAGAAAAATCTATCAAATACATAATTTAAATTTTGAATCTTGGTCTAGCAGAATAAAGAAAATTTTGTAAATGAGGAAAGTTTAATTCTTTATTTGAAACATGATCTGTAAGTTTATTAAAGTCCTTTATATGAATTAATGTGGTGTTTGATATTTAATTTGATATGATTTTTGATCTATAACTTGTGAGAAGATTCTCAAGAATAACGAAAAGGTATTGAACTCTATCTTTCTTGCATAGTTCTAGACTAATTATGCCAAGTTGTTTAATGAAGGATGATTCTATTGGTATATGTTCAATATGTGTGGGTAGTTGTTAAGAGGATATAACAATTTTATGATATCCATAGAAGAGTGTTCATCACTATGTTGGTGAGGATCTATCGAAGAGCTTCTAATAAAAACCTTACATATTTCCATGTTTAATGACTATGATAAGTTGCTCCATGAAGAGTGATATGAAAGGGACTATGTTTTAAAGTGGAACATGTAATTAGTGAATATATATTTTATTAATTAAATGATATGTGTAATTCAATATGTTTATTTCATGTCATGTTATAAACTAGATGGTATACCATGTTAAAAAGGCATAGGCAGTAAGCAAGCAAGGTAAAGAGTATTTAAAATACATCATAAGGAACAATTTTTGTTTCTAAGAGTTGAATGTAATTATTGTGAATTATTATCAACCTAGTGTAGAGATAAGAAAATAATATATAAGGTATAAATCCCTAAACAATGTCATTAGACCCTATAGTCTATGACAAAACATGCAGTGAGACCTAAATTTAGTTAGAGATATAGAACAAAGGTGAAAGTATGGAGAGATAGTGGTGTAGAAAGTTGAATCTTGATAGTATAGATAATTATAAATAATAAAAGTTATTTAAAACCATTTATGATGCAATAAATTTGAATTTTATTGTTCTCAGGTCCTTGTTGCCTTGTGCAAACCCTGTCTAGGGTTTTCATGACAAAAAGGAAGATTATGGAAGAATACACTATGTGAAATATTTGAAATTTCATAATTAGATAGGTATTATTAATAGTTACAATATTTTGTGGTTTTTTTATAGATTTTTGTATGTATCCATACCGTACTATAGAACTGTGTGATTAACAAGACTAAAATAGACCTAATAAGGGTAATAATGTGCAAAAAAATCCTAAAAAAGTGACATAAGGGATGAATAAAGGGTTGAAAATTTGTGGATCGATAGAGAAAAATAGAAGGTGTCCAAATTTATGAATGGTTTACCCATAGTCTTCTATATATTTCTGTACTAAGCAAAAGAGCCTAAAAAAGGCTACAAAGCCTGTGCTATACATGCAAAATAATGTAAGGATTGAAATGGTGGTGTAATAAGTTTGTGCATTACACCAAGACATTAAAATGTTATAATGAGTTTATATAAGGTGTTGATAACATTGAACTAAGTAATTAAATCTTATAAACTTTCATGAAGGAGTAAACCTATAAGGCATTGGCAAAAAAAGTGAATCAAACAAGGAACAGGCTGAGTTGTGTAGATTAAGAGTAGAGTAGAATGGTGTTTCACATGGATAAAGAGGACTATTAAGATATTATTAAGTAAGATGAAGACATTAGTTACTTTAAGTCTATCAGGTGAACCTCATATCCATTGCATGAAGGTTGAACTAAGAATTCAATGGTAAAGGAGTAAATAGTGAACAAAGACAAGGTGAAAGTTTGATTGATAAAACTCTGCATCATTTTTGGTATCATAGCAAGCAAGATTTGGTGGAGAATATTTGTATGAATAAAAAGGTACAATTTTTTTTTTCAATTTGTGAATTTGATAAATTTATTGAAAGTATGCTAAAGATTATTTAGAAAGACTAATCAAATAAGATTGTAGGTGATCGAGAGAGGTTGGTCAGGGAGATTTAAAGCTAAGAGAGGCTTAAGGAGAGAGAAAGAGCTAAATAATCTCATTTATCTAAGGAGATAACTTAGATGATAAATATAACAAGGTGTAAAAGACTTGCTTAAGGTGGAGCAAGGTGAAAAAGACTTTCTTGAAAGAGTGCAACTACCTAATACAAAGGACTAGTTGAGAGAAGATAGGGGTAAGATAATTTTAGATGAGTAGGTAAAAAGATTGTTTTCAAGTTTGTAAAATAATTTATCATGCATGCAAAAGAAGGAAAGTCTAGATTACTTTGTTGATAAAATGAGCATGTTGAAGTCATTAGCCATGGAGATAGAAGTTATTGATCAGGTACAGTAGCAAAAAGAGAATAAAGAGGTTGCATAGGTTGAGAAGATTGAAGAATAAAAGAAGACACAATCAATATAACCAAGCATAAAGAGAATAAGTGTGCAAATAAAAGAAAGTTGATGCCAATAAGATGAGTAGGAGATTGTTTTGTTAACTTGTGTGTTCTATTTATAGGATGGTTTTAGGATAAGAAGAAAGTGTTGAAGATGATCTAGTTGAAGATCAAAGTATAGGAGAATGACCTCAATGGAGAAAGCAAGAAACAAGGAGGAGCTAATAAAAGCAAGCACCATAAAGGTCTATGTATCACAAACAGACCTTGGGATCTAGGAAGAGATTCCATTATACAAGAGGTGTTGTAAATAACATCAAAGACCAGTCACTTATAACTTTTAGGGAAAGTTTCTATTTATTCCTTGGTAGTATGATGCAGGAGTATCACCTACTACTTTGTAAATACTAGTCAAGTTTCTTTTTTGGTGTCTTTTTAGGTTATCATGGTCCTAGAAAGTCTATAGGAAGCATTTTAAGCTATTAGAATGCTATCAAATTTGAATTTGGTCCATTAGGCATTTTCTCGCCTAAATGACCAATTCAAATATTTGAACTAGCTTGTATTATTTCTCAAGTTTTTGATGTTGGTGAAAGGTCAAAGTGGGGTGACATTGTGTCTTAGGGTGTTTTTCACTTTTTAGTAGTTAAAAGTCCTAATTAAAACTAAAGCATATTAGTGATAAACCTTTCTTGTTATATTGGAGTAAAAAGGTGGTTAGGTAGTATAGAGGTTTTGAATATAAGTAGTTGTTTTGTTATTAGCTAATGAGGTCATTTGAAATAGGAGTTGTGAAAGGAAGTTGATAGAGGAGATTTAAGATAGAGGAAGAATAAAACTCTATCAAACACATAATGTAAGTTTTAAATCTTGATCTAGAAGAATAAAGAAAACTTTGTAAATGAGGAAAGTTCAATGCTTTGTTTGGAACATGATCTACAAGTTTATTCAAGTCCTTTATATGAATGAATGTGGTGTTTGATCTATAATTTGATATGACGTTTGATCTATAACTTGTAAGAAGATTCTCAAGAATAAGGAAAAGGTATTAAACTTTGTCTTTCCTTCACACTTCCAAACTGACTATGTCAAGCTATTTAATGAAGGATGATTATATTGGCATACATTCAAGATGTGTGGGTAGTTTTTAAGAGGGTATAAAAATATTCTAATATCCATAGAAGAGTGTTCATCACTATGTTAGTGAGGATCTATTGAAGAGCTTCTGATAGAAACCCTACATGTTTCCATGTTCAATGACTACGACAAGTTGATCCATGAAGAGTGATATGAAAGGGAACAATTTTTAAAGTGGAACATGTAATTAGTGAATATTTATTATATTCATTAAATGATATGTGTAATTCAATATGTTTCTTTCATGTCATGTTACAAACTAGATGGTATACCCTATTAAGAAATCACATGTAATAAGAAATCAAGGTAAAGAGTATTTAAAATACATCATAAGGAATCATTTTTGTTTTTGAGAGTTGAATGTAGTTATTTTGAATTATTATCAATCTAGTGTAGAGCTAGGAAAATAATATGGAAGGTTTAGATCCATAAATAGTGCCCTCAGACCTTGTAGTTTGTGACAAAACACATAATGAGACCTAAATTTAGTTAGAGATTTGGAACAGAGGTGAAAGTATAGAGAGATAGTGGTGTAAAAAGTTGAATATTGATAGTACATAGTATTAAAAATAATTAAAATTATTTGAAACCATTTATGAAGCAATAAATTTGAATTTTATTCTTCTTGGGTCCTTACTGCCCTATGCAAACCCTATCTAGGGTTTTCATGACAAAAAGGAAGATTGTGAAAGAATCCACAATGTGAAATTCTTGAAATTTCATCATTAGATAAGTATTGTTACCAGCTACAAGATTTTGTAATTTTTGATAGATTTTATATTTATTTGTACCATAATAGAGGACTATGTGATTGACAAGACTGAGACAGAAATAATAAGGGTAATAGTGTGAAAAAAAAGCCTAGAAAACTAACATAAGGGATGAATAAAAGGTTAAATTTTTTTTATTGATAGAGCAAAATATAGGGCATCCTAATTTATGACTGGTTTTGCCATAGTCTTTTGTACATTTATGTACTAATCTAAAGAGCCTAAAAAAAGGATATAAAGCATGTGTGTTATACAGGCGTAATGATGTAAAGAGTGAATTGGTGGTGTAATAAGTTTGTACATTATAATTGGAAACTAAAATGTTTTGTATAAGGTGTTAGGAACCTAAAACTAATCAATTAAACCCTAAAAAATTGCACGAAGGAGTAAACCTATAAGGCATTTTGAAAAAAAGTAAATCAAACAAGGAACAAGTAAGAGGATTCTTTCTAAACTAGTTAGAAGATATTTACAAATACATGAAATAAACTATGAAAATTAGCAATATATTAACTTAAATAAGTAGAACTTAATTATAATGGCTGAATTACAGAATCTTTGGCCTCTTTGAGGGGGAAACCTCCTTTTAGCAAGCTCAATACAATAAGTTCGTGGATGCCTTCATTAGCCTCAACACTTACTTATATACTAAGTCTAATATAAGCGACTAATGCTTCCTATGAATGTGGGATACAAAAAAATACTCATGGGACAATTTACAAAGCATATGTGTCCATAAAAACTATTATACTACCAAAGTAAAGAGAAGGGGTAGCACGGGTTCCTAACATCCCCTCCCTCTTAAAAAACATTTTATTCTCAAAGCTTCATATATGGGAGTTTGTTTTGAATCTAAAATAGTGGTTATTGTGTGGGATCCTCTAGTTGTATTCTATGCAATTGAATTAAAAATTATATGATGGAATGGGAGTGAAGTTTTCATGTGCACCTATCCATAAATGCCTCCAGCTTAAGAAGGATAGATCCTTAATTATCAAGCTCTGGTATAATAGTCTACACTTTGATATTTGTGCTAATAAATTTTTGTAGACAAGAGACATGAAATAATGGGTGAACTTGGGAAGAAGGTGGGAGATCCAACTTATAAGCAACTGACCCAATATTCTAGAGAACCTTATAGGGCCCATATAACTTGGTATCTAGCTTATGATGCCCTTTGAGTTTTAAGGATGATTACTTATATGGATGTAGGCAAAGAACAACCATATCACCTACTTGAAAGTGTGCTTAGAATGGTGCTAATTAGAGTGTTGTTTCATTTGATTTTGTGCCATATGAAGATTATCCCATAGGGTGTTGAGGATCTGATCCCAAGTTTAGAGAATCATGTCAACCACTTAAACTAATGAACTACTAGGAGTGTATGGAAGGAGCACTGGTGGTGCTTGACCATAGACTAATTCATATTGTACCACCATTTGGTGAGGGGGAGCCACATTTCACACTGATGTTGTTGTTCTAAGGTGAAGTAATGAAGGAAAGTTTCCAAGCATTTGTTGATAATTTTAGTCTGGCCATCCATTTATGGATGATACTCAAAACTCATCTTCAGTTGGGTGTTAGTGCATTCAAATAGTTCTATCCAAAAATGGTGAAGGTTACATCATGATATAAGATAATGACCAAAAGAATGCCATGAATATGGAAAATTTGGTCCAAGAAAATTTATGTGACTATAAAAGTAGTATAGGGATGGCTGAGGGCACAAAAATGACTATATTTGGAGAGGTGATCAACTATAACCAAGATCACTAATTTCTTTCCAGATTTAGGGAACCCCTTAATGAAATCCATATAAATATCTATCCAAACCTTGGTATGGATGGGAAAGGGTTTGAGAAGCCCAAGGATGAGTGTGGTTTCACCCTTGTTTCATTAGCAGGTATCACATTCAACCACCATTTATTGAATTTCTTTTTCCATTCCCTTCGAAAAGAAGTTACATCATGCCTGCTCATAAGTTTTGATAAACCCTAAGTGCCTTAGGTATAGAGAAGATGGAGTTCATAGAATACAACCTACTAAAGATCTATACTCTAGGGAAGCACCATATGACCCTTGTATTATTAAGAAGCACCATCCCAAGAATAATATAGTAAAATAGATGGTTTAGTGGCCAAATATTAAATGATTTGAGATAATGAGGATTCATTGACATACTCCTACTATAAAACATCCAACCAATTTGGAATAGGCATGCAAATATATGAAAGATAAGCTTGGTTTATAAATGTGTGAGATAGCGCATCAACCAAAATATTATCCTTACCCTTCTTGTAAGTGATCTCATAGTCATAACCCAAGATTTTGATGACCCATTTATATTTTGATAGGGTGGAGACCCATTGTTCCAAGAATTATTTTAGACTCTAGTGATCAGTTTTGATGCAAAAATGATTCCTCAGTAGGTATAGCCAGCATTTCTATATTACTTTAAAAATGGCCATCATTTCCTTCTCATAAGTAGAGAGTACTAAATTATTGATAGAAAGAGATTTTTTCATAAATACAATGGGGTATCCTTCTTGGAGGAGAACAACATGAATTCCATTACCACAAACATCACTCTTGATAATGAAGGTCTTGGCAAAATTTAGCATAGCTAGAATACGTGTAGTGCACATAGCTAATTTCAATTATTCAAATGCACACTTAGTAACTTATGTCCATGTAAAAACATCCTTTTTCAACATAGCTATTAGTGGGGCTAAAATATTCTCATAATACTTGACAAACTTGTAATAGTATTCAGTTAGCCCCAAAAAACCATGGAGGCTCTTGAGTGTCTGAGGATGAGGCCAATTTGTCATGACAACTATTTTTTTAGGATCCACCCAAACCCCTTAGATTGAAAAAATATTCCCAAGATACTCTTCTTTATCTTGGAAAAAATAGAATTTGGACTATTTTTCACAAAGATTATGGTTAGAGAGAAGTTGTAGTTTGAGCTCTAGATGTTGGAGATGCTCAGACCATGTTTTATTATATATGAGGATGTCATTGAAGAAGACCAAAATGAATTTTTGTAGATAGGGATAGAATATTTTATTCATTAATGGTTGGAATGTTGAAGGAACATTATTAAGCTCAAAGGGCATGACAAAAAACTCATAGTGCCCATCATGCATGTGATAAGTTGTCTTAGGGATATAATCCTCATGAAGTCAGATCTGGTGATATCTTGAGTGGAGATCCAACTTGGATAAAAAATGAGCACTATGAAGCTTGTAAATAATAGGAATAAGGAACTTATCCTTGATTGTGATGTGATTAAATGTGTGGAAGTCAATGCAAAGGCACCATGACCCATATTTTTTCCAAATAAGGAGAACTGGGGAAGAATATGGGTTGGTACTAGGGCAAATAATGCCTTCCTTTAGTAAGTCTTGAATGAGCATCTCCATATCAATATTTTATTAAAATGGGTAGTTATAGGGCCTAATGTTAGGATAAATGCTTCTAGGAAGGAGCTTAATATGGTGGTCCTTTGGCCATGAAGGTAATAATCCCACTGGTTTGATAAAGACATGTGTATACATATGCAAAATGGTTTGTAGATCAGAAGGGGTGGAGACCATTGATGGTTTCATTTAAATAGATTGGATTTGGGTAATGATGCCATCTGAATTTTTATCAAGAAGATTTTCCATGAAATATAAAATAATGATACTAAGAGACCCTGATTATAAGACTTTCAATGTGTGTTTTTTGCCCATTATCTAAAAACTACATTTAAAGTTCATCAAAATCCAATAAGATGGGTCCAAGTGTGAATAACCATTAGGCTCCCAAAATAACATAACATCTACCAAGGGCAAGGCAAACATGTTAGATTAAAAGTTATAATATCTAATAGAGATACAAACATTGTGACACTTCCCTTTACGAGGTAATGTGCTCCCATTAGTAATCATGACTTTAAAGTTGGAGCAAGGATAGATAAAACAATCAACCTATTTAGTGATCTGAGGGTCAATGAAGTTATGAGTGTTACCAAAATCAATGAGTATTATGAGAGGGAAATTATTGAAGTAACCCCTATATTTCATGGTTTGTGGGGTAGTGACTCCTACTAAGGCATGGAGAGAGATCTCTAATTGGTCTTCCTAAGAAGCAGGTTCCACAATTGATTGAGATTCTTCTAGATCATATATTGTATCCTGAACATATTCCCAATATTTAATTTTGGGAGGAGAGTCCACATCTAATAGTTAGATATTTTTCTCAACACATCAATGTACTCGAGTGAATTTCTCATCATAACTATAACATGGTCCTTTTTCTCTATAGGCTCACATCTTTGTTTCAGTCAAATGCTTGATAAGAGTGGTTTTAGGGGCTGGTATTATTTGAGATTTTTATGGAGTTATATTTTTGAATGGAGAAAAATTGGATTTGAATCATAGCTGAGCTATGATCTTGTCCTCTACCAACTTAGACAACCCTAGGGATTCCATCATCAGTTTGGGTTAGAAGATTTTAACCTTAGATCAAATTACATCCTTCAGTATACTAACAAAGCAAATCTTAAACAATTCATCAGATAATCCCTTTATGTGATTGGCCAATTTTTTAAATTTTATTTGATATTCTCTCACGATTCTTATTTGGAAAAGTTTATTGAGTACTCTCATGAAGTCATCAAAATCACTAAGGCCAAATCATTGAAAAATGAGGGTGCACAAATTGGTCCATCTTGGCTTGTCATGAGCCTTGGTATACCAATGATACCATTAAAGGGATTCAAGTTCTAAATGAAAGGATGGGAGTGTAACCTTTTTACCATCAAAAGTATTATGTAGACTAAAATATTATTTTGCCTAATAGATCTATCTAGTTGGATTTGTACCATGGAATCAAGTAAAATCAAGCTTCAGCCCATAAAAATTACTAGAAGAAGAAAATATGATGTCAAAAAAGGACTTTGGATGTCATTTATTGTTCAAGGTGGTATATTGAAGACTAAGGCCAAAATTTTTTCATCAAGATCTTTGAATGTGTGTCTTGAGGATGGCAATTTCATCTTCCATGTTTTTATCTCCTATTCGGGTTACTACCATGACCTAAATAAGTATTTTTTATAGATTCTATTTTCTATTTTTTGTTTGGATATAAGTCCTCTAAAATTTGTCTAATACTCTATGGATATTTTTAAAAATTGATAGGATGAAGATTTTACAATTTCTATTTTCTATCAAATGTCTAGATACAAGTCCTCTAACAGTCTTTGGATACTCTAATGCTGGTTGATTTTTTGATAGTCTACTAGAAATATTATAAAATTAATATAAATGGGCCCCAAGTTTCAACATTAAGGGTTTAAATATATCTCTCTAGCCACCAATGCCATCTGAGGGAGTACTACTTTCCAAAAAAAAATTGGCCATGGGTTTACCTCTAAATGATAGCTTTTGGTTTTCCTCATGGATGGGAACTAGTCAATCAGGAAGGGGCCATTGCTTATTTTTTTAGCAGGTCCTCTCAATGGGGCAAATACTTTGGGGTTCCTATAGTAATCCTCACAATGATTTTTATGGATTTGACCCAAACATTTCCCATAATTATGCAAATAGGTTTTTACCCTGGTTAAAAATAGATTATTGTGATACAAAAAAATAATTAAATGAATTATGCAACAGAATAGAAAAACACTTTTAGAAAAAAAATTAGCCTTGGAAATCACTTTGATACTATATGAGAGGATCCTTCTTGAACAAGTTATCAAATAATTACAAATGCATGAAACAAACTATGAAAATTAGCAATATATTAACTCAAATAAGTATAATTGAATTACAATAGCTGAACTGTAGAATCGCTAGCCTCTTTGAGGGGGAAACCTCCTTTGATCAATTTTAATACAATAATTCATGGATGCCTTCATTGTACTTAACACTTACTTATATACTAAGTCCAATATAAACAACAACTACTTCCCATGAATGTGAGATAAAATAAAATACTCACGAGATGACTTACAAAGCATATGCATCCATAACAACTATTATACTAACAAAGTAAAGAGAAGGGGTAGCATGAGTTCCTAACAATAATTGAGTTGTGTAGATTGAGAGTAGAGTAGTGAATGGTGTTTCACATGGACAAAGAAGACTATTGAGATCCTATTAAGTAAGATGAAGACATAAGTTACTTTAAGTCTATCAGGTGAACCTCATATCCATTACATGAAGGTTGAACTATAAATCTAAAGGTAAAGGATTAAATAGTGAACAAAGACAAGGTGAAATCTTGATTGATAAACCTATGCATCAAAAAACATCTAGTGGCATTTCAATGAGAAGTATCAACATGAACAAGAAGTATTTGGAAAGTTAAAATACCATCAAGAGGAATTCAAGTCTAGGAACACTTTATCATGTTAATTATTTTCTTATGAAAATTTCATCACGGTTTTTAGCTATATCTTTCACCAAAATAATGATAAGCTAATGTTCATATAGATACATATCACATAGGGAAGAGGAGGTGAATCTCTCACTCAAAATTTCATTAAAATGACACAAATAACTAAATTGGGTTTGGTTTTAGGGTGTGGGATATGTAGCTATAAATACTTGAAGGTTTAATGACCTAAATAACCCTTTTATTTTTCTTCTTACCATAATTTATGATGAATCAAGTCAATAAGACATCATATAATTCTGCCTAAAAAACTAGGAAAGTAAATACAAAGGAATGCATAACATCTTACAACACATCTAGACATAAAAATACAAATTCAAAAAAGTTGCACAACACAAATTTGGTGCAATAGAACATATTTGACATAAGCACAACCATGGTAGATTCAATGGTCAAATTTGTACCAACATATATTAAATGGCATCATTCAGGTGCCAACTTAGTCCATTGAGTTATAGACACTAAAATTTCATAGAGAGCATCTATAACACATGCATGGCCTAGATTTGATTCCAAATTTCATATCAAATTATCAAGTGTAATAGTTTCATCACTTTTTCTTCTCTTTTAGTTTATTACTTGTCAAATTTATTTTGATAATGATACTTTATTATTTTAATCACATTAAGCTAGGTTTAATCTCTATTTAATCTGATTTATCTTAGATCTATCCCCATGTCATAGTTTTACCTATTTCATTATGTCATCATACATTAGTGTCACTATTTGGTAAAATAATTTTGGGAACCCCTTCATTATTCAAACATTTACACCTTATATGGTTTCTCCTATATTGTTTCTTTTTTGATTTTATGAGTTTGAGTAGATTTATGATATATTTAATTCAACATAACCATAAATTTTATTTTCATTTGGATTTACATCTATGTCTAACATTCGGGTCACCCAAACTCTAGCTTTCACTCAACCAAGTGTTGCATGACATATTTTACTCTAGAGTTTGTTGTGTTATTCATTTTAGTTATGATTTTAACATATCATTGGTTAAGGCTTACCTTGGATTATTTGAATATTTTTGCTCCTTATCTTACTCCATGGCGTATAATCTAAAAATATATTCTTGTGAAAAAATGAAATATCTATGTATAATTCAAATTTTGATGTTACATGTGATGATACAACCATTATGGATATGATTGATCAGATGATAAAATACATTAAAAAAATCCTTATTCTCTTTCTAATTTCATAAAAATGGTGAATGAATTAATTAGTTTTCATAAGAATAATGGTGCACATGTAATTATTAATGTTTTTTCACCTCTTAATCCTATCTCTTATAACATTCCCATGTTTAAAATGAATATTCAATTAGACATTTTGAATTAAGCTCTTAAGTGGTCGACTATTCCAACCCATGGGATAGTGGCTGTGATGTATTCCATAAGTGACTTACAAATACAAGTGGGTGACATTTCCATTCATTTAGGTAATTTTAATGTTAGGCTTATATATAATATTATAATATTATAACTTCTAATCCTATTCCTAGGGATGTACTTGATATGCCTCTCCTAGGCTACTTGATCATACTAACCCTCTAATTATTTTATTGTCATAGATATACTCAAACACACCTTAATTTGATATTTATTTCAATAATAGACTATAAAGAGTGTGGCTTAATCACTCTTAAGTTTTTTCCTATCACCTCAATTGGTAATGCCTTAGATTGGTTTAACATTTTAACTAGTGGATATTTTCACTATTTTTAATGCTTACAAGAAGATTTCTTATATCAATTTATTATCAATAATGGACCTTATGCCAAATTTGAGAGTATTTGATGCTTTCAACAAAATCACAAGGAGGATATCCAGTATTATATATTTATATTATGATGTCATATGCACTTCTTAATCTATCAACCAATAGTTATTTAAATGCACATATATTTACCATAATATTTTAGCACCTATCAAATATAAACTCCTTGGAAATGCTTTTAAGTCATCCACTTATCTTTGTTCTATGGATATCATACTTTTAGTAGATAGATTAACTCAACTCAAAGATCCTACATTAGTTCTTAAGGATTCACATCTTATCACTAGTCATGCACCTACTATGGATACCTATTAAATTTGGGTTAGTGAAGGAAAGACATCATTAAATATTACACTAAAACATGCTACAAAGTTATTTAAAAATAAAGACATTATATTTAAAATACCATTAGACATGCACTTGTTTGAGTTACCACCTATTTGACATCTTAATTTATGAGATATGCCATAATTTTACAAAGAAAATTCATTTTTTGGATACAATAAAGTCAAGGGACAAGTGAAAAAAGGTGTATTGCCTTGTAAAACAAAATCCAAAATATTATTAACCATGATTTTATCTATCATATCCTACTTGGGTAGACCTTGAATAATATTCCTATTTTCCTATTGTAATAATACATTTTTCTATTTTTGAGACTTATAATATGTTTAGATCTGTATTATATTTATGAGATTAATATTTTAGTATTTCATTTTGTCCTATAGTTAGATATATTTCATTTAGTATTTGATTTTTTTGATGATTATGTAGACCAATACTGTTGATGTCATTATGTTATTTCCGGTCATAGTTGAATGAATATTATAGTTTTGGGGATAGAATAATTCATCGAAATATCAAATTAACATCATACATGTAAATGAGTCTAAGGTAAAATAAGGATATCAATTTGAGTGTCCACCATCCCCTCTATGATATCTTATATCATGTTAGCTTAATGTTGGGCATAATATTTATCAATGTGTATTCAATAGATGTCATTGGATTATATCCAATTGTTCTCTCTATGTTTGTATATATGTTAACTATTGAAGTTAGGCTAGTTGAATTGATATCTTGAAGCAACATAGGTTTGCAATCATTGCCAAGGCTCATAAACCTAATTAATGATTTTGGATATTTTAGTAATGTTGGCATAACAATTGTGCCATAAGATTTATTAATATAGTGTGTATATGTTATTTTATAAGGATCTCTTAATGATTATATAACATCATGATACATTGGAATGACAACTATATTTTATATCATGCTAAGTTCCTTGATTTACTTAACTTGATAGAAAATGGGTAATTTGACTAATGATGGGGTCATGGACATATCTTGGCATTTTAATTTAGTTTGAGATGATAATAATTTTTATTATTAGGTTTTTTCATGGAAAAGTGATGAAATGGTTATCATTTCATTCATTTACCTCAAAGGAGATAGAATGAGTGAGAATAAGTGTGCAGAAAAACTAGGGTTTTCTTAGGCCTACGTTGTGGTTGCTACCATAGTAATTGTGGAGGCTATTTTTAGAATCCTCACTACAAAAATATGTATGGTTTTTATGGACATGGAATTTGGCACAAATTTTTATTGTATTTTGGGGATGTTTCCAAACACATAAAGAAAGAACTCAGTGGTGGTAAAAGAAGAAATAGAGGAAATAACAAGGGAAAAAAACATTTTGAAGTAAGTCTCTTTCTTATATTTTGTTTAAAATTAGTTCATGCTTAAATACTACTATTTTCCTCATCTTAGGAAACCCAAAGAAAATGTGTGTGTCATGTGGAGGCTCTCACCCTCCCTAAAAACCACTCATTTTCCTCGTCAATCTTTCCTTACTATTTTAGTTTCTATTGCATTTGGATTTGTGTATGGTTATTGTACCATGATTTTGATTGATATATCTTAGTGCGTAAGTACTAGATTGGTTCATATTTCCCATTAGATGGTGTGTAGATGAGTGGAATCATTATAAGTAGCCATGGAATCCTGTAATGTTGATTTAGCATTATACTTTATGTATCTCTACTTGCTAGACTATGTGCTACTCAGTTGATATTTTTTTTTTTTTTAGCCATGTGTGTAAAACCTAACCCTAGTAGGACATTTAATCTCTCTATTTAATCCTTTATCTCTTTTGATTTTATGGCATTAGAATCTATACAATGGACTATTACAACCCTAGATTGATGATTTGGGTGGATAGGGAGACACCATATGGATGGTCTCACCTTTCACATTTTTTTTTATTGTGTTTGTACATAAGGAATGATTTTAGGAGTGTATATGCAACTAGATGATATTTATAATATGTTATAATTATCTCTTGTGGATAGCCATGCCAATGATCCTTGAGGCACTAAGGAAACTTGAATATATTTATTAACATTATATTATACTCTTTGTAAGGAGCCTATAATGTTGCTTCTGATGCGTTGGCTATTGTGGCGTAATTAATATTTATTACTACTTGGTGACTATTATATATATCTTAATTGGAAAAATGTGTCTATGAATAAATTATTATATTTATATAGTTAGATTTAAATTATTATTAAGACTAGTGTTATAGGTACAATCACTAAGAGGGGGGGTGAATCAGTGAGCCTATATATTTCAATTTTAATTATTGTCCTTTCAAACTATTAGACAATAAACATATATCAACTTTATCAAGTAACATTAACAAGAGAGATCATTCATTCAATGTATATACAATATCAAACACACAACACATAGTTCCAATGGGAAACCCTCATGGGAAATAAAACCCACTCTCAAGCCTGAAACACATAGACTACATGTCCTATAAAATATTACAAACAAGAGATTGGTCTAATCATTTAGAACTAGAAAAAAAACCTTGATCAAATTCTCCTAATCAAAGTCCCTTAGTGAAACACCTATTTCACAAGGAACAATTACCCCTAAGGAAGATCGAGTCCTTTAGACCCTCCTGAACAACTCCACCTTAAAAATGATGTCTTCAAAACTTGATGATGGATCTTTATTTTTATAACACCTACACAAATTCCCTCTCTATCTCATACAGGCCTCTCACATGGGCATTTCATAATCTCTCTCCTTATTCACTCAAATTATCCTCATATGCACACTCATACCTCTTCATATATATATATAACTTATAATATCACTATTTGGACATCATAAATATGACCTATAGGTCATACACATAATCCTCAATCTACTCTACTCATCAACTCATCAACAAACACACAATCTATCCTCTCTTCTTGGCTTCAATGCATACTCTTCTCACACAAGCCCTTTCAAGCCTTCCTCACAAGTCTAGAAACCATCACATTTGGTTTCATTATTTATATAAAAATCATGAATTATTAGATCCATAATATTCTTTATCATCCAAAACACATGCCTTCACCCTTAAGGCATCTTACATGTGTCAAACTCAAGCACAACTCTCTTTCAAATAAGCCTAAGTCAACTTTAGGTCCTATGATGACACATTCACCTCTTTGACACTTCTATGAGAAAAATAAGAACAAAAAAACACTTTCCAACTCATATACCCATGTCACATGATCTATGGGTCCTCTTTAAGTGCCAACAACCATTATAGTACCCTTCTTCTTAACTACAATTTTATCAAACAACATTTTATATAACAACCATTATGAGAAAACACACAATCAAATTCTTAATCATTATTCACACTTTTCTTTCATATCATGTCCTTGCATCTTAAAATTAAATGTAAACCATTGATCTTCTTCAAACTTTAACACATAGTGTGCCAATGCCCAAATGTTAAACTTTGAATAGTTGACCTCATCTCTTGCAATCTAGAAACTTTGATCTCATACGCTCTATCAATATCTTCAAGATTGTCCTTGCTTTAGTCATGATATATGAATATCACTTTGACCTCTTGACTTTAATGTGAACCATTGATCTCTATCTTTAAGGATCACCATTGATCCTTGAAAGAAGCTTGATATTTATATCTACTTAGCATTAAACATTAAACACTTGGCACCATCTCATTGCTTCCTGACATCTTAGACAAATGTGCTCTATTGATGATGTTCAAAATTTATCTTATGTAAAATTGACTATGGGAACCATTGCAATCTATCTGAGAATCCAACTTTGAACCTCAATAAATTTTACCTCACTCATTCACATGTTCTCAAATTTGGACCATTTTATCTCCTCACATAGGATAATCTAACCATGTGTCAAAAAAATCTTGAAACATTTAAATGTGTGAGATATAACACCATTAATCTACTCACTTATATTTTTCTACCATAGAGCCAACAATGTCAAGAATTTCCTAGAAGGCCAACTTTTCACATGCATATCTTTTGATGCACTTCATCTCATGATCTAAAAATTATCAAAAGTCAACTAGGAATAAAATTAAACAAACCCAAATTATCAAATTATTATTGAAACCTCCATGCATGTGAATTATGACATCAACAACATGCTTACTCAACTCTATTTTAACATATAAAAAACTTTCAAAATGCCTCAGAGCCCAACTTTACACCACATATCTTTGACTACATTTCAATGCATGAATTGAAACTTAGCACATAGAAATGAGGGACTAATATGGTCATAAAAATATTAACAAATCACCATAAATCCTCCACATATGGCAATGATGACATCAATAAAATGCCTTTTCAAATTTTTTGCCACTAGACCAAAAATGTCTAGATGAAAACTATGGACTACCAGATGAATTCCACTCATGCACACAAGAACTCAAATCATAGAAAAATTATCATGGTAATTATTTCACATGATAAATACAACATACTCATCCCTAAACATCTATATCCATGACAAAATAGATTTACAAGAAAGCCTACTTCAAACATACTAGGATAAGCACATTACACACTTTGTCATTATTACTTAGACTATTAAGGCACTTCATCCACTCTATGGGATATCTCCATGACATCACCATGATATAATTAATAATTATTAAACAATATACCCCTTTGTCATTGATGTCAACAACCATCATATATAAATATATAGCTCACCTTCATTCTCTCTTCAAACACTCTACAATAGGAACTTTCTCCCCCTTTGACACAATGACAATGTGGGAACCAACTAATCCTGAAGACCTAGAAATACTAAAAAAAGGAGAGGACCACCTTATAAAGATGATAAAAATTCCCCCTTACCTTGAGCCTACCTCTTTTTTTCCTTGAAAAATTCCTCTTACTCCATGCCAACACTCTCTTAAACTAAACACTACAATCAATGAAGAAAGAATACATAGAACATTAAAATCTAATGGAACTTACCAAGAGACATCTAAGAGGGACTCCCCCTAATATTTTAGAGCCATTACATCACTTGATCATCTTCAAATATCTATACACCATGAAAAACCACCACATATGCTTACTATCCTTCTCTTTTAAACTACCACAAGGAACACCAACATAAATTCATGCCACTCACCAAATAGGAAACATTCTCTGAAATAACTTGATAACTCTAATTAAAACATACATACCTTGATATTTTGGAGATACTAAGCAAAAAACACTCTTCTTCACATAAGGCCTATCTAGTCTCCTTGTAGCCCTACCTAGAACTTGCAAATTCCCCAAATTTTAGTATACACATATTCAATACATTAAACTTCATATCTAGAGCACTATCATATTCCCCCTTAAGCACACCAATTTGAAACAACTAGCTCATCCTCTGCAATATACTTCCTTTACAAACCAATTTTCCAATTAGGCCTCCATCTTGACAAATACATGAACAATTTGAAAAAAAAAACCATCAAATATTTTTGAATCTTTATTTTATAACCCATTTGGCCCATTAAGATTATTAAGAAGCCTTAGACCTCAACTCATAAATCATACCACTTTTTTTAGCAAAACCCAAAACTCTAGAATCTCAAAACGAGCAGGGTCAAAAAACCTCCTTCTAGTCAACATCCACATCTAAAAAGTTCTTACACACCTAGAGACAACCATTACACACTTCTGGACCAAGTTTTGAGCTTCCACATCTTTGTGAACCCATACTTCCTATAACAATTCTATGACCTGCATACTCTTAAGCAGAAACTAGGAAACTCGAAAGCAAACAAAAATTTCCAATTTGACTTCAACATACATTTATACCAAAAATCCACTTGAAAAATGATAGAATAAGGTCAATAGACCTTTATATGTGAAAAAATCATATTTAAAAATAAAAAATCCACTATTTCCACTTGAAAACCTTCAATTTGACCCTGTAGACTGACCAAATTCAGCTATGACATCACTTTGACATTACCACAACATCTCTTCCACTTGGACATACTTGATCCAACTGAAAACACTCATCTCTATCCTTTTAGAACCATCTTAAGAACACCACAAAAAAACTTGATTCTCTATTGAAAATATTCTCCTAAGAAGCATAGATAGAGACATCCTTTGCACCATAATGCTCTAAAATAAAGTGGAGCCAGGAGTGGCCCATATATCCTCAGTAACCACTAGAATCCTCTTTTAGCTACAAGATTTATTTATCTTCTTCTTCTTCTTCTTAGTCTAAAATATGACAACTATTTATTTTTATATATAACTCTCCTTTTCTTTTAAGATAGAATTGACAACACATGGAGTAACTATAGAATCTTGACATACCTTTTATTTGAAGAATCAACCTTGAAGTTCTAAACCTCATCACTAGGTACTGACAATTGATTTTCTTTGAATGAAGCTTGCTGAACAATAATAGGATGTTCACTTGGATCCATACATTCCTCAAAACTAGATTCAACCATCACCTTGGTCTTCTCTTTGAATTTTGTCTCTTTATTCACAACATGAGCAAAGAATGAGATCCCTTGGGATTCTTCAACTTCTAAAGCATTATCCACCATATCAAATAGATTACTCAGACTTGTAGAATTATCCTGACTCACCTTTAATTTCCATGAGTTAACTTGAATTTTTCCTTGCACTCTTAGATCTTGATTTAACTTATTTTGACTTAATGACCTTTACTTACAAAATCTAGCAATGTGACGTCTCTATTCACTATTATAGCACCTTGATGGAAACTTAGTTTATCTTACCTTATTCAAAAAATGTTTTGAAAAGTGTTCCACATCATGATATTTGAAGCACTAAACCTTACTCATACCTTTTGACTGATTACCTCATCATACTTCCAAGTAAATTCATTTCTAATAAGTCTCTTGCATTCTCTAGCCTTATGACCAACTTGACTGTGTGTGTAACAGTAACCATTAAAACTTTCATGCCTCATGACATTTGGCCATCTAATCTGATTTGTCTTTATTTTGATAGCAACTTAATTCCTTGTCTAATGTTTTGTCTTCAAAGTCTGATCCACCTTTATCTCATTGAAATTCATGTCAACTTGAGAAGCAACTTTGGGCTCTTCATTAAAACCCAATCTAGATCTGTCACTAGCTAACTTTTGAATTTTTAGCAGATCATCCATATCATTAGAAATTTTATCAAACTTGAAAAAATATTTCAATTTATTTTTAGACTTCTCTAATTCCTCTTTCAAAGACATAATCTTAGAAGCATACCTTGAACATTTATCTTCTTTATCTTTTAGGCTTGTACATAGGATTTATAATTGATAACTGAGATGCTTGACCATATCTTCATGCTCATTGGCATCTTCATTCATTCTTACTTGAAATACATTAAATTAATCCTCATAGTCCTTGAGTTTAGATTTCATCTTATTATTGATCTTATTCTCAATATTCAATTCTTCATGAGCATTTGTTAATGCAGTCTCATAGTCCACCTCATCTTCATCATCATTTGAATCACACCAAGTAGTCTCCTTTTGATATAAAAACTACCTTCCTCAACCATAAATAGGTTTTCATCTTCAATAGGACCATAATCTTCATGATCATACTCTGATTTACTAACTTCACTCTCATCTGATGAGCTATAATCTTCTTTGGTACAGAGACTTTTCTTATCCTTGAAGTACTTTTTATTATCAAACCTTCTGAATCCCTTTTTGATTTTATCATACCTAAATTATCTCTTTCCATCATCATGAACTTGATCATGATCTTCATCATCATCCTTTTTATACTTATGAGGCCAATATTTATCAAAATGTATTACCTCTCCAAAATTGAAACATTTGAGGGGTAGTTTACCCTTATACTTGCCTGAACATGTTTTCAATTTTATTTAAATCAAAGCAATTAGTTCATCCTCATCTACATTAGAAATGTCATCCTCCTTGGGTTTCTTACCTTGGAAATTTTTATTTGTCTTCATTTTAGTCTTGAAAGCTAATTACTTCTTTGGTGGTATATCATCATTCTTTCTCATCTCATAGGCAGTAAGGCTACCATGTAATCGATCCATCTTCAACTAAGTAAGATCACGACTTTCTTCTATAACAGATACCTTCAGATCAAACTTGAGGGATAGATACCTTAATACCTTTTGAACTATAATAGCCTTTTCAAGGTTCTCTCCAAGACCTCTGATGATGTTCTCAATCTCATCAACTCTTTGTAGAAAGGATGCCATAGAATCTTCTTCCTTCATCTTGAGACTTTCAAATTATATTCTATGAGTCTACAAATTAGCAAGCTTGAACTTTGAATCTCTTCCATAAATGATCTACATTTTTTCCCATATCTCTTTAGAATATTTACAATGGATTACCTTAGTGTATTTAGTCTCTAGAAGACCACAAGTGATAGAATTCATTACCTTGGAATTATTCTCAAACAACTTCTTGTTTGTAGCACTAGATGGAGGAGTAGTAGGAGCAAAATAACCATCCACAATAAATTTCCATACATCAAACCCTAGGTACATAATGTATGCACTTATCCTATAACTTTAAAATGCATAATTGTATCCATTGAACATTAGTGCTTGCTTAGTAGAAAAACCTTCTTTATGACTAACCATATTTTACCTTGGATAACATTCAAACTATCAATCCTTTATAAAAAAATTGATATGATACCAATTATTAGAGGTATAATCACTGGGGGTGAATCAATGAGCTAAGATATTTCAATTTTAATTGTATTCCTTTCAAACTATTAGAGAATTAACATATATTAACTTGATCAAATAACATTAACAAGAGAGCTCATTCATTCAATTCATACACAAGATCAAACACATAACACATAGTTCCTATGGGAAACCCTCATGGGGAATTAAACCCACTCTCAAGCTTACAACACATGGACTACATGTCTTATAAAAGATTAAAAATAAGAGACTAGTCAACTCCTTTAGACCAAAAAAAAACCTTGATCAAATCCTCTTGACCAAAGGCCTTTAGTGAAACACCTATTTCACAAGGAGCAATTTCCCCTAAGGAAGATCAAGTCCTTTAGACCCTCCTTTAAAGTGAACACTTCCACCTTAGAAATGATGTCTTCAACACTTGATGATGGATCTTTATTTTTATAACACCTACACAAATTACCTCTCTATCTCATATAGGCCTCTCACATAGGCATGCCATAATCTCTCTCCTTCACTCAAACATTCTCATATGAATTATTAAACCTCTTCATATATCCTCAACTTACAAGAGCACTATTTGGACATTATAAATATGACCTAAAAGTCATACATACAGTCCTAAATCTACTTTTATCATCAACTCATCAATAGGTACACAACCTATCCTCTTTTTTTTGCTTCAACACATACTCTTGTCATACAAGCCCTTTCAAGTCTTCCTCACAAGTCTATAAACAATCACATTTGGTTTCAATAATTAATAGAGAAATCATGAATTATTAGATCCATAGTATTTCTTATAAACCAAAATACATGTCTTCACCCTTAAGGCATCTTACATGGGTCACACTTAAGCACAACTCTCTTTCAAATAACCCTAAGTCACCTTTAGCTCCTATGATGACCCATTCACCTCTTTGACACTTATTCAAGAAAAATAAGAATACAAATACACTTTACAACTCATGGATCCATATAACATGATCTATAGGTCCTCCTTAAGTGCTAACAACCATTACATTACCCTTTAGCTTAATCATAATTGTATTAAACAACATTTTGTACAACAACCATTATGAGAAAATGCACAATCAACTTCTTAAACATTGTTCATACTCAATATAGATTGATCACACCTCTAAAATACACATAGAACATCCTTGTGGAGTCTACAACAATTTACAATAGCTAATTCATCATGATATATTGAGACAACGTCAAAATAAGCTCAAACATCCTTCTTAGGTCATTAACAATTGAACATCGAATACATAGTCAAATTTTAACTAAAATATATTTTTATATACATAATTTAAAATCTTTAAATTTATATTTCTAGATGTGCCCTGGATTCCTCTATAAATTCACTTTTTACACCATGAGCAAATTCATCTTGGATCAGAAGTTATATATGAAATATAGAGCACTAGTTTTTCCTTTGTTAAATTCAAATATTTGAATTCAAATGGTCATAGTTAAAATTTGGAGACTTTGCTCACATATCATTTCCTCACATCTTTATTTTATATGTGCATTGTCAATATTATTCAAACTTTAATGCATAGTGAAATAATGCCCAAATGTTAAATTTTGAATAGTTGACCTCATCTCATGCAATTTGGCAACTTTGAACTCATATGATCTATTGATCTCTTCAAGATTTTCCTCGATTTAGTCATTCTAGACAACTGTCACTTTAACCTCTTGAAATTAATGCACATTGTTGATATTTATCTATATAATCATGTACTCACCATTGATCCTTAGAAGAAGCTTAATCTTTATATCTGATTAGCATTAAACATTGAACACTTGGTACCATCTCATTTCTTCCTGACATATTAGATCAATGCACTCTGTCAATGATGTTCAAAATTTACCTTATGAAAAATTAAATAAGTATGGGAACCATTGCAATCTATTTAAGAATCCAAATTTGAACCTCAATAAATTTCACCTCACTCTATGTTCTCAAATTTGGACCATATGATCTCCTCATATAAGGAGAATCCAACCATATGTCAAACTACTCCTGAAACCTTCGCATATGAAATATATAATTCCATTAATCTACTCAGATATTTTTTCCATAGAGCCAATAATGTCAAGAATTTCTTGGAAGGCCAACTTTGCACATGCATATATTTTGATGCACTTCATCACATGATCTAAAAATTAGCATAAATCATCTGGGCACAAAAATAAACAAACCCAAATAATCAACTTCTTCTTAAAACCTCCATGCATGAAAATGCTGACATCATCAACATGCTTACTCATCTCTATTGAAAATAGAAAATACTATAAAAATGTTTGAGAGCCCAAATTTGCACCCACATATCTTTGACTATGTTTCACTACATGACTTAAGACTTAGTGCCTAAAAACTAGGGACTAATGTGATCACAACCATATGACCAAATCCCATTGAATCATCCAAACATGGAAATAGTGATGTCAACAAAATGCCTATTCAGATATTCTACCACTAGACCCAAAATGTCTAGATGAAAACTATGGGCTACTAGATGAATTTCACTTATACACACAAGTACTCAAAGCATATAAAAATTCTTATGGGACTTGTTTCACATGCTCAATACACCATAATCATCCTTGAACATCTCTAGCCATGCCAAAATAAAGTTACAATAAATCCAACTTCAAGCATGTTAGGAGAAACACATTACACACTTTGTCATTATTGCTTAGAATATCAAGGCACTTCATCCACTCACCTAGACACCTCTATGATATCACCATGACATCATTGACAATTCTCCAACAACTGGTATATTAAACCTAGAATTATGAGTTATGGATTAATTTTTTAATATTTAAGGACCCAGTGGAGTATTATAGGAATAATTGTCTTCATAATCACCTCAACACTTTTTAATTCTTTGATATGTCATGTAGTGCATTTTAATGCTTATATTCACTGGGAAAGTGTAAAGGGAATTGTTTTCATATTTGACTATGTTAATTATTGGTATTTTCATTCATGTCTTAACTCAACCACATTATCGCAAGATTTAAGCATACTTTATGAAAAACATGCTTGCATTCACTACTTGTATGTATTGATTTCTCGCCTATGTTAAAAGAAGATTGGCATGGTCTTGATTTGGCATGGCTGAATTATGTATGGAATTCATTTTCACTTCATGTTTTTTTGGACTCATGCATGAATGTACAATGATATTAGGGTTGTTAGTCTTTTACCTTATTACCATAGCTATAAATGATTTCTTTAACATTTTTGGAGCTATGAGGGTTCTGTTACCATCTAGAAATGGTTACACATTGAAGTTACATTTATTATTCTTAGGAAGGAAATAATATTATATAATATTTGGGGTTAATATATGTTTTATATATTAATACTATTTTATCATACTTTTGTTTTATACATGTAGCATTACAAATTGATATAAATGTATAAAACACTTTCAATGTTTGATGTATAATTCCTCAACCATATGAAGGAATAATTAAGCAAGTTGGAAACATCAAGATGATCATTATATGATTAGGTTAATCTTAATTCATTTTGCATTAGTAGTTATATTTGAATGACTAACTTATGAATGGATCGTAATATAGTTTAGGACTTTCCTAAAAAGTGGGCTATGCCAAAAGTAATGCATACCCTATTCTAGAAGAAGTTGTTGAGAAGAGAATTATTGGTACTTGAATTATTAAATATTAATGGATTCAACTCTATCTAGTCTTTGATATTGAGTTTGAGATCAAATCTTGTTATGGTAAGATTACACGTTTGTTTCTTGTATCACCATCAGATAGACACCTGTATTTATTGAGATCAATTGAAGTTGATATGATTACTTTAGGTAACTTCATTATTTAACATTAATATATTTATTTTATCATAGTGAATTGTATTAATAAATGCTTAAATATCGTATTATACTTCACTTAGTTTAAATATCATTATATGTTTGCAGATGAGTTGTTAAGGTACTCACTTGGTAAGGTATTTAATAATTATAAGGGATTTTAGTGTTGACTTAAGTTATGTTTGTCTTATTTTTATGATTTAAGTTAAATTTAAATTACATGGAAATCACTAGTAACCTTAAACTAGAAAATCATGACCTTAAATTTATATTTTAGGAAGGCTCTAATGAGGTCTTTATAGTTTAAAGGCTTAATTGTAATCTTTCTTTGAGAATGCTTTGTGGGTAGCTAGGAAAGAGTGGAAAATATAATTCACCACAATATATTTCATTATGAGCATTAATATAGATTTCAATCTTCATGGTATATGTCCATGTGTTCATTTATAATTGAGTAACTTCCTAAATAACATCTAAATTAAATCTCTACTTACAATTAACAAGATTTAATGACATCTTGGGAGCACTATACCCTTGTGATTTTATTACCAATTGGTTGACCTTTTTTTCACATGACGCTAATAGGGTACTCTACCTATGTTATTTGTGAAGGGTTTATTAGAAGTGTAGATATTAAAAAGGAGTTATTAATTCATTTAAAAAATTATTATCTACAAATTTTAGACTGATATGGTTTAGATGGATTAACTAAAGACTTATGATATTTTGGAAAGCTTGGAATGATATGAATTTTTCTAATGGATTCTAACACTAAGACCTTAGGTTTGAATGTTTATTTGGATATTTTAATTTAAGTATATTATTTATGCAAATGATTTTTTAAAATCATAAGATTTTATGCAAGTCAATTATGGAATCTATTTGTTTTTGTGATAAACTTAAGACCTCTTTGTTAAGCCTCAACCCTTGTATTTTGAATATACTTAATTAACACGAACAACCTTATAGTTGATTTTATATTTACTAAAAATTATATATTTTATCATAATTGAATCTTATTATTTTAAGAACTTTACAAGACCATCACCTATTAAAACTTAGTTATGTCTTATAGGTAAATATCTAATAAAGGTTAAAGTGGAAATTCCTTATGTAAAGAATTTAATTGATAAAACTATATTGGAAACTATGCTTAACCACTTGACCTAATGGGTCTTAGAGAGTTCCACTCCATGATAAGTGGATGAGGTCAATCATGTACATGACTTCACATTAATTTTTGAAATTTTTTCATGTGTACATGATTTATTATTAGAATCCAGGCATCATAACCCTAAAAGCTCCAAATTTTGTGGGTTGGTTTTTGGGGTTTCGATAATGATATTATATCCTAGTTATACTCTATGTAACTATAGGAAATAATTGTCTCTACATATTTTAGTGTTTCTCAGTACGGTGAGGACACAAGCCAATAAAGGAAATGCTGGTAATAATGATTATAGTGGTAATGATGGGAATAATAATGTTGCCAATAATGATGCCAATGGAAATGAAATAATGATATTGGTGGAAATATTGGAAATATCCATGCTTGAAATGACCATGCCAACAATAATGTTGGAAATGATAATTTTGGTAATAATGATGGTGGTGATGCCAACATTATCATGCTAATAATAATTTTAGGCATGATGTTATCCTAAATGATATTCTAGGTGTGATTCACAACATCCAAGTTCAACTGGAGGCATATGGCCAAAGGTTGGAAAATTTTAAAAACACACATGAAAGGGGTGAGCATGAGTATGTATAAGGGGATGAGAAAAGAGGTGAAAACTTGAAATAATATGATGTTGTGGATCCCATCATTAATGAGCCCAAGAAACTCCTACCTCCTACCTATTTTGGTGGGGAATCTAGAGATGTTGTTGAGACATTGTTAGTGAATCTATTGAAATATTTCACCTTGCATAACATGGTATCTAACATCAAGGCCTATATAAGAGTCTAATAACTAGTGGTTGATGTTATATTATGGTAGAACCACCTATATATTCTCAAGGGTTATAAACAAATGACACTTTCTTGTGAGAAATTTGAGAGGAAATTTAGGAAAAGACACCTGAATGGAACTACAAGAAACAAAATATCATAGAGTTCCAGATGTTTAATCAAGGAACTATGTTTGTCTTGGAATATGAGAACAAGTTTCTCAGCCTCTTAAATTATGTAAATTACATGCATGATGAGGAGACTAGGGTAATTAAATTCAAGATAGATTTGTGTGAGGTTATAATGCATGATGTAAACATAAGAAACCCTCTCACTTTAGCTATTATAATTTATTATTTACATCATTCCAAAGAAAAATAAAAGTCCCACTTAAAGGAAATATAAGAGTACTAAAATAATAGGATGCAACCCAAGCCTAAATAATTTATTCCTATTGTATGTAATAATGTCAAGAAATATAATTAGAAGAATAAATTTGAGAGAAATAATAATAGTTATGGAAGATTCCAAAATGCAAATAGAGGTTCTAAGCCTCAACATTTTGCAAGATAAAATAATGGGAATCATAATTAGCAACAAAGCAATTTTTGTGGCCCAATCACTAGGTTTCATATAATACATTTTACTCCAAAATCAAATCTGATTTTTTTTGAATGTGATGATAATCATTATCAATAAGATTATCTCAAGCTATGAGGCAATCAACTAGTAAATCACAATGTGTACGCCGCTATTGATAACAAAAATATAGACTTTCAATCTACTCCAATAGAGACTAAAGGTATAATTTTTTATTTTCCATTTGATATTGTAATTGATTATGATGCAAATGATATTTTAATTTCACCATCTTTTGATTTTAAGTGCAAAACTAAACCATATAGATTAAGATAAGTATGGGAGGTAGAGTTTGGCACATGTGTAAGAGTGGCTATTTTGGAATGAATGGAAAAAATTGAATTAGATTTGAGAATATTTAAGACTCAAGTAAACATGTTGGAACAAAATTTTGATCATATGACCTAATTTTTGGCGTGGAATGGTTGCAACAACATCAAGTGAAGTTTAATTTTTTATAAAAGGGTGCAATGACTTGAGGATGTTGGAAACCATGTAGAGATTCAAGGTGTTTTGAGGCCATAGCTAGAAAAATTCTTTCATCTATGTAACTAAAACGAGTAGTAAGAAAAGGATACAAACTTTATACTTTGTAACTAGATAAAATTTATAAGGAAAGGGAACCTAATCTATAAGACTTCCCATATTGAGATAATTTGAGGATGTATTCCTTGAAAAGTTTCTAATTTTACCTCCTCAAAAAGAGTTTGAGTTTTCTATTGATATTATACTGAGATATATTACTACATCCAAATCCCCATACTAGATGAATGTGGTAGATGTATGAGATCTCAAATTTTAGCTACAAGAGTTGATGGAAAAAGTTTTGGTTAGGCCAAGTGTATCAACATAGGGAGACTCAATTATCTTCATCAAGAATAAATATGGTACCTTGAGACATTTCATTGAATATAAAATGTTGAATAAAGTCGCTATCAAGAACAAGTATCTTATTCATAGAAATGATAATATTTTTGATCAAATGAAGGATGTTTTTTTCTAAGATATATATTTGACTGAGGTATCACCAACTATTCATACAACATGGATATGAGTATAAAAAAACTTTAAGAAGAAGGTATAGCCATTATGAATTTATTGTAATGCCTTTTGGGTTAACAAAGGCCACTACTACTTTTATGAACTTGATGAGTAGTGTATTTTCAAGGATTTCATTGATCATTTAGTGTTAGTATTTATGGATAACATTTTAGTTTAATATATAAATGAAATAGAGAATGAACAACATTTATACTTGGTCTTGCAAAGACTATGACAACATAAGCTATTTGGTAAGCTTTAGAATAATTCCTACCAAAATAAGATTCATGACTTGGGGCATATTATCTAAAAGGAAGGTCTCTTAATAGACCTACTAAAATTAAAGCTATTAGGGAGTGTCCCACTCCTAATAATATGCATGAAGTGCCTAGCCTCATATGATTAGCTAGGTATTATAAAATATTTTTTGAAGGCTTCTCAAGAATTGGTAATCCCATCAATTAATTTAAAAAAAAGGGGAAGAAGTTTTTTTGGAATCCTCAATGTGAGGAAGAATTATAAAATCTAAAAGAACTATAAACTTATACTCCTATTCTTGTTATTCCAAATCCTAATGGGAATTTTGAAAGCTATCCTAACACTTGTAGTGTTAGCATTGGGGATATTTTGACCCAATACAATAAAGTTATTGCCTATGAATCTCAAAATATCAAATCCGATGGGCAGAACTATCCAATTCATGATCTTGGATTGGAATCTATGGTTCATGATCTCAAGCAATGGAAGGACAGTTTACTTGGGAAACACTTTAAGGTAAAGATTGACCATCACAACCTTTTACATTTATTTTCTCAAGATGAATTAAATTCAAGACAATGTAGATGGTTGGAATTTATCAGTAATTTTGATAGTGATATTTCTTATATTAAGGGAAAATAAAATAGAGTAGCTAATGCTATTAATATTAAAATGTATCTTACTACAATTTCTATTTTTAAAATCAAATTTCAAAGATTCTATTCTAAATCAATGACCAACAAAACTTGAATGTAAAAAAATTGTATTGAATTAGCCAGAGAATTAGTGGCTAAAGCTTTTGTTGACTATTATTTATACTCAAATGGACTTCTGAGATACCAAGGCATAATTTTTGTTCTTGATTTTAGGAATTTAAGGTAATAAGTGTTGGAAGAAGTGCATATTGTACCTCATTTCACTCATCCAAGTGTCACTAAAATTACATATGAACTAAAAAGGTTCTAATTTTGGTTAGGGATAAAGATGGATGTGGCTAATTTTGGATAATTTTAATGCTAAACACTATCATCCAAGTGGGTTGTTGTATGCACATACTATACCAAAAAGAAAGTACACTACGATTTCAGTGGACTTTATCTCAAGAATGCCTAAGTCTTAAGGCATGCATAACACAATTATATTTGTAATTGATAAATTTCCTAAGGTTTTTCACTTTATTGTAAGAAATCCTATGATGATGCCCCCAATCTTTCTAAAATTTTGTCAAGGAAATTGTTTGACTTCATGGTGTTCCAAAAGTCATTATCTAAGATATAGATAAATTATTTACTTAAAGGTTCTAGTAGACCTTGATTGATACATTTGAAACAATTCTAAACTTTAGTTTAACATATCATCCAAAAATGGATGGCTGAACTAACAGGCTAAACCAAGTTGTGAATGACATATTAAAGATGTATGTCATGGACCAATAGTCTAAATGGGAGGATTAATTCTATTTATGTGAGTTTACATAAAATAAAAATTTCCATTCTATTATTAAAATGTCACCTTTTTAAGCCTTTTATGGGTGAAAGTTTAGAACACATCCAGCTAGGATGGTTTGGATAATTGAGTTAGTGTAAGTGCTAAGACTTTTTAATAATATGATGAAAAAATGGATCCAATTTGCCAAAGGGTAAAGGATGCTTATGATATAAAAAAAATATGCTGATCTAAAAAGAAAACATAGGTAATTTGAAGTTATGGAAAAAGTATTTTTTAGGGTTAAACCTTAGAAAAATTCAATAAATTTTAGCAAGGGATCCAAACTAGCTCCATATTTTTTCGATCATTCCACATTGTGGAAAATATCAACCCTATTTCCTATTGCCTAGCTCTTCCTCCTCTTTATAGAATACATGATATGTTTCATGTGGATTTATTAAGAAAACACATTTTTGATTCATCTCATTTTTTGGATTGGAATGATTTATAGGTGGTGGATGATCCATGCACAATATAATACACTTATTTATTTTTTTCTTACTCAAAACTCAAAAATCATGTAAAATCCTATGTACTCCTCTACACAAATCTTGCTTACACTCCTACACATAATTACCATGCTTTCTTACATAATTAAATGACCAGATTACCTCTAATCATAACCTATGCACTAAACTTATGCTTGATCATAATTCTATGCACCACACTTATACTTACTCATAAGTTTATGTACTACACTTGTGCTTGTTCACATGTCTATGCACTACACTTTTTATTTATCATAGGTTGTCAACTTTAATTATTCTTGTTCATAGGTCTACAAACTATACTTGTGTTTTTTTATAGGTCCACACACTTCTTATACTATTCTCGTGATAGCTCATAGAATCTGTGCACCACCTCTAGTGCATCTAGGTATTATCTCACTATAAACACACAACTTTTAAAGTGGCATTTATCATATTGAAACCTGATAAACATATAGTTGGGTAGTTAGCCACCATGTACCTAGTAGTTAAACCATCACCCAACAAGGAAGATGAAATGACTTGTAACTATCTTGTTTATATCCGACAACAATTGTAACTTCTCTTGTAATATTCATGTAAATATGTAACATATTGATTTAGATTAGAAGGTGGAAGCAATACACAGTTATAACATAGATGCATGCTATGCATATCTATTCTATAGCACATGAGCTGTATCATATTATATGGATGTCTCCAAAGCTAATGCCACATATTTTTAAAAATACATACATAGTCATAATAATAAGTAACATTATCTACGTATCTAATCTATCATACATGATCTATAAGCACCCTCTAGTCTATAAAAATCAGGGGAAGTGTTACCATTTCTAATCATAGGATCTTGATCTCCTAGACTTGATAATTTTTTAACACCTTTGTAATCCTCCACTATTCTTTACTATTGAATAAAAATTAAATTTTTTACAAGTAAGAATTTCAATCCATTGAATGTATCTTGATTGTTTTATCTAAATACATCTATATGCATTCACTCTAGCAACCAAACTCGATTGTTTCATAGTGTGGTCTATGATTTTCATTTTTTTGTCTATTTTAATCAAGCGAAAATCAAGTAGGAAGGCTAACAACACCTAGTTGGAAGCATCTCTTTCAAAGTCTCTACAAGAGAATGTGCAGTTGTTCGAAGAGATCCAACATATTTAGTATCAAAATAAATAGTTGTAAGAAATTATCCAATTCAAGGAGAAAGGATCCAGTGCCATCATGGAGTGTCTACTAGATCTCATAATAAATTATGTTGATATAGTAGAGCCTATCTGCCATGACCTCAATGCGGTCAAGGATAGATGTTTCCTTGTCATGAAAAATATAAAATGGGATCTCTCTACATTGGAGAAATAACTTGAGCACCTCGAGGCCAAGTGTATTAAGTATAAGGCACTTAATACTCTAGTTAGCAATGCTCCCCCATGACCAATCATGACATGTGATATAGAGATAATGATAAAATAAAACCTTATGTGTATATGTCATTCACCACCATCTATTTCATTTTTAACCATGTTTGGTAGTTTTGAGAAACACACTAAGGGAATTGGCTCCAAGATGCTAAATAAAATGGGATATAAATGACAAGGCTTAGGAAATAAGGGAAAATTAATCAATAATCCCCTCAAAATGGAGATAATACCACACAACATAGGTCTTGCGTACACCAGTTACAACATCATCAAATAAGGTAACATACACTTCTAACTACAATCATGTGTCAATAATGCATCCACATAGTGCTTCAAGGAAGACATTCTTGGTGTTTCCACTTGCACACTAGGTATCTCACACCAACATATCCAAAATAAGGATAAAGGAGATACATAAGCATCATAGCCATGCTACCCCTCAAAGTCACTATTTCAATCCATGTAGGACATTCATTGAAAACCTATGCCATGGAAACATAGAAGATGGTGCATATCTCATTGTCATGTAAATTATCAGTTGTGTTTTTCATAAAATTATCCTTAAACACATGATTATAATTCCAAGAAAAATAACCATGCATAAAATCTACCATAATACCAATCAAAGCACTATAAATTTACACCATGTTCATGTGAATAAAAAAACATGGATCAACTTTTCCAACCATAAATACTCTCTCATTAGAGCCACACATTGCACTATCCAATTACCTATGGTCATTGTCATATTAATGGTCATACAATTTAGTAGTTTTGGGATATTCATCCTTATGTTCTCTATGGGAAAAATAACCATTCCCTATCTACTTGTTGGTTTTCAGACATTCCTAGGCAAAGGACTACACACTCATTAAAACTACACTATGGATGGATGTACCATGATAGTTGGGGAAAAGTATATTCCTCTATACAATAATATTACAAGTGAAAATCTTACCACATCAATAATGTATTAGATAAAAACACTTCATGTTATACATATGCACAAATGCTAATCTCTTCATAGCACACATTATATTGTGTACCAACACCTCTATGACTTATCATCATGAGTAGGCTAGCTTATGTTGTAGCATACATCTCCAACCCACACAAGAAAATACACAATTATTTATAGATCTTGAGCAAATAAAGTTTCTCAAATTCACTCATGTTTATTAGAGCTTTGACATTAGACTTGGATAATTCAGAGATCACTGGTTTTGGTACCACTACAACATTTTTAAAATTTTCAACAAAATATGTAACATCCATTTGACATGAATATGCTCTAGCTACAATCCACTCTTATGTACAAATATTATTCACATGTTTCAATAAGGTAGCATGTGAACACTACACTCATAATTATTATCATTTAAAGCACAAGTATCACCCTCATCCTTTGACATTCATAGATTTTTATAGAGAGTTCTACACTTTGCTATTCAGAGCAACAACATAATTCATAACAACTTCAAGTGCAGTATTTGTAGTGACACACTAATGTAATGGAGACCATTTCTCTTCAATAAAGGGTGAATGATCAAAATAAAAATCTTGCATAATATAATACACTTATCACTTATTTTTATACCTACATCTCACACCTCCTATGTAATATTTCACACTCCTTTACACGTATCATTCTTAAAATTCTACACATAGGTCCCATGCTTACTTGTAGACTTCCACACCAATATCATCTCTGATCACAACCTATGCACTACACTTATGATTTATCATAGGTTTTTTCATTACACTTGTGCTTGCTTATAGGTCTGCACACTACAATTGTGTTGGATCATAGGTCTATGCAATACAATTATGCTTACTCATAGGTTTTCACACTACACTTGTACTTACTCACAATTCCATGTACTACACTTGTGTTTACTCACAGGTCTATGTACTTCTTATAATGTTATTGTACTTACTCACAGAATCCATGTACCACCTCTAGTGCATCCATGTATTAGCTTGCTCTAAACAAATGGCTTAAAAAGTGGCATTTTTAATCTTGGAACCTAAAAAACATATAATTGGATAGTTAACTACCATATACCAAGTAGTTCAACCATTTCCCAATAAGGAAGATGAAATGACTTTTAACTATCTTCATTGTAATTGAAAATAGTTGTAACTACTCTTGTATTATTCATGTAAATATGTAACATATGGATCCATCCTAGAGGGTGGATATGATGCATAATTATAACATTAATAACATGCTTTGCATATCTATTCTATAACACATGAGATATAACACATTATATGGATATATATGTAGTTTTTGCCACACATTATTTAAAATACACACATATTCATAATGATAGGTAACATGATTTGTGTATTTACTTTGTCATACAAGATCTTAAGTACCCTATAGTCTAGGAAAACTAGAGGAACTATTACCCATTCTAATCACAAGAGTCTACTCTCTTATTATTTATGAAATTTTGCACACCTTTATACTCCTCCCCTATTATTTAATATTTAATAGAACTTTTATTTTATGAAAGAAAGAATTACACTCCATTGAATGTGTCTTGATTTTTATGTCTGAATACATCTCTGTGCATTCACCCTACATAACCAATCTTAGTTGTTTCCCTACACACTTAGTCTTATGACCCATGGTGTGGATTACTAGATGAGGAGATGATTTAGTTGGAACCAATCAAGATACTATCCCATTGCAATGTTAACTAATGAAACATGGACATTCAACAAGTTTTGGTCCAATAGGACCAACTAAGTGAGAAAAATGCCACCTAAGAACATGAAAATGATTTCAAGTAGCACTATCCTCACCTCTTTATTTGGGCCCTGAGATGATGCCTCATTTTAGGGGGAGTGGATATCATATCTTGCTTGGGTAGACCTTGAATAATGTAAATAATGTACTATTTTAATAAGCCATTTTTATATTTATGAGACTTGGAAATGTTTAAATTTATATTAAATTAATGAGCTTCATATTTTAGTATTTTAATTTATACTATAGTTGGCTATATTTTATTTAGTATTTGACTTTATTGACAATTATGGAGAACCAACAATGTTGATGTCATTATCTGATTGTAGGTAATAGTTAGATTATTGAGCTAGGTTTGGGGATATAAGACTTTATCAAACAATCACATCAATGCCATCTAGGTAAATGAGTGTAATGTAAAATAAAGAGATCAATTTAAGGGTCCACCATTCCCCTTTGTGATGTCTTGTATCATGTTAAGTCAATGTTGTGCATAATATTTATTAATTTGTATTCAAATACCATAATTGGATTATAGCTAATTTTTCTTTCTATGTTTGTATGGATGTTTTTTTTTGAAGGTAGACTAGTTGCTAGCTTGAATCAACATAGGATTGTAATTGTTGCCAAGATTCATAAGCCTTATGAATTTTTTGACATGTTTTAATAATGTTGGCATATAAATTATGCCACAAGATTTATTAATGCATTAAGCACATGTTATTTTATAAGGATGGCTTAATTATTATATAATATCATGCTACATTGGAATGACAACTATGTATTTGATACCATGCTAGGTTCCTTGTTTTGCTTGACTTGGTGGAAAAAGGAAAATTTGACCCATGATGGGCTCACTAGAATATCTTGGCATTTGAATTTAGTTTGATACCATAATGATTTTAATTGTTAGGATTTTTCATGGAAAATTAATGAAATAGTTATCATTTAATTCATTAAAATCAAAGTATATATAAGGAGCGAGAAGAATTGTGGAGAAAAACTATGGTTTTCTCAGGCATGCATTACTTCTATTACCAAGGTAATTGTGGAGGATATTTTTAGAATCCATACTTAAAAAAAATTTATGGTTTTGATGGCAGTTTGGGGATGTTCCCAAACACATGGAAAAAGAATAAATTATTTTCAATTAAGTATCTCAAAATTATATGGCAGTTTGGGGATGTTCCCAAACACATGGAAAAAGAACACAATGGTGGTGGAAGAATAAAAGAAGAAAAAGAGGAAACCCTACTCACCCAAACCATCATTCTAGGGTTGCAAAAGTCCACTCAATGAAAGCCAATGCCATAAAATCAAATGAGATAAAGGGTTTAATAAAGAGATAAAATTTCTTATTAGGGTTAGGGTTTGTACACATGGCTAAAGAAACATACAACAATAATTTGAGTAGCACATAGTCTAACAAGTAGAGATACACAAATCATAATGCCAAATTAACATTACAATATTCCATGGCTACTTATTATGAGTCCTCTCATCTATATTCCATCTGATGGATGAAATTAACCAAGCTAGTACCTATCCATTAGGTTCTATCAATAAAACTCATAATACATTAACCATACATAAATTTGAGTGTAATAAAAACTATAGAAGTAAAGAAACATTGATGAGATGAATGAGTGAGTTTTGGGGAGGGTGAGAGCCTCCACATGACCCATGTATTTACAAATAGTAGTATTTAACAATGGATTTATTCAAAATAAAATAATCAAGATACTTACTTGAAAATAATTTGTTCCCTTGTTGTTTCCTCTTTTTATTCTTTTCTTCTTCCACCACCATTGTGTTATTTTTCCATGTGTTTGGGAACATCCCCAAACTACCATATAATTTTGAGATACTTACTTGAAAATAATTTGTTCTTTTTGCATGTGTTTGGGAACATCCCCAAACTGCCATCAAAACCATAAATGTTTTTATTGTGTCATATGGATGGGCTCAACTTTCACATTATTTTTTATTGTGTTCATGCATAATGAATGCTTTCAAGAGTGCATATGTAGTTGGATGATATCTATAAGTTATTGTAATGCTATCATGTGGATCATTGTGACAATGATCCTTGAGGCACTAGGTCTCTTGGTTTTGTATTGTAATATTTATAAGGAACATTTCATGTTTCTTATGATGCACTATCTATTGTGGTGTAATTAGGATTTAGTTCTACTTGGTGACTATGTTGTAGATCTTATCTATAAAAATGTGTATATGGATAACTTATTGTGTAATATAGTTAGATTTATAGTATTCTTAAGAATGGTATATAAACCTTGCAATTGAGTTATGGCTTAACATTTTTAATATTTAAGGAACCAGTGGGGTATTTTAAGAAAACATTTAGTCATAATCAATGCAACACTTTTGTATTATTTGAGATATGGTGTAGTTTATTTTGATGCTTAGATTGATTGAGAAACTATGAAAGGAACTATGTTTATCTATGGCTGTGTTAAGGATTGGTATTTACATTCATGTCTTGACTTAGCCATAGTGTAGTAAGAATACAACATACTTTATGAATACTAAAACATGTTTGAATTCACTACTTCTATATATTGATTTATTGACTATGTAAAATGAATGTTTCCATGGTATTGAGTTGGCATGGCTACAATAAGTATGGTATTCAATTTAACTTCATGTTTTGTTGGATTCATACATGATTGTATAGTGTTACTAGGGATGTTATTCTTATATCATATTAGCATAGATGTAAATGAATTATTTAAATTTTTTGGAGCTACAAGGGTTCTATTACCATCTAAAAATGGTTACATCATGAAGTTACATTGATAAATATTTCAAAGGAAACAAGATTTTAGAATATTTAGGATTAAGCTATGGTTTTTATAGTAATATTAATGTATCACACTTTTGTTTCATATCTATAGAATTAAAAATTAATATAAATGTAAAAAACTTCTAATTTTTTATGTATATTTCCGTAACCATGTGAAGGATTGATTAAGAAAGCTGGAAACATCCATATGATCACTGCATGATTAGGTTACTCTTAATTCATTTTGCATAAGTAGTTTTTTTGAATGAGGAACTTATGAATGGATCACAATAAATTCCATGAATTTATTGAATAGTGGGCTATGCCAAATGTAATTCACACACTATTCCAGACAAAGAGACTAAGAGGAGAATTATTGGTGCTTGCATCATTCAATATTAATGGATTTAACTCTATCTTGTCTTTGACACTGAGGTTGAGATAAAATATTTTTATGATAATCTTACATTTTTATTTCCTATATGACCATTAGATAGAAGCCTATAAGTGTTGATCTCAATTGATGTTGATATGATTACTTGAGATAACTTTATTATATAACATTAATATCTTTATTTTATCATAGTGTCTTGTATTAATAGATTATCAACTACCATACTGTATTTCACTTGGTTTAAATGAATTCCTATTTTGGTACCTAAATTGTTAAGACACTCACTTGTCAAGGTATTTAATATTTATAAAGACCCTTAGTGTTGTCTTGAGTTATGATTGTCTTAGTTTCATCCTTTAAGTTAAATTTCAATTAGATGGAAATTACCATCAACCTTAACTAGAAAACTATGACCCTACGATCAGATTTCAAGAAGGTTCTAATTATGTCTTGATAGTTTAAAGGCATAATTTTAATCTTTCCTCAAGAATTATTTGTGGGTATCCAAGAAATATTGGATAATACACTCCATGTAAATACATTTCATTATGAGCATTACTATAGAATTCACTCTTCAGGGTGTATGCCCATGTGTTAATTTCTAATTGAGTAAAAACTTGAATAACATCTAAGTGAAATCTCCATTTGAAATTAACAATATTTAATAACATATTGGGAGGATTGTACCCTTATGAGTTGGTTAGTAATTAGTTGACCTTTTTTTTCACATGATGCTAACAAAGTACTCAGCCTTTGTTCCTTGTGAAGGGTTTATTAGAAGTATGTAAATTAAAAAGGAGTTATTAATTAATTTTAAAAATTCTTATGTATAGATTTTATAATGATATTGTTTAGATGGATTAACTCAAGACTTATGATATTTTAGAAAGCTTGGAATGATATGAATTTTTATAATGGCTTCCAACACTAAGGTTGTGTATTTGAAGGTCTATTTGGAGATTTTGGTTTAAGTATATTTTTTATGTGAATGGCTAATGTATGATATTTTGTGTAAGTCAATTATGGAATCTATTTATTTGTGGAATAAACTTAAGACCTCTCTATCAAGCCTCAACCCTTGTATTTTTACTATACTTTATTGACATGATCAACCTTATAGTTGATTTAATATCTGTTGAATCTTAAATATTTTATCATAATCTAATATTATTATTTTAATAACTTATGGGACTCTCACCTATTGAAAATTAGTTATATCTTAGAGTTAAATATCTAATGAAGTTTAAAGTGGAAATTACTTATGTAAGGAATTGAACTGATAAATCTATCTTTAAAAATACGATTTACCATTTGACTTAGTAAGTCTTAGAGAGTTCCAACCCATTGGATATGATAAGTAAGAAAGATAAATCAAGTACTAAGTTCAATTTTTTTTTTTGGAAATTGTACACATGTACATGATTGATTGTTAGAATTTGGGTATCATAACCCTAAAAATACCAAAATTTTGTGGGATAGTTTTTGGGGTTGTGAAATTGGTATTAAAGCCTAGTTCTACTCTAGGAAACTTTGGGAAATAAATTTTTGAACATGTTTTGGTGTTTCTTAGGATGGTGAGGACACAAATAAATAGAGGAAATATTGATAACAATGCCTCCAAGTCATTAAATTAGTAGGATTATGACAAGTTGTAAGATTTCACTATTTTACTAAAAAGTTGAGCTTCGTACATTGTGCATTGGCATCCAAGTTGCTAGACTAGCAAGATGATGTTAAGTGGAAATATATCACCACTCCTCTTATAATTTGAGCTTCATGTATTGTGCATGGGCCTCTAGGTTAGTGGGATAGTGGGATGATGAAAAGTGGAAATATCTCACCACTCTATTGAAAATTTGAGATTCATATGTTGTGTATGGACCTCCAAGCTAGTAGGCTAGTGGGATGATGACAAGTGGTAAGATCTCATTGCTTTGATTTATTTGGGTCCTCCACAGGTATGTCTATAATGATGTCACCTCTAGGTTAGTAGGATGGTGGCTTGTTCCTTTTAGCTTGATGCTCAAGTGAGAAAAATGTTTTTGTGTGTCAAGGGTGGGATTCAATATTGTTTAGGAAATGCCTAAATGTGAAGCATTTTGTTCAAGAAACAAAAGGACAAACATACAGTAGATGCAACAACATGTTATATCTATTAGTGCTATAAAATCATAAGTGAGAATATGTATGTAAGCATTTAAATGAAATCAAAGGTCAATAGTAAAGCATGTAATGTAGCCTAGGCATAGCTTCAGTCCTTTTAGTCATGAGAACACCCTAAAAATAATGAAAAACTAGTGGATTGTGTTTGGGAAAATAACTCAAATATAAAACAACCAAATGAATTTCTCAAGTTTTAGATAAACTTGTTATCATTCAAGCTTCCTCAGACTTTTGTATAATAGACTTCCATTTCAAAATATCTTAAGAACATGTTCAATAAATATTAGGTCCCTATTTGAAAAAAATTAAAATGGGGGTTGTGTGTGTTAGGGCATAACAAATTTGATCTATTTTTATCTTATTATCACAATCTATTATTATTTCTCTACTATTTATATTTATATTTACATCCACTATTTTGAATTTTATTCATATAAGTAATTTAGTTGTATTTGAGGGGTATATTTATAGGTTCACCCCACTGACATACTCATGATAAATGGATCTAGATCGATATCTTCTAGATGGACCTAGAATATTACCTAGATCATCTTATGTGGTGTTAAAAATCCCTTACCTTATTTTAAAAATTCCACCTATTTATAGATGCATATATCATGTACATATTAGATCTAAGATGTCTTTGTATTACATTGATATCCTTATTTTCCTTGCCCTATTTGTTATTTGTCACACATGTGCATATATTAGTACATAGTTAAAAAAATAATTCTTATCCCAACGTGAGACCTTGGGTTAAAAAGTACACCTTAATAATTATATTTTATTCCCCCCAAATAAGTTTAAACCATCAAAAATTGTTATCATCTCTCCATACTATGCAACAAAAACTTTTGGAACCTTTGCTTGTATTTCCTATTTGGATTAAGCCCAACTTTAAACCACTATCACTATGACTATATTCATCTATTACATAGAATAGATTTATTCCTCAAAGTTATCCAAATCTAAAGGATTTATTCATTATAGTTTTTTATCCCTTCCTTTAGTCTACCTATTCCTTACAGATAGCCATCTCTTATTTCATTATATTTAAATATTAAATTAATCAATTTTTTTGCATATTCTGATGTACTTTTGTGTTATTCTAGGATTAAAACATATGCTTTAGACATTATATTTTTGTGTTAAACTTGGTATTATCCATTAATTCATATAATTTTTTTTTCCATACATAGTCTCATCTCCCTTCATCAGTGCATCCACAAAATTTAACTCATAGTGAAACCTATAAAAAATGTGGCATGCTACCTTAGCCTTGTCTTAGAGTGAATTAACCAACTTGGTTAAGTACTTAGAATGTTCATCCCACTTTTAAATTGTGTCCTCCACCTTCAAGCAAATTTATTTAGTTTTTTATTTGGTCATTATTATCCCACTCATAATTTTATCATCCTTAATTCACACTTGTACATAGGATCCATTTCGCTTACATCTAATCTACCCAAATTTATAGTATTTTATTATTAGTGAGATATATATAGCTCTATGCAAACATATCTAAATCCAACACATTCATTTTACTTTTTATTTTTTGATATCATGCAATTTCCTTTCTTTCTCTTTATCAATCTCTTCTTCAACCTGTATTGTGTACCTAGATATCTATCTAGCCATCTTTATCAATGAAAGTGATTTATGTTATATAGTAAAAAAAATATGTAGATAACACACTTGAGTGATTTCCTCTTATTTTTTGCCTATGATTAATTCATGTTTTAAGATCCATGATTGATTTCACTATGAACTTAAAATCACTACTCTTGTAGTGATCATAAAAAACCCTATTTCAATTATTTATTCATGAATTTTGAAATATAATCTATTTGCTTCATTTATCATGAACTTGAATGTTTGGTATATGATTAAATTAAATTAGTATGGATTTTACATAATTTATTTGATCAAATTATATAAAAGTCTTGTTTACCTTCCTTATCATTTTAATTATCATACCCCTAGTTTTATTCTCTTCTTCCTAGTCCTTATCCTACACATCCGTAGTATTTTCTACTAGGTCCTCCTTAATAATACTTGGATCTCCTTATGTATTCTATTTCTCATAGATATTTTCTCCTCCAAAATATGGTACTTATTTCTATTTAGTGAACTAAACTTACTTTACTACTATATGTGGGGCCATTTTATTAGTATTCATACTTATATTTAGTATTTTATCGATTAGTTACTTTAAAAGTTTGAGTCATTCCTATCCTTCACCTTCTTTTGTTTATTTTGATTCCTTACATGTTTCTCATAGACTCGATGGATTTTATATCATTGGTACTTCATGACCAGTTGGTGTGACTACATTATCCACTTAATTCTCATTTCCTCCCATGTCCTCTTTTACTTTTGTGTATGTGTCTTCACTATGTTTCCTCTCAACTTGCTTCGTAGGGATGCTATCATTTTGCACACCCTTCACTATAGACTTGGTAATTATCTTTATCTTTGGGAATTATGAAGATGATGAATTTGAGTCCTTATGAATCATAAAATTATCCTTACATTTTTCCATGATGGTCATTTTCTCAGCTTCTAATTTTATTTTGTATTTATTCCTTCACTTACTTCTCAATTAACCTTCATTAATAATTATACCCACTTGCACTATATTATTCTTACTTGGAATCTTTTTCAACATTTTCACTTAGATCATAGCTAGTTTCATATATTTTATTATATTGTAATTATTTCCTGACCCAATCATAAATATGTTTGGCTTGATATCAATCATATCATCTTATGATTCCTCATATTTAGATAAGAGTTATATATATTGGTTTTATTTATCGAGTCATGCAGGTATGCCCTTATCTACATTATGGACATCAAAATTCACATGTGGAATTTAATTATTATATCCAAAACACTCTCCATGTATTGCAATATTATTACATACAAGAACTTTGTCCACATGGCCCATTCAATAGATGCATCCACAATTCTTGCTAGTATGTAATTTCATGAGTAGCTCTACATGCCCACTATATGATAATAACATCCTTTGTGGAAATATACACTCCATACAAAATGTAGTTGAAACATTACTATGCTAAGAAATCATATTCTACTTGCATGTGGGATTCATTTAGATCTCACATTAGTATCCCCTGTACATCTCATATTGGGACTCAAACTTTTGAAATATGAAAAATGAGTGTTGATCCAACATACCTACCTCCTCAATGAGCTAAAAATGAAGTTCATTCCTAATATGAACATAACTACTCACATATGTAATTATTCCATTTACATATTCACCTCTTCTAAAATATAGTCTGCATAGTTAAACTTGACTTAGTTCACCCCTACTTAGTAAGATATATACATAATCCCTTTGAGGTTGAACATTGATGTGAAAAAAATATCAACTTTGAAATTATTAGACATGTAATGACCATTAATTCTAAGCCTTGAAATTTATTAAAAATAATTATACAATATTCCATTGTCAATTTTAATTTATTTTATACTGTTGCAACCTATTTTATGTTGTTTATGTCTCACGCATGTTTTTAACTTCATTAGAAATCCATGTCATCTCACTTCTATGCATGGGATTTTTTTATCCTTCTTCCTTTATATGAATTTTTATTTCAAAAGTGTGTGAATGTATCCAATTTATGAGTTCATTTGGCTTACCAAAATATGAAAACTCATTGAGTTACAACGCCCATGTCTTCTATATGTGTTACACTATGGGTAATCCTTTGTGATTTTTTCTAACTCAATATTTAATGTGTTTGTATAGTAATTTTTTGGTGATTTAAATATTCAATCACACATGTTCCTAAAAAATTACAAGGTATTATACATTATTTGTTTTCTCATGATGTCAAATCCTATCCCACTCTTCAAAAACAACATTAGTATTATCAAGGGAAGTTGAAATAATGATTAGGAGTTTCTGATTTTTATAGTATATCTAGGAATTTAGGCTATATAGTTGACAACTATACTATTTTATTTCAAGATTAGTTATGTTTAGAGGGAATTTGCATATGATTATGGATATAATACATTTATATGTATTCAAATCAAGTATGAATATTGTTTCATCTGTAGTTTTTATTTACATTACAATAGTTCATTAATGTACATATATTCTTGAGCACTTTATTATATTTTATCACAAGCTCAGACTTACTAAATTTTTGTTTGACCAAGGTGCTTGCAGGACTATCCCACCCTCAAAAAGTGGAAAAAAAGGAAGAGTATCATAGGGGAGAAGGATGTAGATATCAACATTAAGGATAAAGAGAGTGAAACTAAACCCACACACACACACACACTACACTCTTGATTGCTTAAATGAAATAAATGATAATAGTGATCTATAAAAATGATGAGTGTTTACTTTGATTGGTTGTTTTTGTGGTTAATAATGCATTTTTACATTGATTTTGAGTTGGTTACTCATTTTTGATGCTTTTGATTAACATAATACATTAAATTTGTGTATTGACTATTTGTATTCCCATGAAACCTCTATATGGACTAAACTTTACTGAATTATGCTTGTGATAAACTATTTATGCATTTAAAATGATAGGAGTATTGGGTGTTTTGTGAATCTTGTATAAGTTTCTATACTTATATGCCCCTTTTTGGTGACCCAGGGAGGTGAGATAGGGTAAAAAACACCCAAAAAAAATATATTAAAAGAGTTTAGTAAATTTTGAAAAAAATTGAACTTTGATTTTGTTAATTTTTAATAGAAGTATTATTATTCATTTTTTAAATGAAAATGGAATTAGGTCATAATGGAATCTTGTAAAGGGACTAGGTTTTTTTGTTTCCATGATTTCAGGGTTGGCTTCACCATTTTCCATGAGGAAGAGGTCTTGCATGTAGTGGCCATGATCAAAAATAGGGTTATGGATTGTAAGTGAATGGAAAAATGAGTAAATCATGCATTAATGAATTATGGTTCATAATGATAAACTTAAAATATAGTAGGAGAACTTGGAGGCTGTGCAAATCTTGGAGATGGAGTGGACATAGGATAAGAGGAATGAAGTGAAGTGAATGGAGATGAAAAGGAGAAGTAGGAAGGAGGGGAAACTACCAAAAACTACTTTCAAATGAGATCCATTCCAAAACTAGGTAGGTCAAGCTTTAAATTCATAAATTGAAAAATTATGGGTTTTATTTTGTATACTAACTTCTATAGGGGAAAAACAAATAACGTTTCTTGATTTGGGTTAATTTTTTATATTTAATTAAAATGTATATGATTATAGATATCCTTAGAATAATTTAGGATTTCATATTTATATACCTAGGGATGGAACTTGGTTCCATCCATTTGCCTATAAAATTGATATTGAGCCTTTTTGAAGGATTGAACAAATAGTGATTGTCAAATCACCTTTTTACATTATATTCCCTATAAATATTTTCATCATGTATATTTTTGAAAATAAATAATGGATTGTGAATTATTTTTGGCATGAAATTTCATGGTGTTTAGGGAATATTATGCTTTCTTTAGTTTACCCTCAATGTGAGGAAAACTAGGCAAGATTTTTGAGTAATTAGAGATTTAGGTTGATTAGTTTAGTGACAAGGGTATTATTGGTAACCTTCATAACTATTATAGACTTTGAAAAATTTATGTTAGGTTTTTATATACTTTAGTATACATTGTATAAGGTATTTTAATGCATATTTATTTTAGGGAAAGATTGTGTAGTCCTTTGTATATCAAGTATGAGTCAAAATGGATAAGCTGAGTACTCAAAGTTTGTGCAGGTTATATTAATATGTATATTGGTAAACCATTATATATATATGATCAAACTATAGAGTGGTATGAAAAATGTGTGCTATGGGAGATGGAAAGCCTTATAAAATTTATATACCTTATAGTTGTACTATGTTGTAGGCAGTCTTATGAAGAGGCATTTGAGTTTATGATAGGCTGTATATAAATAGTTAATTTATTAATAAATAGAATCTTAATTTTAGCTACCCCTTTTGAAACCCCAGGTATATGGATACAAATATTAATTAGATTGCATTATGTTTTTCTTTTACCATTTAGATTAAACACACACACACACACAGATATATATATATATATATATATATATATATATATATATATATATATATATATATATATATAGCCTTATAAAATTTATATAGATTATAGTTGTACTATGTTGTAGGTAGTCTTATGTAGAGGCATTTGAGTTTATGATAGGCTGTATACAAATAGTTAATTTATTAATAAATAAAATCTTAGTTTTAGCTACTCCTTTTGAGGAATAAAACTCCAGGTATATGGATGCAAATCTTAATTAGATTGCATTATGTTTTTCTTTTCCCATATAAATTAAACACACACACACACACACTTTTGAAGTAGACATATATGCAGATATATGATTAAAGTTAACACAAGATTAGATTAGACACTTTATGGACCATTGGGTTTAGATATATTGATGTTATGAATAACAAATATAGCTGTAGGAGATCATTAAACTTGTAATTAAAATTAGGTGAGATGGCATATTGGGAATGGCTTATTATAAAAGGTATCTCTCTTGTCTTAATAAAATCCTAGTAGGCTTATGTACTTCAAAACATTCTTAGAGGTGTTTACATTTCTTTGATGGATTCATTCTTAGCTATAAGACATTAAAATATATTACACATAAGATATAGATGGATGTGGAATTTGTATTTATAGAAGTTTAAATATAAATATTATATGCTTAGTAAAAATTTTAAGTGATCTTCAAAGGTTTATAATTAATAAAAAATTAATTGGTAGCCTATTCTATTTTTATCAAGAAGCTATGAGTATGTACAATTAACCAGCTAATATCTTACTAAGATCATATGCTCAAGTTATTTTGTATGAAAATCAAATGTGTGTGTGTGTGTGTGTGTGTGTGTGTGTGTCTATATATATATATATATATATATAAAGGGTAGTTGAATTATGGGAAAATAATGTGATATCTTGTGAAAATTGGTTATTTTTACCTTGTATTGCATAAGGCATGTAATGATATATTTGTATTTGAAAATATGATATAAAACATGTATTTAATATGCTTATAAAATACTTTTTGATATTTATCCATGCAGTAAGTGTTGGGTATATGACATTTTTTATCATATAAAGTATATACCTATCATCTAGTATTAGATGATAGGTTTTGATTCCTTATCAAAGAGTATGTGTGTGTGGAATTGGCTCAGATCCATGAGATATTTGAATTATATAATGAAAAATTTGGCCAAACTAATGTTAGAGATGAGACATTGTCATTCCACTATACTTTATAACTTATGTGTATTCATGATGTCATATTAGATAGAGGATTATTTTACATGGTCTATATGACTACTAAATGTATTAGTGATTGTACCATACATGGTTATGATTGAATTATTGATACCTATATTAATTTTATCTACCCCTATATGAAGGGAAGGGATACTCCCAATGGGAAGGTATGTGGGAGATTGACGGTCTATGGCTGGAGGAAAATCACCCCGATGATGCCCTCCCTCTCTTCAGCTATTCAACCTTATTGGAATCATACTCATGGATATTGCATTGATTTTAGATATATCTTATGAGACTTATATGTACTTTTTTATGTCCTATCATATGTGTTATGATATTTAGAAATAAAATGTAATAATCTATACATTCTAATATGTGACTATTTAGTACAGTAGTGGGTGTATAATTTGTAAATAATTATGAATGTTGAAAATAACAAAGGAAATATATTTATGTATAGATATAAATTTTTAGTGAATTTATGTAATTTTGACTCTATTATGCAATACTTGAGTAAAATTATCTTCTATGTTGTTCTAGACTATTTGAAAGCTAAACGGATCACCTTCTAACTAGTGTGTTAGTTATATATTTTCCATATTTAGTGTTCTTGATGTATTTAACATTAATGAAAAATAATTATAATTAATGGAATTTTATTATGGTTAAATTACATTTTTTTAAAATAAATGTGCATATTTTGGTGTAACCCAATGAGGTTGTTACACTAGATATCTCATCAAATCCATAGATAAGGGTATATTTTTCTTTACTATTTTGATTGATTGATTAGACTATTGGGATAGGTTTCAAATAAGGTTTATAATTATTCTAAATTAGATTATTCACTCCATATATTCTTTATTTAGGATATTTTTCCTAATCATTTCATGTAAAACACATGTGTGCATGTGCATACACATACATATACACATGTGTGTATACACATGCACATGTGTGTATATAGACACACACATGTACATACAAATGCACACACACACACACACACATGTAAAAAAAATTACACATGAACACACCTACCCTCACACACATGCACATGCACATGCACATGCATGTGCATGTATGAAAATGCACATACACACACACACACACCCACCCACCCACACGTGCACATAAACAAAATTTTATGTGCATACATGCACACACACACATAATTTTTTTGATTAAGTATTAATATTGTGTAGGGTATGCATAGGTATTTTATATTATGATTATAAAGGAGAGTAATCCAAAAGAAAGTGAAAATGTATATGTGTGAAAGGGTTAAATAAAACATGTAGATTAAATGATTGTTCATAATAATATGATTGAAAGGATTACAGGTGTACAAAAAAGCTAGAGGACCCAAATTTTGATGAGTTATAATGGAATCATATCGAAATATACTATAAGGATCTCTAGGATATTCTAGAATTTTTATAAAGAAGTCTATCTAGGTCCAATTTTCATAATTAGGTTGGTGTGGGAATATTATAAATAGGACCTTATTTCTCTCATTTAGGATATGGAAATGCTGGAAAATTTTAGTAATTTAGTAGATTATAAGTTTACAAATATTGTAAATAATTTTTAAAGTATTTTTTGAAGTGGGATACATGCAAAAGTTTGAGTACACATAAAATGATTTTTTATAGTATAAGTTGTTAATGATTAATGAATATAAGTGGTTTAACATATATCATGCGTATGATTTTTTTAAATTATATATTAGTATATAAATGATTTGTGATGTAATTTTATGTCATATACTCTAAGTTATGAAATCTTCCTAATTTTGAGGTTCTTAGTGTTTTTGGTATGCTTTGGGTGAGTGCTAAATCTTATGGTTAAGTAATATTCAAACAATATTGAGGGTATATAAATTTTATTATAAATAGGTTTTGATTGAGAGTGAATGTATCTTATTACACCATGACATGTTAGTTCTATTTTTGGTACCATATCTACTTAAGTTATGGGGATTGAAGGTTTGTATAGAAGATCACATGAAATTAGAATGTGTGGATGAATATTTTGAGTCTAAAGATTTGAAATTTTACAAAAACCTCCAATACATGGTAATTTGAAGTCAAAGGAGTATTTAGGCCAAGATATTTATAGTTACTTGTATGAGATCTTTGTTGTGAGTATCCAAAGCATTTTTACACATAGATATCTATATATACATAGGATCAAAGAAGGAATTTATGGATATGGGATGATTAGATGAATTAGTGAGTGAATAAATTTTACAAGGTTTGGATGGATTTAGTTGATGTGTGGTGGAAGGGAGCTCTGAAAAACTATATACTAGAATTTTTAGTTTAAATGTACACTTCCATAGAGAAGGAAGAATTCTAGTTTTTATTTAAACATGAAGGTAATTTGATCAATTTTATACCAATTTGTTTGAATATCATGATATTCTATTTTATAAAAGATAAATTGACCATGGAATTATAAAAGACTCTGCATGTGGACTAGGTGGAAAATAGGTTGGAGAAGAGTAGAAACTCATTGTAGAATAATGGAGGGGGGAAACTCATTATAAAAATTAAAATTAAAGAAAAAATGAATGAAAAATATGAATGTATGTATAATGAAGGGAAATTTGTATGACCCATCAAGTTACCAAGAAGAAGGGATGACTAATTCAAATGTATGTTGTTGAAAACCAAAAGAGGGGAGGATAAAATATAGATCACAAAATGAAGAGATGAATTCCAAAGGAAAAGGATAAATTCACAAAAATAAACCCTAGAAAAATGAATACTCATAGTAAGAATGTATTATATAGGTGGAAGTGGAGAACATCTAATAAGATTTAGTTCTAAATCCCTTTGAAGACAAAATCCATGCGTATATTAATATATCAAAATAATTTTTTTTGGAGACTATAGATTTGATAATCATAGGGGAAATTGTGGGAAGAAAAAATGATAATATTGTAATGAGGAAATTAAAACCATTAGAGTTAGTATGTGGTAGTACAAAATTTATACATAAGATAATAGTCAATCAAGTAGTGAAGAATATATTGATAGAGATGAGTAAAATATAAGGATCATAAATTTTACTAAAAGTTTGATGATAATGGTAATTAACCCAAAAATTAATACACATTTAAATCCACTTCAAGGAAAAGTAGATCCTAATATAAAAAATGAAATGGTGGGTGGAGGTACACCACCAATAAGGAGTAATACATTAGTATTAACTCAAATAAACATCACCTCAAAACATATTTTATGAAATATCAATAAAATTACAAGAGTATAAGGTATATACGATGCATTAGATCACATTTATAAGTGTGAAATTATGTGTCATGCAAAGGGAATAATGACTAGAAATAAAATATAGTCAATTTTTAACTACACTATGGGATAGATCATATATGTAGTATCAAAATTATATTTTGACACAATACAAAGTGTATTTTAATATGTTAATAAAATATTTTTTTAAGGAAATTCATATGAAACCAAGACTTTATTACTTCCACATTTCATAAAGAAATTTAAAGTAACATGTTGTTGGAAAGTTTGTGAAACTAACACTCATGACAACATTGACTATAGATTCATTTATTAAATACACAAGAAAAATTAAATGGGGATAAGATAGGACACCATAGAAAATTCATAGGATTTACAATATTAGGGTCTAAACCCAAACCAAGGTGGATATAACCAACATTAGGGAGTATATGGTCCAACTCATGGCATATATGAAAATAATCAAGGGGGTTATGGTTAAGGATAATACAATCCATACCAAGGGGTATATGAAAACTAAGGGTTTATAATCAAGTACAAGGAATTTATATGTGTGTTTGACCTTATGGACAAAGGGGAGGGGATGATCGCTAGGATGTCATTTTACCATATCATATTTTAAGTGTGGACCACATATCACTATCAAAGGAAAAAAAATAATTTTTTGACATGTGTACATTGTAATGAGGGTCATTTCACAAAATATTACCCATTTTTAATGTAAAATATCTTAGATAAGGATAATTCAAACTAGGAAAGTATGATAAGTGTTATGTAAATAAACTAAAAATAAATCCATCAGAATGGGAGAATGGGAGATTGGGAAAAAAATATAAAATTGGGGAAGAAGAAAATATGTATAAATCATTATGAAGAGTAGGGTAGAGACACAACCCCAATGAATGCCCATTCATTAGAGAGAAACAATAGTGCATAATCTTAAGTTGAATATTTTAGATTATCCAGATGCACCATTCCAAAATTTGATTTTGGTCCAAGTAAAGGAGATGATATAAAATCTATAGAGCAAAGTCAAAATTTCATAGGAGGTGGAATATAAAATTAAATAAATCCATAGGGAAGCTCCTAATACAAGAGTGTTACATGAGTTGGGTGAAATATTTTCATTAGTTAAACATGAGGGTGTACTATAATTTTTTAGGACATTACATATGTAAAGTATAGGTATGTCCCCAATAAATTTAGGCCAATTTAAAAAGATATTAAAATTTCATAAGGCATGAGTTATAATAAGAAGTTAAACATTGATGCAGATATAAATGAGTGGGGGATGACCAATATCCTGATAGATATAGGTGTAATAGTGAATATTTTTATAGTTAATTTATTGAAGAAGATGATAAGCCCAAAATTGGTCCCATATAAAAATTTCATACTAATGGAAAATAAAAAGTTATAAACCAATTGGGGTATTGAGGAATGTTTAACTCAACATTATAGGAACCAAGTACTAATATATTTTGAAGGGATTGAGATATAAGAATTTTTTAACTATAAAAATATTTTTTTGATGCCATGGTTCTATGATAGCCATTTAGATATTAATTTTAAGAAATGCTACATGAGTTTCAATAATGGAGAGAAATGGGTAGTCATTCCACTAGACAATGAACATGAGCCATAACATGTAGAAATTATTGACATTGATGAAGATATCAACAATATATATAATATTAATATGAAATTAAATGATTATATTGACCAAGAAGATGAAATGAAACTTAATTTGAGGATTGGAGTGCTAATATTAGATTATTTTAAGGGTTGTGTGTAATGGATGGATGGAGGAATCATGCAAGGTAGTTGGCCAAAAGTGTGTGAAGTTCTATAAGAGATGAAAAAGGTCATTTTTAAGTGGAATCACTAGGTGTAATGTGAAAAAGGTATGAAATCATGTTTTACAAGGAGATATGATGAAATGGGATCCATATGTGACTAAAAAGGCATTCTAAATAAATGTGAAAAAAGTTGTGAAGTACCCATAGTTAATTCCAAATTTGAGTTGGAAGAAGCTATGAATATCGAAAAAGGCATACCAAAATAATAAATGCATGGGAAAATGTTATGAAAATAAAGGTAATGACATATAAAAATAGAGAGAAAAGGCATATGTATGTAAAGCCTAATAATTTAAACTAAACAATGATGTGTAGGGTGAAACTTGTTTCACCCAATATAGTTATGATTATCCATGGTATGGAATCAGCTAAGGACATGGTGGTACTTATGAAAACACAAAAATGAATAGATATAAATGATATAAATTAATAATAATTGAAAGTTATGAATGATATAAATAAAAATATATCAAAATGGATAGATATTTATTCAATCAAGTATCACAAGATGGACATACTCATCAAGAAATTGAATAAATATTACATGAAAATATTCATGTGATAAGGTAAGGGAAAAATAAAATTTAAGGAGAAATCATCTCCAAGAATAAAATTCCAATCTATGAGGATGATCAAATGATTTATGATTTGAAACACACAAGGAAAATCATTCTTTCAATATTGAGACATCGCATGTTCTTAATGAGAAACATTCATCAAAACATATGCCAATCATATTGACCAATCAGATGGGTTTATGGATATACATTTATTCAAAATTATGAGGGAAGAAGTACACTAACCTTGAGAAAAAATTAATATAAAAATATTTCATCCTTTCTTTAGTTTGCTCTTACTAATTTTGTAATTTGATTTATGTGAATAAACACATACTATTGTTTTAAATCCAATTGAGTAAATTGAGTGAGGGGTCTCTAAAAAGAACCATATTCTAGATGTATAAGTATTTGTAAAATATTTCCCTACAAATAATTCTATAAATCCATCTAATAAATTTGATAAATGGGTAAGTTGATATTCTTATGATAGATGTCTAAGTACCCAAGATGAATATTTTTATGCAAGTGTAAATTTATATATAGTTAAGTGTGCTAAAAAGGAAAAAGGAAAGTCAAAATGATCATTATAAATAAAATATGATTTTTATGGTTTCTTGCATTTAAAAACTAAAGAAATTTAAAACACATATTGGTTTTGTGACATATTATAGTTGAATAAGTCTATGTTTTAAGGCATAAAATAAAGATTGTGTACATACATGCAAGAAGGAATAAATTATGCATAAATACTATTACTACACTAAACATTGAGTTTTAAATATTACATCAATTGCATGAGATTTTAAAAAGAATGAAGATAGTGACAAGAGGAAGATACATGCATAGAAGATGAAAAAATAGGACATAAGGAAAATATGCACAAAGGAAGGGAAATATGACTATTAGGGCCCAATGTGCAGTATCTTAGTTGAGGATTATGGGTAAATGAGATAATAATTACCATGGTAGATATAAAATAGGTTGAAAAATTATAAAAATCATTTGGATAAGTCAATTAAAATGTGAGAGATGTGATAATAAGATAAATCTAAGGAAACAAATTAATTATTTTTCTATGTTCTAATGGAGCGAAGTGTGGAATGAGTGGAAGGAGAAAAGGAGAGGGAAAAAATTCAAATTTTTGATTTAGGGTTCAAGCAATAAAATTAGGAACTAGTTGTAATAAACATAAATACCTCACCAGGAGATGAGGACAAAGGACAAAAAGATGGGGTGAATATGTGTTCAACTAACCATTCCCTTGATAGGGCCCCACGAGTTATAGATAGAAACCTCTCAAACTTATCTTGGGTAGACCAAGTCATGGAATATAGAACCATGGACCAAGGGCCATATGAGTTCTACATTGATTCCACTATTAAAAATAATGAATCTTGCATCAATGTCCCAGACATCTTTATGGAAAAAGTTGACACAAAACTGGTCAATTCCATTGTTGCTAAAGTCAAATTTTTTTGACCAAACATCTACTCTTTTCATAAGTGAGATAATAAAAGGTGGAGACCCAAAGGGAAACTAAAGGTAGTAGCCATATAAAGTAATTTATTCCTCTCCAACTTCAATATTTAGGAATATTGCTTCATAGTTCTCACTGAAGGACCTTGGTTCATGGAAAAATCAAATTTGAGCACCGGGAAATGGAAATTGGAAACCAACCTCAATAGTTAAACCCTTGAGGACATTCCCATGTGCATTTTTCTCCTTGAGATCCCCCTTGATTTTTGGGAACCAAAGGTAATTATAGGCATTGCTAAAGCACTAGATCAACCCATAACCATTGACCTGGTTACCAAATCTAGGATAGGAATGGTGGAAATGTGATTCTATGTGTTCATTCCCTTGGAAAAACCACTCTTGCACAAAATCATGATCAATTATAAGTATGGTGAGTGTTCCCAACCCATTGAGTATGAAAAATCTTCTTCAATTTGTAAAAATTGTAATATTTTGAGTCATACAACAAAATATTGTCCTCTAGCCCAACCCCATCCCCTGATCTTGAAAGTGGTATGGTTTAAGAAACCCCCTCTTCCTATCTTTCTAATTCCATGGACAAATAACTCACTTTCCCCTTCCCTCAAACATCCACTTCCCTAGCTAAAGACCCTATAAATTCTACCCTAGATTCCCAATCTAGTTTGAAGGCACCACCAATCCCCTACAACCCCAAGGTTTCCCCCCTTGATTCCCCACCTAATGACCCAATGATAACCCTTTCCTCCCCAACTTTTAAGATAAAGGATATCCATGTTATCCTTGGTACTGTGAGTGGGAACTTAATAAAAATATTAATTATTAAACCTTCCCCCTCCATGATGCTTTATTTTGATATGACTAGGGAAACCTTGAGATGATCAACCCTAGTCCCTTTGTAAAAGGTAGTGGTCAAGATATAATTAATCTAGCTAAGATAAACTAGTCCCCCTTGTGCAAATTAGAGAAGAGATTTTTCATGGCCAACCTATCCCCTCTATAAGGGGTATTTTATCTCCCATACCCAAGACTCAAAAATTAAGGAGATAACTAAAGAACAGGGGTAATTCTATACTTATTATATTCTTAAATCAGATATTAATTTAGAAGAGGAATAACGGACTCTAGTTAAGGCTGAAAAGGGAAGAAATAAAAATAAGGTGGGTGGAACACCTAGATCTTCAGGGTGAGTATCCAACCTCTCAGCCTTGAAAAAACAAACTATGAATGAAATAGTGAAATGGAATTAAAAAATCCTTAAGGGACACTTTGATAATTTCAAAAAATGAAACTCATTTCATGGAACATAAGGGGGTTGAACAACCCCAATAAACAAAAGCTAGTTAGAAACATGAGAAAGAAACACAACCCAATTATAGTTTTTTTACAAGAAACTAAAATGTTTGAGACCATCCTTAACAACTATAGCTATAAATTATGGTTTAAATCAAGATGTACTAGAGTGAGATCCTTTGGCATGTTAAGAGGACTAGAAGTAATCTTTAACACCTTGTGCCTTGATGGAGAAATAATAATCAATAGAAATAAACACATAGTTGTCCTATTCAAAGACAAAACTAACAAGGAATAATGGATCCTCTTCAACATATATGCTTCTAACACTAGAACTGTGTAGAAGAAACTTTTGGAAGAAATCTTTATTTTCAAGAAATTCTATAGAGAATGGAAATGGATCATGGTGGGAGACTTTAACTTTCCCTTAAATCCATCATAAAATAAATGTGGAAATCAATATTTCATATAAATTATGGATGACTTATATGAATTCATCACAAGATATATATTGGTGGATGTTGACCTCAAAGGAAACCCCTTTACCTAAACTAATATAATAATGGGGGAGGACTCAAATGCATGAATAAAGCTCTCACTTATAAATTTGGTTGGAAAATAATGAAATAAGAAAACCAATATAAAAATATCATAAAATACAAGTATCTAGAGGGTAGGGAGGAAGACAACCTCCTTTGGGAAGAGGGGCCTTATATGGTTCCACCTTTTGGAAAGCCATCTCTAGCTCAAAATCCTTGTTCAAGAAAAGAAGTAGATGGTAGGTTAGAAATGGTGAAAAGGTTAAATTATAGGAATATATATGGCTTTCACCCTTTCACCTATCCTCTTTTACACCCTATAACATCCTAAGGGAGACCTTCAAAACCTCCATAGGCCTTAAGATTAAAGACTACTGGATAACCATAGAAGGAAGAACAATGTGAAAGACCCTATCTTTAGAGATAGATAATGTAAATTTTTTTTTGGAAATTCAAAATTTCAATTTATAACTTTATCAAATACACAGTCTAGCATTCAATAAGGTATACTCCATTCTCTAGCTAGTGGAAGATAGTAGGGAGTACTCGATAAAGTTAGAACTCCTAGCTAACCTTGAATAGGAGGAGGATTGGACCTACTGGTTAAACCTTTGGATCAAACACCTCACCCCTAAGGTCAACATATTTTTCTACCTTACTGCCTAGGATAAAATCCTCATTGTAGATAATTTGGCCAATCATGGAATGACCATCCCCAGTAGGTGTGTTCTCTACAAATCTACACTAGAATATGTGACCCACCTTTTCTTTGATTTCCCCTTTGGGTCAACCTTCTAGAATCTCCTCATTTGGATCTTTAACATCTCATGGGTTAATCCTAGCTCCATTTTTTATCTCATCACCCATGGAAACCCCCCTTAAATCTCCCCTCCTTATCTTTCTTATGGTCCTTGGCCCTTCCTCACTTCTTCTAAAAAATCTAGATTGCCAAAAATGCTTGTCTTTTCAATCATAAAAGTTTCAAACCCTTTATCTCTTTCCACCAATTACAAGATGATATTGCTAAGAATTGGTGAGTGTAAATACCCAATGATAAATTGGATACCTCAAAGGCTAAACAATTTATCCTCAAGAAATGGAACCTTACCCCTCCCCCTAAGACTAAATTGTCTAGAAGCCTCATGAAATGGGAGTGCCTTCCCCAGGTTAGATGAAGCTAATTTTTTATGGAGAATATATTAGAAATATGATAAATATATGTGGCATTAGATTCATTAGAGATGAGTCTGGGGAAACTATAACAATATATGAGGGACATATGGGGGTACAAACTAACCATGTGGCCAAGGCCAAAGTTATGCTCTAAGGTCTCTAGTTGGAAATCCATCTCAACATACCTAAGTTGGAAATTTAAGGAGATAAAATTAACATACTTAACACCCTTTTAGGCAAGGTGAACCCCTCCCACTCTATTAATCAACTCATTGCTAATACAATTAGTCTTTTCCAGTCAACTAGTAAGTGCTCATTTACCCACATATACCAAGAGGGAAATGACATTGCTGATGATCTTGAAAACATTGGAGTATATATCCCAAAATTATTTAAGTGGATTGGCCCCACTAATATCCCCCCATCGTATCACCCCCATTATGACTCGACATTTGAGAAATTATGCCTTTTAATCAAATGATGAAATCACATGTGCGAGAGGAGATCATATTTAAGTGAAGCTTGGTTCACACTAAGTGTCATGATTATGAAACTCATTTCAAATTTAGGGATGTAATACATCATCCCAAATACCATCATGATAATAACAGTTGGACAAAACCAAATAGAAGTAGCTCAAACTAACATTCATCACTCTAAAATTTTCATTACCTAAGCTGAAAGAAGAACATAATCATGTGGGGTGATAGGGATAGGTGTGATCCTATTTCATGTTCCAAATTTAATATGAATCATAAGGTTTTGACTAATCTCAAGAAAGGTGGGGCTTATTGAGTTTATGCTTCACATTAAAGGCCATGATGAAATGTTGGCCAAGGATTTTCCTATGGGATGGAAATAATGACAAGTCACTTTCAATGGCATCAGGGTCGACATCATTGAGGATCTGGTTAGGAAAGTTATAAGCATGTCCAATGAGGTAACTAAAGCCTTCAAGCACAAGAGGATAAAACAAGAATTAATGTAGACATTTTTAAAAATAATCTCAACATTCCAAACTGATAAGAAGGGGTACCCCAGAGTTGACCTTCCAAAGAGGTGGCTAGATATTTGCCTTTAAGTAATTAGATATTTAACTCTAGAAGGAAATTTTATGCACATATTTTCACATCAATTCCTAATTTTTAACCAATTCAAGGGTCACCACATAATATTCCCTTACTATCTCCTTATGTCCCTTAAATGATCTATTTTGTCCTTCAAATAAAAACTCTCCCTTGAAATAATTCATTAGGGGTTAATATTTATCCTTACAAAGAAATGGAAACTGGTGACGAGTATCAAGATTAATCCAAGGGAAAGTAACAAGGCAAAAAGTGCCCTAAATAACTTAGTAGAAGACTAGGAGGAAGTGTCATCTCCTTCCCCCCACTGACTAGTACAAAAGTAAAAAGGAAGTTTCATGACTCTCCTTCCCAAGAGAATAAAGTGGAGAAGAAGGTTAACATAAGCCTGGAGTTCCCTTGAGGCATAAAAAACCCTAATTTCAAAATTTATGAAATGAAAGTGGTGAAATGACACACTTCCATGATGGAATTAGGTATAATCTATTATAATTCCATGAAAAATTACATATAAAGTGAAGGTAATTGGTCACATTGATGGAGCAGTGGAATACCCTAAATCAAGAGATGAATAGGATGAGGGAGGTTTTGGGAAATCTAAAGATGGTGGAAGGTAATAGGCATAGGCTAAAGGACACCCTTAAAAAAAGAGGAAATGAAATATTCACTATCACCATGAGAATTTTCCATGCTAATAATGATAAATAAATATCTGAGAAGGATAAATGGATAGAGAAGCATAAAATAAATTTGGCAAAAGGGCATATCACCCAAATAAGAGGCAAGTCCAACAATGCTAAGAAGAAAGTCAATGAAAACAAGAAGGATACAACACTTGCTAGGAAAAATAATGGTTTCAACGTACCCTCTGAATAAATCTAGTATGTGTCTTAGTCATGTTGTTTTTGGGTCTTATTATTTGCTTAATTTTTTTTGAAGTTTGGTGTTTGGTTGGTTGTTGTGGCCTAGTACTCTTAGATTATTTTTGTTTTTCTATACTTTCTTGTTAAACTAATAATTTTAGGTCCCTATAAAATGTAAATTTTACCCCATCAAATAAAAAATAAAATAAAGCTAAGGGTGTATAAAGGTTGAAAATGATATTTTTACGGTTCAACCATGTATGAGATTTTTTGATCGATGCATTTTGAATCACTAACTGTGATTCATCATCAGGAAAAAATATATTTTTTCCTGATGATGAATAATAGTTAGTGATTTGAAATTCGTCTATCTAAAAAAATTTGTACATAGTTGATCACCGTAAATCTCATTTTCATACCAATAGACTGTGAAAGAATCATAGATCTTATGTATAAAGGTCATTTGTAATAAATTAATGGTGGTGGTTTAGGAGGAATATAAGAGTCTTAATGGCATAAAATTATAACATATATGAGGGGAGACTATGAACACCAAAAATTAAAGATAAATATCATGAGGTTAACATGTATGTGACAAGATAAGAGTATTAAATAAATTTGGGTAGTTTTTAGGAGGTTTCAAAGAAATTGAATGCAATATTGTAAAAATTATGCACATATGCACAAGGGAAGGAGAGTCATAGATTGAATTAAGAGAGAGTTGAAATATATATGGTGAAAAATAAGGTCACACTTCAAGACGTACCAATGAAATAAATAATATATATTGAAAATGAAACACTTCCACTAATGAAATAATAGACCAAGAAGATAAATCAGAATAAGGCACCATAGAAATTAACACTATAAAAACTAAAGGTTCCTACAATTAATTTGATAGTGTACATAGAATAAATGTAAAATTCTAAACACTTGGTGATGTGCATAAGGTCCTATTTTAGACACATAAATATGGTATTAGATAGTTGAAAATTCCATTTTTGACCTATCTTTACCCATACATGACTTGTGCATACATACATGACTCTTTCCTCTCCATCTATTTGTGGGCCTAACCTTCCTAATTTTCTATTAGTTACCTACGTGAATTATATATATTATGAATAATCTACCTACTATCCTATTTATACTATATCCTAATCATCATATTACTATTTCTTATTTTTCAATGTCTTCAGTCATACTCAAACAAAATTACTTTATCTAAACTATTAGCTTGTACTAATTTTTTACACGTGCCTTGTAATGGTCATTTTTTTGAATTAAATTATTTCTTATGGGTTGGCCCATATGGTTTTCATGTCATTAGAAAGTTAATTTACCCATAGAGTCATGTATTTATACACACTAGGCCTAATTATATTATTATATATAAAGCATCTATCTATAACATACCATGAGGACTCCTATCATCTACACATTGAGAGAAACAACCTTGAATCTTAAAAATAAAAAACCCATATAAATATTATGACCTAACCAAGTCTAAAGCACCCATTCCAAGTCAAATTTGCATTTTTATAGTGTAGAAAACCAAGTTACATATTACATCCATACAAGAGGATCACTATTGCACACATGCACCTAATCAGGGGAACTACATGTGGTTTGAGACCTCTTCAGAGTATTAGAAACGTAATAAGTGCTTAGCTACTTAGTACGGGTTGGTTAGGGTCAGTCAACCCATATTTTCATTCCATTTTAAGGCAAACCTAGTGTCAAAAGTTTAGGTAAGGTTCAAAGTGAATAAGATTAAATTACATACTTAGGCACAATAGTGACATTTTGATATTTTACTAAAAAAAAGTTTTGGAAGCATGCATAATGATATGTGTTTAAACAATCATACATATTATAGGGACATTTTCAATTGACATCAAGTGTCTTCCATTTTACACAAGCATCCATATTCTACCATATTTGTCAAAGTAGGTATAGATAATTGGTTTATAGATATGTTCCCCTCATAATCTAATTTCAATCCTTCTTTTCACCTATAGATAGTCTTATAATAAAACATAAAATTAATAAGTGAAGTACTCTAGTATTTTTTGACATTCTATAAATATTTAAGTAAAATTGAACATATTCATGTACATTCATATTTACCTGATTAATGTGTACTTTATTTAATATTAATATTCATTATTTTAAAATTATTTGGGTTTATTAATCTAAAATAAGGTGAAACATATTGGTGAACCCAATCATTTTATTGATCACCATCAAACCCTAGGTTTTCCTTAGGGATTGTTAATTTGTCCTTGGTTTTAAATTTTAGTTTTAGGGTTTCAACTTTAATTTATGAGTTCCTCATTCATCAATGCAATAATTATTTTCTCTTAGACCTAGCCTTATTCAAGTTTACATGATCTTATTCTATATCATATAATAAGCTATTTCCATTGTCCCATTCTATGAAGTTATAGGTTAAGCGGTGTCCAAATCAAGAATAATCAAATTCCTTTTGTTTTGTATAAAATGGTTAAAATAAATGAGATAAAAATTCATGATTATTCTTAGTCTAATTAAAATGTTACTAATGAATATATACAAGTAGAGGATAATATTAGAAGGTCATATTTAGAAGATACCAATAAAAATAATAATGAATACTGAGAGAGAATTCATTATGATGATCTTATTGGGGTAGATCATGCATTAGTTGAAGCATTATATAATTTACAAAGTCAAATTATTTATCAACATCATAACTCGTAAAAGGTATTGAAATTAATCCTAGAGGCTAAAAATGCACAAAATACCAAGTTTTTCACAATTGAGAAAAAACATGATCCCCTCAATGATATCAACCAACCTTAGAGTTATTGACTCTAAAATAGGTGTTTAGAACACTACTACCACTACAATTATTCATATGTGATGTAAACCCATGGTGTGGGGGAAATATAATGTTTCCACCCTATTTTAGTGCATATCCATACATAATAGAATTATGTTCCTATTATGATTGCTACTCATGTGACATATTCATCCATGTATATTACACAATACTTCAAGTATATTGTTATAGATTTGTAGGCCAAGGTGTTACAATTACATCATGGTTCTTCTAAAGTGATTCATTTGACTAATTATCAAGCATTGATTCATAATATAATATCCCTCAATATTTAATCTTATCCCTTACCTACAAGTTTTTTAGCTCCTAATATTACATTATACGATGGTAAATGTGATCTAGAGAAACACTTAAGAGAATTTCATATAAAATGTTTGGACTTTTCCTCCAATGACAATTTTTTAATTGAGTTATTTCTGTGAAGTATTAATGACAATGCTTTGAGATAGTTCTATTACCTCCCATTCCAACTGGTTCCTGCATTTAATCATTTGGCCAATTATTTTCTAGCACACTTTTCAAATAATATCAATGATAAATTATCTTTTGCTTAAATTGAAAATCTCAAGTAAGGAACCAATGAACCAATTAGTGATTAGTGATTTGTTATAATACCATGATTTTTAAGATAAATAATCTTATGGTTAAAAATGAGTTGAAAGATATATTTTATAAAATGTTGCTTTACCCTCTACTTTAATCCATTATGTTCAAGAGATTCTAGTATTTTAATAGATTATGCCACACAATTAAGGATTAAGAAATTAATCTCATACCTATGAATAAGCTAAAGTATGTGTCTATTATTCCAAATAATTTGAGTGTAAAGTTTTAAATAAAACCAAATTACAAGTCCAAAATGATTGAATCTATGAATGAGACAAATGTAATAATCAATATAATATCACAACTTACTAATTGGCTTGTCATCTTAGCCCCACAAAGGAGGTAATTTTCAATATTACTATAACCTCCTAATTATCTACTATAAAATTTAGTAGAGTGTAGCCTTATTTGTCTCCCTTCCCCAAAGGAGGTTAGTATGAATAGGCTTCAACCTAAGGGATATCAAAATAATTCATATTGTGATTATCAGAGATGCACATGACACTCTATAAATATATGTTTTTCATTAATACATAATATTAAAAACATCTTTGATGATAAATTTTTTAAGATTAATGACATAAATACGCCTACATATGTTTTCAGGGAATAATCTAATGTGAATGAAAAATTGAAAATATTTTTTTATCCCTTTCTAAATCATGTGGCAATAAAAATTAAGACAATTTATAAGTTGAAATTAACTTATAATGAACATCCTCCTTCAACATATGAGCATCCATTAGAAATTATTATTGGTATAATTTAAATAATATATATACAATAACATATAATTACGTTTGATGATAATAATATTTTGGAAGATGATTTTTGTTATACATAATTGTTTATGTGTGCCTACATTGAGTTATAATTGATACATAATGTCATGGTAGATAATGTTTTAAGTGAAAATGTTTGCAATTTGAAACTCCTTATCAGTTTTAAATATACAAATGAAGATATGGTGACTCAAAAAATATAGTCAAAGTATTTAATGGAAAGAAACAAAACCGTTTTGGGAGTATTCTTAATGTAGGTCCTATAGTATTTTACACTTTATTCTAGTTATACTAAGTACATTAGAATTTGACATATTGTTAGTATTTTATTGGATACATATTCTTAATTTAGTACCATATTTATTACACAAATGTGTGAAGTATGTTATCACATAGATTTTGCACCCATTATTGAAGTGGTAGCTCATTGTGAAACAATATAATGATACAATGGGATCACCTCCAAGCTGTAGGACCTTGAAAAATTGAAGTGAACCTATGAATAAGGCTGAATTACTTTCACTAAAATTGGTGCAACTAATAAATGATTATTTTATATAAATTCCACTTCTTTAGTGATCTTGCTCCTAAACTAGGGTTTTGACTAGGGAAAAGAGTTGTGAGAATGAAATTTATAAAATTGAAAATGGTGATTACACAAAATATTTTTATAGTGTATTTTAATTCTTTCTTGAATGAAAACAACATAATATAAAATATATTGAGATTTTTTAGGAGCACAAAATCATGCAAATGGCAAACTAGAGGCAATAACTGGTATTTTTCGTACAAGGGACATGCTTTTTTATTTTTAATCAAAAAATCTTCCAAAAGAGTATAAAACACCACAAATAAAATTTCATGACTGAAATAATAATTAAAACATCCACAAATATTCAAATATCCTTGCATACACAGAGATTTCTCAAATAAGAAAGGCAAATATTGAATTTATTCTCATTCTCCAAGTTACAACATGTAAAAGAGTTATTCAAAATGTAGAATAATAAATCTAGCAACACAAAAATTAGATGGGATACACCATATTTCCCATATTTATACAAAATATCTCATAAAAGAGATTTAGTTAACAATGAAATCCAACACCTAGTAGAAAGACATGCAAATCTGGAAACTCTATGAAAAGAGGTGTGATCTTCAGTAGTGGTGTCCATGACGTGGTGAACTTGTGTTAAAAAATATAATGCAAGAGTTGGGAATAATAAAAAATAGTATAATCATGTATGTAACTTAGAAATATTTTTTATCATAGGAATTTGAAAATAGAGAAGATATTAGAACAAGTTTTAGTTTCAAAAAACAAAATGAAATCAACACACTAACAAGCTAACATCTTTAAGCCTAGATCTTAGGGGGAGCATAGTGAAGAAAATACATATGAAATCACAATTGAAATGCAAAGAATGATAAATACCTTAACTTTATTAAGATATCCAAGTGATTAGTTCATGACTTGCTTGGCTTGTGCTCAAAGAGTCTTTGACAATGGAGTTTGGTTATCCCCTTCTCTCCTTGGCACCATGGTTGGCTTATCGATTATGCTTACTTGATGGATTGGATTTTGATTTTGGAATTATAACACTATTGATTTCAATCTTGTTATAAAACTTGAATTTTAACTTTACTCTATCCAAGCTCTCCAAATGAAGAAGCAAATGCTTATATTTATAAGCTTAAGAACTAACCCCAAATCAAGGTGAGTTAAAGTGTAGTTTAAACATGGAATAGGTTCAAAACTAACATAAGTGAGTTAATTAACCCTAGTAGAGTTAAAAGGTGTAAAAATATCATGATTTTAAATTAATAGGCATGGTTGAGATATTGTTAGATATTTAAAAAGGCTTGATAACTCACAAAAGGTAATCATGAAAAGCTAGGATATTCTTGATTTTTAAATTTTCTTTTTTAGAATTTCATTAATTGCACATGGATAATTCAACTAAGATTTTAATTTGAGTTATTATTTTAATTATTTATAATTATAATTTTTGTCATTTTAAATATTTTTTTTAATTTTATGTGTGCACTTACCCCATTTAATAGGTTTATAGGCCAAATTGCATGTCATGTTGTTGCATGATGATTAGAGATGAATATGTGAGAGGTTTTTATTGATTATGGTAGGATACCCCAATTAGGGATGTCTCAACATGATTTTGAGCTTTGATGAATGATGCACAAGAAAATTTTAGATGTTTAGTGATTCTTGGGCTTAATTTTCAATGGTTGGTAAGAATCGGTTTGAATTCCAATTGAAGCCATTAGTGGCCAATTTTAAGTGTCTATAGTTTTACCCTACTTGGGAAGGCATTATAAGTTTTAATAATAGTAACATATTCTCAAAGAATGAAACGGTCATGTATGCTTACAACTTCAATGACAATGGATGAATTGTAGGTGCCCCCTCAAGGGAACAGTTGGCAAAGGGGTCAAAAATTGGTCCCTCAAAAGGAAGAAATTATTGGACCAAATAGATGAAATGGGGTAGAAGGGATTGATTTGACCATGGTGGTTATAATTAGTGACATAAGGAGCTACCCTAATTAGGGTAGACAAACAAGATGATTTTCTCATAGGTAGTTATAATCATCAACATAGGTGGGATAAAAAAGGTAATGATTTTCCCAAAGGTAGTTATAATCATTGAAAAGGGCTTAGGGTAACAAGAGGATGATTTACCCAAAGTCAGTTAGAATCATCAACAGGGAAAATAAAGATTTGCCCATAAGTGGTTATAATCACTGGTAGGATAAAAATATGCCCTAATTGGATAGAATAAAGAGATTGATTTACCCAAAGTTAGTTATAATCATCAACCTTCAAATGGATGGAAATAAAATGATTTAGCCAAAGGTGGTTAGAATCATTGGTAATTCAAATGGGATAGTATACAATGATTTTCCTAAAGGTGGTTATAATCTTTGGACCTTGATTATGGTAAACATGATATAGAAGATGATGGAAAATTATAATAAAGGATAAAAATGAATTAGGCAATCTAATAGTAGGGAGATGCTCATTTGAGCTAACAAGGAGGAAAATTATTTCATTGTTTAATTATTCTATTTAGGATATAATTTGGATTAGATTAGGAATGTTGTTGGTACCAAGGAGATATATCATTACTACATTACCGTATAAACTCCTCAAGTTGATTTTTTATTGTAGTATATGATGGTAGGCATCATGATAGAACATCATGATAAATTGGCTAAAATATGCATAAGGATTGACTCATGAGCCAATACTCAATTGAAAGTAATGCACTAATGATAAAGACCATGATGATAATGTTGATGGATGAATATGGATGGATTCAATAATAATGTTTAAGGAATCACCCAATGAACATATATAGACTAAATTGAGGCACAACAAGAAATCAAACAAATAGGAAAATAAATAAACAAACAAAAATAAAAAATAAGAAATAAACAATAACAACCAGAAGAACATAAAAGATAAATAATGGTTAATCACAATGTCAGTATGAACAACACAAAATAAACAAGATGACTAATGTTGCCCCTAGATAATAAGAGTTAACAAAATAAATAAATAAAATCAATGGAATATAAGAAAAGGAAGGGGTGGTTGAGTTGTCTCCATATGCACTAGGCAAGTGGATGCTACCTACATAGTTCCATGGATGTGATATCAAATAAAAACTTCAAGCCAAATGTAGTTCTCCTAGGAAATGGGATAAAAGAAAATGATGAGAAGAAAACATGATGGATGTGATAGAAGAATATGGGAATGAACTCACAAAATGATTAGAGCATGGTATAAAAGGCCAATAAGGATGTGAAAACTAAATGACAAGTGGTTTCTTGTGACTTAGTGAGGTTTACCAGAATCCTTAAGCAAAAGAAGTGGTCAATGTGCATTATTTTTAGATTTTCTAAAATATTTTTCAAATATTTTTAGAATTTGGGAACATCTCAACTTGATGGATAATGATGAGATACTAAACAATCCAATCTCACAAAATAGTGAGAGCATTAAAACTTAAGAAATTACTCATAAAATGGTGAGAGTGGCTTAGGTTGCTCATAAAATGGTGAGAGCATTTAAAATTATAATTTATCATAAAATAGAAAGAGCATGGATAAGGGGTGACTAAGCTAAACTCAACATGATATCAAGCGCTACCTACATAGTCCTAGGATGAGACCTCAAGTCACTGTAGTTCTACCTTATAGTGGAAGAATTTGACTAGTGTAGCAATAGAGGATAAAAAATAGGCAAAGTCGGCAAATAGCATAGTGTGACATAGGCATGAAAAGGTGGTAATTCAAGGCATGATAAATGAGTGTTTCCCCTAGTTTGATCATTGGTATTTATAATGAGGAAACAACAACATAGATCAAAGATGCTAATTTTCCCATAGGTGGTTATAATGAGGAAACAATGACATAGATCAAGGATACTAATTTTCCCATAGGTGGTTATAATTAGTAGCATGAACATATAACATTGATTTTCCCAAAGGTAGTTATAATTAGTCCCACTTAATATAGAATGAAACAATAAATGAAGGATGCAACTACAAAACCACTATCATAGTGCTCCAAAATATGGCCTTTGTCTAGAATACTTGAAACAACTACTAAAAATGATCTAAAAATTCATATTGAAAGAGGATATGGAACCAATAGAATAAAACCAAGGTCAAAGGGATGGCTAGGGAGGTTGAAATTAACTCAGTTGAGAGGAAAGGTAGGGTAGAACAGAATGGTGGAATGGCATAGTGATAGAATGATATATTATAAATAAGAAAGGCAACATTATGGTACAACTAAAACAAGCCTCATAGATAGTACACCAGGTCTCTCAAAAAAAGTAACGCTTGAGGTGTATAATTTTCATCAACTCATTGAGTTTATCCTTATCTGGTGTAGTGAGCTTATATGATCCAGTACCATAGTTTGCAATAATCATGAAAGGATCTAACTTGTTGGGTTTGAACTTGCCTTTATGTTTATTTTTTGCCATGGTATTATTTTCATTTTATTTAAGAACAAGATCACCAAGATCAAATCCTCTGTGTTTCACATGATGATTATAGTGGCCATGGAGTTGATTCTAGTATGCCTACATTTTATTAATTATGAATAGCATTTATCAAGCAATTCTAGCTCTTGAAGGCAAGATACTCAGTAGTTTCATCATCCAGGACATCTTTAAAGAGATGTATAAAGAAGGTAACTTGACCTTAATGGGAAGAATGGCCTTAGTGCCATAAAAAAGTGAATATGAAGTGGGTCTTGTTAGAGTATAGTGATTGGTACAATATGCCCATAGGGTATAAAATATTTGGAGGTACCAATCAAAGCCAACATCATTGACAATCCTTTTAAGGATTTTGATAATGGTTTTGTTATATGATTTTGCTTGGCCATTACCTTATGGGTAATATGCCATGAAAAAATGTTGTTTAATATTGTACTCAACATATAGTGATTTAACATCCTTATTTTTTAATGATCCTCCATTATCAGATATAATGTTGGAGGGAATATCATAGCAAAAAATGATATGGTTAAAGATTGATTTGGAAATTTACTTTCCAATCACGTGAGGGGTATAGCTTCAACCCACTTAGTAAAGTATTTAGTGGTGGTAAGGATATGTTTGTGGCCATGGGATGAGGTGGGGTTTATATTTTTAATGAGATCAGGCCCCATGTAGTAAATTGCCATGGTGTAAGCATTAGTTTCAAAGTCTTGGATGGGGCATGAATCAGATTAGCATGCCATTAACATTTATCACATCTGTTCACAAAAGTAGCTACATCTACATCTATTATTAGCCAATAGTACCTAGTATGAAAGATATTTTAGATAGGATGGGCCCATTGGTGTGGGATCCACATACTCCTTCATGAACTTCCCTAATGCTAATGTAGATTTTACTAAATTTAAACAACAAAGTAGAGTTCCATCAAAACTATGGTGGTATAGGGTTGATTTGAGTAAGGTATAACATTGGGCATGGTGGACAAAGGATTTGGATTATTTTTAGGATAGGTCTGGTGGCATTATTTGGTCATGAAGATAGGTGTAAAGGTCTTAATACCAAGTAAAGCTGGGACAAACAATATCACAGATCATTATTATAGTTAAAGGTTCATGAACTAGTGCTACTAGAGTTTAAATAAGAAATTGGTATTCTTTGGCCATATCTATATGATGAATCAAAGATCTAATAGTGGTCATGGAATTTACTATTTCATTACTAGACCTTGATATATGTTCAAAATAGATGTTGGCAATCTACTGCTTGAGAGTGTTGACCATGCCATTATATGGGACCAAATTATCATCCTTGGTATGAAAATGGTTTGTAACCTAATTGATGATTAAATGAGAATCACCATAAACCTTTAGATGATGTATGTTCTATTGTACTACCTATCGAATCCCTAAAATGAGTGCTTCATATTCAACCATGCTATTGGTATAAGGAAAGCTCATCCTAAATGACTTAGGGATTAAGTCCCCTTGTGGATTAATAAAATAAAGCCTACCCCTGATCCATGTGTTATGAATGATCCATCAAAATATAGCTTATAGTGATGCTCCTCAAGAGGTGTTTCAATTATGGTCATAATGGATTCATCTAGGAATTAGAATGTTAGCTACTCTATATCTGCAAGGGTTACTTTAACAAGTTGATCTATAAGAACTTGCCCCTTGATGGATTTTTGGTTGATATATTCTATCTCAAAATCATTGAGAAACATGATCCATTTGGCCATGTAACCTTGTAAACCTACTTTGGATAGTAGATACATTAGCATATCTACTTTTGAAATGACCATGGTCTTGTTGTTCAACATGTAATATCATAATTTTTTATCTATGAAGACTAGAGCTAAATAGGATTTTTCAATGGGCATATAATTATGTTCATACATGACCAATGTATGGATTAAATAGTACATGACATGATATTTTCCATTATCATCATGTTGAGATAGAAGTACCCCCAGGGCTTTGTCTATAACTAAAAGATATAACAAGAATGGTTTTTCTTGGCATTGGTGGAAATAAAATAGGTGGATTTTCTAGACAGTCTTTCAAATGCTAAAAATATTTTTGGAATTTGTCATCCCAATGAAATGTTATACCCTTATTTAATAGATGTGTAAATGGGTGGCACTTATTGGCCAACTGAGATATGAAGCATCTAATGGATTGTATCTTTCCCTACAAACTATGGAGCTAATTCAAAGTGGTTAATGGTAGCATCTTTGTAATGGCTTGTAATTTAGATGGATCAACATCATTATCCCTATGAGACATAATGAAGCCAAGTAATTTTCCTGAAGTAAATCCAAAAACACACTTCTTAGGGTTGAGCTTAAATTTTTATTCATGTAGTCTCTCAAATATCCTCCTTAGTACAACTGGATGATTGGCCATGGTCTTGGATTGACCTAGTATGTCATCGATGTAGTCTTTAACAATGCCATGCATCATATCATGAAATATGATGGTCATGGCTCTTTGGCAGGTGGCCCCAACATTTTTGAGACCAAATGGAATAACTTGATAATAGAATATTCCCCATAGAGTGGTGAATGTTGTCTTATTTTGGTCTTTTAGCATGATTTGGATATGATTTTTACCTAAGAATCCATTCATCAATGAAATCATTTCATAACCAGCTGTGGGTTCAATAATCATGTCAATGTTTGGTAGAGGAAAGTCATCCTTTGGTTAAGCTTTGTTTATGTCTCAAAAATTAGTATAGATCCTAATTCCTTCTAGATTCTTGCTAACCAACACAACATTAGATATCCACTCTGAGTAGTCAATAGGTTGAATACATCTCACTTCCAAGAGATTTTATAACTCTTTCTTCACTACTACAATAATGCAATGCTACATCTTGCATAATTTTTGTTTTATAGGTTTGGCATCAGGATGTATCACAAGGTGGCGAACAACCAAGGTGGGGTTCAAACCACGTATGTCAGAGTAGGCCTAGGTAAATATATCAAAAAATTCACTCAAAAGGACTGTAAAGACTTCATGTTCCTCTTCAATGAGGGATTCACCTAATTTGATCGATTTTGGGTCATCTAGAGTCCTAATGTTAACTTTTATCTTGTCCTCTACTAGAAGGGTCAAACCATCTTCTAGAATAGTCATCAAAGATTGAAATTGACATGTAATAGTAGAGTCCTCTATTAGGACTGGCTCTTCAAGTTCTCCTAGGCATGATGAATTAGAATCCCCCAATGTAGGGATGGATATGTGATAAATAATGTTGGGAATTATTAGATAATTCTATCAAAAGATCATTATTCTTCAAGATTGAACTCGGATCCATAATAAAGTTCATCATTGGTGGTCTCCTGAGCTATGTTTGAAGAATGTTGAACACCCCCATGTAATAGTGCCTAAAATAGGTTTTCACCACTATACTAGCCTTTGTCTTTACTATTTCCTTGGTATGAAAGTGCCTCAAAGAGGTTTTCACTTTGGGAAATCAATGTTTTATTTAATTTTTTGTGGTTAAGGGTGTTCACCCATTTTCAAAAATAGGATTCAGGATCTAAATTGATTGAGAACCCTTGTTTGTGGTCATTCAATGAAACTTTATCCCTAAGGCCTAAAAAATCACAAAAGGCCTCATCATTCTAAAATTAATCAACTGACACTATTGATTCTTGTTGGTCCTAATTTATTCATTGAGGATAATATAATGGAAATGGGTTATGGAAAATAACTAGTCAAAGGGTACAAATGGCATTAGTGTCAAATAAATTGGTATGGGCAAGGTCATCTAAATGGTTATGATCAGACTTTGCTTCACTGTCGGCATTATTGTCACTAGTCATTGATGATGGAACTTGAATACAATATGTGGGGTCACCCCTAGGTGGTTTAAATCCAAGTCCATAGGTTCCTTTATACCAAGTGGAAAAAATTAGCTCAAGAAAACCTTGTTGATGTAGCCCAAGGCCTCCTCATCCATATGCCTGCCTCTCCATGATTTCATTGAAATTGGATACTTAGTACTGATATAAGAGTTAGCCATTTTGTGATTATATAACCAAGATTCATCATTTACAAGAGGGTCCTATTCCTTGCTAGAGGTTGGTATGAAAATGATAGGTGCTAGAATATGTAGTTAGCCTTTTTCCTTTCTTTTCCATTCTATGCAAGGTGTTTTGGCTTTAGGTCTTCCAAAAGACTTGGTGTTCTGTGGAAGCTTGACAATTTGGAATGTATCATGGGTCAAATATTCTATTAGGCTATTAGCCAAGATGGTATAATGATTATACATTTTAGGAGGTGGCATGTGGGAAAGTGAATTAAGGGTGTCAAGGTCAATGCAATTGGCCTCTGGTGAATCAACAAGTATTTATTTTCCCTTGTCCTTCTTAGCAACTAGATTCAAGCCAAAATGGTAAATATATCTTTGGTACTCGACCTCAAAATGATTGTAATGTTCATATAGTTGTAAATCTTCATGGATAGTAACCTCCATACCAAAATGAGGGAACTTGATACATTGGTGCAATGTTGACAGGATTGCATGAATCTCATGTATCCAAGGTCTACCCAAAAACATATTATATGATAAATCAAGGTATAACACATGGCATAGTTTATTGTGGGTCAAAGGCCCAATGCTAACTAGTAATATAATGGTGTCTTTTGATTCCTATTCTTCATTATCATAGGATTTTATTGTGATCATTTTTGGATGCAAATCAGTTATCATATACCTAAGAAGCTTGATGAGCTTTAGAGACACAATATTGAGGCCCGATCAATTGTCTATGAAGAGGACACATTTCACTTTGTGTCACATTATGATAACTTTAATGTATAATGGATTGATATGTAAAGGGACAAGGGATGACATATCACTTTGGTTGAAGGTTAATTTTTGTCCAAGAGCTAGATGTCTAACCAAAGATTGAAATTTGTCTAGAGATGTGTCATTGAGAACTTAAGATTAACCAAGGAACTCTGTCAAGATGTTTTTGTGGATTGTATATGTATGCAAAAAATTTAAACTATAGATTTATGCAAACATATTTTTCAATTATTCCATAATATCAAACATAATTTCTTGGATAACAACAAATGGCTTGTTCCTAGCCAGAATGGTTGGTTGGATGGGTGAAGTGGTAGATGGCTATGGGTTTGGTATGGTAATATTTGACTATCGAGTTGTGATTGCACAATAAATATTAGATATAGGACTATTGTTTCTAATAAATCATGGTGGAGGGGGGCCAGATAGGATAAGTCTTGATTGTTGATGCATTTATGTATGGTCATAGGCTAATGGCAAGCTATCAATATAAGGTCCAAAAGTGGGAATCCCTACTTTTTGGTACACTTGTATGCTGTCCTAGGTTAAGGAAAGATCATTGGCATGGGTTGGTTGATTAGGAATGATCAGAAATGGTCTTGTTTGATTGGTACTTGGTCTCATATTCATAGAGATGGTGGAAACATGACCACCCACAATATGGCCTACAAACTTGTTGTAATCATATGCAACTGCATGATAGGTCCTTTAGTTGTTGACATAATTCTAGCCTTAGTTTCATCCATTCATTTCATGGTTTTTATTTTGTTAGTTCTACCTTGGCTATTGATACTATTATTTTTATTGTGTTGGTGGCTATTACTATTGTTGTTGTTATATTGGGAAAAGAGGTTTTGATAAATTCAAAGGTTTTGATTAGATGTTAAAGCTCCATGATCCAATGTTAGCTCTCCATTTTATAACATATTTTTGATCAAATGTTTAATTTTCACACAATGACAAAAATTATGACTATTAACTCGATGATATTTGTAGAATTCATTTTGCCTATACCAGTCTGAATAGTCAATGCCTTAAGGATAGTCTTTCATAAGAGGCTAATTAATCAGATTAGCTATGGTGAGATTGTGAAACATAGATTAAATGGGTTATCCAAGGTCAGTAAAGACATAATGAGTAGGCATAGTTATCCTTGGATTAGGGTTTTTCAAAGGTATAGGTTGTTGCATTTATTACACTAGTATATGCTACTACACTTACTATGTTTTTTGAATGGGTTGTTAGTTGGGAATAATTTTATATGTGGCATAAGATGAGCAGATGATGTTTGCACCATTTGGATATGTCATGACTCAATTACTCTATTCCCTAAAACATTATTTTTATGATTAAATTACTTGGGTTTATCATAATTATTGGCTTAGGTTGGTTGTGATTTTTGCACTTGGACTTGGTTATGATTTTGGGCATTATTCTAGTTTTGATTTTAGGTCCAATTTAATGAGCTAAGTTTAATGATCCCTTTGTTAATAAAGTATTATTAAATCAAAAAACATTTATCAATGATTTACTTAGAAGTATGTACACATTGCATCTCCAAATGGTAAGATATCTCATTATGTATATTTTTGGTAAACACAACGACTAGTTGTTTGTCTGGTAGATTATGGGTGAATCAACTTTCAAGGGTTCTCCATCACTACAGATAACTTGAGAAAATTTCATCGATCTTCTACTTGGATTGTGTCAAATATACCAATGAAATATTGTTCTCAAGATTATAGGAAAAGTGTTACATAAACTTGTTTGAAAGATCATCAAAATTAGAAAATAAATTCTTTATTAATTTTAGAAACCATTCCAATGCTTATCTTACTAAGATCTTGGGAAACAATAGTGAAAGGTATATGTTGCTATAGGCCACTGGCTGATAGGCAATGAATAATTTCATCAAGTGGTCCTTGGGGTCACCTTTCCCCTTTTATTTGTCTAACTTTGGTGGTTCATGCCCTAGAGGAAATAGTATTTACATGTACTCCATGTTGAAGGGGTAAAAACACACACTGTCCAATTTGAAATTTTTGGTCTATTTTCTAACTTGGATGGTGGAAATCGCATCCTTCATTTGTTGTAATTCTTGTGTAAAGAAACCAATGGGAACATTGGAATAAGGTGGAGATTGAGTATTCAGAAGTGGATTACTTTGACCAGGGTATAATTGAGGCATTTGTTGGGGAGTGTTGGTTTGGTTTGGGAATGGACAAAGAATATGCATACACAAATTAGGATGCAATTATTAAATTTGCACACATTAATGTGTGATATTTTGGTTGCGATTGGGTATATGGGCCTATCTTTGGGGAAATTATGGTTGAGATGGAGGTATATGGTGGTATTGTGCCTATTAAGGTTGAATAGGGACTTGCTGACAACTAGTCATACCTAGCTAATTAAGGGGGAATTATGAACTAAGGCCCTATCATTGAGATTGTGACACATTTAGCATGAATGGCAATTATTTCCAATTTGGTACTTGTGGAACATTAGAACCTATTGGTTACGTGAATCCTTATTGGGAAGTGGATGTATGTTGGATATTCAAAATTTATCACTGACCAATACTTGCACACTATTGATTAGACATAATTTGGTTTTATATTGGCATGTTTGTCTATAACTAAAGAGGCATGTTCATCACTACTTGGTGAGGTGGAACATTGGTTACCCCCTATTGAGGTGGCATGATGTTTTGCCTTTGATGCATGGGTACATTGGATGGTGATTATTATAGTATAATGTTACTCATCACTTATTGTGGTGGATTGAATTTTGTTATATTTGGTTGAGGCATGGAACTAGTCATTTCTTGAGTACTTAATCCTTAGGGTTGGGTGATTAAAGAAGTCACTAGTGAGGATTAAATGTAATTACTCAAGGTTGGGAGGTATAAATTCCCACCCCCTAAATTTATAAACCATTCATGGTGTTGACTAAAGGCACATTTTTTTATTGACTATTTGTTTGTGCATTTACACCACTTTGGTCTAGATTGGACGTTGCTTGCATGTTATCCACTATGTTTGGCTCACTATTCTACGTATAAGTAGAAGACACTTCTTTGATAGTTGGGGAATTAAACATGTTTTATACCAAAGTGTTTTATGTAAATGGGTCTATACACTGATTCTCTTGGCCTTTCAATTCAATTAAAACTCTTGTTGAAAGAGCTATCTCAATAAGAGGAGCATTTGACATGGTCATTTTATTAAAATTGCATGCTAGGTTGAGTTATGTCTAGTATTTTATCTATATCTAAATGAAGTGATCCTTCATGAGGTCCTTTCCTATGATAAGCATACGAGGGTCCTAATATGGAATTGACACAATGGCATGAGGATTTATAGAAGAGGCATGTTCAATATTTTGATTATAAGACACGTTGTAAGGCCCTCTTACTAGAATTGGAAAGTTTTCATGGGGAAAGTCTAATGGAAATTTATCCCCTAACTTTGTATCTCTAATTAAAACTTCATCCTTGTTCACAAGCAAGTGATGATTGAACAAGTATGAGTCATAGGCTGATGGCATTATAATTTAGTACAATTACTATTGGACGTGTTTTGTAATCAAAGGTACACTAGCTAAATATTGGGCTATTTATTATTGGTCCTACTCTGAGTATGGATATGTGTTGACTAAATAATAGGCCAAAGGATCTTGACTCTATTCCACCATTTGATCATTATAAGGTGGATAAGGATCTATCTCATAAATGACATCATCTCCATAGGGGTCTTGAACAAATTCTTCTTACATGATAACATTTACATATCTTAGATTATATATGACACCACTATGTGTATATTGAGACATGGCTAAATCAATGGTGAATTATTTACAATAAAAGGGGTTAGAATTCTAAAAACTCTAAAAAAATAATGTCTAAAAAGACAAAAGGTTTAAAATCGATCTAACCTAGTCAAAGGGATGGAGCTATATCTCCAAAATGGTTTATAACAAAACTTGGTATAAAAAAAATCCAACGTCAAATGTATAACATTAAATTTCTCACAAAAATAAGGTCAAGTGGATTAAATAAAATAAAAATACCAAACCCTAAGTCTAAAGTGTTCTAAATAGGTCTAAACTAGAAAAATAGAGGTTGCTAGGTATTGTAGCTAAATGCAATGTCAAAATCTAGGCTTAAACAAAGGTATGTGCTAGGAATTTTGGCTAAATGTGGAAACAAAAAATAGACTTTAAACAAAAGACTAATATTAATATAACAAACTTGAAACAATTTGGCATATACTAGGCACTTGATTTTAGACATGAACGTAGTCAATTTGTTATGAGGCACCAAAAAAAGGCACTTGGGGATAGATTATTTTCTCTTAAATAATGGTATAAACAAATAGTTTTTAAATTTGAGTAAATAATTAACCTAAGTTATGCAAACCAAAAAATAAATATCGGTATCTAAGCCCTAATAAGACAAATCCTAAATATAAATCAATCAATGTTTGAATTCAAACTTGTCAAGGTTAATTAAAAACTCAACTTAGAAAAAAACTAGGATTTTTGGACAAATAAGCTAGATAAATTTGAATAGAATAACAACATTAGACAAAGACCATAAAGGCACACATGGTTTGGTTTCAAATGTGAAACTTGGGACACAAGACAAGATGAGTCTAAGAAATGATTTGAGTAGTGTAATGCCATTATAAATCTATAAATATATAAACAATGGTTTGTTTTAAAGATTCATAAGGCACAAACATTTCAATCAAGTGATACACACAATGTTTTTAACATAAAGTTTTAAAGTAAAAAAAACATGGTGTTAAATTAATGGCATAATGCATCCTCAAATAATGGATTAATGTCTTCACAAGAATCATTTTTAGATGTGGTATAATCAAATAAAAAATTTAGACTCAAAGGCCAAGCAATAAAGGAAAAATACCAAATACAACTAAGTAAATCATCCTAATCCCTAAACTGACAAGGTTGGTCAAATGTGGCTAATGCTAGAGATGCATCACATCAATTGAGCTCATATAAATTAAATTAATATGCAATGGTATATTCCTTTACATAGTGATTACATCTGTATACTCCTTAGTGGAATCCCTTGGTTAACCATACCTAACTTAGGTCTTCATTATGAAGGAGAGGTTAGCCTCTTAACCCCCTAGCTCTCATAGTATGTGTGCCCTAATTATATACCCCACCATAGAGTGGGGTTGAAACACTTTAAAGAGATGAAACCCTGACTCAATACTTCCCTAAATAACTCATGAATAATCTATATACTCCCCTTCATAAGCCAAATTTCATGAAAAAAATGAGTAAGTGGAAAGACTTTAGAGGTTATTTTTAGATCACCCAAACCATACAGGTTTTTGGGAGAGCCTAGACAACATTCTTTCCATGCCTTGGATTAGGCATAAATTGTAAGTGAAAATGTTCTTTTGATCACCTAAGTTTCATATAGGAGATGGGGGAGAGCATATGTGCACTCTTTATTTTGCACAAAAAATGTGCAAGTAACAAACACTTTCAAGAAATTACAATCTAAGTGAATGTTTGTTTTTAGGAAATAATTTGAGATGTGTGATAAATTTTTAGGTCCCTTGGAATATTTGAAAAAAAATTTAATAATTTGTACAAACTAACTTAATAAAAAACACTTATGTTCATTTTAAGCACTAGAAATTAAATGTTCAAGACTTAAAAATTTTGTTTTAGGCACCAAAATGAAGTGTTCAAGACTTAGACATTCTAGGTTCTTTTTAAGCACTAAAATCAAATTTTCAAGACTTAGCAATTCTTTTTATCACCAACATGAAGTGTTCAAGAGTTATCTAAATTCATTTTAAACACCCAAAATGAAATTTTCATGAGTTTAAACTTGCAAATTCATGCTCTATTCATGCCTTGGACCTACAAGGGTTAGAGAGTTTCTTCTTAGTTTAAAGCAATTTCAATGATAATAAAAAAAGATTTAAAAACATATATCTTGAGTTTCCTATTTTTAAAACACAAAGACATATATCGATCACTAGTGACGGATGTTGGTTATCAGGGAACCAATGTCAATTGATAATAACTGATAGTAGTCAATAAGGACTGAGATCAGTTACCTATGAACTTAAGGTAAAACAAAAATAATTCAAAAACATTAGTTAGCTCAAAATCAAATAAAAACTCCTAAAACCCTATAATGAGATGATTAGATAGAGAGTATAAAGGTCAATGAAACCAAGAAATCACTAGTGGGAATGCTAAAAAGATGCAAAATGCAAGTTTTGTAAACCATGTATTCCCCTGCACCCTAACTGATGATGGTCACCCAGAACCAAACTCAGTTAGGCAAAACCAATGATAATTAAGTAGAACTGGTACCAATTATGCTTGACTGATGTCGATCTCTGTGTAAATCTGAGTTAGCATAAAAATTAAAAATATGAAAAAAACAAAGGTAAAACTCTAATTTTGAAGATTTCAAGCATTCATTTGAAGATTTATGAGTTGCATCTTGGTCTCCTTAGTATGTGGGATGAATTTAGTGTCCCACTGGGAATGCCATTTGTGATCATAGGAACTTTATAATAGAGAGTAGGTTAGAACAAGTGTTATTTTCACAAAATAAAATGAAATCAACATACTAGCAAGATAACATCTCTAAGCTTATATCTTAGGGGGATCATAGTGGAAAAAATACATTTTAAATCACAACTAAAATGCAAAGAATGAAAAATCCCTTACGTTCCTTGAGAGCTCCAAGTGATTAGTTCGTGGCTTGCTTGGCTTGTGCTCAAAGAGTCTTTAGTAATGGAGTTTAGCTATCTCCTTCTCTCTTTGGCACCATGGTTGGCTTGTGGCTTATGCTTGATTGATAGATTGGCTTATAATTTTGGCATTATAACACTATTTTTTTTAATCTTGTTATAAAACCTAAATTATAACTTTACTCTATCCAAGATCTCCAAATGAATAGGTAAATGCTTGTATTTATAGGCTTAGGAACTAACCCCAACTCAAGGTGAGTTAAGGTGAATTTTAAACATGGAATGGGTTCAAACCTAACCTAAGTGAGTTAATTAACCCTAATAGAGTTAAAATGTGTCAAAATATTATGATTTTAAATGAATAGGCATGGGTAAGATATTTGCAAAGGCTTGACAACTCACAAAAAGTAATCACGAAAATCTAGGATATTCTTGATTTTTGAATTTTGTTTTTTAAAATTTTATTAATTACACATGGATAATTCAACTAGGATTTTAATTTGATTTAGCATTTTAACTAAATCTGATTAGGATTTTTAACATTTTCAAGATTTTATTTAATTTCATGTGAGCACTTGGCCCATTTAATAAGTTTATAGGCTAAATTTCATGTTATGATTCCGTAAGATGATTAGAGATGAATCTATGAGAGTTTTTTGTTACTTAAAGTAGGATACCTAAATTAGGGATGTCTCAACATGATTATGAGATTTGACAAATGATGCATAATAAAATTTGGGATGTTTAATTATTCTTAGGCTTAATTTACAATGGTTGATAAGAATTGGTTTAAATTTTGGTTGAAGCCATTGGTGGCCAATTTTAGGTGTATACAATCTTCATGCAATGCCTTATTTACTCTCTAGTTCATATACAAATTCATATTCATGCAATGGGAGGCACCAAAGTAAAACTTAATTTTAGAACAAAAGATAACTTTAAGATAAGTTACTTTTTTGTAAAATCCTAACCTATAATTTTCAAGTCATACACTTTGTCAAAATTGGCATTGAATTTTTCAATATGAGATTTTACAACTTAATAAATTAAAAAGTTGTCAAAATGAAAAGTGTAATTTTCAAGTCTACTTTTTACAATTTTCAACATGTCAAAATAGAAAGTGTAAAATACACGTGGCTCTTTCTCAAAAGAGCTGTCAAAAATATAGTTGCAATTTTCAAGATATGTTTTTGGAACTTTACAATATTTTAAAAAATGAAAATACAACATATGAGAATTATTTTAATATAAAGAATTAATCAATTTCCAACACTTCTTCTAACTTTTTATCCTTCTTGGCCTATAATTTCTAAACATATGCATCAAAATCCTTGAAGATCTCTTGGATTCTATCTTCATCTGGGCCAAAAGAGTAGAGGTTGGTTATCTCAAAATTTGCCATTGTATCAAAAATTTCCCTTCTAAAATATTTGTATGTTTGAATCTATGTACCCATCAGATCCAATGTGTTATGATATTTAATGAAATGGTGGATAGAGCTCAAGGTAAAAATTGTATCCCATGTAGATTTTTTTGATCACATATTTGAATTTACTATGATCTTTCTCTACTAAAAGGATCTTTGCCTGATAATATGTTGGTCAACATGATAATTTATTTAACAAATATTCAATGTCATATAACATGTCAGTGGACTTGTCATGTGCCACTTTAGTCTTATGGGTAACCTCTGTAAGCATTTTTATTCTAAATTGAACAACTCTGTCTAACTCCTCTTACCATCCATCATTTCATAATATGTTTTAAGTAAGGAGAATGTCCATGTCAGTCGAGCCCACAATTGTCAATTTTGGATATAAAATATTCAATCTTTCTATCTCTCCCTTATAGTAGCTAACCTATGCTCTCAGGGTGATCCTTATTTCCCTCATAATTGCATAGTGATCCATTACTATATCAATGAATTTTTTGAATTTGGAGATGAGATATTCTACCCATTTCTTAGTGGCCCTTCCCATGCTACCAATTTCTATCACTACATTAAGTGTTGCTTAATCTGTGATCTAGGTGATGGGCTATGTTGATTCAAGTTGTAATGACTACACATGGGCTCTATAAATTTCTTCATTGTAGTAATTAGTTGTTTAACCTTATTTTTAAGCTCATCCTTAGTGACCTTATCACTATCCATTTTCTTAAAGAGGGAGTTAATGTTAGATTGAACATCATGTTTCAACCCCTCCCTCATAGGATGTTTAAGGTGAACTTTTGATACTTGATAGTCTCCCACCACTAATTCTTCTTTATATTTGTCTGGTGGGGGGATTACATTATCTACATACCTTTCCCTACTGAGTCACATGATATCCTTGAAAAGGTCTGGGGAGTTATTTTGGATTTCTTGTGTGTATTTGAAAGAGCAAAATCTAATGTAATTAGGGATACCATTTGCTTGCATTTCTTCCCCACTATCTATGCTAACCAACTAGGTGTAGCATCTTGTTTTTCCAACACTATAACTTAAGAATTTACAACTAAAGATAATACACTGGTGGGCATGGTGATAAGTGTCATATCTTGTACTGATATTACCATTGATTAATTGATATATGTCTATGTAATTTATTTTCCACTTGTGGGCTAAAGGTCCACATTTGCATCAAGGACTTACTCCTTCTCTATCTCTCCTATAGGGGTTATTATGGAAGTGGAAGAGGTAGGGGTAATGGAAATGGATGTGTCTACTAGGGGTGTAGGAGATGGAAGTGAGATCAATGGAGGGGTAGACATAGGGAGTTAGAACTTAGGGACTAGTGGAAGTGTGGAATCCAAAGCCTTAAATGAGTCAATTAAAGTGGTATGGACACTCAAGGGTGGTAAAGTTAGAAATATGAAGGGGAATGCATATGAAGTAATAGTTATCCTAGGAGTTCGGATGGCCAATGAAATTGAAGTCAGAATGACTTAATCCATGATAAGATACTACTGTGTAGTGTTGGTGATTAATATGGATGGAATGGAAGGGATTATAAATGAAATATAAATAATTTTGAAAGGAGGGAGTGAAATTATGGGAAAAGGAAGTGGACTGGAAACCTAAGTATCCAATGAAGGGGAGATGTGAGTGTAAAATTGACTTGATTGTATTGTTGGCAATGAACTTATTATCATGGGTAAACCAATGGGAATGGATAGTGGAGTCACTTGGGGTGAAGGAGGAGGAAGTGTTAGAGCTACAATATTGATATAAATAGGTGGGGGATGTATCATATAGATGGGAGTTGTGATTATTACTGAGAAGGGGTTGAAGCTATGGGTGCTTCAACTATAGCTATATCCTTAGATGAAATGATGATCAGTTGATCTGTTATTATTTCCTCTTTGCTTAATTACCCCTTCATTGCCTTGGATTTATTATTTATTTTATGAGAGATCACTAGCCTATCTAGTTTCTCTATTTTACACCATTAGGACCCCCTATTGATGGTAGAAATCCTTGTTCTTTGAGCTTTAGTAGTTTTTCTATGATACTTACTATCTCCTTGATCATTTAGACCATTTTACTCCTACTCTAGTTGAGTGTTTTAGTGATCACATGGGCAATTTTATCTATCAATGAGAAAGACTCAGGAATAGACCACCTTACTACTAAAAAGGGTTTTAGGTATATCTTATTAGCATGGTTGACCTTGTATATCAGGGAATCATCATCCAATAAGTCCTTGCAGACTAGTGCTAAGTCAAAATATTTGACTTGATCCAAGGTTATTTTGAAGTAGTCCCTCAATATGACTTCCTCTTCATCATCTAAATATTCCCATAAATCTTCAAAGTATGGGACATGGGATATGTGGATATTCTCATTGTGTTGGTGATGTTTCCATGAACATCATAAAAAGGTCATACCTCCAAAGCTCTCAGGGTCATCTTTGTCATTTTCACATCGACACACTTGGCCTTTGCAAAGGAGGGGCATATGTATCTATGTATACTAATTAGAAAATGAATTTCAGACTTGTGTTTGTTGGATAATAGCTTATGAGTCTCAACAAGTTGTCTCACTAGCTCCATAAAGGGCCATTTATCATTAAAATATTTTGGAAGGGTGTAATGTCAACCACTAAATTCACATACCTTGATATAGGAGTAGGTGGGAAAATAAATGAAATATGAACCCCACTAGGTAATCTCTATAGTGGTTGTATTAGAGAATCTCTTTCTCTCTTTTTTCTTATCAAACATTATTACGATGTATTAGATGAATGCATCATTTAATCTCCTAAATTATTGTTTACTTACCTCAATAAGAGGTTAGGGTAATCGATATCCATAATGTTGTGGCCTAGGAAAGCTCTTCCCTTTTCTAATATATATACTAGGTAGAAGATCATATAGAATTTTCTTGTGGTTTTTACCTCCATCAACTAACTATGAAGGGAGTCACTGATAAGTTATGCCCAATGGATGTATTCTTTATTCTCATGGATAACCCATATATATATTAATACATCCAATCTTGGAATCTCTTTACATCAAGATAACCAGTGATCCTATGCAACAATATAATTACATCTCCTACCTCATTCTTGAAATTAGTCCTTGTCCATATCTTAGGTAATATGGTGGATGTAGCCTTAGGAATCCTTAGCCATTACTTGTTCATCACTCTCTAACATCCAATGTTGTTGTTTTGAAAGAATTTTTTGTATGATTTTGGAGTTATATCTAGAGAACTCTCAAATTTTGATATCACAAACATGGAGTCAATGAAATCTAGGTCTAGATTTAAAATCATTTCTCTTTTATCATTTAATTCCTCTCTCTTGTCAGCATCATAATGTGGTTCTAGTGTAAGTACCAACTTGAGGCTTTATATAGTCAGGGGGAAAGCTACTACTTAAGGTAGTTTAGAGTCATAGATGCTCTGGATCTAGTTGTTCTTTAATTATGCATTGATCCTAGTCTAAAATTCACCTAGGTCAATGTGACCTAGGTCTATGTCTATAATCTCCATTATGTTGGATTCTAGATTGAGAGTTACACTAAGTCCTTTAGACTTGAACTTCATCTCTTTCCTAGACATGGATTTTGGAGAGAATGCTGAGGGAAAACCAACTAAAAATTTGGTAGGATTTGTAGGTGATAGAGGTAGGTGGAAAATCCAATGGAACTTGGAGTATTTCTAAGAAATTAAAAATTTTGTAGGGAAGTGGGGCTGCAAAAGCAAGTTGAAATCTCTAGTAGAGATTGGAGTTGAAATTGTAGGTGGAAACTTTCATAGAACTTAGATTTGTTTGAAATAATGGAAAAATCTGAGGAACATGGAGTTTCTTGAAATAATGGAAAAATCCATGGAACTTGGAGTGTCTTGAGACAATGGAAAGCTTCATGGAACTTGGACTTGTAGCTTACAAGTTGAAAGTCTACAGGGACTATGGAGGGAATTTTGTAAGGGATATTCACTAGTTTTGGAATATGTTAGGAATATTCATTGGTTATGAATTGCAAACCCTAGGTTTTGAATGTAAATTTTAGGGAAAATACTTAAGTCTTTAGTGTACAGAGAAAACCTATAAAACATGACCTCACAAGAAATTAAAACTAATAAGGGAGCCTGGGACACTATGATGAAAAACCCTAAATCCCTAAACATCTAAGCAAGTAATGAAAACACTAGATATTGCAATCAAAATTTTTACAAGAATGGAAATAATTCAAAAAAATTCAATATATAGGAAAGATGGCAAAATGCAAGCAAGTTTTCAAAGAAATACCATGTGGTTTATCAATGGTGGTGTGGTATTTGCTTACAGGTGTAGCGCATGGTTCAAGTTTATGATTTGTAAGGTTGAAAGTGTGGTGTGGCTTGAGGTCATTATTAGAGATCCAAACTCAAATTAGTAATTTAAAAATGACTTTAATCTAACCCTAATATCTTATATAGACCCCCTATAATTAATTCTATAATGCTATTATTGGTATAAATCCAAAGTCTTCAAGAAATTTTACAAATTTATATTTTAGTAATTACATGTTGACCTTTGGATTCTAAAATATTGGCTTGGTTGACCCTTTGGAAATGGGAAGGTAGAACTTGAGAGATAATTTACAATTTTGCAAATTTCACCTAGAATTCTAGATTCTGTAAGAGAGGTGGTCGATGGGAAGTAGAACTCTAACTATAATTTACAATTTTTCAAAATTTCAAATTATAGTTCAAGTTTAAGTTTCTAAAAAGTACTCATTTTGTGGGAAGTGGGTGTCTAGCTGCAATTTACAATTTTGCAAAGTTACAAATTGTAATCAGATATCCAATTTTTTCTAGCTAATGTTTAGTAGGAAGTAGAGGTCTAGCTATAATTTGCAATTTTGAAAAATTGCAATTGTAATCAAATCTATGGTTTCTACTGGCTAGTGCATTATGAGATCCAAATTCTGGGAAGCAATTTACAATTTTGTAAATTTCAAATTGTAGTCCAGTCTCCAAATTCCACTAACTAATGTATTGCAGGATCTAAAGTCTTGGAAGCAATTTGCAATTTTGTATATTACAAGTTGCAATCCAATCTTTAAATTTTCTAGGTTTAGGAAAATGGGTGTTTTGGGTAATTTAAGGCATTTAAAAAAAAATTAAGGGGTCTCTCTTAGGTTACTTGATATTTTGATATTTTTGGGACAAAAATATCAATATTTTTGGTAATCTCTATGGGTTGATTCCTTGTTAATCAGTTTGTTTCTAGTAGCCTTCTATTTCATTGGGCATAGAGTCATTTTAAGCTTAACATATTTTAACTAGTGAAAAGAAAAACTAGGATTTGTCTAAACAAGAACAAAATAGGGAAAAACAAAACAAACTAAGGAAATAAAAACTCCTAATGAGTTGTCTTGTGTGAAATCACTTATTTTGGAAAACACAACAAGCACTATTATATATAAAATTTTATTTTTTAGAATGAATTCCAATCTCAAAATTAAGTTTTGAGGTATATCTCATTGACTAGGATGGGCAGTTCTAATCCATCAAGCCTGGATAGATGGAATGCATTAGCTCCTTTGTACTAAGTTATAATAGATGGACCACTCCATATTGCATCAAACTTGGTGTCTGTATCCCATTCGAGATCTATGTCGCATTCATTAAAGCTCCTATCTAATGCTTTTTTAATCAAAAGTCCTTTTTGTTTGAACCTAATTTGCTTTTAGAAATTTCATTGATTAGTTCCTAATTTCTTCTAGTTCTGTGAGTTTTTCCAATCTTACTATCATTTCATTATTGTCAATCAAATCCAATTGATGATTGAGCTCTAGAGATGCTAACTCAATTAAAAATAGGACTTGGGCTTCCCTTCCATATACCAACATGAATGGGGAGTTGCCAATGGCTCTCTTAGGGGTGATCTTATCATCCCACAGTGTTGATTCTAACTTTATGTGCCATATCCTTTGGTTATCCTCCATTGTTATTTTGATAATTCTTATGAGGTTTTTATTGGTAGACTCAACTAAGCCATTACCCTGAGGGTAATTATTGGAAGAAGTAATCAAGTATACATTATGCTTTACAACCCATTCACTCACTTGAGTGCCCACAAAATCTTTGGTATTTTATGAGATAATGGTGTGAGGAACACTAAATCTTGAGACTATCAATATCATATTAGTTTCATTTGCAACTCTAAAATAAAAATAAATCCTTAACTTTTTATCATGTTCATATCAAAATAACAAACTAAAACATTAATTTATAACAAACTTAGTTTAATTTTTACATCTAAAAAATAAAAAATTAACAACTACATAGTTTAATTTTAATATTAGTTTCATTAGAAATTGCATGCATAATTATTTTAGAAATGAAAAAGAATATGAAGATTCACTTTATCTAACTTCAACACTTTTTATTTCTAGCAATAAAATAGTTCTTTCATAAGCCTTGTTCAAACACAAACAAGCCAACAAGACATTGCCAAATAAAACCTTCAACTTTAAAATTAGAAAACATGTATTTTTGCTAAAACAAGTCAAATCATCCATAAAATTTAAAAAAATAGACCAATAAAATAAAAAACTTTTTCCAAACCCCAAGAAAACATTTCATCACCCTTGAATGATGTTTTTTGAACAAGCTCATTTTAACAATACATAAAAGTTTCCATAAATACTGGCCTATACTGGTAAGTAATATTTAAAGTGACATAGACTCTAAGATTAGGATATAAGTATTTCACTTTACTCCCTTACCTAAATAAATCATTAGTTAGGTAAATGCTCTTAACCAACAAACTAGATCAACTGAATCATAACTAGCAAGATAATCCTATAACTTACAAATTTGATTCTTTCTTTTTCATCCTTAGATCTAACATTGTAAAATTTCATTCACTTCATGGATGACATTGTATGGGCAAGTACAAATTGATAGAGCTTAAAAAATACCTAGATTCATCCAAACTTAGTTCAAACCATTTGTATAACCTAGCATAAACCAAGAGCTTCACCATTTTTTAATCCTCAATTATGGGTATTCTTGGGATGTCATCATACCTTAATTTTATATCCTTAATAATAATTTAGACACAACCAATCTATCATGGTATAGACACGAACATACACTACCACTCAATACTCAAAACCCCATGTGGGTAGCTCATCTAAACTAACTAACTCTTCCTTCTCAATCCATTTAACCAACCAACCAAACCCAATAGACCACCCATCACATCATCTTTTTATCGGTTATCTTTGCTAGACCTCAAGAAATCAAGTGTACAAAGGTTAATGTGTTAATTTTGTGTACAATTATATATTTCTATGACCATTCCATTTATCATATTAATTTACCTTAGATTTATTATACATGTATATCCCTTAATTATACTACCTATAGTGTTATATGCATACTATAATTTACCATGTGCATCATTTACATACATTGATAATCAATACTATATTTACTTGTTATATGCATTTTTTTGTTATTTATTATTACATTGTGTGTTAAATTACATGGCTTCATGTGTGACTGTCCTTATATTTTTCACAATTTTATCCTTAAGTGTGTATTACATTGCATGTGGCTCTTTCCTCATATAACATTCAATAAGTCATTGAATGTGGCTCTTTACTTATGTGAAATTCATTGTTAATTATATGTGGATCTTATATTATGTCACATTATATGTTATTTGATTGTACTATATGTCAATATTCCATTAAGTGACATTAAGTGATATTGTGTATGCTTTTATTTTTTGCATCATGGCCATGACATTCTCTATGAATATGTGCAGATAAATCTAAGATTATCAATCAAACTTGTGATGATGTTATCCATATCACACATATTTATACTTATTTATAGTGCTTTGATATATATCATGCATATTCCTATGTGACTTAATATTCAATGTGTATATATGTGATGATTACTACTACATGCATAATTACTATAATCATCTTGACATAGCATTTATATGCCTTAGGATACATGATTTTCATTATTACATATTTATATATAAAATGATGTGTATCACACTTTTATTTTTATATGATTTATTTACAGGATACATCCCTCACCCCAAAAAGGGTCATACTAGTGGTCTTGTCATAGAGACTAAACCTCCATACACAAACAATTAATAATTTTGGGACAAATTACATGATTTAGAGGGTTTAGATTAGGTCAGATTATCAGAATAATTTATATTATGAAACAAATATACACATATTGAGAGTTATTTTGGGGCATATGCACACATTTTATGGGTACATGAGTGACATATTATTATATTTTTTAGACTGGGGTAGAGTTATATATAGATTTATGAAATTCTATATTAGATTGATATAGTTAAATCAGATTATGGGGCATGTATGTTTTCAGGCATACACTTTTATATTTTTAAGTTAGTATTAAAGATATAATTATAAATTTAAAATCCAATTTTAGTGGTTGATTTAGTCTATTAATATTTATATATGAGCCTAGTTTGGGGATCCACCCTTACATATGAGCCTAGTATGAGGCTCCAACTTTTCCATCTTGAATGCATTATAGGTTCAAGATTAGTTAAATGAGATTAAGTGACATTATGTGTTTCTAAAATCACTTCTCCTTATTCATGAGGGTTGGGGCATTTATCTTCCCAACCCATATTTTTACACATTGTCACTCACCATGGGGTATAATCACCCCATTTTTCAATACAACAAAGAGAAACTTGGTTTTCTTACTTATAGGTGTATTCCTTCTTTCCTCTTCAAATTTAAAATGTTTCATTGATCTAATTTACTTAAAATTTCATATTATATGTGTACATTGATCACTACATGTTTCATTTTAGGTTTACATGGAGAATTTGGACACTTGGAGCCTTATCACAAAGAAAAAGTGTGTAAAATAAGGTAAATAATTTATTTATCCTTTTAATCTAGCATTGTAAATACTAAAATTAAAGGGTGAAATTTTTAGACACATAAATCTGGTATTAAACACATGAAATTGTTAGTCTTGACCTATATTTTCCACACAACCTATGTGTACACACATGACTATTTTTGACACTCTTTCCAAGCCATTCACCTATATGTGAGATTGGCCTTCCCAAATTTGTATTAGTTACACATATTAAATCCATAGTCTATCCTAATCTAATTATTATTCTAATCATAAGATCATTATTTCATATTTTCTGGATGTCTTCGGTCATAATTAGATGGCTCTAATTTACCACAATTATTTACTTGTACAAAATATTTCCACATTATTTTAAAATGGTAATTTTTATATATTTAAATATTTCTTATGGGTTGGCCCATATGTTTCACATGTTAGTGGCAGAAAAAAATTATCCAAAGAGTCAACTATTTATACACACTAGGCTTAAGCCTATTACAATATGGAAATCATATATTCACCTACTAAGAAGAATTATATTATCTCCACACTAGGAGGAAAACCCCTAAAACTTCCAAATTAGAAACCCCTCAAAATATAAGGACCTATAAAAGTATGAATCACCCAAGCTAAGATAATTTTACATATTTTAAAGTGTTGAAATCCAACTTATAAGTGGCATCCATATTAAAGGATCAATATTTCACACATGCACCTAACCAAGAGAGATACACATGTTTTTAAAACTTTTTGGAGTATTATATACATAGGTAAAACTCAAAAACTTAGTGGGGGGTGGTTGCAACCAAATCAACCCATAGTTTTCATTTCCTTTTTCATGTGAACCTAGTATCAAAAGGGGAGCTAGGGTTTCAAAGTGAAGAAGACATAATTCTAGACTTGTGTACAAAATCTAACATTTAATAATACATTTAACAATAATTTAGAATCATGCACAATGATATATGTTGGAATACTATGTAATTTTAAAACTACCTTTTTTGGTAGACATTATATGCCTTCAATTTTATACCATCTTCTATCAGATTCATCTAGCAGGTCTAGACAATTGGTTTCCTAATCTGAGCAATTCATGATTAAGTTTTAATCATTTTTACTATAGATACTATTTTTTATTAGTTATTTGATAATGGAAATCTTGAAATACATTTACTATGCATGAATTACGTGCATAATTATGGTCCTAACTGGCCATTCTTTAACACCTACATGATACCTTATGAGTTTAACCCTCTTTAATTTCTATCAAACATCTATAGGAACCTTATAGTCTATGACAAACCAAATTATTGTCTCATATAAACATCCCCATACATTCAATTTAATCCTTATATTCATAGGTCATTAATGTTAGACTATGTTAGTATCACCAGTTGATATTGACCTGTGCCTGATGATAATGATCCATTCATATTAACCACTACTTTTTAAAATCAAATATTTACTTAGGATCATCCTATTTTAATAGTGTGTTGGTTTCATGATAAATTACCCAATAGAACTCAAATATATAAAAATAAGAGCTTCACTTGATAGGGGATGTTGACACTTATTAGGTACACATCTATACACTATTGCACATTGAGAAAAAATTCCCTATCCTCCCAAATTCAAACCAAAAACTATGACCAATCACAAGCTAATTATGAAGCATACCAAATTCAATTCAAATAAATCCTTTGTATGTTTTAAATATAGATCATTATTTACATTCATATAGTAAAGGATCGTGATTTCATAGTCAAACTAAGTGGGAGAACTAGGTGTAGCTTGATTTCCTTCCTTGGAGTATTATATATGTATGAAGTGGTAAATAATAAATGGGATGATTTATTTTAGCTCATCCCATTACACTTTCCTAGTTATTTTAGGTTTCTATCCCTCATAATAAAACCTAGGGTTTTAAGATGAATAAGTTGATTGCATCATTAGGGTTTGGCATCACACATACAAATATTTATAAAATAGGCAAACGTGACTATATGGCCATAGGTTATTTTTTTGTATATGTCACTTTTTACCACTATATGTTAGTAGTGACAATCAATACTGACCCAAAGTTAACAAAACTGACCTTACATAAACAAAAACACAATTTTAGACTTGAAATAATCACAAGCCTACTTTAGTCTATTTTCCACTATCAGAGCATAGTCACAATCAGATAGTTATAAAATATAATTAATTATCTATTTTATTATTTAATATAATAATAATATTCTACTTTTCAAATCATTTTAATATATTACAAGCTTTTACATTCAGATTCATACTTAAATTTCTTATTTAGTAATCTGGATTAACATACTAGTTTCTATTTTATTAGGTTATAAAATCAAATTAGGGTAAAACATATTGGTGAACTTTGTTCATTTATCAAATTGTTTCAAGCCCTAATTCTCCATTAGAATTTTATGTTTCATCTTTAGGGTTTTATTTTTGGACTTGATTTCTAATTATCTCCTAATAATACTCCATTACTCATACATGCATATTACATAAATTGACAAGTGTGAGTTTGATGAAATGAGGATGTATAATCATTCCTTTATATCCCTATTATGTCCCCTACATGACTTTAAACTATAGTTCACATATGTAATCAGGGAATATTACTCATACATGGTTATGTCATCATTTTTAGTTCTTACCTTACATTGACACACATTAAAAACTATTCAGATTCATTCCCTTTATTCTACTTTCAAATCCATATTTTGTTTCTTAGTCTCTAATTTTATAGTGTCAAAATTCATGAAAGTACTATATATATATATATATACACACACACACAAAAAAAAAAAAAAAATCAAAATATTTTAAAAATCTAAAATTAGGAACTAAACATAATTAGACATGTAGTTTACATAATTATAATATGTTATTTATTTCATGATTGTTAGATGGAATAATTGTTTTATATCACATACATTTCAATGGTATTTATGAGTATTATGTAAGACATACAATTTTTACATGGACTAAGATGTTGGAATTTCCTCTACCTAGTGTCCATGCCATGATAGGAGCATCTTATCCAAAGGTTATAGTATTTACAAGTGTTACCATTCTATAACTCCTATATTTTTTTAAGCTATATAATATTTATAAATGTCTTTCTAACATATCTATCTTACATTATGTATATGTATACGTTATTTATAGGATACGATCATATTACATATACATGATGTAGACCATATTTATAGTTTTATACTCTATTGATGCTATTACATGTACATAATAGATTAAAATATTCTTTTCTATTATGTATGGACCTTGGCCATTATGTGTTATTTCCACACATTCATGTCCATTGAGTTAATTTCCCTTGGCCTTATTGTGTGTGGCCCTTGGCCATCTTTGAGTGTGTGACATTATTATGTCCTTTACATGTTTTCCCTTCACCATTTGAGTGACATTACACTTTTTATGTTTGTGTAATTTTTGTGCTTATTGAGTTTGATGAGTGCCCCATGATACATATCATACACTAAATATTTTTTAGTTTTATTCTATTAAAACTATTACTATGAGATTCATTGATACATTTATCTAGATTCGACACTTTAGGCCTTACCTTATATGTTACATACATGCTTTGAATGATATATATCTTACTATGATAACATATATTTTAACATAGGATATGATATTAAATGATTACATATTGATACACATGATAAAATTAATGTTTATTTTGAGATGATTGAATTTATAGACACATTCCTCACCTCAAATGGGGGGCATTTCAATGGTAAGTTTCTATAAATATAATAATTTCTGAGTATAAATTAGTTTTGGGTACAAAATATAGTTTTAGATAATTTATAATGGCTCAAAATTTATTTATTGGTACAAATTATGGGGGCATATGCATTCACAATACTAAAAAAAATTAAATATTCATATATTTTGGATGCATGTGAATACAATATTATATATAAATTATAAAGTTTACATCTACATAGAGTTGTAGATTTTTAATTTATCACATAGGGGCATGAAACAAATTAATGCACACTATAAAAAAAATTATATTCAAAGGAAAAGATACTAATTCATGCACATTTTTTTTGCTAAGTACAAAATCATGATAGGGGTAAGGACACCATTCCCTTCTTCTATGAGCTTTTGTATTCTCAAAAATTTATTACAAGTATCACAGGAGTTATGGAATAAAGTGATAATAAACTCTATATTCCATCTACTGTGATTGATTTATTCAAGTGCATTAAACCATCATTTCATTAAATCTAGACATATTCTAGTCCAAATTAAAATCCAAAACTTTTCTTACTAGATTTTATAGTATCAAATATCAAAATTCTATATTGCTATTATGGGATTCTAATTTATTTTTTTGGTATTAGATATCAATTTTTTTAATTCTAATTTAGTATTTTTTGATATTAATCATTTCATATTTATTAGATGACAACTTGAAGGTTATTAGAATCCAATGATAACCAACTATATACTAGAATTTAATTTAGGTGAATTAATTCAATGTTTTTATTGTAACGTGGCTATAATTAATAATTTATTTTGATGTAATACCTAAAAAATTAATTTGTTGGATCTATTAAAAAAAAATTATAAATCATGTGATAATTTTATATTTTATTTTAATTTATATTTTATTATATTATTAAACATCATAATGAAACATCCATAAAACATTTATCACACCTCAAATTTAGCTTCAAATACTATTGTATGCTAAAACCATAGACTATTAAAAAATAATATATACACAAGAAAAAATATATATTGATTTTAAAATATATTTCTAGTTATAAACATTTATTCAAAAGTTTTCTTTCACAACTGTAGTAGCTGTTATTATGTTCTCTCAATCTCCATATTCTAATCTAGGTTGTTCTAGTTTGCTTTGTTCTTCTACTACTACACTATGTTTTTTTATCCATCTATTTAGCTATTATAGAGATGTGAAGATAGTTTGGAGCTGACTCTATTTAAGTAACATTGTTATCATGTTTTATAGAACTTTTCTCTACTTGTGAAGATAATTTGAAGTTATCTATTTATATAGTCTGAAGTTGGCTATATGAGTTCAAAGCTGACTATATAGTCCATAGACTCATGAATAAACAATTTGAATCTATTTATGCTTCATTTGTGACACCCAAATTATCTCTTATATGTTTTAAATTTTATTTTTGACAATGTTTTAGTGAAAATATTAAAAAGCTAAAATCTTCTTTGTTTTACTTCAGACTTGTTGCTATGGGTGTTGATGTTAGTTTGTTGTTTAACATTATAGATATCTCTAAAATTTCATTTACATACTTGTATTAGGATATAAAAATACCATAATGCTTATATTTTATCTCAATGATAAGAAAATAATTCAATAGTACTAAATCAATAATCTCAAATTATTTGTTCATTTCCAATTTGGAAAATACCACAAACATCCATGTAACATTTAGAGTGGAAAAATCAAGAAAAATATAAGTGCACAAAAAATATCAAAAAAATCCATGCAATATTTATTATGGTGATTTTATCACACATGTATCTTTGTAATGATTAGTGTAGAGAATTCATAATAAATAAACAAATCCATGTATCAAATAAAACATCATAATCATCACAATCTATAATTTTACTATTTTACTTACGTCTATGACATATTTTGTGTAGAAAAATCAGCCATATTTCATGAATCAAGTAATTCTATTCATAAAAATAACTATTAAATATCATAAATCCATGTATCAATTTAAACATCATAAACAATGAAATATATTTACTATTTTTTTTACATCTGTGACATATTCTATGCATAGAAACATTAGTTGTAATTCACTCATCAATAAATTTTCTTCATATGAATAACTATTAAATGTCTTTACAATGATATAATCACCCTTATCGTTATGAATATATATTTAGTAAGCATCATCAATTAGTATTGTATTGAATTGATTTTATAAACCTATGTTACATTTTGAAACTAATTCAAGTGGTTTATAAAATATTATAGGGTTTCCCAAACCTTTATAATCATCTCGGTGAAATGATTCATAATATTACTGGGTATATATAAATTCAAAGTTATTCTTGCCAATGTCATTTCTTAAAGCAATGAGATCATTGAGTTTTCTATGTTTTCTAAATTAGTTAATGTCCATATACCAATTTTCAAACTACATAAATATCTATGTGATAAATCTCTTATGTTTTATTGAAGGAAGTAGTATTTTTTTAGCTTAATAGCTCCTGCTATGTTGGTCTTCTTTTGCGTGATCTCTTTTTTTATGAACCGTACAAATTAAAACACCATTCAAGTTAAACACAATCAAAGTTACTCAATGCACTTTGTAATCTATAGACAATAAATTATTTTAAATTTAGATCCATTGAGATCTACTCCATAAAAATGTCAAAAAAAAATCTTGTCAATTATTTTTTTGAATATCTAAGTGTAGTGCCATTTAAATAACATATTTTTAAAAATCTAGTCAAATGATTAGATTCATATAATATGTTACTACTATAGCAGAAAAAATAATGTGTTATTCTATCAAACATAAAATATTTATTTGATAATTTTTTTTATCAAATTATAAAATAATAATATGATCTGCGAAGTTATAATATATATATATATATATATATATATATATATATATATATATATATATATATATATATATATATATAATTGTAACACATAAAAAAATAAAGTTATAATTTAATATAGTAAATACAATTTAAAATAATGCAACATAACTTAGTTAAATTTATTTTCTTTATTATAGGTTTCCTTAAAGTAAGGAACTTCAATTAAAATCATTAATACTTGTGTGTTTTCAAAGAGAAATGCATGTTTGTGTTTGGTCCCACATGTTCTAACCATACGCATAAATGTGTGAATATTTTTCTATTGGAATGTGGTGTGCCATAAAATTTCTCACTTGAAAGCAATACAAAACAAAAATAATATTGCATTTTGCAATCAATTCATGTTTTCTCATATATGAACAATATATTTTATGTTTCATATACATGTTTGTATTTTTACAGAACCAAGTGTACATTTTTAATATATACATATAAAATATTAATTTTTTTTTTAATCTAAAAAAAATATCACCTATCTTACAATGAAATATACTTAAAGTAAAAATAAATTTGATATTTTATAGCCAGTCAAATTGATGAATGAAATAATTAAGCTTTTTTTAGTGTAAATAAGTAAACCATAATGCAATATCAAAATCTATTTTTACAATCCTCAATAAATTAGGACTAAACGTATGATAAATATATCTATAAATTAAATCCAAATAATCAAGTTTTCTACTTGGTAATCTAAATTTAGTAATCCATAGAAGTCCAAACATCATCCCTTCCACTTCCAACACCAATTATTTTATTCCAACTGGCACGAGATATAAAAATAAGAGATAAATAAATGGTTCTTAATTTTGGTCTAGTTAGTCACAATATGTAAGTGTTTTTTTTATAACAACAAAAAAAACACAATTTTAAAGAAAATAATTAAAGGCAAGTTTCATTGAAAATATAAATAAATTCATCAAAATGTGCTATATATTTGACAATCAAATATACAATATTCACACTGAAAGTATAAATTTAAATATTGAATTGGTAGTTTACATTAACAACAAACTAGTAAATAAATTTGAATTAATATTTATCTATCATTAATATAAAAAAATGTTAATTAAATATTAAAAATTTAATCCATCTATCACATGTCATAAAACCTTAATCATTACTTGTACAAGCACATCAATCTACAAATAAGCTAGGATGTTTTTAATATTTTATCACATCCTCTTTAGTCCCAATTAAGGCTATTTGTGTAAATAATTTTGTCTTTCTCCATTTTGAATTCTTGACCTTGAGTGACCTTTATGGATATAAAAAAATTATCTTCAAGAACACCTTTATTGATAGAATCAACTATAATAGTGTTTGCAGTATTATAATAAAATTGAGCATCAACTTAAATTCTATCTAAATGTTTAATACAAGTTTTATTTTTTTTTATCATAATGCTCCACTATCCAAAAAAATATAGGACACTACTCCAATTTAGCATGTTATAATATTTTTTCTACAATTATTTTTTTGTGTTGTTATCTATATCAGAGGAATTCTAAAATACAAGTTGAAATTACATGGATTCAATAATTAGAAACTAGGTCTCTATTCCTCTTAGTTGAAAGTGCTCATTATTTATATGTAAAGTTTATTTCTTTTTTGAATTAAATTTTTGTATTATCAACCCATCTAAATTCAAAAAAAATAAGGTTTTTTAGGAGCCACTACATAAAATAATAATATTGAGAGTAAAAAATAATTGAAAATAAAAAAAATAAAAAAGACAAATAGTAATTAGTTTAAAATATTACCTGATTTGAAGCCAAAAGTGTTAATCGATGGTGTTCTCTTTGATGTACCTACTATTTCCATCACCACCATTTTAATAGCATCTTAATGATCTTATAGGTATTTATTTGTGTCATCTTGCTCTTGTTTTTGATGGGTTTAAAATTAACATGCTTACATGGGATATTTAGTCATTTATAAACATGTTTGATTATAATGTCTCAATAAACTATAATAAACAATCAAATAATAAAAATAATCTTATTAATAATATGTGGGACTAATTTTTAGTATGAGTAATTGGCATTTAATTTTGGGGTCTCACCTTGATTCTCCATCAAATATTTTTAGTAAATTTTAAAATAATATTTCCTAATTTTTCAACTATGTATATTATAGAAGATCTTTTTCAAATTTCCATTGCTTGCAATGAATTTAACCCACCATAAAAAAAAGAACATGGAATAAGTTTGTACTACATATTTTAATCATTTACTCCCAAAATCCAACTGATATCTCAAACATAAATGTATACTTTGATATAAAAACCCCAATATCCAAGGGTTTTATATATGACCAATCACATTTTATGGCCACCACTTCCTTGATAATTTTGTATGTGTTTTGAATTACATATATGCCATAAATCATAGAGAATCCTTTAAACTCATATTCATCATTTATAAATTTATAAAATTCTTATGAAATATTTTTATTCATGTTTTTAACTCTTTCTACATAGGTGTGAACATGTTTAAGAAATAAGTGTGTTTCAACCATTGGGACAAGAAAGATACAAACATAAAACATGGCGCTAGAACCAATGTAAAAGAGCAGCTCTAATATATATATATTTTTAAATTTTGTTACAACATTACAAAAAATGGCAATAACAACTTCAGGACTAAGGGGAGGAAGGTGATATTTTAATACTATCAAAGTTTAGCTCAATTGAAAGGGAAAATAATTTGCATGGGAATTCATATGTATATTAGTCCCTTGTTTGGGTGTTAGTAGTGAAAAGTGATATATACATTTATAGAAGGGTTCTAGAATCCTTTGACATTGTTGTTTCTTGATCTATATTTTATTAATACTCTCCTTATCTATAACATTAATTTTTATTTTGCATTTTCCTTTCCACTATCCAAACTCTTAAAAAATATGAAAAATGGATTTCATGAATATCTAACTTTTACAAAACATTAAATGCAGTTCACATCAAAGTAAGTTCTTTAGAATTCATGACTTGAAATAGTCTAGATTTTTTTCCCTTGTAATTATATCTTTTATTACTTCAAAATAATCACTTATAGTTTCAAATTTTATACCAGGTTTAATAGAAAATATTATCCAAACTTCTTGATTTAAGACTTTATCTACAAGTATGGATAGATCTTCTAAATGTATTCCCCTTATTCCTCTCAAAAAAATATTGTTAGATTGTCAAGAGAATTTGGATTGAAATATGAATCACAATCATTTTTTGGATAATATACAAGCCCAAAATTTGTATAGATTTAAGCACAACATCCATTTTTCTCATATATCATCAAGACAGAGGCAAAAAAATAGCTTATTATTCAAGCTATCTATTTTTTCATTTCTGAAAAATATTCAAGATTTATTTTTTAAAAGCTTATTTCAGAACATGAAAATAGAGGATCATAATTTTTTTTAAATTATATTAATAATATTATTTCAATTCAATAAAAATATTAAATACGTTTCATTTTTCTACTTTTTCATAGTCGATACTAGGTCATTGTGGTCTTTTCTCTATGATCCAAGTTTACTTTGATTTGTATAGCTAGTTAATAAATTATGTATGAACCCATATCTTATTCATCATCATGTTTTGTTTTTTAAAAATGTTAATTATTTTCTCAATTATAGCCTTTGGTGATAGAATATGAGTAGACCTCTATTTCATTCTTTCATGTACATACATGAAATTATGGTTTTTAGGATAGTATTTTGTGTTATGATGGTATGTTGGCCATTGATACTATAAAAATGAGTTTTTGGCTCATGTAATTCTTGATCAAACTCTACATCTTTGATTTCATTAGTTTTTTTCTTGAAATATAACAATATTTCATCACTTTGAAGAGGCATCAGATTACATAGCATTGAGCTAACTAGTTGATCAACACTATCTATGTTAAGAGATCATTACTGGTATTTATAAGGTGCTAGGTGGAAATGCTCAATTTCAATCTTGAAATATTTCTCATTAAATAAAAAAATTTAATATCCTAAGTTTTTGAAGACTCACTATTTAAACTCTTTCTCAACCTATTTTAAAATAGTCCTTTGTCATGTTGCCTATTTCAATTCATAAAACTATGATTCTAAAGTATCTTTTTCTACACTGGCTAGCTTTTTCCTCATAAAATAAATATTTTTGCATGATTTTTTTTAGTAATTCCTTATTCATATTTAAGTGGTAAGAAATAGATGAAGTAAATCCATTTTGATAAAGTTTTTAAAATATAGTCACAATACCATTGCAAATATTTTGACTATTTTATACATCACATCTATCAGACTATAGATAATGTTATATTTTCCAACCATATGAATAACAATAAACCCTTTAGTGATTGGTAGAATGAACCATGTCACTTTTTTTTAAACAATTCTATCTCTATCTCCATTTTAATGACTTGACTTGAATGTTTAGACTTATTTATATATTCTACTTGAACAACAATCAAATGTTAAGAACTATATTTAATATCTAATATAATTCCTATGGCTTCATGTGCCCTAGATATTGAATGAAATAACCAAAATTCCTTTTGGTGGTTATCTAGACAATAAATCTATACAAAACATTCTTCACATCTTCTCTCCCAGTCAATGGAGCCATCTATAAATGGAATCTCTCTATACAAGGTGTATCCAATGATATACATTAATTTCTATAATCAAATAAAATATTAATAATTATCAAAGTTAAAAAATACATAATAAATTAACCTAAAATAGTAAATTTGTTTCAAATTATAGTGAATTATAGTCTAAGTAAAATAATAACTAATTCAAACAAAGATAACAAATGAATTGAAAGATAAAAACACGTGATTATAAAAATATTTAAAATATGATGCATGACATAAAAAACTATGAAACTAATGTTAGTTATAATAATATAGAGAGAGAAGTTGCCCACTCTAAAATATATGTCAAGAATTATGATTCACTTTTAATATAATACTTACTAGGCATTAATATATCTAAAAATTACATTTAAATTCAACATTGTATGTAAGCTATTCATTAACAAAATTTAACATTAACTAAATACAAAATTAAATTATATAGAATTTAGATTAGGTGTTAATATGTATTTAACAAAAATAGATTTAAAAATATATTTAATTCACATTTCAAACATAGTTATTGCAAATAGGAAGATTACTAACCTTAATATTTTTATGAGTTTGGGTAATTGTTCTTATATCAATTTGACGTATTGATTGAGCTTGACATTGTAACATTGATATTTAGTTTAATATTTCAACTATATGTCAATGAATTTAATGTTGTGAAATATTTATGGAAAATAATTAATGGACTATGGAAATACTATCTCATTAATTGAATTTAATGTTTTATTCATTATCTTGTCATTTCATATTCCTCATGATTTTGAAAATGCTTCACAACTCAAAGTTTGTAAGACATGCTAAAGTATCAAACTTTCTCACTATTTTGATTTTTGCACTATAAACACTTTACAATCTAGACTCTGATGCTTTAGAAGTCAAATGTTTCTTCACAATCCATAACTTTCTTGTAAATAAAATAGCTTTGTGATCTCTTCACAAACAATATTATGAAACCTTAATAATTAAAGTTTACAAAGTGTTAGCACTCTTTAGAGTCAACCCTTTTTATTTTTTAATGCTCACATTTCATGGTCTCACAATGTATCTATGAAATTTATCTATGTTCAATAGCATATTAGAACCATTTCCTAGAGTAACAACAAGGATACTTGTCTTTTTGAACATCTAAGTAAATCTTGATAAACCACTTCTAAATTAATTCATCTTGTGAATTTTCTTAGAGTGGGCAGCCATCCACTCTAAAATAAAACCATGGTAGGTATAATAAAAAATGCTACTCATCCTATTTGTACTAACTATGAACCATTACCATGAGTAATAAGAATTTTACTAGATAAAACATAATTGTGAAACATTTCCCAGAGCAAACAAAATAACTTTGTGAGATCTTCACAAACTAACTTTGTGAAACCTTCATAATTCAAGTTTGTGAAGTGTATCTCTCTTCATATTTAACCTTTTATGCTTTCATAAATATTGAATTTTCATGGTTAATAAGGTGGTGACACTTGGAATTATCATGTTCCTATGCAATTCATCAAATGTTTGACATTATAGATATAAAATGGCTAGGAAGGAATAGGCGAAGAAATAAAAAAATCTGCAAGTGGTCCATAGTCATAACTTTATAATTGAAGATAACTCATGGATTTTGAATAAGAATAGGAAATTCCATAATAAAAGTGAATTAATAATAAATTAACATAGAACACTCACATGACATGAAGGCATTAAAACACTATGTTAAAAAAAAAATAGTGAAAGTTATAAAACCATGACAATTGTATGGCCCATAGTTAAAATAATCTATAGTTGATAAATCAATGGTCAATCAGATGTAGACATCACTTCAGATCCATCAAATGACATTATATGCCACTAATACCAATGTATTTTTATGTCTAGACTTTTTTATAAATGTATTTTATTTGAATATCAAGTATAAAAATAACAACATAATGTCTTCGAATCAAAGTAATTTTATAGCTTACAATTATGAGATGGATTTCAAAGACTATTTTAGATAATTTGCCTAATTCGACATTAATTTCAAACATAACCCAAAAATGGATATAGACTCATGACATTAAGATAACAAGAAAAATAAGCTACATTTTTATTAAACTTATTTTAAATACCAATGATATAATATAAAACATCACCTCTTGATGGGCTAAATGTCAGAATAGGATACCTTATAGAAAGTACATTAAATGATACCTAAAATTAGTTATAATGAATATGAGGGAGACATGTAAGTAATTTATATATTAATATGCACTATAATGAATTTAGTGAAAAAATGATGAGTATGATAAGTATGATCATGTTTTTACTCTATGTAATAGTTCAACATAACATGAACACGCTTATTAATAGACTCAAATTACATTATTTTTAAAAAAAACTAGGAAATACTATAGTTAGAAGAAATAAGAAAATAATTATATAAATCAAATTATCCATCTATTTCCTTCAATACATATTTCATGTTATAAAACATTCCAATACAAGGACTTTCCTTCCTAAAATTGCCCCATACTTGAATGTTGCCATAGATCATAAATGGTTCTTCTATGATCCATGTCCAATTTTTAGGTGAAGGTAGCCCCTTAACACAAGATTACAAATAAATTTTACATTTGATGAAACACTTTTTACTAGAATGTTGTATCATGTAATATAATGTGTTGAAGAACATAAATGGTATAAAAATAATTCAATTATACACAAACTTTGATGAAATATGAACAAATAAATCAATTATATAATTTCACTTATGACTTAAAAAACTTTTTAATTTTAATAAGTGAGAGATATATAAGTATGGGCTTAGTGTAAATAAGATGAGTAATTTAGTTGTCAATCATCGATTTTGAGCTCATCAAACACTGAAAGGGTTTGAACAAAACATGGTTACCCAAATCAGTGCATTAGGACTCATCAGAAACTGATCATTGATCAAGATCAACATAACATGTCAATTTTTTAAATAATAATAGTGCAAATAGAAATAATATTTTTTTATTTAAAATGGGTGGCTGTCCACTCTAAGATCTAATTATCAAAATGGACCTAGAAAAAAAATGATGAGTTACCTACTTGTTATTACTTTATATAATGGTTCAACATAAAGTTTGTAAATATGTTTAAATAAAAATATTCCAAATAGAATTAATAGTCCTCATTAAATTAGAGTGGGTAGCCACCCACTCTAAGATGTTTCTCAGGATGGATATAGTAAAAAAATGATGAGCTACATACTTTATTTTAATGTGTAATGGTTCAATATAACATGTAAATATTTTTAAATAACAATAGTGTAAATGGAATTAGTAGTTTATCATTTAGAGTGAGCGGCTATCCACTCTAACAACTAATTCTAAAGATGGACCTAGTGAAAAAATGATGAGTTACCTACTTG